>BSBK01003313.1:1925000-2570000 GCA_027943335.1 Chamaecyparis obtusa
CCATAAAGGATTCCTTCGATTAGTTAGAGGGACATTTATCTTCTTAACCACTTACTATATTTGATATTAAAGCATATATAGGGAAGATATAATGTGAAGTTATGACTGGAACAAAGTCCGACCTTGTTCAACTTCTCTTGTTCCTAGTTTTATGTTTTCAATAAATGCCCTCTTTCTAAATGTAAGGGATTGAGGGGCTGAAGTAGTTAGTTGGATAAGATTTTTCTTTTTTTATAAATTCTCCCAACTTTCCTTAGAAACTTTTGGTTGAGTTAGTAATGTGCTTTTATAATTTACTGCATTTTTCTAAATAAAGATCAAGTTTTGTTATTTTTGTATTATCAACATGAGTGGATGAAGTTATATTAGATGTTCAATCTCTAAAGTTATAGTTAGTAGATAGGGAGACTCGTCCAAGAGATGGCACTTGGTGATGATACCTCTTATTTGCTTTCCATAGACTAGTTTTAGATACTTTTACTCTATTTCTGGTAGTTTATCAATTGACTATCTTCTAGTCACAGAACTACCATTATATGACTGTCCCTGCAACCAAGGCAAAATAGAGCAGTTATTTTAGTTAGTGGAAAAGTTATTTTTTCAGCATATGATTTGAGTTGAGTTCATTCTTAGTAGATAGTGGTTAAATTCATTTATTGTATTTATTTCATGATACTACTATATTTATTTCATGATATTTAATTTAGTATTTCAATTGTTTAAATTTAGAATAGTTTGTCTCTACAAAGCTCTTAGTGCACATATTATGTTATCCCATTTCAAGTTAAATGTCTATTTGTTGATAAGTAAATGAGTTCTAATAGTGGAAATTGATAGCTACCCAGTAAAGACAACATGTCTCTAAGTTGAGGTGGTATGCCCAACTGTCTACCCATTGGTAAAGAAACCAATATTTTTGGTGCCATTATTGGGGATGGTGTCAAGCTAAGAGCTCTTGGGAGTTATAAGTTTTCAGTATCTAGTAGCATAGGGAATTTGATTTTTCAACAAAGTATTAGTTTTAATTAGTTACAAATTACCATTATTTCATCAAATCTTGTGTAGGTGTACTATAATTGAGTTAAATATTCATGCATAGATATATGAGAAGAGATGCTTATGGGAGATTCCTTTATAATGACCCTAACCATGACAACCATCTAGCTAAGCCACAAGATTTACAAGTAGAAGAAGAGATAAATCCTTTTGTTGATACAATTTCCCATATGAGTAGCTTTAAAACACATTCTAAAGATCCTCTTGTTCACCCACTCACTAAGAATCCTTTTGATCTCATAGTTTACCAAGCAAGAATGGTTGGCCAAAATCCACCCAATCATCCAAATTTTCCATTTCCCATCACTGATCAAAATGAAGTTGACAATATTTAAGAATATCCCTAGCTTAGTCCTTCCCAAATTCTATGGGTTGGTGAGAGAATATCTAGACACCTTGTTTGAATTTGACATTCTATGTAGGAGTTATAACTATACCATTGATGCTCAAAGGCTCAAGTTGTTTCCTACTACATTAAAAGATGCTACTCTGAGATGGTTTATGAATCTAGTTAATAATATTGTTGACAGTTGGGATGAGATGAAGGATAAGATCCTTGAGAAATGCAAGGAGTATTTTAGAGGCAACAATTTTTGTGGAAATGATATTTTCAAAATGACTCAAAAGGAGGGTGAGAGCTTAGAAGACTATGTGGAGAGATTCGTGTTTAGCTTCAAAAAGTTTAAACATAATGCACTTAGTGAAGAATCTCATAAGTTAATCTTTCTAAGGGGAATTAATGATGAATGTATGGATGCCTTGGATCTTATAATAGGAGGCTATATCACTGAAGCTACTTGGGAAGATATAAGGATGATTTGTCAGAACTATTCCCAAGATGCCATGAAAAGCTTAGGGGCTATAAGTGTTAGGATGTAGGTTCCATCAACCTTTTAAATCCTTTATGTATTAATTTCCTAATTTTTTTGTAATTTACCAATAAGAGATTGAACCATTTAACCAACAATGGTGAAAGAGACCATGTAAAGGAAAAGTTACTTTTATCGTTTGTGATTTAGGAAAAATACAAAATAGATAGGTGTCCCCTCTTAGAATCCTCTATTTTGAGTGTTTGGACACTTGTTAGGGTTTATAAGAGCATCTATGACAATTATGATAGCTTTCATAAGATACTATGACAACACTCATGACGTTTATGATAGATTCCTTACATAGGTGGACATGCATGAAAGATGCCTTACAGTAGCTATAAGAGCATCTGTAAGAGATTATTTTTTGGGTTGGGGGTGCAGTTTTTATAGGTGGTTTTATTTTCTATTGTTTTATGATACCACAATGGTATTCATCCTTACAAATTCCTATAAATTGGGGCCTTGATCTAGAGTTATTCATTCAATCTTGTTCAGTTTCTAGGATGACAAAGTGCTTTTGGATTTCTACGCATGTCTATAGAGAAATGCATTGTTATTGTATTCTTCCTTGGATTATTAATATAATTTCCTCTTTTTCTGCAATGGATTTTTTCCTAAAATGGTTTCTCCACACAAATTTGGTGTTTTATGTGCAATGGCTTTCTAGTTCTTGTTTTGATTCTGCAACCACTTTATTAAGGGTTAATATTTGGTTTTAGATTTGCATTAGTATTCAATTTAAGTTCAAATTGAAGGATTTCTTCTCCTTGTTTTATAATATTTGGTATTAAAGATAAAGATTTTGTTGAGGGAGTGACACCTTTCTATTTGAGTGTTGAAGGTTTTTTTGCGACAATGGGAGATTTTATTTTGTGGGTTTTTTGCAGATTTGAGAAAGGTTATATAGTATGGAGTCCACTTCTCATCAAGATATTGAGAAGTTCAATGGTATTGGTTACGAGATGTGGAAGTTGAAAGTTGAAGATCTCCTTGAAGAGAGAGATCAACGGTTGCCAATTTTAGAAGAAAAGAATCCAGAGGATTCTACGTTATCAGATGTAGATTGGAAAAAGTTATATAAGAAGGCACAAGGAACCATTAGGTTGTGTCTCTTAGAATCTATCCTCCTAAATGTCTTTACATAAGACACAACCTACAAACTATGGAGGAAAATAGGTGATATGTATCAAAATAAGAGTTTGTCTAACAAGCTATATTTGAAAAGGCATTTGTATTCTTTGAAAATAAAAGACAGTGACTCTATTGTTGAACATATGAATGAATTTAATTTGATTTTAAGACATCTTTCTTCAAAGGATGTTAAGGTAGAAGTTTAAGATGAATTTATCTTGCTTCTCTTTGCCTAATTCTTGGGAAAATCTAGTTTTTTTCATGTGTAGCGGTGGTGTAAAGCCTAAGATGGACAATATAGTTCCTCTTCATCTTTCAAAAGAGATGAGGATAAATACTATGAATGTTGGCTCCAGATATGCCTTGCATGTGTGAGGAAGGCCTAAGGAGAAAGAGGCTAAAGGGGATAAGAAGAAGAAGGATAAGTGAAAAGGACATTCTAAGACCCTTGGAAAGAGCAGAGTGAAGTGTTGGAACTATTGTAAGAGAGGGCATGTGAAGGAATGCAGAAATAAGAAAAAGAGCATTGATACTTCCACAAATAAGTCCTTAGATGACAATGCTTTTGATGCTTTACTTATTTCAGCTAATTTTATTATTAATGATGCTTGACTTGCTGATTCGGGTGCTTCCTACCATATGACTCCTCACAACGAGTGTTTTTTTTAGTATAAAGAATATGATAGAGGAGAGGTTTTTCTTGTTGATAAGACCTTAGTGAAGATTGTTGGCAAAGGAAAGGTAAAGTCGTGTTTCAGTGAAAGGGGAATTGTTTCCATTCATAATGTTTTACATATTCTAAATCTTACAATAAGTTTACTTTGAGTTTCCAAGTTGAATGATTCTAGAATGCATGTGACATTTGATAAGTCTTATTGCAAGTTGGTGTTACCCCAATTTTTGAAATTTTGTCCAATATTAAAATTTCCTCATGAGAATGCATCCAAATATCCACTCAAGCCTTACCATGAAAAATATTGGTCAAGAGGTACAATTGGTAAGTGTATTTTAAAGTTATTGCATGAAATATTAGCAGTGACAAAAGCTTGTGATATTACTGATATTGAGTGGGTTTCAAAGTAGAAGAGGAATATTCTTCCTTTAGAGTCAGGGGTTTGTGGTGATTTGAAACACACAAAACTTTTGGCACATTCCATTGGTTCAAATATTCAACTCGGACCTGATCAACAAATGTGGATAATATTTTAATGAATCTAAAGTATGGAGAGAAATTGGATAATTGGACCTTTCTCAAATTCCCCAATAAGTGAAAATGGTTTTGAAAACTTCCAGGTCAAAATGAAGTATTTAAGTTTGTATAATTTATCGATGCTTCATTGATCCTTGCTTTGTCATCAAAGTCAATCAATGCTTAAATATGGTTTAGAATTTTTTTGGGATCCGTGTTAAATCAGGTGATCAGAACTTTGTGGAAGCCTTGAATCAAAACACAAGTTCTTAAAACTCCTGACCCACCGACATCATATGTCATTGGGATACATGCATTGTTCCATTAATCTATTCATATTTGACTCCTTGATGACATACTGGATTGGGCAACATGCATCATTTCCAAAATTCCTTCAACTCCCCAACTTGTCGACACCATGTATAGTCAGGTACTACACATGATTCACTGATCGATCAAGATCTCTAACATGATGGCAAAGTAACCATTGGAAGACATGAGTCAAAATTA
This sequence comes from Chamaecyparis obtusa, assembly GCA_027943335.1. Lineage (NCBI taxonomy): Eukaryota > Viridiplantae > Streptophyta > Pinopsida > Cupressales > Cupressaceae > Chamaecyparis > Chamaecyparis obtusa. Next base: position 1,929,759 of record BSBK01003313.1, read on the forward strand.
AATCACATAAAGAAATACAAATTGTATAATAGAAAATTTTGAAAAATGCTAAAATGTAGATCACTCACCAAGTCCTATGATATACATTGGAATACAAAACCTCTTACAAAATAAAACTGATTAGTACAACCAAAGGAGGAAGGGTTCCAATGCAATATCTATGCTTTATGGGGTTTTGATTCCTAATAGATATAGTTTAATGATTTGAAAATGATAGATTTGATTTGATAAAGTAAGTGCAACATAAAAGAAGTAAAAATGAGTGCACATTGAAATGAGATGAAGAAGAAGATACTTTAAAATTGAATTTGACTATCGCCAAAATTTTAAATCCTGTTGTAACTTCAGAACTAGAAGGTTGGGACCTGAATCTTTTTGTCCTAAAATTTTCGCTAAAAAATGGCAAGGAAAAGTTAGTTTTTGAGGGATATGTCAACTCTCAACATGTGTGTGTGTGAAAATTGTACCTGATCTGTAGACACAACACTTCAGTAAAACATTAGAGGTTAGCAAAAATTGAAATCGTGCAATGAATTGAAAGCTAAACTAACCAGGTGATTTACTACCTTCTAATAGGTGTGAGTATGATGTTCTCAGATTGTATCGAGATCAGTGACCTTGATGACACCTAAATGAAGGATTTGAATGCAAAACTGATATGAAATATGAATGCAATTAATCTATATTTTTTTGGTTTTCTATGCAATGATATGATGAAAACTTGATATGAATCTATGCTAATATGGAAATTGATATGCTAAAATGATCTAACAATAAAATGAAAACAAAAGTGATCTCACAAAATGTGGTTGATTCGCAAAGAAGCTTCGATTCTCCATATAGCAATTCACTAGCATAAGTTCGCAAATTATGAGATGATTTGAGATGAGCTGAAGCCTTAATTTATAGCAATCTAGGGCTTTGGGGGTGCATGAAAGAAAGCCATAAATCCCTCAGATTAACTCAGCTTGATTTTTGAGTTATCTGATAATAAAGATAATTAACTCACAAAAACATGCAAAAGCAAAGTTTAACTCAAATTAGAAGTTTAGATCAACTTTAAAACTCAAAAATGATGTTGAGTTTCAAAAAGTCAATAACTTGCATTGATTTTCTGATTTGGAGTGTAACTGCTCTTTGATTGTGCACGTGGATAATTATGAATTAATAAATAAATAAAGTGATTTATTCTCAACTTAATTGATTTTTGAAATAAAATAATTGATTTATGGGTTAATCGATCATTTAATCAAACTTTTATTCAAAAATAATATCATTAAATATGACAACTTGCTTTAATTAATTAAATAAGAATTTAATCAATTAATAATAGGAATTTTGATTTATTGTCAAATTTAAACAATAATACTTAAGAATAAATATAATTAAATTCAATTAAATAATTAGGTGGCAGAATTAAATCTAATTAATTAAATATGAAAATATTCAATTAATCAAACTTAGGATAAATGTGATTTATCGCCAAATAATCATTAAATTAAAGATAATTAGATAAATAGGAATATTGCTAGGAATATTCCCCGATGCAGAATTTGAGATAATCAATTAGGATTCGATAATGTTCAGATGTGCCTTAGGTTAGGACTTCGATGTCGATTTCATTTGATATGTTGATATAGAAGATTAATGAACTTATAGCCCATTTTTGGGGTATTACAACATGTACCTAATGGGATAATTCGAGTCTCGACATGTTCCCAGTAATGCCAAAACTGATGAAATTTTCCTAGATCCTACGACTGTAACTGTACTTCTTAGATTCAAAACTAAAATTTCACAACTTGTTCCTACACATAGAAAAATGGGGAAAAGGTTGTGGAAAGGGGTTTGCCTTGGTCAAACCCCTATTTAGGAATCAACCTTGAAATTGAATTAAAATTGCATAAGGAAAGATGAAAATGGAAGCCAGATCTGAAACATAAATTACCTTATACCTTGATGAAGCAATGCCTCTTTAGAAGTGATAACAAATGTTGATGCAATAGCTTGATCTCCACAAAAACCTAATAGGAAATCATGAAACCAAATCCTTGAATAAAGGATGTTGTAGTTTTCCATAGTGCTTGATGAAGAGGAATAAGAATGCCTTGAAGATCTTGGAAACTTTCTTGATTTCTTGATTAATTGTGTGTAATTGTGGATTGTTTCTTGATGATAGATGGATAGCTTGCACTTTATTGATGGATCATAATAATGGATGATCAAATGAGGGGATAAGATGTCCTTTTAACTAAACTCCCTCCATTTCAGGGGCTCAAATTTGATCAAGGCCAACTATAAATCTAAACCTCAGAGGAAAACCCCACCATCGGGCCCTAGTCCAAATTTGGGCTCAAAACCCCAAGAACAATTCGAGTCTCAATGTGTTCCCCAGGGACAAGTCAACTCTCTAATTGTACCAAGAAAAATGGGCTCAAATTAATGAAGAAAATGCAAGTTGTTGTGAGGTCGGAAGGAATCCCCAAAGCCAAAAATAAATGAATACGTCCTATGTGAGGAAATGAATTATTATATTGGAGGTATAATGGAGGAGCACACTTAAAAATAAAGGATAACCTCAATTTTTGAACAAATTGAATCAATATAGGATGCATAATGTTAATTTGAAGGTCCAATAAGTGCTAGAAGAATGTAAAATCAATGTGGGAACCCATACATACTAAAATGGGGCAAAAAATAAGCACCTAATAAGAGTTCTTACTTTTTAGGATGATACATTTATCCCCCACTTTAGATAGAGTATGAGTCCACCTCATGTGTAGAGAGAGAGAGAGAGAGAGAGAGAGAGAGAGAGAGAGAGACGCATGGAAAAACTACAAGGAGATAAGATATCACTAAGTTTAAGGATATAAGCCCCAAAACCAAGGATCTTAACTTGTACATCCATATGAATGTGTTATGCTAGTTCCACCCATAAAAGAGAGTGTAATAGGGAGTTGATGGTCTATTGCATGCTAGTCAACTCATGAGTATTTATGTAAATGAGAGGTTGAATGGTCTAGCAAAGTGTGTTATGCTAGTCAACTCGTGAAAAGGATAGGTCAAATGGTCTGGGAAATTTTGTTATGCTAGTCAACCAATCCTAAATGTATGCAAAGGAGAGGTCAAATGGTCTAGCGAGTTATTTTATCCTAGTTCAACCAACCCTAAAGATGTGAAAAGGAGAGTGATGTGGCTATAGAAAGTTGTGTTATGCTAGTGTACTCTACTTGTCATTCTTAAAGTACAAGAAATATTTGCAAAAAGAAGGCCATGTATGCACCCCTTTAAGATGGAAAATAAGTATTGTTTTGACATCTTAAGGAAAAGATGAATAAGGATAAATCACTTTTAACACCAAGACAATATCCAGAAGCAACACCTAGTATAAGACAAAGAGGTCATAGCTCCTATGAGGTCAAGGAAGAGATGAATGCAAAGAGATACCATGAAAGGAGTGTAAAGGGGATCCTTTTAAGGATTTTGAAATGAGATCATGAATAATAAGGGAAGAATTGACACCTTCCACATTACTAGGTAAAGTGGATTCTTTAAGGAATGATGACACACTTTTAGTCTCCAAGGTAAGGGATTTTCTTACCATGGAAACCCAATTGAAAACAATGAAATTATTATGATAAAGGATGCATATCTATTATGTAGAAGAGGATCATTAATGTAAACCAATATATCTATGTAAGATTGGATATCACATAATATGCAAATGTTTCTTAACCAAGGGAAAAGTGGATCCTTGGAGAGTATGAGAGAGATGGATATAATACCCTTGCCCCCAACATGTGGATACAAGGATAAGGAGAAAGAGGACTTATTATGCTACTCGCAAAGTATGATCAGACCATGCATGACAAGGAGCCCCCAAAGGATAGGCTAACAATGTCACATAGTGTGGAGAAACATAATAGGGATTTAAATGTTATTCAAAGAAATCAAGATTGAAAAATAACTCATTGTGACATGTTATGTGGATGATGTCATTGTCAATGAGTTGTTGAATTTTGTAAATATCGGTGATATATGCAAAAAGGAAGATTCATAAGATTTTTACTATGGTTCTTTTTTTTGGGTTGAGTAATCACCTTAGCATGAACAAGGTTAGGAAAAATGATTTCTTGATTAAAGGTAGATATAGAATAAGTATTAGATAATAAAGGAGAAGATGTGGACAAAGGAGGAGACTTAAAACCAAATGCTTCGCTAGGTTTCTCACTATTATCAATGCTTTTCCATACACATCCTAGACCGTATTTGGGATTGTGAGTTGAATTATTTTGAGAATAAAGTTGAACCAATGACACACTAGGTCCCTTGAAGAATCTTGTGTTTTAATTAGGAATTTTTTATTCACCCCCAAAAATATTTAATAAAGTCTGATGACCCCAAATCATCATCTAAAAGATCACTTGTAGGAGAATAAGTATCTTTAGGAGGAGATGTGTTTTGTTTAAATGTGGTAGGGATAGAAGGAGAATCGAGTCCAAATCATAAGCAATGATTAGGTCTATCATCAACAAGAAGTGTGTACATCAAGTTGTTGTATATGAAATTAACTTTGTGATGAAGAGTTGAAGGAACAACACGCATGACATGTAACCATTGATTCCCTAAGATAATATTATAACTAAGAGGAGTAGACATGACATTAATAGGTGTGGGTAAAATAACAAGAACACCATGATAGGCAAAGTGATAACACCCAATTATTGTTTAGGAACATTTTCAAATCCATGAATATTAATAGAGTCATGTTTGATTAATGAAGTATCTGCCTTTATCTTGTGTAACAAGTCAATGCTACAAACATTAAGTCCTAAGCCATTATCAATTAAAGTTATTTGAATAAGATTACCATTGATAAGGACAAAAACCATGAGAGCATCATGTTGATCTTGGATTTCTTTAGAAGGAAATTCATCTTTAGAAAATATAATTTGAGGTTTGTTGATAGTTGCATTCATGCATTCCAAGATGGAAGTGATATTGTCCTATATAGGAGGTGGGACAATCACATTTCACAATGCTTGTTATAATGCTTCATTATAATTAGGTAAGGTTTGAAGAATCTCCCAAATGGATATCTTGGAAGGGGTAGCACAAATTTTCTCTACTAAATCATAATCCTTTTCAAGATTTTGAGGAAGACAAGGGGAGGGGGAAGTACCAGTTGAAGAGGAACAACTGAACTTGTAGGTTGTTGATTGTTTTGTGTGTTATAAGTGTGAGAAAATGCATGATAGTCAAGTTGTTGAGAACCTTTCACCATAATGATCAACTTGTTTTGAGGTTGAGGGTTATTTTGACGAAGATGAAGAACAACCTTAGGTTTTTCATTACTCAAAACATTGACAACATTAATTTGATCCAGCTCTTGACTGTTCATGGGTTCATCACTAGAAGGGAGAGCATTAAGGAAATTTATAATGATATTATCCTCTTCTTCCAAGATGTCCTTATAATAGGGATTAGGGACTTCCTTTAATGCTTCATCTCTAGAGAGAGTGTCAAATGGAGGTAAGGTGATATTAAGAAAAGTATTTATAATGTCCTCCTCTTGCTCTAAAATATCCTCATAAAGGGAGTATGTCTTAGGAGAAGAAGAAATATCAAGCATGAACACACCATCTTTAGAGGAAGTAGAAGAAATGTCAACTATAATATCATCCTTTTTTTAACAATTTTGTTTCATGAGGGAGAGAATATTCAACATTATCATCTAGTGGCTCATCCCAAATAGGGAGATCATTGCAAACTTGAGAAGTATAATCATAATTCATCAAAGCTTCCTTCCTAAAGGGTAAATCATGGAAATAGACAGAAAGTAAGGTGTCACAAGGGGATTTACCAAATTCTAGCAAGGTATTCTCATGGGAGAAGCGTATATCAAGAGAAGAGTTAACATCAATCTTTAACACTTCCCTCGAAAGAGGGAGATTATTGAAAGAAGGGTTAAAAACATCTTCTTGAAACAATATGACCTCATGGAGAGGGTGATCCTTAGAAGAGGGATAAAGTGATTTAAAAGGGAGGCTAAGCCACTATCACCTTGAGAAAACAGATGCATTTTAAGACTAACCTAAAATGAAAACATGCATGGAATAATATGAAATTTTATTTTTGCCTTTATGAAATGCAATGATTACTAACTAATGCATGAAATGAAATATTTTGTATTTTGTATTATTTTTAAAACATGTAATCATGCAAGAATACAATGGATCTATGCAACAATGTAATACATGAAAATAATATATAAATATATACAATGTAGTGTCGATTAATGCAATGCATACAAGCAGATCTAGATGCTAGATGAAAGTGGAAATGTAATGCAAGGAAGGTATAACTACCAAAAGAAAAAGGAGTAAATGTTATGAGTCGTGTTCCCCAAAATGTATAATAGAAAATGGTAAGCAATGCTAAAATATAGATCACTCAACAAGTCCTATAATATACATTGGAATACAAAGCCTCTCATAAAATGAATCTGATTAGCACAACCAAAGGAGGAAGGGTGCCAATGCAAGATCTATGCTTCATGGGATTTTCATTCCCAATAGATATTATTTTATGATGTGCAAATGATATATTTGATCTGATAAAGTAAGTGCAAGAGAAAATAAGTAATAATGAGCACACATTGACATGAGATGAAGAAGACAATACTTTGAAAATGAATTTGACTATTGCTAGAATATCGGATCTTATTGTAACTTCACATTTAGAAGGTCGGGACCTAAATCTTTCTATCCTAAAATTTTCACTAAAAATGGCATAGACAAGTCAATTTTTTATGGACAAGTCAGTTCTCGACATGTACCTAATTTACACCTTCTAGGAATAGGTCAAACCTAGTTCGACCTATACCAAGTCTAGGTCAAACCTATTTCAACCTATACCATGGAGGTTGAATTTTGATGGGTTTCAGGCCTAATGCAAGGTGTTTTCATTTTTACTGCCTAGTGAGGTTGGCCTTCACAATTTTGGATCCCAAAATCACTATAAAAGCATCTCATTTTCTTCATTTTGAGAGAACAAGAACTAGAACGTGTGAAGCACAAGGTTGACATCCCAATTTGATAACAAGAAATTTTAAGGTGGAAGCCGTAGTTTGATGTTATCCATTGAAGAAATAGTTGATTATTTAAGATTTCATTCAAGAATTTCAATCAAGCATCTACAATCTCAATCAAGCATTCAAGACATCCTTTTATACATCATGGAGTTTCAAATGGATTGTGAAGAAGGCTAGGTGTACTTTTTCACTTGGGGACTTGGTATGATTTCCTCGTTATTCTCAGATCTATGCTTTTTTAGTTCATATAATTTACATGATCACATATGCATACATTCAAGTATGTTTTGTTTGGATTTACATCCTAGGGTTTCACTCCATTTGCATATAGGGTTAGATCTAGGCATTTACTTGATATATTAGCTTCTTTGCATGCTAGATATACAATATAGAGATACACAAGCACTTCACACTTTATACATTTCCTAACAAAAATCCATGGAGGTGGAAATCACCAAAATGGGGGGTTGACTAAGGCAAACCCCTATATAGCCACACACACATATTTTCTAGATTTGCAAGTTTTAGAGTGCAGATATAGCTATAGATCTAGAAAGTTAATCAGAAGACCGTTCTTGATCCACTTTTTTTTATTCTGGATTCTAACAATATTAGGTATAGGTTGAACCTTTGACCTATACCTAGGTATTCTGAGTGCAGATCCTATTAAAGAGCTAGAAAGACAATCAAAAGACTTGTCTAGATCAACTTTTCCATTCCTAATTTTGGCCATCTCAGGTATATTTTGAACTTTTGACCTATACCAGGGTATAGGTCGAACCACGTTTGACCTATACCAGGGTATAGGTCAAACCATGTTTGACCTATACCAGGGTATAGGTGAAACCACGTTTGACCTATTCCCAGAGAAGAATAGAGAGTTGCAGGTTTCAGGTTTGTAGGTTATAGATTTCCATATTTGGAAATTAGGTTATTTTGGGACTTCGATAGATAGAAAATAAACTTCCAAACATCTTCTACCTCTCTCATTTTTAGGTGCACACATTCTTATCTCTCTTGCTTGCATCTAATTTCATAGATCATAATTAGATATCTATTTTTTCATATCTATTTTGGAATAAACACAAAGAAATCAAACCCTATAAGACCTAGATCTTGTGCTTGTACCATTCCTTACTTGGTTGTACTTGTCATATCTATCCTATAGGATTCCAAAATGTATATGTTTGAAGTGGGAATCTACCATCGATAACTATCTCACCATATACACTTTTTTGTGAACCCAAACCTTTCATGCTTTACATACCTTTTGTGATGGCTACTTAGATCTTGCATAAATTTCAAATATATCAAAAACAACAAAAAAATATTGTCATCTAGTGATTAGATTTACTTTTCATGCCTTTCAATTACATTTTATGCTTTGATTTTCATGCTTATTAGTTAAAATAACTTTTTGTTGCATCATAAAAAGAGAAAAATACCAAAAATGTGTTGTCTTTTACTTTCTTGCATATCATTTATCTTTGAAAAATACAAAAATAATTACATCTTGTTTGTCATTTAGTTTTCTTTAAACATGTATGACTTATTTGTTCATGAGTATTTTGATGATTCCTTTAGTAGTAATGAACTTAAGAACCCTCACGAGGTGCCTAGTAGTGAATATTATTTGTGATGGATAAGGTCTCTTGTAACCCCATCTCTACTAAATATTCCTCTGCATCTCTTCAACCAAACTTACCAAAAATTGCTTTCTTGGCTTCCTTTGAGTGATTTTGTTTTTAACATTGAAATATATAAAGTATATCTATGTGCTAAACCTATGATAATTATCAAAGGATGCACTTCTCCTCAATCTTCTAAAAACCCTATCATTAGTGTCAAAGGTTATTCTCAACAATCTAATCCTCAAAATTTCACTTCACCTGTGTTTATGGTAAAAGGATACAATCCTCAAGATTCATTTCAAACTCCAAACAAGCCTATTATAATTGTCAAATGGAAACCTAGAAGTCATTTGGATTTTTTCAAGTATTACAATATGGTGGCTCACACCTATCATACATGAGACAATCCTCAACCTACTAATTTGGGTGTTCCTACTTCTTTACCACCTTCTCAACTCATGCTTCCTCCAACACCACACTTATCTCCCAATCTTGGAAAGGAGTATGATTTGGTTGAACAATTATATACTACTCCTAATAAGATTTCCTTATGGGAACTTCTTCAAACCTCTCTTATATATCATGAATCCTTTCAAAAATCTTTAGCTACTCTTCCAAATCCACCCCCTAACCAAGACAATGCCAATTCCTTCTTGGAATGTATACATACTACACCTGTTCCTATACAAATTGTCTTCACTCAAGATTATTTTCCTTCAAAAGAAGTTCAAAAATAATATGATACCCTTATGGTAGTTTTCCTTATCAACATTAATCTTATTTGAAGGACCTTAATTGATAATGGGTCCAGATTGAATGTTTGTAGTATGGACATGCTAAAAGAAATCAATTTTGATATGTCAACTCTTAAACCGAATAATATTCCTATTTGTGGCTTTAACAATGTTGTTAAGAAAACATTGGGTATCATAATATTACCCGTTAAAGTTGGTTGAGTTATTTTAGATACACATATTCATGTGATGTCTAGACCCCTTGATTACAATATTCTTTTGGGTAGACCTCAGTTACATAATATGCATGGTGTTCCTTCAACTCTTCATTAAAAAGTCAAGTTAATATAACAATGTGATGTACACTCTTAAAGCGGATGATAGACCCAAAAGTTGTTTGAATGCTGAATCAAGCAATCCTCCTGCGTCCATCGAAGAAAAATAAGACTCTGATCCTAAAAAAGATCCTAAATCTAACAATGATCCTCCTTCTTCCAGTTCTCTTTCATATGATGATTGGGGATCCTTAGATTTCACACCAACTTATATTGGAGAGTACAAAGTTTCAAACCTTCAATTCATGCAATCTAAACCTAAAACTAAGAAAGAACCTATAACCACAACTCCTCTTTCTAGTGAACTAAGTAACGAAGTTTTTGCTTCTTCTACTAATAAAACTATAGAAAGTATCAAACCTGATTGTTATGACACAGTGACCTATGAAGCTCCTTTAACCCTTTTAGATATGGATTCTTGATATGGTCTTGGTTATCATTTTTCTTGAAAAGTATGGATTAAATAGAAATGGATGTGGAAAGTTTGAACAAGGAATACAAGATCCTTTATAAAATGAAGTGCATGAACATTCTTATGGATTAGGATTTGATCCTTACAAGAAACCTCAACCTGTCACTCTAAATGTCAATAATATTTCTATTGGACCCTTCAAATTTGTGAATCCTCATCTCATTGAATTTGATCAAAAACTTCTTTCGATACCTTTAGTACCAATGATGCTTTATTTGAATTCTTGGGGGAATATGATGATCTTCCTCATTTTCATCATAATAGGAGAATGTCTTATTTCTTGGATGTTGAAGCCTACTTTGGGAAAGAGATTGACTCTGAACATCATCCTAATTAACCTTTTCCCATGGATTCCTCAAAAAAAGTAATCTCTTGATTACTAACACCATTGATGTGCAAATGGACCCTAATGACTCTAGAAAAGTTATAAAATTTGGAAAATGTTTAGATGAGGATGAACAAAAGGAATGTACTTCTCTTCTTCTTGAATTGACTGATATCTTCTCTTAGGCTTATTTTGATATGCCAGGTATTGATTCTAAAGTTTTCACCCATAACATCATTCTCAATTCTACCGTGAAGCCTATCAAACAAAAAATATGCAAGATGAATCCTAGTATCTCTCTTCTTATGAAAGATGAAATAGAAAAGCTTCTTGACATTGGATTTATACATCCTATAGATTATTCTCCTTGGATTTAAAACATCATGGTTTTATCCAAGGGTGACAATAAGATAAGGATGTGTACTAATTTATGTGACCTAAATAAAGCTTCTTTAAAATATGATTTTCCCCTCTTGAACATTGATATGGTTATGGATTCCACGACGAGACATGCTTTGGTGTCTTTCATGGATGGTGTCTATGGCTATAATCAGATATTCATCCTTCATCAAGATCAATACAAAGCCACCTTCATTATTCCTTGGGGAACCTTTTGTGGGTTTGTTATGCCTCTTGGATTTAAAAATGTGGGTGCTACATATCAATGTGCTATGATGTTTATCTTTCATGATTACATCCATAAAATTCTAGAAGATTATGTTGATGAAATTCTCGCTAAGTCCATTGCTCGTAAGGATCATGTGCCTATTATTAGAAGAATATTTGAACATATACGTAAATATAATATGTGATTGAATCCTCAAAAATTTTCTTTTGGTGTTGATAGTGGAAAACTTCTTGGATTTATCATCTCTAACAGAGGCATTGAGGTCAATATTGATAAAATTAATGCTATTATTAATATGTCACCTCCATTAAACATTTCACAATTCATAGCTTACAAGCAAAAATACAAGTTATTCATAGGTTTATCACTAACTTAATAGATCATACGATTCCCTTCACTTCATTGTTAAAGAAAGATACTACTTTCTCTTGGAATGAGGAGTGTAAGCAATCATTTGAAGAATTTAAACACTATCTTGATAATCCTCCTATCTTACAACCTAATCAACCTGATAAACCATTCTTCTTTTATAATTTAGCTTCTTCAAATGCCTTAAGCATTGTCTTAGCTCAACATGATAAAGACAAATGATCGACTAGTGTATTACATTAGTAGAACATTGGTGGATTATGAGACACGATACAATACAATAGAAAAATAATGTATTGCTTTAGTTTTTGCCTATCAAAAAATCTGACATTATCTTCTCCATGATGAAGTCAACATTATTGTTAAATTTGATCCTTTGAAACATATTTTCTCTAAAATTGACTTGTCAGGATGTCTAGCTAAATGGGTTATGCTCCTAAGAAGGTTTGTTTTAAATTTTGTTTCTCAAAAAAGAAATTAAGGGGAAAATTTTGACAGATCATCTTATTGGAGTACCTTCGTCTATTTCACTTTCTAATCCTATTAAATTTTTGACAAATTTGTGTTATTGATAGACACTGATGATACTTGGTAATTTTACTTTGATGGGTCTTGATGTAAAATTGGCTCTGATGTCAATTTAATTCTTGTATCTTCCTCAAATAATCCTATTCCTTTGTCATATCATCTTAATCTCCCTTGTACTAACAATATTACAGAATATGAAGCCCTTATTGCTGGATTAAAAGTAACTTTATCCCTTAAAATTAAGAAAATCAACATCTTTGGTGATTCACAATTGATTTTTCAACATATCAATGGAACTTATCAAAGTAAGAATATTAAGTTGACACAATATCTAGGTTTTTCTTTAAGTTTGCTTGCTAAGTTTACCTCTCACTCTATATCATCATTACCTCGAAAAGACAATAGACATGCAGATGCTATGGTAAGTGTATCATCTCTTATCTCTTTAGAGGACAATGTTGAAATTTATCAATTCACCATACATAGTCTTGTCACTCCTATTTCTAAAAGTTCTAGCATTAAGACTTGTTGTCCTAGCTTACATTCAGATGAATGGTATTCACACATCTTTCATTACCTAAAAGATGGTGCTTTTCTTGAATTGACAACAAGAAATACTAGAGCTTGAATTTAGAAGCTTTCCATAAGATACATTATTCTTGCTGACATTCTCTATAGGAACTCCTATGATGGACTTTTACTTAAATGCCTAAATAAAACTAAGATTTTGATTACTTTACAAGAAGCTTGTTTAGGATCTTGTGGTGGACATTTTGGTGGAAATTCCTTAGTTAACAAGCTCCTTCATATGGGATATTATTGGAAAACTATCGAACAAGATTCCTTTTCTTTTGTCAAACAATGTCCTCAATGTCAACATCACAATATGTTTATCCATGTAAATGCAAATTGAACTTATATCAAATTTTAAGTAATAGAACAAATTTTGTGTTTTTAGTGTTCTATTAAAAGAAATTTTATATCTATTTTCTTGAATTAAATATCTATATTATATCATTGTATGTATAATGATTTATATATTATTGAACTGAATATAATATTGTTTATGTTTTGCAGAATACTTATCAATGCCTTGTCAATTATCGATTATTGTGTTGAGCATTGAGTAGTTCAAATGGCAGCGGTTTTTATATACCATGTGCATTGGAGATGAACAGTCACGTCTATGATAGACATGACTCCTCAAGGAATCACACCTATCATAGGCGTGAATGTACATAACAGTACAACACCCATTTATACACTATTAACGACAACTTTAAGATATATCGATCATATGTTAGAATGATAACAAATTGATAACAAGTGAATCAATAATTATAGAATCAATAATCATATCGATAATTACACAAATGATAGTCATATTGATAATTACAACAATTGATATTTATATCGATAGCTATATGAAAGATAACTATAAGCCGATAGTATATATTCGATCTAAAATACTATGAGAATAATTATTATGATATTTAATATAAAATTATATATATATATATATATATATATATATATATATATATATATATATATATAATAATGATAATATCTATTATTATTATTATCTATATATGTATTATATATATATATATATATCATAATTTTGCCTATTCTTGTAAAATCAATATTTTATCTGATCGAAGCTATAATTATCAACAATCCATGCCCCTACACATGAAATCCACTCTCAGGTAGCTTCATGGCTCTTTAGTCTATGGGGTTTGGATCTTATTGGAAAAATATCACCCCCTTCTTCTTAGGGACATACTTATAGCATCATTCCTACTAATTACTTCACCAAATGGGTAGAAGTGATTCCTATTTACTCTACAAAAACTGATGTCATTTGTAATTTCATTCTTGAAAACATCATTTCTAGATTTGGTATTCCATCAATGATAATATATGATAATGGTACTCCTTTAAAAAATAAGGAAGTAACGAAGGTTTTGGAAAAATATTGTGTCAATCAATGTTTTTCTACTCCCTACTATCCTCAATCTAATGGTCAAGTTGAAGCATCTAACAAGGTTATTGAGAAAATTCTTAGGAAGACTGTTAATGAATATGCCAAGGATTGGCATACACAATTAATCTATGCTTTATGGGCTTATTGAACAAGTGTCTTCACTGCAACATGAACATATCCTTATAGTTTTATATGGTGTTGTAGCCATTATGCCCTTAGAGTTAGAGATTCCTTCATTAAGAGTCTCCTTTACTAGTATAATTGACAATGTCATTTTTAGAGAACAACGTCTGCAAAAACTTAAAATGTTAGATGAGCAATGCATTAATATCCTTGAACATATCAAAGCATATTATAAATCTCTTCAGAAATAATACAACCATAAGGTGATTGAACATTCTTTCTCGGTTGGATACTTGGTTCTTTATGGGAATCAACATAAAATTAATGCTCTACATGGAGAAAAAGGAAAGTTTAGTCCTAATTAGCTTGGTTTGTACATCATAATAGAAGTTTATGGCCCTGGTGCATATAAGTTAGCTAATATGGATGGTATACCACTAAAGGATCCTATAAATGTTATGCATTTGTGTTGGTACTATGCCTAAATTTTTGTCCCTCTTCTTTTCTCTTTCTCTCCCTTCATCTTATTTATCTTTGCATGTGCTTGTATTTTCTTTATATTTTAGAGAATTATGTGTTGTTACATGTCTTTCTTCATTCTTGACAAAAATATGAATGTTTTGGTCTTGGATATTATGTGTAGTATGTTAATCATTTGTGGTTAAGATATTACCTAGAAGATACTTTGATGCAGGGGCATCCAAGGTTAAGGCAGGGGCATTCTTGTCCTCAGTGAAATTGCATGGGGTGTTTGTATTTTGGCCGATGTTACTCGGTTGCAGCCTTGATCGACGACCTCAGTCATTGAAGGAAGCTTAGTCACTGAAGGAACTTGGTAGTCTATGGCGCTGGGTGAAAGTGTTACTCAGTCATGTCTGTGGTGCTCGGTGATGCCTAGCGTGCTTAGTTAATTCACTATTGCTCGGTAGTTCTAGCTTACTGACTGGAGTTATGTGTGATTTGTTGGGCCGACTTGGTGTATTTATTGTTGGTATCTATTGTTATAGGCTGACATGCTGAATTAAATGTTTGTATACATTTGTAAGCTGACTTGTATGGCATTTAATTATTTGTTTAGGGAGTTAAAGGTTTCATCTTGCCGACTTGTGGCTGATGATTAATATTTAAGGAGTGCTTGGGTAGATGTTTAAGGAAATGACTTAGCAGATTTGGGATATCAAATGTGAATCTTGAAAGTTGAAGTTGGCGAAGTTGTGGAAAAGATCTTGTATGATCTTGCAGATCAGATTGTTATCTGATAGTTATTTGTAGCAGAGCTAGGGGTTTGCATACTTGGGAACAAGGAGATTTCTTGGAGGCTTGCAAGCTCAAGTTTAGACCTGCCTTAGGGTTTCCATCAGCTTCTAATTGTCTTCAGAACTGAACTAGCTAAGTTTGTATTGGATCTGGTTGTGGATCTTGCAGAATTGTTTTTCTGATTGTAATTGGCCCTAACCCAAAAGGCCTTATAGCTGGGCATGTTAATGAAAATTAGAGTTAAAAAAATACTTTGTGTTGCATTGTTGAGTATTCTATTGTGTTGTTTTGTTGGCTACAAGGTTTGGATTGTCCTTAATTGGATCCACCATCCTTGACTGCATCAGGTGGTATCAAAGTTGAAGTTTGTTCCTGTTGGAGTTGATAGTTGATCTTGAAGGTTAACCTAGCAAGGCCGATCTTGCAAAGTTGATCCTATTGGAGCAGATATTATGCGTAATCTAGATTATTGATCCGAGGCACTGAACTTGTGAAATTGTGCCCTAGTTGTTTACAAGATTGCAGGTTGCGATCTGACTTGTTTACAACTTGGAAATTATCACAAGGTGGTTGGTGAGGGTTTGTTGTAGAGGGTTTCTCTTATCTTTAAGGATGCCTCTGAGATGATTGGACCCTAGAGTTATTTTTGATCTTTGTGATACTGTTGAATCCTAGATCATAGAGACAGTGAAATCATATTTCAAATTTGAGTTGGAATTGATGAAGAATGACATGGTCGTCGAGATCATGAGAGTTGTTGCTGTTGTACCTCAGAATGTTGGTACTGAAGATGGCTATGAGGAAGCTTTTGAGGAATTTGAAACTACTAGATCTAGTGGTGATGACCAGAGGAAAAGATCTGGTGAAGACATAACTGCTCGGTTGCATAGATCTAGAGCTCAGTTTAGCAGTACTTACTGAATGGAAGTTTCTACTTTCTCTAGTACTTTGAAGCCCGATAATCTGATCGATTGGATTGGTGAACTTGAAGATTTCTTTAAGCTAGAAGAAATTGAAGATCCTCTTCGGGTGAGATTAGCACAGACAAAGTTGAAAGGACATGTTGCTCTTTGGTGGAAAGAACTACAAAGAGATAGAGAAGATGAAGGTGAAACAAAGATCAATTGATGGAGGTTGATGGTGACTAAGTTGAAAGATAAGTTCATACCTTCTGAATATGAGCTTGACTTGTTCAAGAAGTTGCAGAATCTAAAACAGAAGGATCTATTTGTTGAAGATTATATTGAGGAGTTTTACAAACTTACTATTCGGTCTAGACATCGAGAGCTTGGTAAGGAAAAGGTAGCTCAATATGTGAATGGTCTGAGATTCAATATTCAGGATGAGCTTGGTATGTCAAAGATTGATTCTGTTGAAGATGCTTACTAGTATGATCTAAAAGCAGAAGATAAGTTGAAGAGGAAACAACCTAGTAACTCCCGAGGGAAGGAAAAGATTGATCACTCGGTGAAGGATAAGCTGACTAATGTAGAAGATGAATAGAAACCTGTAGAACCGAAGAAGAAGAAAAGTAGAGTTATCTTTAAAGGTACTTTCTATAACTGTGGAGAGGAATGACACTGTTCTTTTGAGTGTACATAGAAGAAGGTTGACCGATGAATTATTGTGGTGAATGAGAACATTCAGAATGAACTTGAATCAGAGAATTTGCTGCTTTGACGAACATTGCTTGATACAAAGGATGAACCTTGTCAGAGGAGTAACTTATTTAGGACCTGATGCAAATTTGAAGGTAAACTTTGTGATGTTATTGTTGATAGTGGTAGTACTGATAACCTTGTTGTTGAGGACCTGGTTCAGAAACTTGGTTTGAATAGAATGAAGCATCCTTGTCCTTATAGGATTGGCTGATTACAAAATGTTCATGCTTTGGAAGTAAGAGAACAATGCTTCATTGATGTTTAGATTGGCCAGTACAAGGATCTTGTGTTATGTGACATTGTGGAGATGAATAGTTGTGATATATTTCTCGGTAGACCTTGGCAATATGATTGTAGAGCTATTTATGACTATGCCTGAAATGTGTTTACTATTGAGAAGGATGATAGGAAGTTTTCACTGATGCCTTTGATGGATACAACGCTCAGTAGGAGAAGCTTAAGTATTGGTAGCTGAGTTGAGATTGTGGATCTAGAGAAAATGAATGATCAGTATGGAGAACTGACCTATGTATTGTCAAGAAAGGCCTTGAAGAGACAGAGGAAACTGAAGTGGAAGAATTTGCAAGCAGAAAAGGTGGAGGACTTGTATGTGAAGAACCAGTTCAGGATTTATGTGTCGAATCCTGGAAGATGTTCTTCTTACATATGAACATATTTTGGAACCTGGGGTGTCTGATATAGGGGCATCCAAGGTTAAGGTAGGGGCATTCTTGTCCTCGGTGAAATTTCATGGGGTGTTTGTATTTTGGCCGATGTTACTCAGTTGCAGCCTTGACTGACAGCCTCGGTCATTTAAGGAAGCTCAGTCACTGAAGGAACTTGGTAGTCTCTGGCACTCGGTGAAAGTGTTACTTAGTCATGCCTGTGGTGCTCGGTTAACACTGGTGCTCAGCAATGCCTAGTGTGCTTGGTTAATTCACTATTGCTCAATAGTTCTAGCTTACCGACTAGAGTTTTGTGTGATTTGTTGGGCCGACTTGGTGCATTTATTGTTGGTAGCTATTGTTATAGGCCAACATGCTAAATTAAATGTTTTTATACATTTGTAAGCTGACTTGTATGGCATTTAATTATTTGTTTGGGAAGTTAAAGGTTTCATCTTGCCGACTTGTTGTTGATGATTAGTATTTAAGGAGTGCTTGGGTAGATGTTTAAGGAAACAACTTAGCAGATCTGGGATATCAAATGCAAAACTTGAAAGCTAAAGTTGGCGAAGTTGTGGAAAAGATCTTGCATGATCTTGCAGATCAAATTGTTATCTGATAGTTATTTGTAGTAGAGCTAGGGGTTTTCATACTTGGGAATAAGGAGATTGCTTGGAGGCTCATGAGATCAAGTTTAAACCTGCATGAGGGTTTCCATCAGCTTCTGATTGTCTTCAGAACTGAACTAGCTAAGTTTGTATTGGATCTAGTTATAGATCTTGCAGAATTGTTTTTCTGATTGTAATTGGCCCTAACTTGGAAGGCCTTACAGTTGGGCATGTTAATGAAAATCAGAGTTAAACAACTACTGTGTGTTGCATTGTTGAGTATTTTGTTGTGTTGTTCTATTGGCTGCAAGGTTTGGACTATCCTTAATTGGATCCACCATCCTTGACTGCATCATACTTGCACATTTTATTTTCATCAATATTATGTTATATTAGATTAGTATTTAGTTATTCTTTATAGCCAAATTACATGTCCTTCTATTTACATAAGCATTCAATTTTCATCACATGTATATCACTTTTAATCTTTATGTTATTGGTTACACAAAATAAATCATAAAGACATTACACGTAGACATAAACATAAAACTTGATGCAATCAAGACCGGAGAATCCCCAAAGGAGATGTCCAATCTTACAGCAAGATCCAACACAATAGAAAACATAAAGAACACAACAAGATGTGACCAAACATAAACAAATTTATTATCTGATAATATTTAATTACATCAGACATGTCGGGTTGGCAAGCCTTCCCAGTTACGGCCATATGAAAACAATACTCAAATCATAATTTTGATCTATCCAAATTTAGAGTTATCCTCTCTCTCAACCCCTTATTTCCTAAACAAGAACTACAACCTAGCTTATAAACAAGATTGTCAGCCACAAGTCAGCTTATTTGATTACAATCTCCAAGATAAAGAAAATTATTTACAAACATATAGGTCAGGACCTAAATCCATAAGAACATCCACAAATAAGAATATCATGATGCGTGATTATACAAGGAGTTGTCCATAAATATAAGAACATCGAACAATGTATCACAAGAAACCACAAACCATGAATCTTCACCATAAGTTGGATATTTCCACCCTGACCGTTAGAACAAGAAACCAATATAGAGCCAAACTAAAAATGTGAAACACCAATCACATAAGGAACATAAGGATTCACAATCCAAGATATAGGCCCACATGAGTTCCAACAATCATGATCCATGATCACATACGTTAAAATCCAATGATCACCAACCACACAATAAATCTCTTGGATAACTCCCGACAGGAAATGAACACATTACCCACAACCACTTGATGGATCCAAACTCAAACCACCATGAACCAAAAGTGATGTAATCATAGTAAAATGCTCCCATATAGGTCTTAAACATCATAGTACAATCACACATGCCAAATCTAACACAAGATTGAAAGCCAACTCGATCACTCAAATTGAAATATAAGGCCAAAATACAACACATCTTTTTGGTTGATGCAAGATTGCCAACTACCCTAGGATGCTCCTACATTAGACACCTCAAGTGAGAAAAGATGTTCCATGAGAGGAAATCATGAACATCTGATGGGATTCAAAACATATATCCCATACTTTTTCTTGATCCACATATCCTCTTGTCCTACACTCAACATTGTCTTTCCTCTGTCCACTTTCTAATTCTGCAAATTCACTTGAATTTCACTCTTCTCCAATAGTAATTGGCCTCTACTATCCTTCTTCTTTTTCTCACTCAATGTACCTCTACTGCAATTCTTCAGCTAACTTTTCTCATCATTGGTACTTCTCTTAACCACATCATCATCAGACCTTCCGATGAGATTATTCTTTAATCCAATACCATTTGTACCTTGTTGTCCAATGCTTGCAATTGTCATCATCTATTGTACTACCATAGCCAAGGATGTGATCTGCACCTTAATCTCTGCAAGTTCTTTAGAGATGATCTTAACTTTAACCTATGTATCGACTTAAAATGGAAGCACTTCCATGTTAAGAAAGTTTATCCCTCTGAGTAAGTGATCTGGAGTCATGTCAAGCACCTTGAATAGGTCTTTACATGGATCTAGCTTTTTTTCCCCCTGTTCTAATTCTCTCTCCACCTATTTCCAACCTTTTTCTGGCACCCGGTCCTGAGAATTTGAGATCTGTGACCTCAGGGTCAAGGTCAACCTCCTAGGTCAAGGTCAACCTCAACCCTGACCTAGGGTAGAGTCAACCTCAACCTTGACCTAGGGCAGAGTTGACCTCGACCCTAAACCTGGGTCCAATTTTCAAGTTCCGGAGGTTTCAGGATATCGGGCTTTGAAAAGTTTTATTTTCCCGCTTCTGAGTTAGTTGTTTCAAATTTCAGAATGGTAAACTCTTAAATTGCATTTAATCTAGGTTCATTTCTAGGGGTTAAGGTTAATTGGGATTTAATTCTCCAATGTCGGCCTCTCTAGAAGTTTGTGCCCTAGATCACTATAAAAGGAAGCCTCCTCCTCTCATTTTCTCCATCAAGTTTTGAGATCAAGTGCTCAAGGTTTTCTAAAGGAGATCATAAGCAAGTGAGGTGTAAAGCATCCATTCTCAAGAAAATTCATTCAAGCAATCATCCATTCAATCATTCAAGTTCTCCATTGAAGATCAAGGATTCAAGCATTCAAGCCTTTGAAGGGATTTGGTTCAAGCATTCAAGATTCATCATTCAAACCCTAGATCTATCCATCATGGTGGTGTGATCTTCCTTCAAGATCCTTTGTTCATCTTCAAGATCTATTCATTATTCATTTAAGGTGGATTCCAAGCATACATGGAGGTTTTGATTTACATTTATGGTTTTGATTACATTATTGAGACCAAGATTTCATATCAACATGCTTGTTTACATTTCAAATACAATTGCATATCTATTGAATATCATACCTTCATTGTTAGATCTACTTCTACTACTTGCTAGCATTATCTATTTCAATTTCATTAAGCTTGATTCCAAACTAGGGTTTGACCAAGGCAAACCCCTCATCCAAATAACAAACCCTCTTTTTCTTGTAGGTACAGGTGCGGGACAACGAATTAAAGTGCAGATCTAGATACCCTTTTTGTCAAACTTTCTGTCGAAGCTGTGCAGGTCAAGGTCAAATTTTTGGGTCAAGGTCAACCTTCAATGGGGGGTAAGATTGTGCCCTAGGAAAAGATTGTACCCTGGTATTTGGGTCAAGGTTGACCTCCCTCAGAATTTAAAAATATTTCTGGGTTTCGTAGATCTCGCAATTTTGGTTTAAGACTATAAAAATCAATAGTTTCTGAGAATGTTTGACAAGGTTTTCAGCCGATTCTTTTCGAAGGTAAGTACCTTTATTTCTTCATTTCAACATTTTTCTTCTACATTTACTTTCCATATCATTACATTTCAATGTAAGTGTAAAATATTGGTTTTGGGGTCTCTTTTATGTACAAACCATTGTTCTAGGACCCCATCCATATTTTACACTTACATTTTGGTGAACCCGCGATAGACAACTCTTTCTTTTTGGTGTTAGATCCTTTGTTTTCTTTCCTTAAGATTAGATTTATTTCATTCTCTTGCATTTATATTTCAAAAATACAAAAAAAAAATGAAAATTTTCTTTAAAAATACAAAAATATTTCCATTTTTCATGCTTGTAGTGTTACGTTGTGTTCAACATGTATGATTTTTGTTTTCAATACTTTGATGAAGCTTTTATTGCAAAAGAGGATAGATCCCTTAATGAGGTACATAGAAGTGAGGATGAAAATTGTTTGAATGAGATCTCCATTGATCCTATTCCTATTTCACCCTCCTCTACAACCTCTTCAATTGACCTTTAAAGATGAGTTGGGGATTGATGTTCATTCTTCTCCTCATATATGTCCTTTCTATGAGCCTATTTTACAATATAATTTACCTTCTTTCCCCTTTATGGATCAAGCTTTAGTGAATTATGGCACTCCTAAAATGTGCTTTATGGATAGGGATGATAATCCTCCTATTTGGAATGAACCTTTGGATTTGGATGTTTATTACTCTCTTCCTCATGAAACCATTGTGGATAATTCTACTTTTTGGGATGAACCCTTGGATAAAGACATTGATTTATCCCCTCCTCATGAAGAATCTTTGATACAAGAAGGTGATTTATTAATGGATGACATATTCATACATGATGGTGACTCTTTTTCTAAAATACACTCCCCTTATGTGAAAGAAGATGACATTATAGATCCTTCACCTCCATTTGGGATTCCTTCTAGTGATGAGGCATTAGCAGAGATTGATATGAATTCCCTTAATGCTCTTCCTCTTAGTGATGGTCTTATGGAGAATCAAGATCCTACCTCATCTCCTCTTAGGATATCTTCTTTTCTTCCCTCTTTTGAATCTATTTGTATTGTTGAGACAGCTAACATAGTTTATCCAAAACCCTTGTTGACTATCAAAGGTTTGAAAGGAAACTAAGTGTGTGAAAAATAGTTCCCCACGCTAAACTCCTAAGGAGAGGATCATGAAAATTCAGATTTAACCCTTATCAATTACAGAATGATAATATAATTATCTTAGATGTTGCTGCAATAACATGTATACATAGAAAAAAAGAATGACACAAAGATATACCCTAGGGAAATCCTTTCAATAAAAACCCCAGCACTCCAAAACCTGCACAATGTATTAATCAAAACTGTTACAGTTTACAATACACTTGCAATGCAAGTTATTTCAGAAGATCATAAACACTTGAAGACCAATCTAGTAGCATAAAACATTCCAATAATACACTCACTTCTAATCAAAATTCACAACCCTAAAAAATGCTTATATCACGCGCTTCACTTTTTAGGGCAACTTCCAAAGAACAGCTGTATTAGGGTTTTACCATTCTTTGAGAAAATAGGAACTTGAACCCCATGATTGCAAGAGAGTGTACAGTACTCAACTTTATCAGTTGCCACATGTCTTGCATGTCTTCACCCATCAACAAATCTTTCACGATTAGCTCTTACAAATATTAATGACCATCATAGGAATCTGTCATAACCGTTTCAATCATGATCACCTTACACATTGTCCAAAGTGCTGACATTTGGCAAATAACAAATGTAAGGAAATATACAAGGTTGAGACACCTTATTCCTAACAGTCTCCCACTTGTCGAACACCTTGTAAGAGCCAAAGGAAAAAAAAAAAAAGGATTTAATTGCTATGGGCTGAGAGGCCCATAGACTCCGAACACCATCTAAACTTCTTTGTGCCCACAGGTTTTGTCAATGCATCCGCAACATTCTTTACTATATCTACCTTCTCCAAACTTACCTTTCCATCCTCTACCATATCTCTCACAAAGTGAAACTGCACATTAATGTGCTCCGTTCTGGCATGGAAAGTTGGATTCTTTGCAAGGCAAATAGCACTCTGACTGTCGCAATAAATTATAATATGTCCTGCATCAACACCAACATTTGAACACAGTCTCCTAAGCCAAATGGCTTCCTTACAAGCATGAGTAGCTGCCATGTACTCTGCTTCTGTCATGGGAAAAGTGACCACAGGTTGTCTCTTACTCATCCAACTGATGGCACCACCAAACATAGTGAACACATAGGCACTGGTGGATCTCCTGCTTTCAATGTCACCTACCCAATCTAAATCCACAAACCCATGAATACAAACTAAATGCGGAGCTCTAGAAGAGTTTCCATGATAGCATATAGAATACTTTGATGTACCTTTCAAATATCTGAACACTCTCTTAACTGTATCCCAATGTACCCATCCAATTTTAGCCATAAAATGACTCAGGATTCCCACTGCATGGGCAATGTCTGGTCTAGTATAGACCATAGCATACATAAGGTTTCCAACTGCACTCACATAAGGTACTTTGCTCATGTCCTCCACCTCACTAGGAGATTTTGGACAATCACTCATAGATAACTTTGTTCCCATAGAAATAGGGACACACAATGGTCTGTAATCTTCCATGCTGAGCCTGTGCAACACAGACTTCACATACTTACTCTGACTCAACCAAAGTTTTCTATTAGATCTATCTCTAGTGATTTCCATACCCAGAATATACCTGGTTGCCCCTAGATCTTTCATCTCAAACCGTGTTGACAACTGAGACTTCAAATCAAAAATCATACCCATAACCTTCCCAATCAAAAACATATCATCAACATATAATGCAATAATAAGAAGGTGATCATTGTCAACTTTGAAATAAACACAATGATCTGATTTCAATCGCAGAAAACTTATCAACAACACAAAGGCATCAAATTTAAGGTACCACATCCTAGGAGATTGTTTCAAACCATATAGAGACTTCTTTAATCTGCAAACCAAAGACTCTTTACCTTTCTAAATATAGTGCTCAGGCTGTGACATATATATCTCTTCCTCCAAATCACCATGAAGGAAAGTTGTCTTCACATCCATCTATTCTACCTCTAAATCATACGATGTTGCTAGAAATAATAGAAATCTAATGGATGTAAGCTTTTCAATAGGAGAGAATATTTCACCATAATCAATTCCCTCCACCTGTGAATACCCCTTTGCAACCAATCTGGCCTTGTACCTCTCAACACTTCCATCTGCACATAATTTCTTCTTAAACACCCATTTGCTTCCAATAGGTTTCTGTCCTTTAGGCAAGGGTACTAGATCCCATATTTTGTTCTTCTCCAATGAAGCCATCTCATCATCCATGGCCTCAATCCAGGAAACTACATCTTCCATACCCACAACCTCTTTCACAGATCTAGGCTCATCAGTGTTTGTAATCAAGGCATAAGCACAACTGGAATCTAGCATAGAAAATCCAAACCTCTCTAGCTGCTTTCTTTCTCTCGTGGATCTCCTCAAGGGTTGAGGTTGAGGTTGTTTTACCTCTTCTTCTAAATTTTCAGAGCTGCTAGAGCTCTCCTCATCATCAGATCCATCACAGTCTCTCTGTTCAGTCTTCTCAGGGGTAGGAGGCAACTGAACAACATCTTCTTTAATTTCTTTTTCATCTAGCTGTAGCACAATAGTAGAAGGTGTTAGCTCTCTAAAAATAACATTTCTTCTATACAACACCTTACTAATCACAAGATCCCAAAGCTTGTATCCTTTCACACTAACACTTTAGCCAATGAAGATACATTTTACAGCCTTGTTTTCCAACTTAGATCTTCTCTCCTTAGGCACATGTGCATAAGCTTCACAACCAAAAACATGAATATGTCTAAATGAAGGCTTCTTACCAGACCACACCTCCAAGGGTGTCTTACCAAAAAGAGCTGATGTAGGAGATCTGTTAACCAGATAGCAAGCAGTGGCCACAACTTTAGCCCAAAACCTTTGTTCGAGGCCAGCTCCACTAAGCATACTCCTAGCCTTCTCCATCAGTGTCCTGTTCATTCTTTTTGCAACTCCATTTTGTTGTGGAGTATAGGGAGTTGTCTTATGCCTCTCGATCCCTCGTTCTTTACATAAATGTTCAAACTCTACCAAACAAAACTCACCACCATTGTTAGTTCTCACACACTTAATTCTTTTACCAGTATGATTCTCTATGAGAGCTTTAAATTCCTTGAACCGACTGAAAACTTGTGTCTTGCTTTTAAGGAAATAAATCCATGTCCTTCTACTATAATCATCTATAAAAGATACAAAATATACAGATTTGGAGAGTGAAGGAACTTTAACAGGACCAAACACATCTGGATGGATAAGATCCAAAATACTAGAAGACTTGTGAGAACTAGAGTAAAATTGAACATGATTTTGCTTACCATAAACACATTGTTTGCAGAAGTCAAACTCAAGATGACAATCATTTAACCCCTCAATGAGGTTTTTATTTTTCAAGGTTCTGAGACCCTTCTCACCAATGTGGCCAAATCTCATATGCCACAACATTGTCTTTTCTACAGGAATTTTTCCTTCCAAAGTGTTAGCACCCTTAGGTACACTTGCTGCACTACCATCGAAACCCATTACCACAGACTTCTTCACTGCTAGTTCAAATGGTGGAGATGAAGTGACTGTTGCTCTCTTCCTTGAGATAGAAGAACTATTGCACTGTGAAGTGCAAGCATCAAGCTGAAACAAGGTACCTCTCCTAGTACCTTTTAGGAGAACCATAGCTCCTCTAATCATCTTGCATCCATCTTTTGAAAAAACAACTTGCACACTTGCATCATTCAAAATACTTACAAATAATAGGTTTTGTGCCAAACTCAAGATGTGCATTACCCCGTTGATCCCCTTTACTCATCCATCAGGGAATCTGATATTGACTCTTCCTCATCCAACTATGTGTAGGTGAGAATCATCACCCAGGTACACCTTTCCACCAACAAACTCCTCGTACTTTGAGAACCAAATTCAATGAGAGGTCATGTGAAAAGAAGCACTTGATTCAATCAGCCACATCATTAGATGCATGGGTGGCTAAGGCTGTGACAAAAGCATCGCCATCTTCTTGAGATTTGTCAAAATCTGAATCTGGGCTTTTCTTCTTCTTCTTCAACTCTTTGCAGTCCTTACGGAAGTCCCTAGGCTTTCCACAGTTCCAACATGTTTCCTTAGACTTTCCAGGAGTCTTAGATTTCCCGTGGGATTTGGATCTACCCTTTTCAGACTTCTTGTAATTTTTCTTTCCTCTGTCTTTAGATCTACCGCGAATAGCAGGGCCTTCCTTGGTGGAATCAAAGGTCTTTCTTCACATCTCCTTAGATAACAGAGAAGACACCACATCATCCATTTGGAAAGTGACAATAGTACTCCCAAGGGCCATCACAAGATGGTCCCATGTATCCGGCAAGGAACATAGCAGGGTCATACATCGCTCCTCCTCCTCCAACTTGACACCTGTTGATGTCAACTGTGTAATCAACATGTTAAATGCATTTAGGTGATCTGCAATGGATCATCCTTCCTCCATTCTTAGAGAATACAACTTCTTTCTCAGGAACAATTTTTTCACCAAGGACTTGGCCTGATACACAGACCTAAGCCGTGTCCACAATTTGTTTGCAGTCTTCTCATCAAGAACATTCAGGAGAACCGAATCTGCTAGACAGAGTCTAATGAGACCCTTAGCTTTCCGATCCTTGAGATCCCAATCTTCTTGAGGCATGTTTACTGGTTTGATATCATTTTCAACCACCTCCCATACATCACGGTCTATGAGCATGTCTTCCATCTTGACTTTCCACAACTCAAAGTTTGTGCCGCTGAACTTTTCCACCTCCATTCTACTGTATGAAGAACTTTCCATCTCTTCCTGCAATAAGGTTATGAATACTCTGCAACAATACTCCCACTAGACTGAAGATTAGCTCAAAAAACCCATACCCTAACAAATAGAACCAAAACTGGCCAGGCTCTGATACCAACTGAAAGGAAACTAAGTGTGCGGAAAATAGTTCCCTATGCTAAAATCCTAAGGAGAGGATCGTGCAAATTTAGATTTAACCCTTATCAATTACAGGATGATAATACAATTATCTTAGATGTTGCTACAATAACATGTATACATAGAAAAAAAGAATGACACAAAGATATACCCTGGGGAAAACCTTTCAGTAAAAACCCCAGCACTCCAAAACCTACACAATGTATTAATCAAAACTATTACAATCTATAATACACTTGCAATGAAAGTTCTTTCAGAAGATCATAAACACTTGAAGACCAATCTAGCAACATAAAACATTCCAATAATACACTAGCTTCTAATCAGAATTCGCAACCCTAAAAAATGCTTATATCACGCGCTTCACTTTTTAGGGCAACTTCCAAAGAACATCCATATTAGGGTTTTATCATTCTCTGAGAAAATAGGAACTCAACTTTCCTATTACCCCACGGTTGCAAAAGAGTGTACAGTACTCAACTTTATCAATTGCCACATGTCTTGCATGTCTTCACCCATCAATGAATCTTTCACAATTAGCTCTTAAAAATATTAATGACCGTCATAGGAATCCGTCATAATCATTTCAGTCATGATCATGTTACACATTGTCCAAAGTGCCAACATTTGGCAAATAAAAAATGTAAGGAAATATACAAGGTTGAGACACCTTATTCCTAACAAGGTTTTCCTCACATTACTATCAAAGGTAAACCTATGGAATCTTTAGAGTTTTTCAATGATCAAGATTTGATAGCTCACACCTATCGTACAAGTAATAACCCTCATCCTAATCTGGTGGTTTCTACTTCTTTACCACCTTCTCAATCCATCATTCCATCTTATCTTACATGTTCTCAAGATCACCATGATATCTCTCAAGATGTGGCTAAGAAGGTGAATGTTAAGTTAATGGACTCTAAGAAGAAAGTCTTTAAAACTATGCCGAAAGATTCTCTCTCCAAGTACAAATATCCTCTTCACTATAGTAGTAAACATTTACTTGCTGATTATGTGCACTTCAAGATATATATTACAGAAAGAGATGCTTTAGGAATTACATCTCACTCTTGTGTGGTATTACAATTTCTTCATAATTATACCCCTCATTCTGACATAACATAGATATCTTCTCCTCTTGTCTCTAGACTGGGGCGCAAGAGGTGTATTTTCATCTAGTCTCCTAGGATCCATTAGGCTTTTAGCATATATTGTGTCTTGAGCTTAATCGACATTCTTTCTATCCTATCTCTCTATGGTTTTGTATTATGTTTATAATCATCCACAGAGTCTATTCAAGATATCTTTCCTAAGACATTTGTTTTGCAAAGTATCCCTTTTCTTCATCCCTGGGGGGCAAGTTTCTTCCTTCTTTCTCTTTGTCTAGGGATATACTTTCCTTATCTTAGTGGCATTTGTTTATATTTGCAACACTATTTCATTATATTGACTGATGTTTTGACCAAGGATATCCTTTTATATGAGAGGTTGTTGTCCTAGGTCATCACCTCTTCTTTATTTTGCAAATTATGTTCTTTATAAACTCTTACCCTTGCTTTGGTGTTAGAGTTGTTTCTCTCATTTCAAAGATTCCTCTTCCTCTTGATTGCAAGGGGCTTGATGATTGAATCTTTGTTCTCGCCTGGTTTATCTTTGAAAGATGATATTTTATCTAAAATCACTCCTCTATGGTGGGGGGTCTTGTTGATAAGACTCTTTCTTTGAGGATCCTTTTTCCATAAGTGACATATCATTTTCACAACTATCTATACTTTTGGATGTAGGGGTCAGTACCCTTTGCTAAGAATATAGTGCACATTGTTGTTAAATAGGATATCTCCTTATGTTGTGAGGTAGGTATCCTCATTCTCTTCCTTATCATGTCTAGTAGACAGCCACAATAAGGAGGGGGGCATATATAGGGTCTCCCTTGTACTATAGTTTTTCATTTATATGCTAAATCCTCCAAGGTAACGCACATAAGTTGCTAAATCTTGAAGAGACACACATTTTTCAATTTTCAATATGCTAAATCCTCTGAAGGTAACACACATATTGGTAAATCCTAAAGAGACATGCATTTTCAAGTTCAAATATGCTAAATATTTCAAAGGTAACGCACATAAGTTGCTAAATCCTAAGGAGAAACACATTTTATATTCCATGGTGATACAAGAAGGTGGATCTATGGGTATTTCAAAAGCTGTCAAAAGATGCATTACAATTGCAAAGCACATCAGGTTGGTCACATGTTGGGCTCTCCCTCCTTGGTGATTCACGGTAAGGTGGGCATCTTACTAGGCGATGTAATCACTCTTTTCCCTTTCTCTCTTTTCACTTTCATGCTAGTAGGACTGGATCATGAAGCTATGTTATTTATAATTTTTCTCTTGTCTTTCTTATATAATCATTTATGCTTTTATGATAGCTTTCCAAATATGATATTAGTACAGGAAATATTTCTTAGCAGGGTTTCCTCTACTAGTTGATTTGGGTTAGTTTTAGTACTAACCCCTCTTTTATGTTTTTTTTGGTTTTCTCTTTGTTTTTGCACCCTCATGCATGTGTGTTGAGTTAGAATCTTTAGCCTAGAGGCTTGTGTCCTTAGCTAAGTGTTATTTTATCTTGTGAATCCACTTGGATCTCTTCTTTCTTCCCATTTACCAAGAGTTTACATTGAATCCATACTCTTGCTAAAGTGGGGGCTTAATGTATCATCTTAAAATGGAAGCACTTCCATGTTAATAATGTTTACCCCTTTGAGTAAGTGGTCTAGGGTCATGTCAAGCACCTTGAATGGGTCTATATGGCTTTTTTTCCCCTATTCTACTTCTCTCTCCACCTATTTCCAGCCTTTTTCTGGCACCCGGTCCTGAGAATTTGAGATTTATGACCTTAGGGTCAAGTTTGACCTCCCAGGTCAAGGTTGACCTCAACCCTAACCTAGGGTAGAGTCAACCTCAACCCTGACCCTGGGTCCAATTTTCAAGTTTCAGAGGTTTCAGGATATTGGGCTTCGAAAAGTTTTATTTTCCCGCTTCTGGGTTGGCTGTTTCATATTTCGGAATGGTAAAATCTTAAATTGCATTTAATCTAGGTCCATTTCTATGGGTTAAGGTTAATTGGGATTTAATTCTCCAATGTCAGCCTCTCTAGAAGTTTGTGCCCTAGATCACTATAAAACGAAGCCTCTTCCTCTCATTTTCTCCATCAAGTTTTGAGATCAAGTGCTCAAGGTTTTCTGAAGGAGATTGTAAGAAAGTGAGGTGTAAAGCATCCATTCTCAAGAAAATTCATTCAAGCATTCAATTTCTCCATTGAAGATCAAGGATTCAAGCATTCAAGCCTTTGAAGGGATTTGGTTCAAGCATTCAAGATTCATCATTCAAACCCTAGATCTATCCATCATGTTGGTGTGATCTTCCTTCAAGATCCTTTTTTCATCTTCAAGATCTATTCATTCTTCATTCAAGGTGGATTCCAAGCGTACATGGAGGTTTTGATTTACATTTATGGTTTTGATTTACATTATTGATTCCAAGATTTCATATCAACATACTTGTTTACATTTCAAATACAATTGCATATCTATTGAATATCATAGCTTCGTTGTTAGATCTACTTCTACTACTTGCTAGCATTCTCTATTTCAATTTCATTATTAAGGTTGATTCCAAACTGGGGTTTGACCAAGGCAAACCCCTCATCCAAACAAAAAACCCTCTTTTTCTTGTAGGTACAGGTGCGGGACAACAAATTAAAGTGTAGATCTGGATACCCTTTCGTCAAACTTTCCGTTGGAGCTATGCAGGTCAAGGTAGAATTTTTGGGTCAAGGTCGACCTTCAATGGGGGGTAAGATTGTGCCCTATGGTAAGATTGTACCCCGGTATTTGGGTCAAGGTTGACCTCCCTCAGAATTGAAAAAGATTTTTGGGTTTTGTAGATCTCGCAATTTCGATTTGAAGAGTGAAATTTTCAATTTTTGAGACTATTTGACAGGGTTTTCAGCTGATTCTTTTTGGAGGTAAGTACCTTTATTTCTTCATTTCAACATTTTTCTTCTACATTTACTTTCCATATCATTACAATTCAATGTAAGTGTAAATTATTGGTTTTGGGGTCTCTTTTATGTGCAAACCATTGTTCTAGGACCCCATCCATATTTTACACTCTTACAACCTCCTTTAAATTTTCATTTTCCTTAATTCCATTCATAGGGATAGGTTCATCAATTCTCAGCTTCTCATTTCTACTATTTTCAATCAAACAACATTTGACAACTCCACACCCACCATTCCCTTTTTCCTACAAAGGTATCAATTTATACTTGGATCTTCCTTTCCTTACCACTTAGGTATTAGCTTAACCATCAAGCATATTATGTCAATCAAACTACCAAGGTCTCCCAAGAAATAAATGACAAGCATCTATAGGCAATACATCACATAATATCTCATAATAATAAGTCCCAATCTTAAAACTAACTAGGCATTTCTCATCAATCCTAGCCTTAGATTCATCTTGAAACCAACTAATCAGATAAGTATTTGGATGTTTTCTCCTTTCCAACTACATTTTACTAACCATTTCTTTTGAAACAAAGTTATCAAAACTACCACCATCAATGATAACATTACATACCTTATCCTTACATTTGCATTTGATTCTAAACAAACTCCTTTGCACTAGCTCATTAATACATGCAGTAACTCTTCTATTGATAAGAACTTCACCTTCTTTAACAACAATCAATGTATTCCCCTCTGAAATTGACGTAACCTCTCTATCCAAATGGGCAACCCTTCTTTTAGGATACTGAAAATCCCCATGGCCTATTTCACCATACTAAAAAAAAGTACATATAAATTCACCTTTTCCTCTTCCTCTTTGTCCACCATTGTAACCCTTAGTGGTTCGATTTCTAGTAGATCCTTCATCAATCTTCTTAGAATTATCCACCGCATTACTCCCAACAATTGATACACCAGCCTTACCACCCCAATTCATATGATTATGTCTGCCTTCAAATCTCTTTTTCAAATTCTCTTAAATCCTTAATGCCATTTGATAAGTATCTCCAATTTTTTTCATTCAAACTATAAGTAACTCCTCTTGAATACTAGGTCTCAAACCATAGATATATCTAGCAATCTTATCCTTATCAAATTTGGAATGACTAGTCCTAATCATGATCTGGTAGAACTCTCCATTATATTCTTGTACTAATGTTTTAGCCATAAACATAAGAACATCAAATAATATACCACAAGAAACTATAAACCATGAATATTCACCACAAGTAGGATCTCTCCACCCTAATTGTTAGAACATGAAACCAATATAGAACTGAACCCAAAATGTGAAACACCAATCACATAAGGAACATAAGGATGTACAATCCAAGATATAGGCCCACACGAGTTCCAACAATCATGATCCATGACCGCACACGTTAAAACACAACGATCACCAACCACACGATAAATCTCTTAGATCGGTCCTGACAAGAAATGAACATGTTATCCACAGCCTTTAGATGAATCCAAACTCAAACCACCATGAACCAAAAGAGATGCGATCATAGGAAAATACTCTGAGATAGGCCCTAAACATCATAGTATGATCACACATGCCAACTCTAACATAGAATCAAAAGATAACTTGATCACTCAAACTAGAAAATAAGACCAAAATACAACACATCTTTTTCATTGCTGGAAGATTGACAACTACCCTAGGATGCTCCTACATCAATCCATATATATATATATATATATATATATATATATATATATATATATATATATATATATATATATATATATATATATGACCAAATAAAATCATTGCTCCTCTTTTGGTTGGTAACTCCCTGATCTCTCAGGTTTGCGGTGAGAAGAAGATGGTTGTGCTATCTTGGATTGTCTATGAGAGGTTGAGGACCATGTATGGATCCTAAATGAGCTCTATCTCGCTCACATATACTATAGCTCACATTGGTCTATGATGACTTCTGTTGAAGTTGGTCTCTATCCTCTCTCAGTGGCTATAGCTCTCCCTGTATGGGTATGAATAGATCCTTGTGTCACCCAAGATCTTGTTGTGCCTCATATCTCACTTGAGAGGATGTTGGTATCCTTGATGCTATAGTGATATCTCTTATGAAATCACTTAAAATGTGTCTCCATCCCTCAACACCAACTGAAACATACATAATATTAATAACATTACAATTATACATGTATATTAATTTATACTTAAGCAATTCTAAGCTATCCATACTTGGATCTCCCTTCTAACAATTAGGATCAACGATAGCTAGAAACATTGGGGCTTCCCCCATGATGTTGCTAGGGGCATGGACTGGCCAGAATCTCCATGATCTTAGGATTCAACATCTCTTGGGGGAGGCATCTTTGAGGAGGCTCTTAGTTGTTGACTCCATAGAGGGGTAGCATCTACTCCCACTACAGACTCCTCCTCTACTACATCATAGTCATTTTCCATAGGTGTTTCCTCTGGCATGTCTCCTAGCTGCTCATCCTCTCTATCCTCATCTTTTGGATCCTCATCATCCTCATTGTTGTCATCCCCATCCCTGACTACTCTGCATTGTGCTCTAAAGAATGGCCCCAGATCTCTGGTAGGGTAGAATGTTGGAAAGATGGGTGTGATCCCCTCCATTCTAAGTTATTTAAGGTAGTCTCTAGTGACACCAATATTGATTAGTATCACTAATAGCTTAGTATCTTAATCTCATTCTAAATCAATCTCCTCTACATCATCCATAGTAGGTCATGCTTTGGTCTTGGGCCTCTCTATATACGTTTGCCCAGGGAAATATTGGGGCACTTGTGCAGGAGGACTCTATGTCAGATTGAACTGGAACATCACTCTATCAAAATAGTAAGACACCACTATGTACTTGTGCCTCCCCTCCAAATATCTATGTATTTGCATACATCTCATCTATACATTAGTATCTCTCTAAGATGGCATGTGTCTATATGGTCTCCATATGATATCAGTGCTTTGCAATCGATCCATGGTGACCCTCCAATATAGAAAATCTCCAAACTATCACATCCCACGTGGTAGATAGCCAAAGGCCTGTGGCTCACTATCATCTATGGCCATTGGGTATCCCTCTGGTCTAGTACATGTGATGGGCTTGAACATCCAAATCTACAAAAGTGTACACACTACTAGGTTATATCTTTGATATCTCACATATTTGTCGATCTTATAGTATAAGTGGACTAGAAAATTCCTACCCCACGAGTGTATTAGCCAATATATCTCCATCCTTTGAACTACATGTTCCAATGGTGTGGAGAACACAATACCCTTCATATCAAGAGAAACTACAATAGCAACAATACACAACAATATCTTCCTGATCAAAGGTACCTCACTTGTTGCATGAAATATTGCCTTTAGTTGAATATGGTCATTGCGAGTGTGAAGATGAGATTGTCTGTAGTAGTACCTATGATCTCTCTCAACATCTAGATCATCTCTATCCGTGAGGAATCTCACTATCCATCCTTGTATGGGCAGTCATAGAATTTTGTTACATCCTCTAGAGTCATTATCATCTCACTGGAAGGTAGATGGAAAGTAAATATGTCCTCATTCCATCTCTCCATCAATGCCATCACCATGGCCCGATTAAATCAAATATGGGGCATACAGTATATCCAATACAGACCAACATCTATCAATAGTTGTACATATTGTGGCTATAGTGATGGGTATTGTGCTTTAAGGAATGCCATCGTCTTCATGGAATGGTGTTCCTATAATGTTGACATGTCCTACAATCATAGGTCAACATAAATCCATTAGTATATCATATCAATCAATCAAAATCTATCAAAATGCAAAAACTAGAAACACCTAGGTACAGGTCGACTTCTTGGGTATAGGTTGATATTCTTCCCAAGTATAGGTTGACTTCCTACGTATAAGTTAAATTCCTAGGTATAGGTCAAATTTATTAGTTTTTGGATTAAAACAACATCATGACATCACTACAACCAAGCTCTTACATCTACGGTGAAAGGACAAGAATGTTGGAAAACAAGTTAAAGCATGAGAATTGAGACATACCTCGTTCAAGGGAATGTCATCCTTAACTGATTTCCTCATGACCTCTAGTCTCATTGGCTCCAGTCCTATCTTCCTTGGTATTTTCTCCTTCTAGCTTCTTCGTCCTTCTTAACAAAAGCACAATAAGGATAAGAATCACAAATGATCTTCTCAAAAGGTAATAACTAACCTACATGAACTTTTAGAATTAGTTATATTTTTCATTTTATATCTAACTTTTCTAGATGGTTATTTTTATTAATATCCCTATGCAATCATTTGATCATAACTTGAGCTAGGAAGCTTTGATTTCCACACTGTTATAGGTGCTAGAATCGTAATTCAGTGTCCTTGCTATTCAAGTACTTCTTGAATTATTT
Organism: Chamaecyparis obtusa; assembly: GCA_027943335.1. NCBI lineage: Eukaryota > Viridiplantae > Streptophyta > Pinopsida > Cupressales > Cupressaceae > Chamaecyparis > Chamaecyparis obtusa. The sequence goes on from BSBK01003313.1 coordinate 1,966,043, forward strand.
TCAAAATAATTTTTCAACACTTTTCATTCATGATTCACCATGGTAAACATAATTCCCTATTTGACATTCCTGATAGAAAGATGAAATGAGGGGCATATAGCCACTCGCGAACTTCACCATATTCCTTAGTAAGTCCTAGGTGATTTATGATTATTACTGACATGTGGTTTTGTAGGATGGGGTTACTAATGGTTTCTTTCAAGATCTTCATGCTATGGACTTTGATATATCCTTTTTCATTTACTGATGTTCTTTCTACTTTATCTTGCATATGCACATAGTATCATATACCACTAAAGTGGGGGCTAAATGTATCATATTAAATTTTAAAAACTTGTGTGCTCTATAATTTAATGGTTGTTTAGTACTCTCCTTAGTGTATTTGTATTATAACACCTTACAATTACATTTAATAAACATCTAATTCAAATTTAATCACTTTCCCTCTTTAGCTTGTGCAAAAATTGAGGTAGGATCTAATCTCTATTCATCCTCCTCTATTTTTCCTCCAATCACAAAATTTATTTCCCTCTTGGGCCTCATCTTGGGTAATTCCAAGATTTGAATGCATTTATGCTCAATTTTCCCACTTATCTTTTTGTTTCTCCCCAAACCACTTAACACCTCTCGAACCCCGCAACTTTACCTTGAAATTTTTACCTTCCATGTATAGGTTGAGCCTAGTTTGACCTATATCAGGTCTAGGTCGAACCTATTTTGACCTATACCTTGGGGGTTAAATTTTGATGGCTTTCAGACTCGATGCAAGGTATTTTCATTTTTCACAAATCAGTGAGGTCAACCTTCATGAATTTGGATCCCGAAATCACTATAAAAGAAACTCATTTGCTTCATTTTGAGAGAACTAGAACTAGAACATGTGAAGAACAAGGTGGACATCCTAATTTGACAACAAGAAATTGCAAGGTGGAAGCCCTAGTTTTATGTTATCCATTGAAGCAAGAGTTGATTATTGAATATTTCATTCAAGCATTTTAATCAAGCATCTACAATCTCAATCAAGCATTCAATTTCTACATCATGGAGTTTTAAATGGATTGTGAAGATCGCTAGGTGTACGTTTTCCCTTGGGGGCTTGGTATGATTTCTTTGTTATTTTTAGATCTATGCTTTGATACTTAATATTTATATGATCACATATACATGCATTCAAGTACATTTTGTTTTCATTTACATGCTAGGGTTTCACTCTATTTGTATATAGGGTTAGATCTAGGCATTTACTTGATATATTAGCTCCTTTGCATTATAGACATACAATATAGATACATGAGAACTTTAGATTTTATACATTTCCTAACGGCTATCTGTGGAGGTGGAAATCACTAAATTGGGGGGTTGACTAAGACAAACCCCTATATAGCCACACACACATACATTTTCCATATTTGTAGGTTTTGGAGTGCATATATAGCTACAGATCCAAGAAGTTAATTAGAAGACCTTTCAAAATCCACTTTTCTATTCTAAATTTTGACAAAATTAGGTATAGATCAAACCTTTGACCTATACCCAGGTATTCTGAGTGCATATCCTATTGCATATCTGGAAAGAAAATCATAAGACTTTCCCAAATCAACTTTTTTATTTCTGATTTTGACCATCTCATGTATAAGTCAAACTTTCAACCTATACCTAGGTATAGGTTGAACCACTTTTGACATGTTCCCATAGTAGAATAGAGAGTTGCAGGTTTTAGGTTTACAAGTTGCATACTACCAACTTTAAAGATCGGGTTATTCTAGGACTCTGACAAATAGAAAAGAAGCCTCCAAACATATTTTACCTCTCTCATTTTTAGGTGCACACATTCCTATCTCTCTTCCTTGTGTATACTTTCATAGATTAGAATTAGATATCTCTCTTTCATATCTCTTTTGGAATCAAGACAAAGAAATCCAACCCTATAAGACCTTGATATTGTACTTGTACCATTCCTTGGTTGTACTTGTCAGATCTATCCTATAGGTGTGGGTTTCTTGATTCCAAATGTATATGTGTGAAGTGGTAATCCATCATTAATAATTATTTCACCATATACAGGATGTAACTAGGATGTTTTTTGTGGATGAAGGTATCCTGATGTGTTCTAATGGATAAAGAGAGATTGCAATGTCTCACCAAGGAACCCAAGAGAAAATAACCTAAAAAAATGTTACTAAGTTTACAAAATAATTTTTTTCTTAAGAGTTTACATACAATAAGGAATAACAAAGAGAAAGCAATAACATAAATTTAATACATACTAATATGCACAATCTTATTTATGTGTGTGTGAAAATTGTACCTGATCTGTAGACACAACACTCAGTAAAACATTAGAGGTTAGTTATAATCAAAATCGTGCAAAATTGAAAGCTATCTAACCAAGCGATTTACTGCCTTCTAGTAGGTGCGAGATTAATGTTCTCAGATTGTAATCGAGATCAGTGACCTAGACGACACCTAAATGAAGGATTTGAATGCAATTGATCTAGATATGAAATATGAATGCAATTAATCTATTTTTTTGATATTTTCTATGCAATAAGAATGATAAAAACCGGTATGAATCTATGCTAGATGAAATTGATATGGTATGAATCTAACAATGATATGTAATATGAATGCAAAAATAAGATTGATCTCACAAAGATGTCGATTCGCAAGAGCTTTGATTCTTCAATTCCAATTCTCCAGCGTGATTGTGCAAAATATGAGATGCTTGGATGCAAATTTGAGAGATGATTGAGAGATGATTGAGAGATGAATTATGAAGAGATGAGCCTTGTTTTTATAGAAATCCAAGGCTTTGGAGGTGCATGGGAAAAAGCCATAAATCACTCAAATAACTCAAGTTGATTTTTGAGTTATTTTATCATGAAAGATAGTTAATTCTCAAAATCATGCAAAAATAGCTTTTTAACTCAAATTAGAGTTTAGATCAGCTTTTTGAACTCCAAAAGGATGTTGAGTTCCAAAAAGTCAATAACTTTCATTGATTTTCTGATTTGGAGTTTAACTGTTTCTTTTGAATATGCATAATAATTAAGAATTAAATAAATAAATAAAGTGATTTATCCTCAACTCAACTGATTTTTGAAATAAAATAATTAATTTATGGGTTAATTAAATATTTTACCAAACTTTCATTAAAAATTATATTATTAAATAATGACAACATTCTTTAATTAATTAAATAAGAATTTAATCAATTATTCATAGGAATTTTGATTTATTGTCAAAATTAAATAATACAATTAATAATAGATATAATTAAATTTAATTAAACAATTAAGTGGCAAATATTAAATCTAATTAAGTAAATATGCAAAATATTTAATTAATCAAATTTTAGGATAAATGTGATTTATTGCCAAATAATAATAAAATTAAAGATAATTATGATGATTAGGAATATTACTAGGAATATTCCCCGATGCAGAATTTAAGATAATCAATTATGATTCGATGATGTTTAGATGTGCCTTAGGTTAGGACTTTGATGTCGATTTCGTTTGAATTGAAGATGTAGGAGATTAATGAACTTATAGCCCATTTTTGGGGTATTACAATTTATAGATTACAAATCTCAAGGGTTCCTTGACGTAAAAAAACATAAATATAATTTAATCTATTAAGTACATTAACCATATAAATCTTCTACATAAACAAATTAAAGTGCATCATCTCATAAAGAATAAACAAATACATATGAACCATAAGGTATACATGATATCCTACATCCACTACATATGTCACAGGGTACCTAATTATAATCTAAGTACAAAGTACAAATACAATTAAAAGGAAGAATATAAATAAATCTTCAAGGATGAAAGAATAAGGATCAACCCCAACAAGGATCATCCAACAATAGTATAAGAACCTCAGAGTATCAAATGGTAAGAGAATCACTACCTCCTGACCTCGTGGAAACTTGTGGTTTCACTCCCACTATGCTGAAGGGATAACATCAGACCCCACTCGAATAACAATACCAAAAACACTCATTAGGTAGAACTAAGCAAGGGATCCTGAAAGCTTCATATCTCAAGGGTGTAACTCAAAACACAAAAGTACACATACTAATCTAGAGGCAACCAACACATGTAGAAAACCTAAGATGAAATCAGGGAAGTGTCATCACATATGTCAACCCCTTGGAATGATCTCACTAGACTCTGACTCCCAAGTGTGAATATATTGGGAACCTGAAATCTTCTCATGTAGACAAAGATAACATATCATGTCAAACCTCACCATCACTAAAAGATGGGAAAGCATCTTCTCCCACTCCCATCCTTAGCCTATACTAGCATTCAAGGCATGGGCGAGGAACATGTTATCTTATTAATTTATTTAAAAACCCCATTTAATGTATTATATTATTACTTATTAAGTAACTTACTAAAGATACCCGGGTAGCCACTTTTGGGCTCTGACACCTCCAAAGTAAGCCACTTCCCCTCTAACACCTAGATAACCTACCCAAAGATCATAAGTCTCAAAAAACATATCATAGATCATCGTAATTCATAAAAGTCAAGATATGGTTCCAAAGTGTCACAGGAACATGCATAACCGACTTCCATCACATATACATCATAAAACTCTCACATAGTAAAAACATTATAATCAAGAGCCTTCCATAAGATTGGGTTATAAAAAAATTGAATGCCATACAATTATGCAAGACAAACAAACATAACACAATTTCCCTAACCCCACCTCTAGTAACAATCCTAAAAAGGATGACGTAAAAAGATTTCATCTTAACCCACAATCACATAAGGAAAACAATCATAAAATTTTATTAATAATAAACTAATTTGTAAAATACCATTATAGAAATTAATTTATTAAAATAATCACTAACACAGCTATAATTATATTCCTAAATTAAATTCTTCTTTATACATGAAAAATCAATTTATACAAAGAATTAAATAAATTGATTTCAAATCCATAATTACTAAACTCATATAATTACAAATATATTGATAATGAATCTTAAACAACTTATACTAAAATAAAAATTAATAATATTAATTAAATATTAATATTAATTTAATCAATATTAACATTCGTTATTAATGATTATCAATAAATTTATTAAAGTAAATTTAATTTTTTTTAAATTTATAAAATAAAATTTAATTAAAAAAAGGAAACTTTTATAAAATAAAATTTATAAAAAAATGAAATACGAAACCTGTGTGTCGGGGACAGTCAGTCCCACCCCATAGCTGCTACTACAACATAGGTTGTCATGCGACCTGTTGCTCCGACAACTTATGTTGTTGGCAGCCCACGGCTCCTGCAGCTTAGGTTGTTGTGTGACCCTTTGCATGCAAGGAAGGTTTAATACTTTCTATATTTAATAATATTTAAGTATTAAACCACATAATTAATCTCATTAAACCACTTAATCATTTCACAACAATCACACCAACCACATAACCAGTCAAAGAATAGAAAAAATAACTGAACCTAATAAAATGACAATCATGCTCAAGGAAAAATGCTCATGAATTCACGTCACTTGGATGAATTCAGAGAGGTAACATATCAGAAACTTGTCCACTATTACAAGACAATAAAATAGCTTAGGTTGGGATTCAAACATGAAAGTTATCTTCCCTCACTTACCATTGAGACATTGCGATAGGGCACGCTCATCCTGACAATTCAGGGAAGTCGATGCCTGGTACCTGCAAACCTACATAAAAGACAAGCATGTACATCCATATATATGTGTGTGTGTGTGTGTGTGTGTGTGTGTATGTGTGTAAAAAGCAATGGTAGGGATTGAGACATCATGTAGATCCCGCAAGAAGGTAACTATGACTCTGTCCCTCAACCACATCAAACACGTCAAATAGAAAGGTAAAACATACATGATATCCATACACATGTAAGTATGGGATAAGTAAAATCATGAATATAAATAACATTTTAAACATATAAATAATCATCATCAAAGTAACTAAAATCATCTAATTATAAACATATGATATCTCATGACTATCCAATATCAAATCACCATGTAATGTCATACAGATCCATAACCTCATAATAAACCTGAAATAATCAACACACACATGAAAGTGGCCTAAAAGAGTTTGGCAATATAAAACTAAAAAATCAAACTATGGGTGGGCATTACCGAGGTTGTTTATAATTATATGTGTATTTTGAGATGAATGAGGGTTGTTGATAGGTAGATGTGCTTTGTTGAATTAGGGGAGGTAGTTGATGAATATCAACATTATGAGTTTGAGTATTGTATTATTATTGGCATGGTGGATTTTATGGTTTGATTGTTGGATGTGTTCTACTGGAAAGATATTTTCCCCCTGCATAGGTAGGATGATTTTTTTTTGTGAGTGGATTGTAAGGTGGGGGATTATAAGTAGCACTACCTAATAGTTGGTATCCATGATTCACCATAGAAGATGAGGAAGGTTCTTACAAGTAACTAACATGTTGTTGAGGTGTTGTTGGTAGTCCAATTACTTGTCATATGTGTTGTGGCATTGCATTTGATTGTGGCATAGATCTTGCAGGTAACAACACAGATGGTGTTGTAGTGATAGTAATGCCCCCAATCATAGTATATGTAGGAGGAGGTGAAAAATAGACATGTATACTAATAGTGAATGCTTGTGATTGTGAAATAGATATATTAAGGGGTTATGTGACTGCATGGGTATTAGGAAGTGATGTAGTAGGAATCACATCGGTAGTCATATATGTCGATGACATTGTGGACATTGAAGTGGCAAGTTGCATGGGTGGTGTGACAAGTGGCACATGATTAGAAACTCCTAAATTGTTGTAGAATGGTTGGTAATATTGTCCAAGGGTACCAAGAGGTGGTGGTGTTAATGATGCAAGTGATTTACCCTATTGTAGTTCTGATGTTCATGACTGAAAAGGTGGTGTCGGTAATTATTATTGAGGTGGTTGTTGTGATGGTTTTTGTTGGGGTGGTTGTTGTGACAATTGTTGGGTGGTTATTGTGGAACCATTTTCACAAGTGTGGTGGAATGTGGTAAGGTCATGCTCACACTACCATGTTTGAAAAGATAAGATCTTTGCAACTTTTGAAATGTCCTCTACCATTTGGGAATTATCTGCATCTTTAAGGAAGTGATCTATAGGATTATATGGTGCATCATTGCCATCTGGTTAGTTGACCATGACCTCTTCAGGGATGACTTGATTAAGTGGATCAAAATGAATGGGTGTATTTCTTGACACATTAGTTAGGGGATTGGAAATTAGATTGTGTGATGGATTAAAAAATGATGTAGAGAATTATGGAATTTGTTATTCCATTGCGTTTCTTGGTTGAGATATAGTCCTAATGGGCATGAACTAATATAATGATATGCACCACTAATGTCAAGGATATATGATTGATTGATTAACTTGATGATGGATTTGGTTTGATTGATGAATTGATGAATTGATTTGGTTTATTTGATCAATTTGATGATAAATTGATTTAGTCAAAAGATTAATTGGATTCATTAAAAGGAACACTTGGTTGGATGATGGAATGATTTGATCAAAAGAGATTGTTTGGCTTGATGACTTGATACTATGATGTGAGGTGAGAAACTCAATAGGTGATGCGACATGAATAATTTCTCAAGAGGATGCACTTAAGCAACAAGATGGATCAAAATAGCCAAACCTCTAGCTCAAGGTGATGAGGTCACAATGATGGACAAATCAACTCTATGCACAATATAGTCAAGAAGAGTGATAATAATTGCTAAAGGTGTGTGTTAAAGCAAATTAATAATGTGAGACCAAGTATGGATGAAAAGGTGGATTTTAATTTGTTTTTTTAATTTTTATTAATGGTTGAGTTGATATTTGAATATATGATCAGTTGATTTGGATTGATTGGTTGATTTGATTAATGTTTAATTTTTTATTAATCTTCGACTTTAGGAAAAATGATGATGATGATGATGTGCGTTGGGTGTTGATAATGCAATTAGATAATATAGATGTGGGATTGAAAAATGGAAATGCAATAATCAAGACTATATGGATGATGTTTGAAGATGTGGATGAGAGAGGTGAATTAGTTGATTTGACAATACAATGGTTTTACACAAAATTGGCTATAGTAATGACAAATTTTGAACTATATAAATGGAAAAATAAGAATGATTTGAGAATACAGAGGTTGGAAAGGGTTTGATTATAATGAAAACACTATTTTGTAACATGAAAATGGATATGAGAATGATTTTGTAATACAAATATTGGAATGGAATTGACTATAAGGACGATGCTATTTTGGAGGACACAAATGGATATGAAATAATGCAGCTTTGGAGATCTGTATTGGGTGAATGGACTAATTATACAAGTGCAAATGCATTGGATGATAGTACAAGGTTGATTTCGGGATAACTGGAAAACATATAGTCTAAAGATGCAATCCTACATGAGGGCAGTGCAAACCCGTTGTCTGAGACAAAAAACTCATGGGTTTTGGGTATGATGATAATTGATTGTGGAAATGGGAAGTCCCACGGCTTGTGATGATAAACCCACTACGGCCCCGTTTGGTTATAGGAATATGACTGGAATTGGCAGTGGGTTTCTCGATTTTGAGCTGAATCTGCCGGTTTGGATTTCAAAATTGAAAATTAGGTTTTTGTTTTCAAATCCTCATTTTTGGTGAACTTCTGGAAGTTCCACTTCCACTCAAATAGGTGGAATTCAATTTATAAAACCCATTTTTGTCTTTTATACATTGCATTTTATATGTTGTCAGGTCCGATGACTTCCCCATTCCAAACCCAGCAGTGTTTGTTTCGGTAGCATGTCTTCCACTTTTTTCGCAGTGTCTTCGACTGAGGGTTTTCATAGTGTGTTCATGGTCGTAGTGTCTTTGAGGGTTTTTGTAGTGTGTTCATGGTCACAGTGTCTTCGAGGGTTCTCGTAATGTCTTCATCTTCGTAGGGTTTTCACAGTGTTCTTGAGGTAACCCTAAACTCGTTGCTATTTGTTTTTACCATGATCTATTTTTACAGTCCTTGTGGTATTTATATCTCCTGAAATGAGACGAAATCCTTGTGGTATTTTTCATACAAGTTTTTGACACCAACAACAAACAGGCATCATGTTTGGTATTGGATTTTTACCATGATTTTTTTTTACTGCCTTGGTTGCAAACAGAATGAAGTAGTGGCTACAGGGAGATGGGTTTTACCATGATCTATTTTTACAGTCCTTATGGTATTTATATCTCCTAAAATGAGATGAAAACCTTGTGGTATTTTTCATACAAGTTTCTAACACCGGCAACAAATAGGCATCGTGTTTGGTATTGGATTTTTACCATGATTTTTTTTTTACCACCTTTGTTGCAAATACAATGAAGTAGCAGCTGCAAGGAGATGGGTTTTGGTTCATCTCATTTTAGGAAAACCCTCCTTTGGTAGGGTTTTCTATCTCCTATTGCATCATGTTTGGGTTTAGACTGTCTAAATAGGCTTAAGAAATGGGTTTTGATTGTATGAGGGTTTTTTCCTTGTAATCATTCATCCTCGATCTTAATTTGTTTTTGCTATTTTCCTCCTCATTTCCTATGTCTATCCATATGGATTGAAAATCCACCCGTATCATCTAATTGAATTTAGTATATCCTTATAAAATGCAATGACAAAGAAAATATTGATGGTTTCATAATAAACAATGTTTTCATAGCAATGAGCAATGCTTCTAAATGAAAAAGAATGGTGATAGAGATCCATGGTCTAATGAAGATGATTGTGATGGATAGATGATTTAGTGTTCCTTATTCACCTACTATTTCAGTGGTAAATGATACAGAATTGTGCATCTTTTTAGTAAGTTTCTAATAAGATAGTCCTTCCCCCTATCACATTTCTAAGAAAGATGACCATCATCCTTTCATGGAATTTGAATCATTCAATAAGTTTTGTATCTCTATCTCTTTGCAAAAATACCCTCACGATACTCTATTATGCCTTTAGAACAGTAAAATATATCCTTAATATATAAAGCTTCTTTTGATCTTTATGGATACATTCTTGTTTGTCTCGCAACAAGCAGTTCATGGCATTGATGATAGTAAAAAGATTACAACCAACATTGCATGCATCTTCCAACTATGGGACTGAGTTACCAAGCCTGTTTATTGTTGGTGTCAAAAACTTGCATGTTGATGTCACTGCGCAGATTATTAAATAATCCTCTTTATTCAAAGTTGTGTCTTGATCCCTATGTGCATTTAATAGTAGAATGATGATTTTTATTAATAGAGAAGAGTATCTCCATGATGAGCTTGGGCAAGTGGAGGCCAAGGATTGTTCAATTCCCTTGCTACTTTCTTTAGTGTGACTGTAGGAAATCTATGCAGATCTATGTAAGGTATAGAAATAGTGACTTATAAAAAAATAGACATGAGATCATGCACTCCCCTCAAGATCAAGACACTTAGCAATCAGTCATCACCAACTGTTAGTTAGCATTTGGTTGCAAGAGATATGGATATCTTAACCTTCAGTATTTACTATTTATCCAAACAAAGCCCAAAATTTAGATATCAATTGTACTTCATGTCTTTGTGAATTTACAACTCTATGTTGTCTCTATCTTGTGTGTGTCTGATATTGATATATGACTATTCCTAGAAATATATTAGCTCTGTACTAAATTTATCTGACATATTACCCTCGTTTGGCTCTAGTTTCTATTTTGTGTTCCTTATTCACCTACTATTTCAGTGGTAAATGATACAGAATTGTGCATCTTTTTAGAAACTTATTAGAAACTTACTAAAAAGATGCACAATTCTATATCGTTTACTAAAAAGATGCACAATTGTGGTAAAGGAGCATAATTGTGGTAAAGGAGCAGCATGTACTATTGCATTTAAATATTTTGCTCCAAGTACAAGAGTTGTGTTTTAAATCATCTGCTACTCCTTTGGCGGGACTGGTAGACTAGGGTACTTAAAATTCCTTTGAAAGAAATGGCCACTCCAAATTCTATAGCTCCAAGTTTTTGGTTACATGAACTTCACAAATATCTTTAGCTGGAAAGGCATATGATTTTGAATTGCTGAGGCTTAGAGATCGATTTCTAGCCCACACAAATTAAGAAAATAATTGATTTTATATTGAACATAGCTAATAACAGTAAAAAGAATAATAGTTTATAGAAGAGTTGGGTTTGGAAAGAGAAAACCACTATAATAATACAATTATTAGTTTTAAAGGCAAATATATAGCAGCGATACAATTATCAGCACCAAATACAATAAAATATTTTCATAGTTCTAGAGAGATACATTACACATAATTAATATCTATTTACTCTACATTAAGAAATGTAATTCCTTTAGATATGAATAAATAGAGATTAGAAACGAACACTATATTTTGTTTTATTTTGACTCAACAAAATCTTTGCTGCATTAAGGTTCTTGTAATATTACATTAGCCATCTTTTAATTATGTGAATCTCTTCCTTTCGAACTTGCACAAGCCATTTTGGATCCTCTGGTGTTGCAAATATAAGATCTACATGATGCCCCCTACAATTCATTCATTTTAAATATTAGTTTACAATGGTAGAAATATATTAGCTCTGTACTAAATTTATCTGACATATTACCCTCGTTTGGCTCTAGTTTCTATTTTGTGTTCCTTATTCACCTACTATTTCAATGGTAAACGATATAGAATTGTGTTAGAATAACTGAGAGGGGGGTGAATTAGTTATCCAGTGTCCCAAAACAAAATGTATAATCCAAAACAAATTCTTCAACTTCTGCTATTCGGTAAACATAAAATACTTTCACTGTCTGTGTTTTTACCGATTGTCAGTTTAAAACTTATAGTAGTTACTGATCAAATCTAACATGTAATATGCAAAGTATGATAACAAACAAATATAACAATCAACACATAACACAAGAGATTTAACGTGGAAACCCTATGAAGGGAAAAACCACCTGGGACCGGCAACCCAAAAATGTTCACTTTTCTGAAGTGAGGTCGGTGAAGACCCAACCCTGTTAAAGGTTTACAAACACACTATTAGGTGTGACCTTGTTAGAAGATTTTAGACCAGAATTTATCGTCCAACCAACAGTCACTCTGGGGTTGACAGGATAACAATGTTCACTCTATGAATGAAACATCAAAAAGACTTTCTTAGTCCACTTGGTTAAGAGATTTGGCTATGTACAATGGTCAAATATGTAATAGTAGATGATCTACCTTGAAACAACTTCAATTGTAGTTTACAGATCAATGTTCAACTCATTCAAATCTTTCTGATCAATATATCAGAAATTACTGTCTATCGGTAATTACTCTATGTAGCTCAGTAATTATTCTGCAATTCGGTTCTCACTAACCAGTATGATCAGAATGCATGAAAACTCCTTCACGTGATAATTCTACAGTATCTTCTTCTTCCAGTGTCTCTCAACAATGAAACCAATGTCTCTTATATAGATGAGTAAATCATTTTCTTTTTGTCCATCAAATTTTTTCGCTTAATCTTATTCATTGATTTTGTCGCTCTAACCTTCTTCGGCTGATGTGTCAGTAACACATTTCAATTTGCTCCATTAGATCTTTCTTGAATTATGTTAGCTGTAGATCTTCATAACAAACCTTATCTGTTACCTTAATTTCATACACTTTACAGCATCACTTTATCAGCTAAACTAATCATTTAATTCCTTTCTATTTTGCTCGGTTAACAAAGAAATGTGTTAGTGAACACAAGATTGGTTAACACTACAATCCGTCAATGTATACTGGAATGCTTTATTTACCGACAACATTACTTTGTGTCTTTCAGCTCTATTCTTCATCATAGATGAATGTAACATAATAAAGTTGATATTATCAAGTCATGGACTCATTAACAAGTTACTCAATGTATTCCTTATCCTCATCTGATATATACATCTGCCTCATGTAGATATTTATGTTCTTCATCTCTTTCACCTTTCTTCAGATGTGTCGGTATAGTAACTTACAAGATAAGTACTGTCAAACTAGTTGACATCAATGACAACATAATACTCATTTAATCATCTTGCATATCTACTCAGCAACTCCTTAGTGATCTTAAATCATAGATTCTTCATTTAGTGTTCTAAATCAGTTGTAGTTCATCAATCTCTCCCTTTGGCATTGATGGCAACTCAAGTAATATGAAGTGTACCATACACACACCAAACATGTATTCTACAACTCTATAAACAAATGTTTTGCTAAGCTCATATAGCATTAATATGTTTAATCACTATGTTACTAAACAGCATTATCAATGCAGCTTTGACATTCTGCAAATATGATCTTTTTCAGCTCTCAAATTCCTTCTTCTGTTCTCAGTAATTGATCTTCAGTGTTCTATTTCTTTTCATATTATCTCTCCCTTAGATAGTTCTCATCGGTGCATATTGTTTCATATTATTTATCTCTCCCTTTGACAACAATGCCAAAGAAACAAATAAATAATCAGCTCTGTAGTAGCTAAGTAACTCTCTATTGTCCAATACATTCTTTGTATCTTTGTATACTGATATCCCAATCTGTTTTAGTTCTTCAAACTTAATCATAGCCTTGAACATTATCCAAAGTGTGAACTATGCTGCATCAACATGTGTGATCTTCTGATAAGTGTAAGCTAATGCAACATCCAGATCACATTAGTGACCGATAGTCAGGGAACGGACCCCAAGTCTAGTCCTCAAATATTCAAATGTGTCCTTCGGTAGAGACTTTGTAAAGATATCTACAAGTTGTTCTTTAGATGTAAAAAATTCTAACTTCACTTGCTTCTCTTGCACTTGTTCTCTTAAGTAGTGATACTTAATTGATATATGCTTTTTCTTAGAGTGCATTACTAGATTCTTTGAAATATTGATAGCACTTGTGTTGTCACAGTATATAATCATCAGGTCAATGATTACCTCATTCATTCCTTCCAACACTTGCTTGATATATGCAATGTTTGAGCAATTAGTAGCAGTAGCAACATACTCTACATCAGCTGTAGACTGAGAAATACAAGCCTACTTTTTACTTGTCCAGGTTACAAGTCTTTCACCAAAGAAGAATGCTCCTTCGGTGGTGCTTTTTCTGTCATCCACATTTCCAGCCCAATCAGCATCAGTATAGACCATCAGTTCAAACTTACCTTCCTTAGGATACCATAAACCATAATCCTCTATCTTTTTCAGGTATCTTAAGATCCCTTTAGTAGCAATCATGTGTGATTCTCTAGGATTAGCAAAAAATCTAGCAACAATTCCCACAGCATGTGCTATATCTGGTCTGCTGTGAACTACATACATTAGCTTACCAATCATGGATTGGTAAAGTGTCTGGTTTACCTCTATAGTTTCATCTTCCTTTGTTAGTTTACATCCAGTAGCCATCGGTGTTCCCATAGGTTTAGCATCTTCCATGCCAAATGTCTTCAAGACTTCCTTTATGTACTTGGACTGTGTGATGAATATCCCATCACTCTATTGAATCACTTGTAGTCCTAGAAAGAATTTAATCTCTCCAAACATAGACATTTCAAACTCATTTCTCATGTCATCAGCAAAATATTTACATACATGATCTTGACCTCCAAAAATAATATCATCAACAAAAATTTCAGCAATAAGAATAGTGTCATCAATATCACCTTTCATGTACAAATTGTTGTTTTCACTAGTTCTTACAAATCCAATACTTAATAAGTAAGTATGCAGCCTTTCATACCAGGCTCTCGATGCTTGCTTCAAACTATATAAAGCTTTGTGTAATCTACATACCATGTTTCTATTGTTTGGATCAACAAATCCTTCAGGTTGTTCTATGTAGACCTCTTCTTCAAGTATACCATTCAGAAATGCTGACTTCACATCCATTTGATAAACCTTAAATTTCTTGTGTGCAGCATATGTAAGTAGCATTATAACTCCTTCCAATCTAGTAACAGGTGCAAATGTCTCACCATAGTCAATGCCTTCTTCCTGTGCATATCCCTTGCATACCAATCTCACTTTATTTCTTGTCACTTCACCATTTTCATTCAGTTTGTTCCTAAATATCCATTTAGTACTGATAACATTGTATCTTTAGGTCAGGGTACTAAGGACCAAGTTTTGTTCTTCTCTATTTGTTCTATTTCCTCTTTCATTGCATTAACCCATTCTTCATTCTCTAATGCAACATTCACATTTTTTGGTTCAAATTCACAAACTAGACATGTACCTTGTCTTGCTTTGCTTCTTGTCTGCATGCCAGCTTGTCTGTCTCCAATAATTTGTGTCTCAAGATGATGTCTTCTTACAAAACTAGCCAGTACTCAGTTTCTCCTTTCTTGTTCATCATGTTCAAATTCATGTTCTTTCTTGGTAGCTCCATCTTGTTCGTCAGTTTCCCTTTCCTGTTCCTCAAGGTTATTTTCTTGTTGATCAGTTATCACAGGTTGCGACTTTGGTAGATAGTCAGGAAGTTCAATGTAAGTGAATCTACCATAGTCTTCTGGTTCCTTTCTAGCTTCCTCTGTGTTCTTGTCATCAAACTCATCAACACAGACATTAGTACTTTCAATTATCTCATTTGTAACCTTATTCAGACATTTGTATGCTTTACTCTTAGTAGAATATCCTAAGAATATTCCTTCATCACCTTTAGAATCAAATTTCCCATTTCTCTCATCTTTCAGAATAAAACATTTGCCTCCAAAAATCTTGAAATAACTTACAATAGGTTTGTGTCCAAACCATAGCTCATAAGGTGTCCAGTTGGTGTCCTTCTTCAGTTGTACTTGGTTAAGCACATATACAGCTGTACTGACAGATTCCCTCCAATATGTCTAAGAAATATTCTTTTGCAGCATTAGTGTCCTTGCACAGTCAATGATTGACATGTTCCTTCTTTCAGCAATCCCATTCTGCTGAGGTGTTCTCAATGCAGAGACCTGTCTTTTGATACCATGCTCATTACATAAATTAGTAAATTCATCAGAGATAAATTCACCTCCTCTATCAGATCTTAAGCATTTTAACTCTTTTCCAATCTCTTTTTCTACCTTTACCTTATACCACTTAAACATCTTAAATTCTTTAGATTTTTCTTTTAAGAACATAACTGTCATCAATCTAGTATAGTCATCAACAAAAAGAATAAAGTATCTATCACCATAATAACTCTGAGTTCTCATAGGACCACATAGGTTAGTATGAACCAACTCAAGTATCTTCTTTGTTGAGTAGTCTTTGCTTTTAAAACTAGACTTAGTCATCTTACCTTTCTGACATTCATGACACATTGCATGATCCGGTTTTGATAAGTTAGGCAACCCTCTAACTCTTTTCCTCTTACTAATCTTCATCATGTTATCAAAGTTCACATGACATAACCTTTTATGCCACAACCATGAATCTTCATCCTTCATTAATAAACAAGAAGATTGATCAATATCAAGATAAAATAGATTACCTCTGGATTGTGTACCGGTTCCAACAAGTCTTCCTCCATCATCATAGATTCTTACCTTTCTGCTCTCAAAAGAAAGTCGCTAGCCTGAGTTATTTAGCTATGCCACACTTAACAAATTATAGTTTAGTCCATCTACCCAGTATGCATTTTCACATTTTATTCTATCATTAATCATCAGTGAACCTTTACCTCTTACCATACAGGGTGCATCATTTCCCATCCTTACAGATCCTCCATCATATTCATCAAGTAGATCAAATTTCTCTATATCACCAATCATATGATGTGTACAGCCACTGTCTATGATCCATGTATCATTTCTACTTACTTTAGAGATCAATGTTATTTCTTCATGTTTCTCTTCTTCCTCTGAATCATCTTTCATAGCAACAAATACTACTTCTACATCATCATTAGTGTCAGATTCATATTCAAATTCTTTAGCTATGTAGCATACCTTTTTTCCCTTTGTCATAGCTATCTCGATTATCTCTATTGTTGTGTCAGTAGCCTCTATTGACTCTTCTCCCATAGCTTCCTTCAGATCGGTCTTTGGATCTATCATCATCTTTCTTATTCGGACATCTAGCAGTGATGTGGCCAACCTCTTTACAATTAAAGCATGCCAAAGGTAGCTTACCTCTATACCTTCCTTTACCCTTGGGTAATCTTCTGGCCATAAGAACTTCAAGCTCATCAAGCTCATCATCGGTACCACTATCACTATCATTATTCTTACTATTCCTGCTACTAGACTTACCAATCTTCAAAGAAGTCATGAAAGCGAATTCAATAGAAGGTACAACACTATTTTCAAAGTTATTCATTTCAAAGGTTGTAAGATTATTGATCAGTGTGTCAAGAGTAAGGTTGGATGTAGCCCTTGTTTCATGAATTGCAGAGATCCCGATCGCATAAACTGGCAGCAAAGTTCTGAGAATCTTGCTTATCACTGTTTCATCCTCAATAACTCCATCGAATGCTCTAATAGCATGTGCTGCCTCTTTTAGTCTATTTGTGTATTGCACAACATTCTCACCTTCTTTCATCTTCATATCATCAAATCGACCTCTTAGGCTTTCTGCTCTGGCTCTCTTAACATTCGCATCTCCATTGTATATTTGAGCCAGTTTATCCCACATGGCTTTGGCAGTTGTGCATCCCTTAATGTCTTCAAATTTGGCATCGGTACAGGCAGCAGCAAGTTCCATCATATTAATATTGTGTTCATGCATGTCCTTTAGCTGATCAAGTGTCAAGGGACCAATGGTTGGTTGTATATAGCCATTCTCCATCAGTTCTAGTGCAAATTTCCCAATTCCAGATATGTGCAACTTCATCCGACTCTGCCATACTGTGAAGTTCTCTTTGTTCAGTCTTGGCACTTCCCTCTTATACATCTTGAGACCTTTGTGTTGGAGTCCTTAAAACTCTATTCTAAGCAACCACAGCTCTGATACCAATTGTTAGAATAACTAAGAGGGGGGTGAATTAGTTATCCAGTGTCCCAAAATAAAATGTATAATCCAAAACAAATTCTTCAACTTTTGTTATTCGATAAACATAAAATACTTTCACTGTCTGTGTTTTTACCGATTGTTAGTTTAAAACTTATAGTAGTTACCGATCAAATCTAACATGTATTATGCAAAGTATGATAACAAACAAATATCACAATCAACACATAACATAAGAGATTTAACGTGGAAACCCTGTGAAGGGAAAAACCACCTGGGACCAGCAACCCAAAAATGTTCACTCTTCTGAAATGAGGTCAATGAAGACCCAACCCTCTTAAAGGTTTACAAACACACTGTTAGTTGTGACCTTGTTAGAGGATTTTAGACCAGAAGCTATCGTCCAACCAGTAGTCACTCTGGGGTTGACAAGATAACAATGTTCACTCTATGAATGAAACATCAAATAGACTTTCTTAGTCCACTCGGTTAAGAGATTTGACTGTGTACAATGGTTAAATATGTAACAGTAGATGATCTACCTTGAAACAACTTCAATTGTAGTTTACAGATCAATGTTCAGCTCATTCAAATCTTTTTGATCAATATATCACTTCAGATTCAATACTATATCAACTTACTATCTATCGGTAATTACTCTTTGTAGCTGGGTAATTGTTCTGCAGTTCGGTTCTCACTAACCAGTATGATCAGAATGCATGAAAACTCCTTCATGCAATAATTCTACAATATCTTCTTCTTCCGGCATCTCTCAATAATGAAACCAATGTCTCTTATATAGACGAGTAAATCATTTTCTTTCTGTCCATCAGATTTTGCCACTTAATCTTATTCATTGATTTTGCCACTCTAACCTTCTTCGGCTGATGTGTCAGTAACACATTTCAATCTGCTCCATTAGATCTTTCTTGAATTATGTTAGCCGTAGATCTTCATAACAAACCTTATCTATTACCTCGATTTCATACACTTTACAGCTCATCACTTTATTGGCTAAACTGATCATTTCATTCCTTTCTATTTTGCTCGGTTAACAAAGAAATGCGTTGGTGAACACAAGCTCGGTTAACACTACGCTCGGTATACACTACACTCTGTTGGTGTATACTGGAATGCTTTATTTACCGACAACACTGCTTTGTGTCTTTCAGCTCTATTCTTCATCATAGATGAATGCAACATAATAAAGTCGATATCATCAAGTCATAGACTTGTCAACAAGTTACTCAGTGTATTCCTTATCCTCATCTGATATATACATCTTCCTCATGTAGATATTTCTTTTCTTCATCTCTTTCACCTTTCTTTAGATGTGTCGGTATAGTAACTTACAAGATAAGTACTGTCAAACTAGTTGACATCAATGACAACATAATACTGATTTAATCATCTTGCATATCTACTAAGCAACTCCTCAGTGATCTTAAATCACAGATTCTTCATTCAGTGTTCTAAATCAGTTGTAGTTCATCAAATTGTGCATCTTTTTAGAAACTTACTAAAAAGATGCACAATTCTGTATCATTTACTAAAAAGATGCACAATTGTGGTAAAGGAGCAGCATGTACTATTGTGTTTGCATTGATAATTTTGAAACAAAAGTTATGCTAGCCCACCTCTACTGGAATTAGGAATGTGTGTAATATTGAATCTTTTCTCTTTTGAAAATGGTCTGCTTAAGAAATCACAAAGATTGAGTTGTATGGTCATTTTATTTGTTTCTTGAGTTTTTCTTCTATACTAGTGTGTCTTCATTTTGGTTCAGCTATTTAGTGATAGGACCAGGTATCTATCCATTAAATTAATTTAATTCATTAATTTTGCACTTTTGCACAACCTACAAATTAAAGTTGCTTAATAAATAAGATAGTATATGGTGGAGTAATAAATCATTCCATTAAATTAATTTAATTCATAAAGGGGAGTAATAAATCATTCTTAATGAAAAAATAGAAAATTTTAAATTGTGGAGAAGATATACTTAAAAGGAATGGTAGGTTCATACTGGATATCTCCTCACTCAAATTGTGATTATGTACTACTATACGCTTTATCTTTTTGGTTCATACTAGATATCTCCTCACTCAAATCGTTGTGTTTGTCCACATTTCAGGCCATTAATGGATCCTATTGAGAATATTGACATTCTAGGATGCGTAGCTATGGAGACCACATATTCTCATCTTCTCACAACTTATTTTACTTTTCTTGCCGTAGCCAAAGTACAGGTAGCCTGAGAAGGGAGTGCACAAATGGGTAAATGATTAAGAAAAGGAAATTATTTTTATAGAATGGTTATTCATTCCAATGATGTGGATTATCATGATCAGATTCACATGAGTAGGGGAGCCTTCTTTCATCTAGCTACTATCTTAAGGCTGAAAGGAACCTTGAAAGTTACGATACACTTGATGTTAGAAGAACAACTTGTGATGTTCCTCCACACCCTTGGCCACAATCTAAGGAACCACAAGATTGCCCACAACTTTGGGCACTCAGGAGAGACAGTCAGCTGATACTTCCACAGGGTGTTGAGGGCTATCTTAGCACTCCATGAGGATCTCTTTATACCACCTAGTCCAAACACTCCTCCTAAAATTAGTGGGAAGGACCGTTTTGATCCGTTCTTCAAGGTAATTCTTGTGTTGTTACAAATTTCTTGTATGGATTTTTATCCTTATCATATTATTGGTTGACTATACAATTGATGATTGTATCATATTATATAGGATTGTGTTGGAGCTATCAATGGAACCCATATACCAGTCACCGTTGATGTCGACATGCAGGGTAAATATCATGATAGAAAAGGCAACTTGTCGCAAAATGTTATGGGTGTGTGTTCCTTTGATTATAATTTTTAGTACTGCCTTGCTAGTTGGGAAGGGTCTATTGTGGATAGTCGTGTTCTAGGTTCAACTCTATCAAGAGAAGATCCTCTTGTTGTTCCCCCCGGTAATCCAAATCATAGTTTAATATACTCAAGGGTATAATCAATGTTTCAAGTTTTATCAATCTACTTTATTTAAGTAGGAAAATAGTTTCTAGTGGATGTTGGATATCCCAATGCACCTAGATTTCTTGTTCCATATCAGTGTACACACTACCACCTGAAGGAGTTTTCAAGAGAGAATCCAATAAACTCTCGACAAGAGTTGTTCAACCACCAACACTCCTCTCTTAGAAATGCAATAGAGTGTACATTTGGTATTCTCAAGTAGCATTTTCCAATCCTGAGGCATGCCACATCTTATTCTATCATGACACAAGCCCATATTGTATTAGCATGTTTCATACTACACAACTTCATTACAATAGAGGACGACATTCCATCAAAAATTGGTACTGAAGAGGAAGATGATCGTACTGGGATAGATGTACTAGTGCTTGTGACATATGGGTTGTCTCAGCATGATAGAGACCAATGGGCATAGTTTCGAGATGATATAGCAAGTAGAATGTGATGCAGGGGCATTCTTGTCCTTGGTGAAACTGCATGGGGTGTTTGTATTTTGGCCGGTGTTACTCGGTTGCAGCCTTGACCAACGGCTTCAGTCATTGAAGAAAGCTCAATCACTGAAGGAACTCGGTAGTCTCTAGCACTCAGTGAAAGTGTTACTCAGTCATGCCTGCGGTGATCGGTTGACACTGGTGATCAGCGATGCCTAGCGTGCTCGGTTAATTCATTGTCGCTCGATAGTTCTGACTTACCGACTGGAGTTCTGTGTGATTTGTTGGGCCGACTTGGTGAATTTATTGTTGGTAGCTATTGTTATAGGTCGACATGCTAAATTAAATGTTTCTATACATTTGTAAGCTGACTTGTATGGCATTTAATTATTTGTTTGGGGAGTTAAAAGTTTCATCTTGTTGACTTGTGGATGATGATTAGTATTTAAGGAGTACTTGTGTAGATGTTTAGGGACACAACTTAGCAGATATGGGATATCAGATGCAAAGCTTGAAAAATAAATTTGGCAAAGTTGTGGAAAAGATCTTGCATGATCTTTCATATCAGATTGTTATTTGATAGTTATTTGTAGTAGAGCTAGGGGTTTGCATACTTGGGAACAAGGAGACTGCTTGGAGGCTTGCGAGCTCAAGTTTAGATCTGCCTTAGGGTTTCCATCAAATTGTATTCAAAGTTGAACTAGCTGAGATTGTATTGGACCTATTGTGGATCTTGCATAATTGTTTCATTTGTAATTGGCCCTAACTCGGAAGGCCTTACAACCGGACATGTTAATGCAATTTGCTTGAAACAATTGTTGTGTTACCTGTTGTGTTGAGTAATCCATTGTGTAATTCTATTGGTTGCAAGGTTTGGACTATCCTTCATTGGATCCACCATCCTTGATTGCATCAGGTGGTATCAGAGCTAGAGAGTTGATCTTGTTGGAGCATAAGGTTGACCTAGCAAGGCGGAACTTGCAAAGTTGATCTTGTTGATGAAGAGATTGTGCACAATTTGAGTTGCAGATCCATGGTACTGAACTTGTGAAATCGTGGCCTAGTTGTTCATACAAGGTGGTAGGTTGTGATCTAACTTGCATACAACTTGGAGGTTGTCACAAGGTGGTCGGTGTTGGGTTTGTTGCAGAGGTTTTTAGAAGATCTTTAGAGATGTCTCTAAGAGGATTGAACCCTGGTGTGATTACAGATCTCTGTGATGTTATGGAGATGAAGATTTCTGAGAGGTTTTCTTGATTGGAAGTGGAATTGCTGAACCAAGTTAAGAACCTTGCGAAGGAAAGTGTTGATGAGCTTTGTAGAGCTTACCGGAGTTGGAGCATGTCGATCCGGAGGAAAGTTATTTGGCCTGTTAGAAGACTAGTCCGAGAGAGAAGACATGTGGAAGCATGTGAAATTGGTTTTGATGTTCAGTTGGTGGATTATGCCATGAAACCTGCGGAGCAACTTGTAGTTGTTGTTGAGTTACCTGTGCTTACCGATGATGTTGTTGACCTTGTTGGAGCTGGTGAGAAGATTGGTTTTCATGTTCAGTCAATTTTTCCTGACATGGAAATTGCAGAGCATCTGGTTGTGCTTGATTGGACTATTATTGGTGAAGAGTTACTTGTTGCTGAACACCTTAGTGATGATGGTGTTGCTGAATTGCTTTTGTTCGGTGTTGAGGTGTAGAGGTTGTTTGTTGGTTGCAGACTTGAGTCGCTGGTTGACAGTGATAAGTCTTATGATGAGATTCTGAGATGGGATTCTTCCTTGATCCTTGGTGATGGGTTGAAGGATTGGTTTATTTAGGATGTTGGGCATGCTGATTGGTTGAGTTGTAAATTGGTTCTCTTTCCTGTGATGGAGTGGAAACCTTTGGTGAAGATTAAGTGGAGTTGGTGTTGTTCAGATGTTCCCTTTGGTGAGAAAGTGTGGGACACACTTTTCTTTGTACCTTGGGAGTCTGATGCAGTGGCATCCTGGCTTATTGCTTGGTGCTTGAAGATTCTAGCAGTCTCGGTAACTGTCTGGTGGAATTCAGTTACTTGGCTGGTGATCTCGGTAGAAGACTAGAGTTTCTCGGTCTTGGTGGTGATTCTCAATTGGAAGTTCTAGTGGATCTCGATGGATGTTGGTCACTCGATGACTTGGTGTTTTGTTGCTTGATGCCTGGTTACCGACGGGGTCTCAGTGTTTATGCCTGTTGCTCGATGGCTGAAGTGGCTCGGTCACTGGAGGACTTATATGTGAAGAACCAGTTTGAGATTTACGTGTTGAATCCTGGAAGATGTTCTTCTCATATATGAACATTTTTGGAATCTGGGGTGTCTGATGCAAGGGCATCCAAGGTTAAGGCGGGGACATTCTTGTCCTTGGTGAAACTGCATGGCATGTTTGTATTTTGGTCGGTGTTATTCGATTGCAGCCTTGACCAACGGCCTCAGTCATTGAAGAAAGCTTGGTCACTGAAGGAACTCACTAGTCTCTGGCACTTGGTGAAAGTGTTACTTGATCATGCCTGCGGTGCTCGGTCAACACTGGTGCTCAGCGATGCCTAGCGTGTTTGGTTAATTCACTATCGCTCGGTAGTTCTGACTTACTGACTAGAGTTCTATGTTATTTGTTGGGATGATTTGGTGAATTTATTGTTGGTAGCTATTGTTATAGGTCGATATGCTAAATTAAATGTTTGTATACATTTGTAAGCCGACTTGTATGGCATTTAATTATTTGTTTGGGGAGTTAAAGGTTTCATCTTGCCGACTTGTGGCTGATGATTAGTATTTAAGGAGTGCTTGGGTAGATGTTTAGGGATACGACTTAGTAGATATGGGATATCAGATGTGAAGCTTGGAAGCTAAAGTTGGTGAAGTTGTGGAAAAGATCTTGCATGATCTTACATATCAGATTGTTATCTGATAGTTATTTGTAGCAGAGCTAGGGGTTTGCATACTTGGAGACAAGGAGATTGCTTGGAGGCTTGCGAGCTCAAGTTTAGATCTGCCTTAGGGTTTCCATCAGCTTCTAATTGTCTTCAAAGTTGAACTAGCTGAGATTGTATTGGATCTATTGTGGATCTTGCAGAATTATTTCATTTGTAATAACCCGGAAGGCCTTATAGTCGGGCATGTTAATGCAATTTTCTTGAAACAATTGTTGTGTTACCTATTATGTTGATTAATCCATTGTGTAATTCTATTGGCTGCAAGGTTTGGACTGTCCTTCATTGGATCCACCATCCTTGACTACATCAGAATGTGGGAAGACTACAGATCCCAAGAATAGTTGTTCTTTTATGGGTCAATGTATGAAGATACTTTGATATACATGATGGTTTCCTTTTTCTTCTGTTTGTATCTAGAAGTATTGGACTTTTATGGGTCAATGTGTTTTATTTGACTAAACTGATGTATGAAGATACTTTGATATACATGATGGTTTCCTTTTTCTTCTGTTTGTATCTGCAAGTATTGGACTTTTATGGGTCAATGTGTTTTATTTGACTAAACTAATGTATGAAGATACTTTGATATACATGATGGTTCCTTTTTCTTCTGTTTGTATCTGGAAGTATTGGACTTTTATGGGTCAATGTGTTTTATTTAACTAAATTGATGTATGAAGATACTTTGATATACATGATGGTTTCCTTTTTCTTCTGTTTGTATCTGCAAGTATTGGACTTTTATGGGTCAATGTGTTTTATTTGACTAAACTGATGTATGAAGATACTTTGATATACATGATGGTTTCCATTTTCTTCTGTTTGTATCTAGAAGTATTGGACTTTTATGGGTCAATGTGCTTTATTTGACTAAACTGATGTATGAAGATACTTTGATATACATGATGGTTTCCTTTTTCTTCTATTTGTATCTGCAAGTATTGGACATGTTGGTTTTACCATTAACAATAATATGTACATTGTGATCAATTGATCTACACCATGTCATACACAGAACTAATGATGAGCATGGAAGAACCTGGTAACATGCCTCAAATATCTTCTTCCTCAAAGAAGATAATGTGGACCAAAGAGATGGAATGAAAGTTTCTAGACTTGCTCCTCGAGCAAGTACAACTTGGAAGAAAAGGTGACGGGGGCTTCAAAAAAGAAGCGTGGACTACCATTAAGAGGAGGTTCAACATGGATATGCACCTAAATCTAACAAAGGACAATTTCAAAAACAAGCTAAAAACATGGAAGCTTGCATATAGAGTGATGAAAGACCTAAGAAATACAAGCGATTTCACTTGGAATGAGAAAATCAATGCATGAATGTTGAGGATAGCGTGTGGGATGAGCTTCTGAAGGTAGGGTGGTCTCTCTACTATTTTGATTAAAATAATATTGCATTATTATAAAGTTAATAATGAAAGACAAAGAACCTAATCCATTTATTTACGCCAACATGTAGAGAAGAGAATTCAAAAATGCCAAAGTGTATAAGAGGCAGCCCTTCCAATACTTCAATGAATTGGGTGCAATTGTGGGTAATGACATTGTTGAAGGTAATGCAGCTATGACGGCCCATGAGACTAAATAAGGGAACCCTATGGAAGAGGCATTCAATGTGTGTGAGGAAGAGGATATTGGTTTCAGTATAGATCTTGACAGTGCTGTAGATTTGGATGAAAACCCTTATCCTTCTAATCAGTCCACTATAACTGCAAGTGGTAAAGGAACTCTCACATCATCATCATCAAGGAGGGGAAAGAGGAGGAAGGCAAGTATAGCAGCTTCCTTGGATGTCATCTGTGAAACAATGAACAAAATAAAAGATGGCCTCAACAATGTTCACCTTCACTAAATTAATAAATCTGATGATGATAATGCTTTGACGGGTGCATATACCGCTCTCAAATCCATCCCTAAATTGTGTCGAGGTGTTTTCCTAAAGGTGTACGACACCTTTGTGGTTCAACGTGAAAGAGCCAAAGGGTTCTTGTTGATGAGTGAGGATGAGACAGTGGACTAGATTGCAGCCACATATGTGGATTATAGTTATTTTCTATCATAGTTCATTCACATACGCTGATACAACTATGTTTTGGTTGATGATTTTTATGCTAATACTTAGTTTTTGTTACTCTCTAGGGAGATCTTTGTTTATTTAACTTTAATTATTAAATTAACAGTAAGTATGAACTGATAAATTTTGTAGATATGGTTAGATTAGTCTATGATTCTTGGTTGTTTTCTATCATTCTCTATTGTCAATAAATAAATTATTTCCAAATGTGGGAGATGTGCATGGTATTTATTGCATCAGTGTCTCCATGGATGCCTGCTCTATGAATGTTTGAAGTTCTTTTTCATAGTGATTTAAATGTCTACTTGTAATGCAGTATGATGTTCAATAAAGGAAGAACACCAGTTGATGCTTGTAATGCAGTATGTAATTGCCTGGATTAGAAGATAGACCCATGGTAATCTAATCTTGGCACCCATTGCAGTATGTAATTAGAAATACATACTGGTAATCCATTTTTGGTAAGAATTACATACTGGTATGAATTACATATTAGGATGAATGATTTTATTCAGGTGTAAGAATTCAAGTCCCTTGGAAATACCCATTATCAGTTTGAGGCTCTGCTTCCAACTGTACGAAAACCCTCTACAATTTTCTCTCTAAATCTGCCAATAGATACTTTAATTGCCATTTGTTGCCCAAAATTGTTGTCCATGTTTTGCTAAGTTATCTTTTTGCTCGCTATTATCTTTTTTACTTTTTTTGTTCATTGCAAGTGATATTTCTTTCCTTTCATTGTCATTGATTTTTCTTTTTAGGGTATAGAAGGTCTCATTTTATCTTTGTTTTTTGAGGGCCTATTGGCCAACTAAGTCCGACTGATGGAACTTGCTAGTACCAGTAAGTCTGGCATACTAAGTGACTCCGTCAAAAACTCGCTTAGACCTACTGGCAAATCTATGGGCCTTGTTTAACTGCCTTGCATCAGGACTTGGCAAGTCCATGCATCTAGAAAGCTTCATGACAATAGATCAAACAGCTTAGGCAAATAATAAATTGATGTATTATGAACAAACTTTCTGTAGAGGACTAAACGTCATAAAAATGTCTAAAATTTTACATGGTACCTGGCTATGGTGATGAATATGGACTCAAATATTGTTAATGTGACTAGGTGAACAACTTAAATATACAATTTGAAAACCAATCTAAGAAATAAGTGATAATAACTTCAAAAATGTCTTGGCATATAAGTCAAATAAGCATTAAGGAATAAGGGTAAGCTCCCAATCATTTAGCTAGTATATAAATCTTATATAAGTTGTAGAATGTTATGACAATTGTATTTTCTTATACCAATGATGTAAATGACACATAGAAGTGCAAAAATCTTGTATAAATTGTATTTCAAGGTATCCTTATCCTGTGCCATAGACAACTGAATAAACTAGCAAGTACATCAACTGTATGAATAAACTACCAGTAAACAAGCTCTCATTCACCATTTTGTTTTCCATAAGCAGTCATATTCATCTCATCAGATGTCACCTCTTTATAATATCAAAGGATACAATTTGATTGTATTTTGTTGTTCTTCTCAATAGGTACAACAAATTTTGACTCAGGTTTGCAAGCTTGACCATGAGACCACATTTCCTCCAGGAATTTGATCAAATTGTTCATATGAAATCTATATACTTTGATGAATGTTTGCAAGCTTGTAAACTAATTTTGCACACTCTTTGTAGTTATCATAGTCCATTTCTTGGCACCATTTATAATGATGCCCTAAAATAAATTGAAATCCCTGCAACCCTAACATCTATAGAGGAAACTATATTGTCAGGTAACTCAGCCAAAATTAAGATGGGCTATAGACACAATCAAATAGGCTACCAACTAGGCTTTTATAGCTGTTAGTCAACTTATGGTCTAGCTACCTAGTAGTTGAAGTTAGAAAGTTATAAAATCAATATGTATTCTTTGTTCAATTTTTGCAAAACATATAATGGGTATTCAACTAGATTAGTTGGGGGCCAAGAAATAATGTCCATGTTTCTTCTGATCCTTTGGTTGCAAAATCTCAATTGATTTTTTAAAGTTACCATCATAGCATCTTTTTAATTTGTACATTTTATTTTGTTATCTCTGACAAGATGACAGTCATCTAGCAAAACTGAGCTTTATATGAAATCTACAATTTCTTGAAGTAATTGTTATGTTACAAATTTACAATAACATTTCCTAGTATCTATTTTTTGTTGTAATAGATCTTAAGCTAGAATAATCATGTATGGAATAATAGTAGCCATGTATGGAATAATGATCAATCTGAGCTCAATCTTGATGAACATCATGATAGTTATTCCATACATGGCTATTGTTGCAATTTATAATAGCTATTTCATACATGGCTACTGCTCGAATAATAGTAACCATGTATGGAATAATGATCAATCTGAGGTCAATCTTGATGAACATCATACTGCATTACAATCTACTTGTAATGCAGTATGATGTTCATCAAGATTAAAAATTACAACAGTAGCCATGTATGGAATAATGATCAATCTGAGGTCAATCTTGATGAACATCATACTGCATTACAATCTGCTTGTAATGTAGTATGATGTTACATTAAATTAAATTATGTTAAATGCATTAATTATTTATTCAAGAAATTTGGAAATTACTTATTCTCTCTTTTAACTCTTGTGATTTAGTATGACTCTGAAATTTTATAGACATATTCTTGCATTTGTTAGTCTTGTTGCTTTTAACATATTTAAGTGGAATACACGAAGGAGTACCACATGATGAATGCTTAATTTAATGTATTGTTAAGGTGTACTCTCAGAAATGTCCATTTCTAGTTCTTTAGACATGGTTTTATAAATGTGTTTTGGTAGATAAATGTATTGTTCATGATTCTGTATGTATATACCCTAACCATCTTGTTATTATTGTTGCATTACGAAATTAAGTGGAATAATTCTACTTTGTTCAATGCTCTATTTCATCTTGAATTTATTTTCATTTTTTATTCATTTTTGAAAACCACATGATAGGTGCAGAAATAGAAATGGATAGTTCTAAGACTGCACATATGATGATATTGTGAGAGTACACATATGCTGATATTAAAAATGTTTGAAATAGTTTCTGGATTCGATTGTGTAGATATTTTTGGCATCAACGTTTCGGATCAAACTCTTTGATCCTTCATCAGGATGAAAGAGAGCAAAATGATTGAAAGAAAAGTCCATCATTTTGCTCTATTAAAATCATTTTGCTCTCTTTCATCTTGATGACGAATTAGAGAGTGTGATATGAAACGTTGATGGAAAAAAATGTACACAATCGAATGCAATGAACCATCCAATAAAAAAATCTAATGTACACAAACATGCAAGACTCCACATATGCTGATAAAAAAAAGAGCTATTTGATGATTGTTTACTATTCATGTTTGTAAACGGTCAATATTTCTGATGGCACTCCTTGGTGTATTCCATTTAAAAATAAACAAGTTTTAGTTTTTCTATCATGTTTAGTTTGTAAATGTAGGATTGACCATCTAATGATACGAATAGTAATGGGAAGAATGAGTAGGATATGAGATGGTTGCTCGCTAAATGTGGGGCATATAGGCGTAATTTAATGGTGTGTTTTCACACCACCATTTAGTTCATGGATATTGTTCTTCCCCATCTTCTATCTGATGCTATAGATGTTTCATTGTATTTTTTTATAAATTTGTAATATCAACATAAGTGAAACTTTTTCATTTTGTACTGATAGAAAATAGTCATGTTGTTATATGAATGTTGTTATCTGTCTCCAATACTAAGTTTTCTTGCTTGAATGGTATGAATGAACAAAAATTTGTTTGATATAGTGGTGATGGCTATGATAAATGTCCCTATGGGTGACTGTGGTGATGGAGTCATATATGTGGCACTACTTTGTTGAGTCATTATGCAGAAATAGATATATATGTGGACTATAAGACTTATTTATATTTTGATGTGATATCAAGCAATGCAATCATTATTTTCTTGTTATAATATCAGTTTATGATAATGTATAAAATTATTTTAAAAAGTTAAGTTTACTATTCACAATATTATTAAAAAAATTAAATTTTGTTTATGATTTACTATATAAAAATATAAATTAAAAAAAAATATAAATTAAAAAATGGACAAAATAAATAAAATATTAAATGAAAACATTATATAATAATTAAAAAAACTTCAAATTTTTCTTGGCAAATTCTAATTCCAATTCAAAATGTAGAACCAAACACAGAAATGGATAATGTAATTCCAATTCCAATTTGAAATTGCAGAACCAAACACAGAAATGGGAATTTCTCAGTTCTAATTCCAATTTCAAAAATGGCAACCAAACACAAAAGATGGATTGTCTCAGTCATCTTTTGGGTCAACCAAATGGTCCAAACTATCTTCCGAATACACAAAACCAGAATTTCAAAACCTTATTTTGAGATATCAGGTTTTGAATCAAATTCCAATTCTGCAAACAAACGGGGCCTAGATGAAAAGCTAGTAATATAATGACACAAATAGGAAACAATCTTGTCACTTCTTAGAGAAAACCCGTCAATTCTAAAAATGCAAATCCGCCAAAATGAATTTGATAGTGACTACGCGAAGTATGTCAACTTTAGCTCTATGACATGGGCATTCTCACTGGTTAAGGTGCAATATTATTGGTTCTCAAACTTGACAGAAAAATAACTTGTCTTTGGGTTTTTTTTGGCAAAAGATAATGATAACACACACACGCCAAACACAAGTATGGACTGTCCAAGTTGTAAAATGCTTAAAACCACAACAACCTAGGCTTGACAAGATAATATTTATTGAGTCCCCATTTGGATTTCTCTGAACACTTAGACAAAGTGGGTATGCCGAAATCAAGTGTCGCTAGCTCCCCCTTACATGACATGGGAATCACTTGATGTCATGTTTCAAATAAATCTAAAATATTTATATCTCAACAATGAAAAGTATAACTAGGGGCAACTTCAAAGGTCCAACCTTCTACACCAACAAATACGGGATTTTGGTTGCTAAAACATGGTTCGTAGTAAGGGCATCATGTTTGGGGAATAAAATGATAAACTTGATTAAGAGGCCTCCCAACTCTTAGAACAAGGGTTTTACGCATCACAAGGATACTAAGGGAGACTACCATATGTCACTTCTTGTTGATTAAAATTTTCATCACAACCACATTTTTATATAGCAATTTGGGTGAGCTTGGATTTAGCCCATTACTACTTGTGCCGATCAATTGTGGTGAGTAATTCTTCCCATAAGGTAGGACCTCTAAGAAAATAAAAAATTGAGTGTTATTAATGTGTTTCTCTTACACCCAAGATCGCACAGAGTGCAAGGAGAAAATATACTTCATGTAATGGTGAGTCCACTTGCATGTGTGATTGCACCAAACACATAAGATATGTTGTTAATTTTTAGATCCCAAACCAAGTTCCTAATTAAAGAAGACACATAAAAGGAAATGCATGTTTTTTAATCGAAAAGGACTTGTAAAAATCAAAACAATCTACCCCACTTTGGCAAAACCCATAAAAAGGGGTTAGATGTTTTAAAAGCTTGGAGTCTTCTAATAGGTGAAACCTGTAAAAACAAATTAGTAAAAACAATTAAAAAAAGAAGATAAAGTTAGCATGTTAGTACCAAAATAAGTGATAAAACATTTGACAAATTAATAGAAAGAATAAAACTTGCAATACCATTAGAAGACAACTCAATCCTACCACTTTTTAAACAGATAGCATTGTCGCCAATTTTGGTAGCATTCCCACCATTTTTTTAAAATAAAAAGATTGGCAAAAAATAAAGAGTAAAAAAATGGCAAAGATTACACATAGTTCATTCCCATTATTTATGAAGTTATTCCTACTCCTTTCTAAAAATGCATTAAAATTGACAAACCCGAGAGCATTGAAAACACAGATTGTAAAAAGATAACGCAGTCAAGCCAATAGACAATGCAAACCCGCTCCTTTACTAAAAATTACAAGAAATTGTACGTGCCATGAATAGTATCGAAATCGCATTGTTTGTGCAATTAATCCCTCTGTTTCTTAGCACCTTGGAGACATCTTCAAATTAATATCCTTCGAGGTTGCTCGCACACTATTCTAAGGGTCTCGTCACAGCTGATGACTATGTTCAACTAAATTCATATGCTTGAAAGTTTGTGTAGCCTTTTTAACAAGTTTATTTGTTGCAACTCTTGTGGTCATTTTCTATGATACAACATATCTTTCTATAAGTCAGTCTTGTTTTTTTTATTTCAAATTTTGCACGCATGTTTACCACACCTTCCCCAACTGTAATATCTGACCATAATTCCTCCGCTAATATTCTCTGATGAATGCCACCAATCTGTTATAAAAGCTCTCATTTTTGTGCATGCTTAAATATGCATTGATGAATGTCAACATTTTGTGCAAGGTGGTGAGATTTGGCTTTAGGCTTGCCAATTACATTTGCTCGAAAGATTCAATAGCAATCAATTTTGTACACAACCTGCCATGAGATGATATTTCTTTGAAGCATTATGTCAAACAATATAAGTACGCCTGTCAATTCTTCACATTTTCCATGCATGTCTTTGTGTTTCCTTGAAATTTCTAAAACCTTTTCAACAAGTCTGTACTAATGCGGGAATTGTGGCCATTGCATTTAATGGGGAATATATTTATTTGAGACAATGTTAATTACATTTTCTCAAAGGTTCAATATATCATTTTTGTAGCTCTTTTAATCACATTCTATAAAACTGCTCTCCTTCTTTGCCCGTTGTTGCATATGATAAAACAATTCCAAAATAAAGTCATTTCTTGCACATTTTACAATCTTTTAATTCATTCCTTGAGGCGACAACTCTTTGCTGCATTATATAGCAATTTGGGTTCTTTGTCCATGATACTACCCTTTAGAATTAGAATTAGTGGCAGCTGGTTGCATTTTCTTGAGATTTTCTAAAGGTTTTTCAAATAACCGTTTTCTGTTAACCCCGTAATCACACCATTCCATGAGATCACATTTCTCTAAGGATTTCAATAGAACAATTTGCATGCTTGGTTCGAACTCTGACAGTTTGTGTCAATGCTTACGAGAGCATTTCTAACTAAGATTTTGACAAAAATCGCCCACCATCATGTTTGAAAAGATGCCAAGAATGGCTCAAGTCATGGCGAAGGCAGAGAGAAGATGGCCCATGAGAAAATCGCAACCCTACTCCAACTTTGACAGAGCATTTCGAAAATCAAACTCATTGTCCCTTCGCATGAGAAACACTCAGGGGTTGCATTCGAAGCCTTTATCTTGGTGCAAACTGGAAGGATGCTGAGGGCGGTCATGAAGCCTGTATTACACTTTGTATATATGTTCTCAGAAAACTTTTGAGATCAAAATCTCTGGTAAAAGGAACCCACCATGACTGTGTTTTGATGAGTGGTCAGAGGTCGCTTTGCAACTCTTTGTATTTTATGCCACAGCAACATCGTGACTCATAGATGCTTGATCATGTTGAAAACGGAGAAGTGACTCGATTTCGTGAGAAATCTTTTGGCCATAAGTATGCAAATGCTTATTTAGTGCGTTCACGTGCACTGTTTGCTAGAGCTTTTTTGACTGCGCTATCTGCCAAAAACCAGCCCAATATACTGCATGCTGCTACCAAGAATGGCATCCGGCTCGACCATAAAGAAGAAGAGTGGAGGAAACGGTTATGAAAACCGTTTGTTCATGTCTCACCACCTTTTGTGCTTCCACCATCAGGTCTTTTAATAACTTTTAAAACTTGTAAAAGTTGGCGACAATTTGCCTTCCAATGTCTTGTTCAAACACGTCATTACCATTTTATTTTTCCTTTTACCGATACCTTTGAGCATCTCAGGGGCTATTTTAAAGGTGTCGACTAAGCTCGGGGATAGAGTGTATCAAAGATTAAAAAAAGTGAAAAAAAAAAAATTTAGATTTGCAAAAATATTGATATTTTTGCAATTTTTTTTGTAATTTTTTATCATAAAATGTGCAGATCATGAAGAACAGATGTTAAAAATTTCATGAAAATCTGTTGTGTTTTCACTTTTTTTAAATTTAGTCAATGGTGTATTTTGTGTGGAGCTTAGCCGCATCCTATTTTAACAACTTGTATAACTTAGCAACACCTCTGATTAACTCCTATCAACTTCTTAAGAAACTTTCAAAAATTTTAAAAGGCTCGTTAAATATTATTCACTTCTCTATCGGGCTTTGAAGAAACTTTCAAAACTTTGATACATGACCGCCAACTTGTCCATTTACATTACAGGCACTACATGTTACCTGTTTGAACTGTCACAACTTCTTTAAATGACTGAAACAGTTTCTTTCATTTTACCTCTGTTTTCTTGATATTGGCATTTAAAACAACTTCAGTAACTTTTCATTGTTGTCGATCATGTAGTGGATTTGGCATTTTGGAATAATTGAAAGCTTTATTAACCAAATTCTCCTTCTCTTCCCCCTTTTTTTTAAATATATTTTTATTACTTCGAGTGGCTGCCATTTTGGAGAGGGAAGTAACATTATTTTCTTTGGACTAGGTACTTAATTGTGTAAAGAAGCTATACAAAGGACATTTTCAACCCATACAAAGATGAGCTTCAATTAATTTCATGAAAAGAGATGTCAAGAGGCCTCGTGGAATCACATCTCCTTAAAGTATATAAATGCTTAGTCTTATTTGGACGTTGAGTTTGGTGCCATGCTTGGCATATAAGGAGTTGGATCTTTTTGGAGATATAACGTGACTGAAAACGCTTACAAGGCAACTGTCGAACCATACATTTCACATTCTTGTTAAGACTAGATAAGCACATAGAAAGTAGAAGTATATACATCAATTGCACTAAATGATCTAAACTATGAAGTTTCCAAAGTCAGGACATTGATGAATTCAGGATGTACACCTACTGATGAATTCAGAAAGAAAAATGACAAAGGTTCTCGATTTGAAAACTTTAAGTTGTATTTGCAAAATAGGGTAACAAAAATACATGCATGCATACATACATACATATGCACATGAATATGTGTTATTTATTTCTTTTGCCAGTGGTTTTCCTACCCCCACTTATGTCTAGGTCACACAATAAAATATGCCATGTTTTTTATCATTGCAGTTTGTGATCTTTTCTTTTTTATTTCACTTGTAATCTCCCTTTTAATTTTCCAACATGTTTCCATACCATGTTGGAAAGTTTGTTGATGTCTAAGCCTATGGTTGCATCCTCATCAGATGTGTTTTATGTATGATATTGAGTACAACATGCCATTTTTTCCACTAGATTACCATTAATCGACAAAAGCTATCCAACCTAATAAATGGCAAGGTAAGATCATGTCTTAACATCATGATATATCAATGCACCATGACCTCTTATCATGCATGACATGATAAGATAGGCAGTCTTGGATGGTCAGATGTGATTGGATGTTGGGACAATATCTCGTTCATAGTTATCAATATTTTGTCTAGCAAAATATTTGAAAAGTAGTATGTATAAATAATATTTAATGGAACTCGCTTATTTTCTCATTGTACTTTTGAGTGAGGAGGGGAGAACACACACAGAACTAGTTGTGAGTACCAAATGTGACCAACTACAAATATTTATGAATAGGTATACACAACTTATGGTTTTGTTGTAGGTGACAAGGACTGTTAAGATTGTGTTCATAGGTGATGACGATGAGTTAGGCAGGAAGAGGGCACAAGATGAATAATGGAAGTAGAAAGAGAAAACAAGAATAGACCAGAACACACCACATTAGAAATAGTTGGGCATCAAATTTCCACTAAAATACTAACTTTCCTTTGAATTTCGTTAGTGTGGAAAGGAGTTTCAAAGTAAATATTAAAATAAAGAGTTAGTGTGGAATATGTATTTCTTCTAAATCATTATTTTGATTCTCTATTATGTTTCTTCTAATTGCTTTGACTACTGACTCTTAGTTAGATTTTGCCTCCTTTTTTCTTTAAATTTAGGTGAGTAGAGGCGACTGGACATAATAGGAGTCTAGCATGGGTGGGTATTAAAGACACTCATAACAACCGACTAAGGGTTCACTTTTCAAATGGCCAATGCCTTGGAAGTTTTAGGCGATGAATTATTTGTGGCTTCAGTGTTGAGCATTTGCATGTGGACAAGCAAAAAGAAAATATTAGCAAGAAAAGTTCAACATAAAAGACAATGACAGACCCTATTTAGTAATATCATTAGTTGTAATTAATATGTTTGAATGTAGCAAAATTGTTATTAATGAGGATTTTCTCCTCTGAATGGCCTTAATGGGAATAAATAATCAAGAGATAAGAGATCTAATTTCCAATTTAATTTGAAAATTGAAAATCTATGACCCTCAAAAGCATTAATGGATTAAATGTAAATAACACTTAACATATACTAGAATGTAGTAAAGAAGCTCCTACTTTTACAAGAGAGATAGATTTAACATATGAGACAATGAAAGACCCTAGAATAATATTATTATTTGTCATTGATATGTTTGAATTTACGACAAAATTGATATTGAAACATATTTTCTCCTTTGAATGGCCTTTCAAAAATAATTATGTTCTTTCACTTTTTTTTTATATTGTCTATTATATTTCTTTAGATTGCTTCAATTGTTGGCTCATTGGTGTTGGAAATAAATTCACATTATAGTGTATTTAAAATGATTTAGTAGTTATAATCCTTAATAGATGAGTGCTATCCAATATATCATATATCTTATTGATTATCTCAATTGTACACGGCATAAAAAAGGTCTTTGATTTCTTCATCCTTCATTTCAGATTCAGTTATAAAGCCTCTAATAAGAGGGTGACATACAAATGAACACTAAACCTCCCATAATCAAAATTCTCTTTCAAGGAACTCTGAAATATTGAGTGGGAGCGTGGGCAATATCACATTCCCAAGTGCGTAAATCAATAGAGTAAAAGAAATATTTGGAGAATCTTGACACAAAATTCATAAATGACCACAAGAAGGGACACCTCTTTTCATCATGCATTAATTTTGTACCAACTTTGTCCAAAAGTCCCTTCTCGTCTATTCATTTATGCACATTTGAATGTGATTGCGGTTCTCATCCCACTCATCATTCTCTCATTAGCACTACTGCCATGAATGTGAAGAGACATTTAATTCTTGGGGGATTGGTTGTGGTCTCTCTTTCCCTCTTCTTATATGCCTTGTAACTGACTTTTCCATGGAGGATGAAGAAATTGGAAACCTTTTTATACCATGCACCATTGACACAATTACAAGCAAAAACATCTCTAATAATTTATTTAGATAACATTCATCTTTCAAGGATTGTAACTAGAGGAGATGTGAGATGGATATCCAACATAAAAATACCATATCATACATGTTATCATACATAAAACACATGGGATGAGGATGACATGACATAGAGGCAAAGGTGAGTGTGGTTGTCAGAAAAGAGTGCAATGTGGCATGACAAGGTGGTGGGATAGTCAATGGAAAATTGCAATTGAAATAAACACATAAGGGTTTGATTGGGTTTCTTTAATTATATATATAGGGTTAAAAAAAGTGTGAAGCTTTTATGTTTACAAAATACTTGCTCAAATTTGGGGATGCAATTTTTTGTTGTGGGGTGGGATAACATGGCACAAGATAACAAGAGGCAAGAAAATGTGATGCAAGGGAAGATAATCTCAAAGAAGAAACATGTCACATTAACCATAATAGAAATAAGTCATATTTGTGATTTTTGGCTAGGGAAAGATGACAAAGTTGGTTGAAGGGGAAGAGGGAAGGTGACAAAATAAGTAGGAGTGTACGAGACTATCATATTTTCCCTTTTTTGCTTGTATGCAAGTCATGTAGGGTTTAATAGATTTAGAGGGTTTAAAAGGGTTAACATGTTCACAAGAGAAGGGTTTTATCGAGTATTTTTGAATTATAGATGGGTTTCAAAAAAATGGAAACCATTTGTTATACTTTCAAAACTAATTCTTAGGTTTGGGGATGCAATATTATGCAGTGTAGGATAACAGTGGCCGAAGAAAAATATGATGCGAGGGAAAGTGAAATGGAGAATGAAGTGCATTAAATGTTGCATTGCAATAAGTTGGAGATGAACAAGATGTCATGTTGTCAATTTCTTTGAATGGATAGCCTGCTTCTCCAATATAACCCTTGTCATATGTATGCATGTATTTATGTATGCATACACACACGTATACATATTAATAGAAAATAAAGGTTGGTCAGTCATATAAAATAAAAGACTTTTGACCTACTACTCACACTCTACGTGATGTTTATTTTAATTTAACCCAAATAAAGTAGACCTGAATTGGAGGGTATTATAAATTATGTAAAAAAATTAGTTACCTTGAGAACTATTATATAAAATATGCACAATTTGTATTTTAGAAAACCATACAAATCATTTTAAAAATGTTGTCTCTTATCTTTGTTGAGATGGTGCAAACCTTTAAAAAAACATGACTACTTCTGACAACATTGGATATCAAACTCATTCAACTTAAACAAAGAGCTCTATGGAAGGGTAGTAAACATGAAAAAATATAAAATACTAAAAAAAACTTTTTGAAATCATTTCATCATCTCTCATAATGTATATGGATCCAACAATTGCATGCTTAAAGTGTTTAAACTTAGCATATTGCCCAGAGGTTGCTTTGAATTCCCTTTTTACTAGAAGTAATCTATTTGTAAGTACACACACATGCACGTACATACATACACATATAAATATATTATGTACATATATATTGTTAGGGTTAGAAGACAAATATCTATTAGTTAAATGCAAATTCGATCAATAAAACAAAGGAATAAAAACACATAGAAAAATAGAAATAAGAAGACAAATAGAAATTATCGTGGTTCACCTAATATGGGCTACATCCACCAAATCACAACAATCTAATCTTTTATTATCCAATGCATAACCTGCTACAATTTTGCGAATACAATAGCATACTACAACTCAACTCCCAACTACTTATAGAAAACCCAATTTTGAAACTATTATTAAAATTAGGGTTTTACAAGGTGATGCAAAAAATGTAGGATAAAAGTTGTACAATATAGCATGATTAGTCACCACATACATACATACACATATATATACACCTACACACATGCATGCATTCAAACTATGCATCAAATATTCCATTGTATGCATCTCAAAAACTTTTAAAATCTGGAAGGGGTAATGACTTAAAAAATGTGACATTCAAAGTACAAGGAGTCACACACACACACACACAGAGATATAGATACATACACATAAAAATATATATACTTTCATAAATTGAAGACACACCAAGTATTGTAGTGTATGCATTTCAAAAATATTTTAAATGACAATGGCATAATGCCTTGAAAATCAGTCACATTTAAAGCACACACACTTATTGTCTAGCATTCACATAGCTCCATTATGTGCATCTCAAATAATTTTCAATGACAGTGCATTCATGTCAATTAAACAATCACATTAATATAACATATCAAGTACTCTATTCCATGCATTCCAAATACATTTTAAATGTCAACAACATAATAATTGGTAAACTATAAAATACAAAGTGGACCAATTTACTATTTCACTACCACATAACTACATCTTATGCATTTAAATAATGTGTCAATGTCAATGGAACACTTCCTACCAAACATTCATATTCATAGAGAATATCAAGTAATCACATATCAAGCTAGGCAAGCCAAAAAATAGGTCATGTAATATGTGGCTATATATAGAATTCGACAACCAAAAAATTGTAGAAAAATGACCCTCTAATGAATCATACATGTCGAAATAGTATCAAATTTTTTGGTAAAAACTAAGACAAAAATTCATCACTACCTAGACCAATTACTAGGGAATGTATAAAACATTGTTCCTATATTCAAGAATTGCATTCTGTACTAGCAGGCTGGGGATGACTTATAGTATGCCACAACAATAATGAGATTGCAGATGAAATCCTCTGTAAATCAACACACATGTACAAAGGCACTCTTGACCCATGCACATCAAAGATAATGTCTAATTTCTCATCATCATAATCCCTTATATCCTCTATAAATGTTTATAATATGATTCTCACATCTTTGTTTTCCTTCAACATTGTTTGAGGTACAATTCCTACAACATAGACCTTGCCCTTATATAGGTCATATGACTTGATGGCTTCCTCCAAGGTATCCCCTAAAATGAAGCATTCCTCCACATAAGCCACAACAATTCACCTAAGATCACCACTGGACCACGATAATTCCATGCATCGTGATAGGATAATTGATACAATCTGTAATGGATATATGCTTTACAATTGAAAAGTGAGAAGCTCTATCCCAATGACTAACATGATCACCTCTCAAACATTGGGGTAATCACATCTAAACCAATTTTCAACACAACATGTAGGTAGTTCAAAATCTATGGTATGTTCCCCTTCCTAGATAAAGATGTCAATTTAACAATTTTTGGGTGTTAATACCATTGATTCACATAATAAAACAATATAGTCAATGCCACAATGCATGTTAAATAGTCACAATCAAATAAGAAGTAATTACTATTTGTGACATAAGAGCATTCGTGTTAATGTTTGCAATTTCCCCAAGGAAGGTTGAAACATGATAGATAATAAACCATCAGTGAAACGTGATACTTATAATAATTAACTAGCAACTATGGAACTAGAGAATAGACATGTAATGAAATAACTACAAAATTCTTGAGAAATCAGTACAAAACAACCAACAAAGATTACAACCATGGATGTAGTAAAAACTCTAAGATAAACTATGAAACTAGAATATTAACGTATTAGTGATACATCTATAGAAAATTATCAACAATTATTAGAACCACATAATTGTAATTACAACTAAAGAGAGAAGGAAGATAAAAGTAGAATATTAACATAGGAGTGATACATCTATATAAAATTATAGAATGCTTAATTAAGATGAACAAAATGGACCAACAATGAGTACAACCATGGAATTAACATTACAATTAAAGCAAGGAGAAAGAGCACCAATAAATCTTGAAAGAAATATCTTAGGCCCCATGCCATTATGTGAAGTATTGTGATCTTATTGAAGATCATTGGGAGTAACTCTCCTAAAATAGAATTTGTCCTCTGAACGACTTTCATGGGAATAAATAACGAAGAGATAAGAGATCTACTTTCCTCTTTAATTTGAAAAATCAAGATCCATGACATTCAAAAGCATTAACGAAATTAAATTTTGATAGAACTTACAATAATGAATTGTAACAAATAAGAAGCTCCTACTTTAAGAAGTTTCTAGTTATTTTATCAACAAATCTACTACACAAGTATTTTTGTCCTTTAATGGATTTTTTCTTCAAAACGAACTACAAAGAAGGTTGTAAATATTACTTATAGTACTTGTAACAATGTTAAAGTTGTGTAAATAAGGATGAATCTTGAGACATGTTTATGAGAATGTAGAGGTGACATTCCACTACTACAAAACATCACAACTCTAAAAATTCTTAGATTTGGGATGCAATTCTTTTTGCAGGGTGGGAAAGTGCGGTGTAAGAAAATAATAAGGAAGAAAACATGACAGACAAGAAAAAAAACCCAAAACGGGTGCAGAAATGCAAACATGACAACAAATGATAACATGCCATTTATGAAACAATCATATAGTGTGAAATGTTAAGGTTTGAAACCCTCGATAAAATTGTCTCATTTATAAAACAACAATGGAGTGCAAAATGTTAGGGTCTAAAACCCTCAAAAATATTGTCTATTATGTTTTTTCACATTGCTTAGATGACTGACTCGTTGGTTTTTTTAGGTTGGCTAGC
This sequence comes from Chamaecyparis obtusa, assembly GCA_027943335.1. NCBI lineage: Eukaryota > Viridiplantae > Streptophyta > Pinopsida > Cupressales > Cupressaceae > Chamaecyparis > Chamaecyparis obtusa. The sequence goes on from BSBK01003313.1 coordinate 2,008,459, forward strand.
TACTGCCTTACAAGACCCAAAATGTTAGGGTTTCAAATATTCTCTGATGAATGCCACCAGTCTTTTATAAAAGCTCTCATTTTTGTGCATGCTTTATGCATTGATGAATGTCAACATTTTGCAAGGTGGTGAAATTTGGCTTTAGGCTTTCCAATTACATTTGCTTGAAAGATTCAATAGCAATCATTTTTGTACACAACCTGCCATGAGATGATATTTCTTTGAAGCATTATGTCAAACAATATAAGTACGCATGTCAATTCTTCACATTTTCCATGCATGTCTTTGTGTTTCCTTGAAATTTCTAAAACGTTTTCAACAAGTCTATACTAATGCGGGAATTGTGGCCATTGCATTTAATGGGGAATATATTTATTTGAGACAATGTTAATTACATTTTCTCAAAGGTTCAATATATCATTTTTGTAGCTCTTTTAATCACATTCTATAAAACTTCTCTCCTTCTTTGCCCGTTGTTGCATATGATAAAACAATTCCAAAATAAAGTCATTTCTTGCACATTTTACAATCTTTTAATTCATTCCTTGAGGCGACACCTCTTTGCTGCATTATATAACAACTTGGGTTCTTTGTCCGTGATACTACCCTTTAGAATTAAAATTACTGGAAGCTGGTTGCATTTGCTTGAGATTTTCTAAAGGTTTTTCAAATAACCATTTTCTGTCAACCCCGTAATCACACCATTCCATGAGATCACATTTCTCTGAGGATTTCAATAAAACAAATTGGATGCTTGGTTTGAACTCTGACAGTTTGAGTCAATGCTTGCGAGAGCATTTCTAACCAAGATTTTGACAAAAATCGTCCACCATCATGTTTGAAAAGATGCCAAGAATGGCTCAAATCATGGCGCGGACAGAGAGAAGATGGCCCATGAGAAAACCGCAACCCTGCTCCAATTTTGACAGAGCATTTCCAAAATCAAACTTTATTGTCCCTTCACATGAGGAACGCTCAGGGGTTGCATTCGAAGCCTTTATCCTGGTGCAAACTGGAAAGATGCTGAGGGCGGTCATGTAGCCTGCATTACACCTTATATATATGTTCTCATAAAACTTTTGAGATCAAAATCTCTGGTAAAAGGAACCCGCCATGACTGTGTTTTGATGATTGGTTAGAGGGCGTTTTGTAACTCTTTGTATTTTATGCCACAACAACATTGTGTCTCATAGATGCTTGATCATGTTGAAAACGGAGAAGTGACTCGATTTCGTGAGAAATCTTTTGGCCATAAGTATGCAAATGTCTCTTTAGTTCGTTCACATGCACTGTTTACTAGAGCTTTTATGACTGCGCTATCTTCCAAAAATGAGCCCAATATATTGCATGTTGCTACCAAGAATGGCATCCGACTCGACCATAAAGAAGAAGAGTGGAGGAAACGGTTATGAAAACCGTTTGTTGATGTTTCGCCAGCTTTTGTGCTTCCACCATCGGGTCTCTTAATAACTTTTAAATCTTGTGAAACTTAGCAACAATTTGCCTTCCAACATGTTGCCCTTTCCTCAAACACGTCATTACCATTTTATTTTTCCTTTTATCGGTACCTTTGAGCATCTGAGCGGCTATTTTAATGGTGCCAGCTAAAGACAGAATGCACCAAAGACTTTAAAAGAAGGTCAATTTTGTTTTCAGATTTGTAAAAAATAGAGTGTTTTTTTTTCAAATTTTTTTTTTCGATTATTAAATGTGTATATCATGAAGAACAAATGTTGAAAATTTCACAAAAATCTGTTGTGTTTTCCCTTTTTTGAAATTTAGTCAATTGTGCATTTTAAGAAACTTTTACAAATTTTTAAAAGGCTAATTGAATATTATTCACTCATCTATTAGGTTTTGAAGAAACTTTCAAAACTTTGATACATGACGGCCAACTTGTCCATTTACATTACGGGCACTACATGTTACGTGTTTGAACTGCCACAACTTCTTTAAATGACTGAAACACTTTCTTTCATTTAACTTTGTTTTCTTCATATCAACATTTAAATAACTTTTCATTATTGCCAATCATGTAGTGGATTTGGCATTTTAGAACAAGGGACGCAAGCGTCAAAGTTCCTGCCTATTGTATTGTTGCTTTTTGGGATAGTATGTGGTGGAATGAGAATATTCTTTAAGTGCGTGGATTTTTTTGATTTATAGTTTGGTGGTGGTAGAAAGTTTGATTGTAATGTGGAAAATCAAAGGTATTGTTGCATTAAGTGGTGAGAGTTGTAAGTTGTTCCTAGATTAATTGATATCATTTATGGTCTTAAGAGATGACATGTTGAAAATGTAGCGATCGTATTATGAACTAAGGAGTAAGATGATTATACTTGGATGTAATGCAACATTATAGCCATAACCAAGAGTGTTATGTTCAAAGAGTTTGAATATAACAAAAGATCAAAAATTTGGAGGTGAACATGTGCTGCAGCAAAAGCAACACTAATTTCATCTAGTATTTTGAATTTTAAAAATATTTTATATGTATTGAAACCGTTGAATGAAGTAATTATTAAAAAAATTATATTAAGAATCTTAATGTTTAAATTTGGAGTTGAAGAATAAACCAAATCTAAAAAGTTAGAAATAAAATAAAATTTGTTAATAAAGTAAAAAGTGAATTCTTGATTATTTTAAAATTTTTAAAATTAAATAAATATTTATATTTGTCAAATTTTATTGATAATATTAATACTAAAATTATTTTACAATTAAATTTGGAAAAAAAAAAATTTGATCTGTAATAGGTAATTTTTAATAATTAAAAAAGGATTACAATATAGAACATAAGTCGTCATGACTGATCCAAGTAACTACAAAACAAACCCCCTTTACTACCAACGTAGTTACTGGACGCTTATAACAATGCGCCAGATATTACATCAACAGCCTTCAAATAACAGCCTATACAAACATCCCCCCAAAAAAGGACTTTAAAAAGCCATCGATAACCAGACTGCAAAAATTAGAGAACATAATAATCATATGAACAGTCGAGAATTTTAAAAAATATCACCCACTGCAATATCAGCTTCGGTCCTAGCATAACCATCATCGGTGGCTAGCTGCCAAACAACAAAAAACCTTCAACGCCCACCAAAACACTGCCAAACTGCCACTAGAGAACTAGTCCACCGTCCACCATCAAAAACACCAGTTTGCAACACCTATTGACCCCTTGCACGACAAAGCCCAGTTGTTCGTTGCTTCCTCGAGACCCTTATCGACACCACCGCTTGTCGCTTTTCTTCATCAGCTTCCATAATTGCCTTTTCCAACCTTTGCCATGCTCTTCCCCATTCCTCCATATAAACCTGTTTATTAACTCCCTTTGGCCAAATTAAAAAAGGAACCACACCTACCTCCTCACCCTCCTACTCATCCTCAAACATCTCAGTATAGTTGAAAGCCCATCCCGGGTGCGCCCATTCCAGAAGTTGTTCTATACTCACCAATAGGGTCAAGTCAAAGAGGGATTCCATCACCCACTTAACTCTATCCTCATGCACCCCTAATTCAAGCCCCCATGCCATAACCATAGCTGTGATATCCACCTGCAACTTCCATCTCTTGTCATTATTATTGAACAGGGGACCAAGTGTATCCTGCATTGCCGCAATAACATTCTCTGTTGGAATTTTTAACATTTTTTGCAATCTTATTTTCTCCACCGGCCCATATAATCCCTTCTGCTATTTCTTCATTTTGAACGTAAAGTTGGGCTCCATTGCTTCAAAGCCTAACTTCCAAGAAATGTAACACTTCAAAAGAGAACCAAAAAAATTGCCTTTAAGCATCCACTGCAATGCGAGAAACGGAACCTGTCCTTCACTTTAAAACCCACGCCTTCACATGAATTCACTACTAAAAAATATATATATAAAGCTGCCATCTTCATCGAGCAATAAAGGCCTTCATCCTTTCATAATGTGAAAATGCTCATGAAATAAGCATACACAAGCCACGACCCCAAACAAAATCTTCCCTGATGTCATGCAAATAATTACTCCAACCACCTATCAAAACTGAATGTCCTCGTCCGGCGTCCAATAACCTACTCTTATATGTGGCACCTCCATCTCATCTAATGATGTGGCCACTTTTGATAATTTATCCACCTCGAAGTTTCCTTCCCTTTTAATATGTGTTATTTGAAAATCCTCAAAGAAAACTAATTCATCTCTTATTAAATCAATGATGTTTTCTAAATGCCATGCTTTTATATTTAGCTTCACAATTGCCTGAGTAATAATCATTGAATCACCTTCAAGGTGAATTTTTGATACACCAATTTGTTTTGCCAATCTGATAGCCATCAAAGCTGCCTGTCCCTCAGTTACATTATTAGTCCCATCCTTCAACCACATAGCCCCAAAAGCCACTATCTCACCCTTTGGATTTCTAATGATAACACCTGCCCCTAATTTTCCAGGGTTACCTTATGCAGCTCCGTCAAAATTACCCTTTAACCATCCCTCATCTGGGGCTTTCCACTTCACCACCTCCACCTTTTTCCTTTTAGATTTAGTAATCAAAGAACTGAGAGGCATCTTAAATCTTATCCCAGGCCATCTTCTCTGAATGTGAGTATCCATCTGTGTGAAGGGCACACGAAGAGACTACATCCTTGATGCAGCAGCTCCCATTAATTCTTCAATAGCATGATGAATTCGGTTAATACACCTTGACATAGATTCTCTTTCCCCTCTGAAGATTCTTCTATTACGCTCCTTCCATAGTTCCCATAAGATGAGTGAAGGGGAAACAATCCAAATACTGGAAAGAGTTGACTTATGAAAAGGTCTTGGCCATCCATCCAGAATGCCATTTATATCATTTTGTCTAGGTCCCAACCAACCTAACTTTTGTTGCACATAATCCCAACACCTGCTTTCAAATCTACATTGCACCAGTAAATGATTAACAGATTCCTCTTGACTCTCACATAGTGCACATCTAGTCGGCACTGCCATGCCTAAACGTTTCCTTCTTTCAACTATTAAAATTCTACCTTTGCATGCCAACCATGCAAAGGACCCTACTTTTGGGAGAATATCTTGATGCCAACATAAGTACTAAGAAGTGAAAAGTGCATCTTTCGAGCCCTCAATAAGTCTGTATCCTAACTTTACCGAGTAGTTCCCTGATTGTGAACCACACCAGAAAAGCCTATCAACCTTCCCATTGTGATTAAGGATTCTATTGTCCAGAATAACTTGCATATGAATTTTTCATTGTGGCATAATATCCTCCCCCTCCAAACTCCTCCACTTCCAACCAGGCACAATCTCATCAACATTTTGAATCATATAATCACACACCTTATCCCCCCAATACTTGGAAAAATACTCCTGAAGGTCCTCATTACTTTCCTCATTCTTCAAAGCCTTATGCCCATCCCATGAATCCTCCCAAAATTTAGCTTTTGAACCATTCCTTATTTGCCAAGAAAGGTGATTTGTAATAACTGATCTACAAGAAAGGACAAAGTTCCATATTGCAGATCCTTTAGGTGGATCTCAAATTTTTAGAATCCTATCATCAGCATTGCTATCTAAATATTTTACTTGCAATATCCTAACACAATAATGAGCAAGATTTTTATACATACCCCAAACCAATTTATCCCCCAAAGCCTTATTCATATAGTGCCAATTACAGATACCAGCTCCACCATTTGCCTTTGGTTTACATATTTTTTCCCATGCAAGAAGAGGGATCCTATCCTCATCATTAGCTCCATTCCAAAAAAATTTCCTCATTTTTTTATTTAAAAGTTTAAGGACTTTCTTAGGCATATCCATACACATCATAGAATATATGGGTATGGCCGATATCACAGATTGCAGCATAAGAATCCTTCTTGCTGAGGACAACCACTTCCCTTTCCATCCTTCCATCTTCCTAAAACATTTATCAACCAAGTCTTTCCACAACTCAGCCTTGTTTCCACCAGCTAAGAAGGGAACCCCTAAGTATTGGCTAGGCATCCTCCCCTGTTGCATATCTAGGATTTTTCATATTCGAGTTTGTAACTAATGAGGAGTATTGAAGAAGAACACCTCTGACTTTTTCCAGTTTATAAACTATCTAGACACTCTCCCATATAACAATAGAGTATCCCTCATTACCCTTGCTTCTTGCATTGATGCCTCTCCACCCAAAAATGTATCATCCACAAATTGCAGGTGTGTCATAGCCTCCACATCTTTCGTAATCTTAATCCCCAACCACTCACCCTTATCCCTTTGTTTCTTAATCAACCACCCTAACACTTCTACCATAATAATAAAAAGAAACAGTGATAAGGGATCCCCTTGTCTAATACCTTTCTCTTGTGAGAAAAAACCCTGCGGGCTTCCATTCACCAAGACAGAAAATCTAGGAGAATCAATGCAACCTTTTATCCATTGGATCCACTGATCACCAAACCCAAACTTTTTTAAAACCTTCACCAAAAAATTTTGATCCACTTCATCATAGGCCCATTTGATATCCAATTTAACCATTATCTTTTGAGCTTTGGATAATCTGATTGAGTGCATAACTTCATGGGCAACAATGATCCCTTCGAAAATAGATCTCCCTGGAGAGAAACTGCTTTGTTCTTCAGAAATGATCTTATTAAGAACCTACTTAAGTCTGTTTGCAATCACCTTAGAGATGACTTTATAAACTGTGTTACACAAAGCAATGGGCCTAAAGTCCTCAAATGTAACTTTTTCATTTTTCTTAGGAACAAGGGCAATGAACGTAGAATTGAAGTCTTTAAGAATGAAACCACCCTTCCTGGATTCTTCCACTACCTCTCATAAATAATTTTCAAATAATGGCCATAATTTTTGAAAAAAAAATAGTAGGAAAACCATTCGGTCCAGGTGCTTTATCACCACCCAACCTGAAAAGTGCATTCTTTACTTCCAATTTAGAAGTAGGAGCCAATAAAAATTCATTCATGTCATCTGATATGAGAGGGGGAATGACTTCCAAAACCGATTCAAAAGTATTTTCATCAATAACCCCTTGAGTTTTACATTTGGAGAAGAAATCCACCACCTCCTTATTAATGAGATCCCTATCCTCAACCATCTCACCAGAACTATTCTTTATACTATAAATTCTATTTTTTACCCTTCTAATTTTGACTGAATTGTGAAAGAACTTTGTGTTTTTATCCCCAGCCTTCAACCAAGTCTCGCTTGATTTTTGTTTCCAAAGGATTTCCTCCTTTCTAAGCCAACCATCCAACTCCTTTTTCAATCTCTTCTCCTCTTGAAAATCCACCTCTTAAATCCCCAGATCAATAACTTTGAGGCTTAACTGCTTCAATTCATCCTCAATCCTACGAATTTTTTCAAAGATATTTCTAAAATTTACCCTATTCCAAATTTTCAGTTGCTCTTTAAGAAATTGTAATTTTTTGAAAAAAATAAAAGCTTTGTTACCTGTTCTTTTAGGATCCATTTCCCATCATTTAGAAATTAGATTGCCAAAATCTGCTACCTGAAACCACATCATTTCAAACTTGAAGGGGCATTTTTCCGAAGTCTTTTCATCTTGTATATAAAGACAAATTGGGAAGTGATCTAAACCTTGAAATGGTAAAATCTCAGCTTCACAGGTCCATACTGCATTAGCCCAATTTCCAGCTAAAAAAAATCTATCAAGCTTTTCAGCAATATTCAAGAAACCTTCTCTGTGATTAGTCCATGTAAACTCCCCTTTTTTTAAAGCAACCTCAATCAAACCTTCCTCATCCACAAAGTCACTAAAAGCTTGTTGACTAATGTTACACCAGCCTTTCCCCCCTTTCTTATCTAAAGGTCTTAAAATGGCATTAAAGTTGCCACCCAAAATCACCATCTCATCTTTAAGCTCCTTCATAAGTGAAGCAATATTCTCCCATAACTTCATTTTGAGTAAACTGTTATTTGGGCCATAAATATTAAATACAAAGAATTTACACCTAAGCTATTTAGAGTGAACCTCCAGCCATTGCCAATTGGGATCTTGCGACCTGACAATCACCTCTAGAGCAGCCTCATTCCAGAGAACTCCCAAACCACCAAAAGCACCATGCGCTTCAAACCAGCAGCACTTCCATTTACTAAAATTCCTTCCATAAAACATAAAATCCTCAATCTTTATCTTAGTTTCTTGTAATATAATAAGGTCTGGCTACGTTTGATCAAAACATCACTTGATCAAACGTAATTTCTCGAAGGCATTGTAGCCTCTGACATTCCATGATAGGAGTTTCATTGCTCCCAGGAAAAGGCATAGCCTTTTCCTGATCTTAAAAGTTTGGTTTGATCCGAAGCATTACTAGCTAGAGCCAGTTTCACCCTGTTTGTTTTGGGGCCTCTCCTCTTCTTTTCTCCAATCCTTGGTTTAAGAAGTTGTGATGAGGTTTGTTCCACTTGCCTAATGTCTATTACACCTGGTAACTCAGCTAAGCCAAGATCATTCAATCCACCATCCACCTCCTGTCCTGCATAGTCTAACTCCCAATCATCCGACACAATGCCACTATCCTTATTGCTATCAAAGGCACTATTTAAATTTCTTATTGGTGAAACCTCAATATCTTTGTAGAATAAATTTTCATCTGTTTGCTCATCTTCCTCTCTAAAAGGGTGGGTTTGAGATCCTTGACCCTCCTGTAGGTTTGGCGCTCTTACTGTTTCCATTAGGAGCTTGTTCTCTGAAAAAGGGCATCCTTGAGTTTTGTGAGCTTGAATCTCCTGAGCCCTGGGGAACCTAAAAAGCACTGGTGCCATGAAGACTTCCTCTTTCCCCAAAGGATTTGTTGTTTTTAGGTCCTCTTGTAGTGGGAACACTCTTGTAGAGTGATTTTCTATCTGTTGCGCTTCATAAACCTCTAAAGGGGTGTCCTTAACAATCTATGTTGACAACCTATCTTCCCCCGGAGAGATTGGATAGACAAAACCTTGAATTGCTTCTTCCTTTGCCAAATTATAGTCTTTCCTCCATTGAGGAGTATTGCCTTGTCCATGATCCTAAGAAACCCAGTTATTTTCTATCGGGTCTACAGAACCTAACCAACCCTTTACTAATTCATGTTCTAGTTGATCAAGGAGTTTATCCTCTTCAAGCCCTTTCCCTTTAGCCTGCAAATGTTGTTGTGAATTCGAGGGTGTTTCTTCCAAAACCTCACCTTCCCATATTTCCACTTTTTGCTTCCAAGATCCATTCGCTGTTCCTAGAATGATAAAGTCTGGAATTGGATCATTGTTTTGAATCTTAATAAGGATTTGAGGATGAATAGAGGTATCATGTTTATTAATCACTTGTTTAGCTGACACAAAGGTTCTAATCTTATTGCCTATATTTTCTAGAGTTATTTCATCCCAATATTCCATAGGGAGATTGTGGAGATTTAACCAAACTGGATACTCCTTGAGCTTTTCTTTCTGTGGGTCAAAATTTTCCTCCCAGTCTTTCAAGTAGATTCCATGCCCCTCAATCAAGTAAGGGCCATTGTTAAGAATCCAATTTTTCTCTTCATTTGTAGCACAAATCCCCATATAAAAACCATTTGAAAGAGTTTTTAGTTTAACATTTTTGCCCCAAACCCTACTACACCAATCTCTTATCAAGGATACCGAAGGCCATGGTCCTAACCATTTAAAGAAAAATGCCCTATCTTTGAAAGAATCAATAGCATCAACCCACTGGGGATTAACAATCTTGAGAGTTGACATTACCTCATATTTGATATTGCTCTCCTTCTCCCTGCAAGGATGCGAGGAAACCTCTGGTTGTGCTTTTGGCCTGTAAAACCGTTGTTTGATCCTTGTAAAGTTGAAGTTACCCCTAAATCTAGTATATAAAGGAGCACTGCCCCGAGATCCATGATTGCCAAACTTATTCCAGTTCTCCCCTCTCCTTCCATTCCCAGCATAGACCGGTCGAGGGTTTCGAAACTCCCTACTTTCAAATCGCCTCTAAGGGACAAAATGATCATTTTGTTGGTGTTGGTTGTGCCCATTAAAAGCCCATCTTTTCTGACCTTGCACATTGTAATGCTAACCCTGATGCCTTCTAAAAAGAGCTCTTGCGCCATTGTTAACTCTGTCCTCATTACCTTGATTTGCAGGTGACCGTTGCTCGCCGACTGCACCCCACTACTTCCACGCCATATTTGGAAAAAAAAATTATTTAAATTAAAAAATTTAATTGTAAGCCTTAACTAAAATATTAAAAATAAAAATACACTATGAAAAAATTGAAGGTTGAATTTTAATATGAGAACATTTTAAAGTAGATGAAAATATCATATAATCTAGTTACTCTTATTTGTGGTGTTGTTTCTATCTAGAATTTTAGTTTGGTAGCTTTTGCATACTGTTGTAAAGAAAATTTGAATTACAATCTTTTGTTGATCTGTTCTTATTTTCTAGTTAGCTATTTATGTTGTTTGTAATATTAAATTATTTAATAGCTTAAATTCCATAATTTTTTATCTCAACGAGCATGAAAGTTGTAACAAAAATCAAATAAAACTAATTTAATCTAGTTTATTTATTTCAATATATAACTGCAAATATTTTGCCAAAATTCAATGAAATTAAGCCATGATGGCCAAGAAAGAGCTTTTAAATATATTCAAAAATAGAATCAAAAAATAAAAATCCGAGGCATAAATATGAACCAATGAAAAAAAAGAAATATTCTTTGAATAATTCAAAAAATAAAATTTGTGGAACATTAGGAATGTTGTTTAATTTTTTTGAAAGCATCATTTTTAGTCACATTGTGGAATGCATAGATACAATCGGTGATACCATTGAGGAGATTGCAAAATTTCTTCAGATATTTATAATCAACAGCTCGAAGGATGGCTAGTTTTACAGGAAATCATATAATCATGAATAGAAAGTAAATTGAAAAATTAAAAGCAGACCTTGTTTAATTTCATTCCATGATCTTAGAAATGACTGCAGGCTAAACACAAAATTGTTTGAAATCATTTTTTCTTATAATGTAAATTAATTGCACATAAATGAATTAGAAAATGATTCTATAGAGAGAGAATCAAAACAGAAGAATACATTAGACAATATTCTTATTATTTTAAAATCTGTAAATAAATGAAGTAGTAATAATTGCTTCCCCATTTTAGGCTTCGTTCATTTGGTGCCTTCCCCATTTTGAAACTTTTACTTTAGAAGTGTAGAATGCAAAACAAGGCACGTGAACTTTTAGAGAAAGTGAATGGTTGAACATGTGAACTAGTATACAATCTTAGTATTTGACAAGGTTTCCCTATTAATTACACTGAAGGCATTTCTTATATGAAACCCATCCCCCTGGGTTAAATTGATCTACACTCATCGAATGATCTGTACGCATGCAAGATGATTGAAATGATCAGGATTGTCCGCAGATTTTGAAAAGACCATAAAATGTAACATTTGTGTTGTATGAACAAATTGAAAGGTTATGATTTAACTCGTCAGGAACCGGAGTTAGGTTCGCAGTATACAAGACACTTGTTGCTTATTTATTCGTTGCTATCTATTTTACCTTTTTGCAGCCCTGACATATTCGTCAGAAGTGGTACTTCGTTCCTCCTGTACAGTAGTTTGACATAGTGGTGAAGGATACATTTAGAGATGTGGCATAGAGTTTAGTTAGTTAATGTTGAAATAGTCTGCCAATTAGAGAACACATATGGAGAACTGGAGATAACCTTGGTGTAGAAATCTCCCAATTAAATTGGTTGAATCGCAAACATATTGCGAATGGGAGGAGAATGGTTGAATAACAGGTAAGTGCTTGCATCAAATGATGATGTGGCAGCTGTCACAGGAACCAATAACTTATGGGATCGACAGCGAATCACAAATCTAATGATTGTCGTGTCTCCGCTAAGAATCTTACCAACCCTTCTGATCATGCGGTGACTGTTGATCTATTATCAAGGCCACGCTGTCTTCCTCTATGTCGACTGTGGAAAAGGAAATAATATTGACTGTTAGATGGAGCATCTAATGATTGTATTCCATCGAAGCTGTCAACTGGGTCATCGGTACTGTGATGCAAGGTTCATTGTCAATGCATCTTGAACGATCAGTTGTCTTATGTTCACAGAGAATCTAATTATTCCTTGCGAACATGTGCCATTTGTTAGATTATGTTCTACAAAAGATCGATGGAATCTAACAATTTTCGTGTCTCTGCTAAGAATCTTAGCAACCCTTGCGATCATGCAGTGACCATTGATCTATTATCAAGGACACAATGTCTTCCTTTATGTCGACTTTGGAAAAGGAAATAATATTGACTGTTAGATGGAGCATCTAACGGTTGTATTCCATCGAAGCTATTAACTAGGTCATCGGTACTGCGATGCAAGGCTCATCGTCGATGCATCTTGAACGAACAGCTATCATATGTTCACAAAGAATCTGATTATTCCTTGCGAACATGCACCATCCGTTAGATTATGTTCTACAAAAGATCGATGGCCCAGTTTCAGACTTCAACAATAACTGGTGCAAAATGAAATTTTCCCCTTAACTATGTCACAATCCGTAATGAAATAGCATCGGATTTAGTATTTAGAACTTTTGAAACCCACTTTCGTTTAGTGGTGAATAAGGCAAACACCTTAAAATGAAAATTTCCGATTAGAAATGAATATCATATAAATCGGATGAGTAATGTCCATGATTTTAAAAATTATTACTCTTCCAACTTGTAGACAGTAAAATATTTGTTTTGAATGTAATGTTTTCGATCATCGGATATATATGCAGATCACTACTATATCTGACATTGACAAGTTATTTAAAAAAAACAAAAGGCTCAACATGTAAATTATTCATTGTAGTCGTTGGCTATTATTAAAATTATATGAAGAAAGCAAATACCATACGCATTCCTTTTTGAATTTATTGCCATTTAATATCTATCAACAACCACAGGTAAAATATTACGATAGATATAATTGTATACATTAAAAAATAATACTTCTGGATTGATCTGAAGACACGTTTTACTTCGTAATATATGCAGGCGTACATTGTCATAATGGTTTACAATGCAAAAAATTAAAATGATCTTTTTTATAATCTGTGAATAAAAAAAAATTTCAATATGTATTGTGGTATTTATTATGTTTAAATATCTAAGACTTTTTGATATCGACACAAATAGCCATTTCATGATTCAAAATGACTATTTTTTGCTACTCAATTACTACATGTCCTCGATGTATCTGCAGTTTTTCCTTGTATACCTAAGAGTTGTTGCAAATGCATTAAATTGCATTCAATGTTAGATGGTTTGGTTGGTAACAGTTTTTTCCTTTTGGTGTTCAAGATGACCACCTTCATTGACAGTCATCATAGCCTATATAAGAACTATTCTGCTAATACTTTTCTGAACCAGTAACATATTTTACATAAACGTTTATACAGATTTCAATATATATATTCACTTGACCATCAAGACATTTCAAGTTCATCATTATGGAGGCATTGTTATCACAGGTTGTTTTAAGTTATGTTTTTAGGGTTGTGCATTTTGTTCGTTTCTTAGATTTGAACATCGGACAAATTATTTGTATCACAAAATGATATGTACATTTTTTTGTCAACAATGCATTGGTGAGAAATATAGTATATATGTTTATGATATACTTTTGATTACTGACATCATACTATCTACCATTAAATAGGTAACAAATATGGCCTTATTAACAAAAGGAGCAATTAGTCAAATAATGGATGGTATTTCCATCAAAGAACCATGTTTTCAAATTCTATCATTACATTCTATTGAACAACAACATACTGTGAGTACAAAATATTGTCTGGAACTTTTTGATGGTGTGCATACACACTTTGCCCTTTTGTCGGAACAATTTAACACCCTTGTAGTGGAGGCTTTAGTTAAAGGTTCCATTGTTTGCATCAAAGAATACTCTTGCACGCAACTCCACAATTACATGTGTGCCAATTATTTTACTATATTTTATTGTACTTATGAAAATTCAATTATAAAACTTTATTAAATCTCTATTTTGTTTCTACTTACAGGGCTATCCTAATTGATAATTTGCATATAGTGTCAAATCATGGAGAAATTATTGGGTGTCCAGTACCTACAGTACAAGGTACTAAATAGATAGCATCATCTAGCAGTCATAGATTTTTAGATGCTTCTTCATGTAACACAATTGGCTTAAAACTGCTCACCCCATACCACAAGTTATGGACTATTGAGGGTCATGCTTTACAAAAATCACCTATCCATTGTTTCACAAAAATGTCTAAAGAGGGTAAAGTATTCAGATTTGACTTCATAGACAAAGAAGGAACTAGTATACATATAACTTGTTTCAATGAATTGGTTGATAATTTTTTTGAAATTATTCAATCAAATCATCTTTATTTGATTTCTAACGATTCTGTAAAAGTTGCAAATACAAAATTCAATAGTTCAACCAATCCCTATGAAATAGTCCTTTAGAGTTCTTCAAGAATCATACCTTCCACATGTGTTCAGTTTGCAATTCCCGAACATGATTTCCATATGAAGAGTATTGAATCTCTTGAAACTTTTCATGTTAATTCACTAGTAGATGTGATTGGAATTGTTGTTTCTATCAATACATCAAGTACCATTAGAAAAAAAAATGGTACAAAAATTAAAAAATGTAATATGCGTATCAAAGATATCTCTGGCTACTCTATTGAAGTGACTCTATGGGGACATCATTGTGAGAATGAAGGACAACAAATTCTAAATTTGTTCAGGGAATGTAAAACAATTGTTGTTTTAATTAAATCTGCTCATTTGCTTTCATGGTCTGGTAAGTCATTGGATACTATTTTTTCAACCAATGTTCTTATCAATCCACTTTTAACTGAGGCTACTGCTCTATTGACATGGTCTGCAGGAATAGGAGAAGATTAGTCTTCTATTTCTCTGACTAAAGTGCCAACAATACTTGCCAGATTTACAAATCGACAGCTAATGTCTACCATTTGTACAAAAGACTTCCATTCCATGATTCATGTTTGCATAACAGCGCAAATTTGTAGACTTGATGTGGATAACTTTTATTATCTTTCATGTCCACGAATCATTGACGGCAAAAAATGTAAAAAAAAAGTTGTTCAAAATCATATTGGGAAATATGAATGTCCTAAATGTTGTGTTCATATTCCAATATGTGATTTCAGCTACATGCTTAATATGGATTTACAAAATCCATTAGGTGAACTTCACAATGTTACTACCTTTGAAGGCCCTGCAAATGCTTTATTGGGTGTGGATGCAGAAGATTTTCAGCTGCTGCTTGCTGAACCCAGTGCGGACAAACAACTTTTGGATAATCTATATGGTTATGAGTTTGTCTTTGATCTAAGTATCAGAACATCTACTTTTGGCGGGCAAGACACTCAAAGCATAATTTTTCTCGCTTTGAAGATTGCTTAAGACAGTGGTTTACTTATAATATTGAACATATGTAATCATATGTTTATGTATATATGTATATTCGATAATAAACTGTGTCATGTCAATGTTATGTTATTCAATTTTTGCGTAATATATTTTCTAAAGAATCGATATTTCCATATTTACCATGATTCTTTTTAGATTACATTTCCATATCTCAGTAACAAGGAACTGGTATACATATAACTTGTTTCACTGACTTGGTTCATCAAACAACTTTTGGATGATCTTTATGGTTCTGACTTTGTATTTGATCTAATTATCTAAACATCTTCTTTTGCCGGGCAAGAAATTCAAAGCATAATTGTTCTTACTTTGAAGTTTTCTTAAGACAGTAGTTTACTTGTAATAATGAACATATCTATTCAATGTTTATCTATATATGTATATTCGACAATAAACTATGTCATGTTAATGTTATGTTGTTCAATTTTTGTAAAATATATCCATATCTGAATATTCTTTGTAACTTACCGCTTTTCAATTATTACAGATATAAAAGACAATTATATATGCAGTCATGGATAATGCAAATAATGAAAGAGAGGCTAAGCACAATCGCAGAAATTAGATGCAGAGAGCTAGATATGATGTCAAAAAACTGTTATTAACAAAAGAAGACAAGAACATCTCAGAATATTGAACTTGCAATTTCTACATCAAATTTACATAGTTTGAACACCTCATATCATTTAGAACCAATTGAACTTTGAAATTTATATCCTCTACCGAATTCAATTATTGAAAATCCTTGCTTGCTAGAACTTCAAATACCTAATTGTATTGAAGATCATACAACATCCATGAATACAGCTGACCGTATCCATACTTCACCTTTCTCTAAAAATTATTACAATGCTAGAAAAGAATTTCGTACAAAGATAGATGGTATTTCAAACTATAGAAGGTGTTCTATATGTATGGAAAGATATCCTGGAATTAAAATGCACATAGCAGATGAAACTTTAATATGTTGCAGATGCAATTCAAAAAAATATGGGCATCGGTTCTCAAAGTGGAACAATATGGATCCAGGTGAACAACCATTGTGTTTGAAAATCTTAACAGAAATTGAACAAATGCTGATAACCAAAATAAGTCATATTTTGCAAGTTACTTATGCAAAAGGTGGTCAACACAGATATAATGGTCATACTATTTGTTTTCCTCAAAATATTTCCAGTATCACAGCTTTGTTGCCAAGACGAATAGATGCATTGGATATAATCATTGTTAACAAAGAGAGTATAGGAAATAAAAAATATAGTTTTTATGTTAGCAGATCTCATGTTTATGAAGCACTGAAATATAAAACATTGAATGACGCATACTATAGGGATGTACAAATAGATGGAAATACATTAGCATCATTGCCTTTACAGTGTATTGATGTTTCAGACTTAATTTTTAATGCAGTGGAAAATAGTCATCCTATTGAAGATAACTCATCTATGTTAGATGAGATAGAAGAAAATGAGTTTGATCAGAGTCTAGAATTTAACAGCTCATTTGTTTGTAATCTACCTACTCCGCGTAGAGAAATAGAAGAAATACGGTCTTTATTGCATTTAGGTGAAGGTCAGACAACAAAATCTATTGCATGGTCTCCTATCTCGCCTTCTCCTATTAATGAATACGCAACCAAAGGTTTATTTGTGATGGGATTTCCAACTTTATTTCCCAATGGAATGGCTGCATTCAAATAGCCACGTATCAAAGAAGTCAAACTCCACGATTATGCTCTTCACCTTCTACAGTACTATGATAATAGATTTGGGTAGCCTTCAAGATTTAGGTATTTTATATTGAATATTATTATGCATCATCGAAGCCAGGCCACAACATCTATGTTTGTTCGCAAACAATTAGATGGATCTTTACCTGTAACAATTGCATATCTTCATCAAAAGCTACAAGATGTACCTGATGATAAATTGGCAGATCAGTTGATGAGATTTGGCTCTTTTTTACATGGAACTAGACCTTTTTGGAATCAACGAAGAGCAGAATTGATAGACATGGTTATTCAGATTGGTTATCCTACACTTTTCTTTACCTTGAGTGTTGCAGATACCAAATGGCCTGATTTACACAATATCATGCCATCCAGCATGCCAACAAATCCATCAATGGCTACAAGATGGTGAATATAGAATATTATTGAAAAACCTCATTTGACAATTGTATATATGCATCATAGATTCACTGCATTTCGAGAGCAAGTCTTGGAGAAACTGCTTGGTGCAATTGACTATTGGCACAGGTAAATAATCTATTTAAAATGTTATTCAATAAAACAAATAAGAGTCCATTTTGATTAGCTCTCTCTCCATTTACCACTTTTTCTTGTTTAATAATATGATTTACTGACTTAAATTTATATCAAGTCTGAATGGCAAAGTAGAGGTTCTCCACATATTCATGGATTTGTCGGGTTGCCAAATGCACCTAATATTAAAAATTTAGAATGGAATAACGATCTATCAGTGCAGAGAACTTTAGATTACATAGATCAACATGTATCAACATGGAATCCACAAAGCATTCAACAAATAAATCAAGGGATTTTTTCCAGATCTCTTCATGATCCTTGTCTGATGACTACAGAGATGATATATGCAACAAATGTGGCTTCTGATTATAGTGATTTGATTAATCGTGTACAATGGCACACAAAATGCTCTCTATAGACATGCTTAAGAAGAAAAGGTGATACTATTTCATGCCATTATAAAGCTCCATGGACGACAGAAGAAAAATCTAAATTAACACTTACAGATAAAGCTAAACCTAAACATACAGCAGCACGCAATGATGATCAGCTAAACTTACATAACATATAGATGCTTTTGATATAGAGAGGTAATATAGATTATCAACCTATTCTTTCAATTGATGCAGTTATCAAGTATATAGAAAATTATGCAGCAAAAGCAGAACAAAAATCTGAAACATATCATGCAATGTTAAGTAGAATATCTTCAAGTTTGAATGGTACAATGCCTGCTCCAGCTGCACTTCAGAAAATGCTTCTTGAAAATCTTGTTAACCATGATATAGGTGCCCAAGAAACCTACCATCTTCTACAAAAGCTTCCCTTATCCCTCTGCAATAGACAGTTTGTATCTTTGAATGTGAACCAAAAAGTCTACCTATATCAGACATGCCAACAAGCTTATGCCATAACCAGATTGACAATTATATGGCCCGCCCACAAAGTTTAGAAATGTTTTGTCTTATTGACATAACCCAAAGATGAACATTTAGAGCTACCCGAAAGCAAGACAAATGGAAACAAAGAAAATCACCTTGTATAGTTAGAGTCTCGCCTAGA
This sequence comes from Chamaecyparis obtusa, assembly GCA_027943335.1. NCBI lineage: Eukaryota > Viridiplantae > Streptophyta > Pinopsida > Cupressales > Cupressaceae > Chamaecyparis > Chamaecyparis obtusa. The sequence goes on from BSBK01003313.1 coordinate 2,027,297, forward strand.
TTTATCAGTATTCCTTCCAGAGAAGACATTTCTTATCCAAATTTTTGCTGGAGTGAAATTTTGTTATACAAACCATTCCGCAATATTGAAATAGAATTTGCAGATTCAAATGAAGGAATAATAGAACAATGGGAAACTTTTTCATCATCATATGAAGCATGGCATGTACGTAGAACACATTCAGATGTAGAAGAAGCAAATGATCCTACAAGTCCTACAGCAGATCCAAATGCAATGCAAGATAGTATACCAGATGAATGGAAAGTTTTAGCTCGTTTATATCTAGGCATGCCTATACATTTAAATGATTTAGATATGCTTGGATATCAAGAATTTGACTCAGTAAACAATTGGTTCCAAAATAATATTACTCCTTTACAAAAAGCTACAGCTACAAATTTCATTCAATCAAATCAAGAAATATTTCAAGAGAATCCAGTTATGCATCAACAATTTTTTTATAAATTGTCTGTCCAACAACAAAAATCATATGATATGATTATATCACATAGCAAAAAAACTACTATACAACAACCATTACAGCTAATTGTACAAGGCACTGTTGGCACTGGCAAATCACATCTGATAGCTCAAATCAAAGCTAGTCTCACTCAATCAGCACCCAATGGATAGTCACCTGCTCTACTTCTTGCACCAACAGGAGTTACAACATTTAACATCAAGGCATCTACAATTCATTCAGTTCTATGTATTCCTATCAAAGAGATGGTACAATTACAAGGTCAGCAACTAGCAAAATTACAGGAAAATCTATATTATGTTCAATACATCATAATAGATTAAATGAGTTTTATTGGTCCTAAATTATTTGAAAGAATTGATATGAGATTGAGACAAGCATTTCCAAATAGCAACCACATTCCTTTTGCAGGTCGTTCAATGATTCTCTTTGGTGATTTGGGTCAACTTCCTCCAGTTAAAGATATTCTGGTGTATGCTTCAAATTCATATGGTGGACAATTATGGCAGTCATTCAAAAAAGTAATCACTTTAGAAGCAAACTTTCACCAAATTGGTAACACAGATGTTCAGGTACAATTTCGTTCTCTTCTTACAAATCTAAGAAATGCAGAACCAACAATTGAAGATTGGATTCTACTTATGTCACAGACAGGTACTGCTCTTAGTTAAGAGGAACAAGAAGAGTTTCATTCTAAAGTACACCTCTTTGCAACAAATGAAATGGTGGGTCTTCATAATAAGCAAATGTTATTATCTCTACATCAACTTGTGGCTCTTTCAATAGCAGAACAACAAAAAGATTTTGAAAGTTCAAATGTAGATGAAGAACAACTTCAATCTCACATTCTTTTATGTATAGGGAAACAAGTTATGCTATGTAGTAATTTATGTGTCCAGATAGGGTTGGTTAATGGTGCTATAGGAGAAATCAAAGCTATTGTATATATCGATGGTGAAAAGCCTCCTCAACTGCCATTGATAGTTGTGGTTGAATTTTTTAACTACATTAGTCCAGCTTGGGATGATACTAATCCCAAAAATATTCCTATCACACCAATTAAAAGGGGTTTCCACCATCAAATTCCTCTGTGTATGTCATGGGCTTTAACAATACACAAATCACAAGGTTTGTTGCTTGTAAAAGCAACAATTGACATTGGAACCACAGAGCGGTAAGGATTAACTTTTACAGCTCTTTCCAGAGTTCATGAACTATCAGGACTACGTATTCATCCAGCTTTCAATTATGAAAGATATTCATGCATGCAACAAAATGAAAATGTTACAAGGTGAAAAGAAGAAGAAAGACGCTTAAATGCGTTAACAAAATAGTAACCCCTTTTTTCTATCATTATTGTATATTCTTCATTGAAATTATAGATATGTATACATGATTATCAGATTATGAACTCTGAAGTTGCAAAACATACAGTCCTTTCAAAAAATATATAAACTTAGTAACAATATGCATTTTTTGGCAAACTGTACTTTCTCTTGACACTCAAGAACTATAGTCTATTTTTTTGTCACTATAAGATTTATCATTGACTGATTTCATTAAAATAGAAATACAATAAATATTTCTATTATAAAAATTATAATAATTTTGTTTACCTTCCAAAATAAATAGAGTGTACTTTATTAACATGTTAAGCATATTTTTTGAAATTTCAAGCATACATTCAAATGTCTTTAACACTGCAAAGATGATCTAAATGAGCACACAGAATTAGTTTTATTTATCTCACCGATGCTACATACATCAACATTTACAGGAACATGTCCATTAACATTCAACAACAATAGAATGTTTCAAAAAATTAGTCACAAGAATTCGTCAATCAGATTTTCAGAAAGAAAAAAAAAAGTTACAACAAACCCTTGTAAGCATAATTAATATTGTAACCATAACTACAGTTAGTTAAGAAATACCTCCATCAGGTTTATGCTTCATTATTTGTATCATTGAAAAATGTTAATTTAAAACTTGTAAGTTTTTTGTGTATAAGAACTTTTTCTTCAACATATTACAACATTTTTTTACGATGTCAGTTTACTATTTGATTTTTTCAAACTACCTCTAACAATTGAAAATTTAGTCTATGAGGTAAAAGCAACGTGATCATAAAATTGTAGAATTTTCAACATAAATCTAGCTAGGAAATAACAAAAATGACAGCTTACAAAAATAGAATAAAAAGAGAGCAGTTCGACAATGAAATTCTATAGCTCATTCCATGATTCAATAATGAAAATTGATCGACATGATCAGTTAACAGGAATTAATATGAAATTAACACCCATGGTAGTTAGAATTCGAGAGGGATGTTCCAAGATGCATATGACACATAAATATATGACTGACTCTATTGACACTACTCGACTATGCAACAATAAACTGCTGGTTGAAAAAATAGCTGTCAATTCTCTATACAACTGGTCAAATATAGAAGCTAAAAATCATCAACATGAACAGTAGAAAACACCTCCATAATGTTGAAAACAAAGGCATGACTAGTCCACTGAAATGGTCTTACTAAATAGAAAAACAAGGCAACTGATCTGATCTTTAGAACCTGCAAAAAAATAATTGTATTTCTCCTTCGTAGCACATAAGCTCGGATACCATATAGAATTTTCATCATAGATGTACCTAGGAAATAAGAAAAATGACATCTTGTAAAAACTGAATAAAAACACAGTAGATCAACAATCAAATTCTATCTCTCATTTCATGATTCAATAATGAAAATTGATTACAATATGCACAAAGTGCATGATTTATATAAAACTAAACTATCATTTGCAAGACCAAATTACACAAATCAACATGATCAGTTAGCAGATCAAGACTAAAGTCAAGCAGACTATCAACCATGAACCATGGATTAGTTTACTTGTAAATCACCGTATAAAACTGATCTGGAGTGGCACTTGGAATTAACTAACACCAGTCACAACAAAGATAAACAACTCGAATTTGAACATGGTTGAATTTTTTTTACCAAATTTTATGACTTCCAGTTCAGTCAATTTGTTGTCATCAAATACATAACTAAGTCTTATTTCAACATTCAAGTATTTGAAAAAATTGATTAGTGAAAAATACCAGTGCAAAAAACCAACATTGCTCAGATGAGAGACACCCTTGTACCAAAATCTGCAGTTTGAATCAACCAATAAGCAATAACTTAATCACTGGATAACAAAACCTAGATTTTTTCATAAACAAAGTGTTTGACCAACAAAATAGATTATATTTGATTTGACCCATACACATATACAAGATATTGTTCATTGCTTGATACAAAGTGCACATTTTTGTACAATGATGTCTATCATTTAACCAAACTTTGTTTTCTACACTGATATCTTTCAGATAACAAAAAATTCTAATATATGAACATGGAAATAAAACTTATCTATGTATTTGATCTTTGCAAAATCACTTAGCTGAAAGCCATACAAATTTATATATATTACTCAACCATGCCCAAATTCGAGTTTTTCATCAACACCCAATAACTCCACCTCCCATTGTTGCCCATTTTGGTCTTGCAACACCATATGTTCATTTTGCTCTATTGTAAACAGTGAACCAAATAAGATATTCCCTGCATTCATGGTTGTCACAAGATCCCAATAAATACATGTTTGCTTTGTAGATCAACAACAACCGTCTGATAAAAAGCAGATTGTCAGCCTTTTTCCACAAAATTCACTGACAACAACCACCAAAATGAAACCACATCCGTTACAAATCTAAGAAAGATTTAGTTAATTAATACTGTTCCAGACTGTATACAAAGTCAAATCTATGTATTCAATATAAGCCCTAATTAAATAACGACTCTTGCAAAAAACCCTAAATGACTTTCCTTTTCAAAGAAAACCCTAGATCAGTCTTTTAAAATCTATTTTACCGTTACTTTTACAAAATCACTTAACTTCCTACAAAGGTACATGTCATAATTTATCATCCGCCCGATTCATATTCCTAATATTTTTTATCCTACACCCAACCTCTTTTTATTAATTTTCCTAACTCTAAAAGGCAAAGATATTTTATTATTACCTCAAGAATTTAAAACTTTATTCACTCATGTTTCGATATTATATTTGTGTTTTTAATCTATTATGAGATCTTACAATTGTCGCAAAAACACAACGAATCCTTTAGCCCTAAGTGATCATGCGACAATTATTGGTTTTTTATACAACTCAGCACGGCTGCCAAGTAGGTCCTGGTTATAAAGGTACTCAATAAAATATGGAATTTAGTAGTTGCTGACATACAAATCCGAAACCCACAATCGAAACCACTGATTAGTAAAAATATTAGTATTTAATATGGATTTTAAGGTCATTAACATCTAAACCCAATATGTCAAGTAAAAGTATATTACAATCATATTTGCAATTATAGAAAGTTAAACAATTATGTAACATTTTAATGATTATTCGACAAAATAGATTCTATATACATATCTAAATTCTAACAATATTGACAATTTCTAATTTATTTTAAATCTTATAATTAACTTACTAAATTGATTACGATATAATATGCCAGTAACTACTATCTAACATAGCTAGTTCTAGTATCTTATTATCGCATATCCAATTTAGCTATTAAAAACTACAAAATCCACAATTAATTACTTTCAAACTACCTATGACCGCTTACTTAAGGAATCAACACCGGATGAATGATCTAACAGATGTCATTTGTTCGCATGGACGCTTTCTAAACATTTTGATCATGCGATAGCCATTGATTTAGAATGAAGGCCACGGTGAATTACTTTATGTCTAATCATAAGAGAAAATTATTACTGCCTACTAAGTAATGCGATTAAGGGTTTACCATCGATACATCATAATCAAAAAAATGTCCTATGTTCACATAGAAACTTTAAAACCATTACGAGCATATGAGAGCTGTCAGATTATGTTCTAGGGAGAATCGACAATCCAGATTCAAACTTCAAACAATACTGGTGCAAAATTTAATTTTCTCGTTCACAGATGACAGTTTGATTTCTCAGAAAAGTAATAACTAGATCGTGTGGAGTAAATAGCTGAAAAGATTGTCTTTGATTGCTAATTTATTGAAGGTTCTCGCATTCTCACAAACACAAACATATTAAATTTGCAAATGCCTGGACAAGAAAATTTACAGACCTGGTTATCATTTCCTGAAGGATTCCTTAAAAAGGTTAGTCAATATCTGCACATTTCTTGTTCAAAGCTTTATAGATGCTTGCAATAATTCTCTTGCATATACCATAAAAAAATACTTACCCTAAAATGCCGCCAAGAAAAAACTTATCCGGTAAAATTGAGTACAAAAATAGGGGTTTGCATGAAGATCTATTAGAATTACTAAATCAGTCGACCACAAATTTAGTGAAGGCCAAGGAATTGACGTCAAAAGAACCTAGGTTACGAGTTGCAGACGGTCTCTATGATAAGGATAATTACATAAGAGATGCCAAGATTGGCATGATTAATGCAAGTGGCTCTTCTGATATCACTGGTCTAGAGTTGTTCAAACTAGGGTTTAGGCAGAGAAATGCCCTCCCACCTAGCAGTAATGTATGGCAATTTGACTTGGGAAAGCTTGTGGTGCCTAGTGTTTTCATGGATGCAGATTTAATGAATCAAATTGCTAAAAATTATGATCCCATTACTAGGCTAATTACGAATGTAAGAGGAGATGTACTGATAACTATCTCAGCTGAAGAAATCAAGAGGGTTTTTAGACTAAGTGAACCCTCAAATGACTTACAAAAAATTGAATTTTAGCAATTAAACCAAGTGTACACCACTCAGAGAGATTACCTCAGGACTGTGCCCTTGAAACAGTTCTACGACAAAATTGGAGAAACGATTATCTTAGGACCAAGTAGACAAGAACCTTTCAAATCATAATATTTTAACCACAGAGCAAAGACTACCTATTAGTCACTATGTTAGATCTTTGGAGAAGATGTTGAAGAAAGAATGCCAATACATTTAATGTACATGATGATGCAAATCTTACACCCTACCATACCAGTTACTTTTGACTTTGCTTCATTCATTGCTGATTTAATTCATAATGGATTGCTAGCTATCCAAAAGAGAAAACTAGACAAACCTTTCTGCTGGTACTCTTTTATAATGTATATGTTTTTGTTTAAAGGTGCAAGTTATTTTGAGAAGGAGATGGTTTTGATGAAATAGAATGATGGTGAGGATATGCCAGTGCAATTGTGGAACCTTAATATGACATGGGATAGACATGATAGTAGTTTTATAAATTTTGATAGATATTTTGCAGCCAAGCTTAGGCTATTATTTTTTCATGAAAACACATGAATCCCAATGACCTTGGTTCAACTTGTCAAACCAAAACAATTTGCCAAGAGCCTTAAAATTGTCCATAATTGGGGAGATTTCATTTTTTATCCCGTTTCTACTGTTATCAAATTATATGGTTTTACTGGGAGTCCATTCATATTGTCGTATCAAGTACCCCTCAAGATTGATATTGCAGAGTTCATTAGACAATTAGGGGATATTGAAAAGAACATTCTTGTAGGTAAATCTAGAGGAACTCTATTTCCAAATGTTACAATTGCCCACCAGTTTATAATCACTAAGGGAGGATGGCTCCATATTGATAAATTTCTCACACCCTATCACATGGCTACAACAATTGCTAGGACAGCAAACCCTGAGGGTTTTTATAATGAAATGTTCAAAAAGAAGGTCAGGTGCTCTTCAATACATCACATTTATAATTTCCCTGAGGACATCATCAGAAATATCCTTGACATAGAGGACCAAGAAATAAGAAAGGAAAAGTGGTTAGTAAACAAGAAGACATTAGACTTTGTCCAACAGTTTGAGAAGGGATATGATCCCCTAAAAAGTATCGAACCGATTGGAAAGAAAATAGACATTCTTATGGATACTTTTCAAGATATTATTCAAACCGTAAATGAGAAAAAGGAGAAAGCCATAAAAGCTAAACCAGAGAAGGTTCGATCAATATTGACTGACCATGGATTTGCAAAACTATTGGCCCCAGGAAAATACATGGTACAAAAGAAAACTAGTTATAATGTGGTCATACCAAGATTTGAGAAGCACGAACAACAAAGAAAAAAATAGGATGTTCCTTCCACATCACAGCAGCTAGAAAAACATGACATTGTAGGCATTCCACACTCACCTCACGATCAAGCATATAAATATATTCTTGATTCTCCACCTCCCTCAAAGAAACACAAATTAGAAGAGAGGCATGTACATGTTGAAGATGATTATTCTCCATCCTAGTCACCTCTGAACATAATGGATGATCGAGAAGTGACAGAACAAATGCAACAATTGGGAGCCCTAGGTCAAATTTTTATGACTTATGAAGAGATAAATGAGGGGGTTCCTGAACCACCAAAAGAGCCTGAATTAGATTTGACAGTGGGAGAGATGGTAGGTATAGAGCTGGACACAATAATAAACAAGCATGTGATGAATTCTTAGCTGATGATGCCTTTGTAAAGGCTAGAGCCTTCATGCAATTTTTATGGAAATTAAATATTAGTCAATTTCAAGAAACTTGTGAAAAGAGGCATGAGGAGAACCCAGATAAAGATCTAAAGATCATATAAAGTGATGTGAGGAAGGAGATGATTGAACGGTTTGAGAGGATCACTCCAGAATAGGGGAGAGACTTGATAAGAAATTCAGGAGTGCTTATCCTCCCAGAATAGGATATAGCTGATGTAGTGGTCTTTGATGTAGTCAGAAAATAGACCACACCAATTTACAACACCAGAGAGGAGGTAGAATAGGCAATTAAGGGAATCACTTTTAGTGATGATCATCAAGCCTTGGTGATGTGGTCTTTAAAGAAAAATGACAATAACAAAGGTAAGCAAATTACTAAAGGTGATATTACAGGTAACCTCATTGTCAAAAGGGTCACTGATACTTCTGTACTCGAGGCATCAAAAATGGTGCTGGCGTCAACCCAACTTACAGCAAGGGTTGCAGAAAAGGAGACCAAGGAAAAAGAGGACCTCACAATAAGACTAGACATGGTGTTGAAGGCTTATGCAGACTTGAAACAAGGATTATATAAAAAGGATATATTAATTGAAAACTTGAACAAAAGGTTAGGTGAACAGGGCCCAATTCATTCTTCACCACAATTGCATATTTCTTCTTCACCTGTTTAACCTTTTTCTTCAAGCCCTATTATTGAGTACCCACTCTCCCCTCTCCCACCTTCCATGGCTAATGAAGAGCATGAGCAAAAATAGAAGATAAGGTATGAGAAAAGAATAAAAGATACCATTTTACAATTTGTTGCAAATGTAAAACCAAGAGAGGTTTATAAAATTGCTAAACAGTTGTCTGACATTTTGATCTCTTTTAAGAAAGAGATAGCCACTTTAGACCCAAATTTAGAATGCTGGATTGCTAGAAGGAACAAGTTGAAATCAATGTTTTACTTGATTAATGATCAATGTATTGTCAATATACAACTAAAAAATACTTATAAATTTGTTAAAAATCTTTTTGAATTTGAAGTTAACAGGGAAAGTTTAAAGAGGAAGGCAGAAATGTTAAGAGTAAGATACTTTCAAGACAATTTCCAAATGTTTCCAGGTCTTATCAAAGCAGATGGAACCATAAAGGACAAAGATCAATGGTTACAACAAATTGAAGGTGAAGTGTCATCTATAATAGATACCATTCTAAATACAAAAGACAATACCCCCTTTGTACAATTAATTAAAATTTTGCAAGATGTCATAATACATTTCACTAATATAAGAAATGAGGTACACCAGGTAGTTGTACATTGGGACAAATTACTGCCTAGAAGAGATGAAGTTCTGGCCTTTCATTGGCCAACTGAAGATACTTATGCATCATGGGAAGCAACATATCCTTTGGATAGTGCCAAAGAAGAAGAGACATCCACTGAAGAAGCAAGTAGTAGCAGCGCCCCAACACCTTGAAAGCAAAACAAATAGTATAGCCAACCTCAAACACTTAGAGAAAGAATGGATGCTACACCTGGCATATTTTGAAGTAACCCTGCGAGTTGTTGAAATATTGGTCACTTGTATGAGTTATCAATTTTGTATAATTGCAACAAAAAACTGTTTAATTTACCTTTTTTATCTTACTTACTGAAAACATTTTTTATTTTTTCTACGAAAGATCCGAACCTTCTATGCAATCCTTTTTTTAAAAAAACATATTACCTCGATCATTTTAGCCTACAATAATGTAGCTTATCTTATACATTTATACTGTATGTCAGTAACTTGAAAATTGCACTTTCATAGAATATGTTGTGGCTATAAAATCTCTTTAAAGTATTCTCAAAAAATCAGTATCAATTCCTTGAGTCCTAGATGAAATTCATTTTGATATCATTCAGTACCTAACAAAGTATGTTCTTGTCCTTTCACTTTTTTAAAGTCAATTATATTAAGACTATACTCAAGTATGACCCTTACTTCTATTTTTCATAAGGCCCTTTTTGTTACCTATTTAATGGCAGATAGTCTGATTTCAGTAACCAAAAATATATCATAAACATATACACTATATTTCTCAGTGATGCATTGGTTTCTCAATGATGCATTGTTGAAAAAAAAATGTAGAAATCATTTTGTGATACAAATAATTTGTCCGATGTTGAAATCTAAGAAATGAACAAAATGCACAACTCTACAAATATAACTAAAATTAACCTGTGATAACAATGCCTCCATAATGATGAACTTGAAATGTCTTGGTGGTCAGGTGAATGTATATATTGAAAGCTATATAGAATAGGTTGTGTTTTATATAGAAAGGATCATCCAATCTTTAATAATCTCTCTAGAATATACTGTTAAACGAATCAATCGATTAATTTTATTGTCTTCTCGACTTGAAAATTTATCTATATAAATCAGTCGGGGTGATAGGTGATGTAAACTTTCACAAGAATGCATCTTTCAATTTTTGCAAAGTTTGTATTAAATTAGTAAGAAACTTGATGTACTACTAAAATGCCTCTATGCCTAGTGAATAAGGGAATAGTCTGCAAGAAATATTCTCCTCCTCAATTTTTCCATTTTGCAGAGCATCTTTAAAATTAATATTTGTTAAAAGAAACTAAAATTATATAATAAATATCTCATTATTTAATATTACTTCATATTTTATTATTTAATATGTATTGTCAAATATTATTATTAATTTTCATATATCATGTCATTATATAAATATTTTTAAAAAAAAAATTTGTTACAATAAATTAATATTATATAATAAATAATTGCCTATTTAATATTATTTCATATTTTATACTATGACTAACATTAAATACATACAACCAAAATAATATTAATTATCAATAAATATTTTATTTAGTAGTTGTTGGTGTGTGCACAGATGTGTGATCACACTTCTATGAGTCTTTGTATGCGAGAGTGCTAAACAGTGAGTTCTCACAAAATGACCCATAGCTCCCTATCTGAGAAGAGCATGGTTTGAATGTGGCCCTCAGATCAGCCTATTTTACCCATGCAAATACAACTCAGAATGAGAGATTCAAGTTGATCTAAATGAAACTATTCTAAATGATTTGCAATGCAAACTAAGCTAAACTAATTTATTGAAAATGAAATTAAGCTATATGTAATGGATTTAAACTAAAATGATTTGTAATTAATCTAAAATGTAAATTAATCTAAAATGTGAATGTGCAAGTTGAAATGCTAAATGATTACAAGCTATGAAATTCTGCAGCATAAGTTCGATATCAAAATTCGGGATGATTGAATGAGCATGAGAGGTCTCCTTTTATAGGAAAAGTTGGATTCGAATGTGAAAGTAGAAGCAATGTGGGATAAATGAAAAAGAGGAAACAATCATCATTTTTAGAAGGTTTGTAATAAAATGGAATTACATTTTATTTTCTTTTATTTTTATTCAATTTGTTTCCTTTTTCATCACAGGAGATCTTTTGAGAGAATATTTCATTTATTTAATTTTAAAGAATAATATCTCTTTTAATTAAATAAGGTAATATTATATAATTTAGAAATGAATATTAATTCAATAAAATAAAACCATTTAATTAAAAGAGGATTTTAATTAAATAACATTATTTCATTCAAAGAATATTAATTTCAATTAAATAATATTATTTTATTTATTAAAAAGGGATATATTTCTTTTAATTAAAAATTGATTGGATATTCAAACTTTAGGGAAAATTGAAATATTTATGATTTGATCAATAAATTTGATTTGAATGTATGACAAATATTGATTCAGGAATTGATATTGATAGATTAAATAAATGGGGCCCAAAGTCTAGGCGACCATTTTATGGTGCATACATTTGCCCCTCTTTCACTAATGTGTGATCGATTTGGAAACACATGTAGTTAAAGAAGAATTGAAAAGTGAGATCGATCTGGGATCACAAAACAACTTAGATGTGTGTTTGACGGATGGGAACACATCAGGACAAACATAAACTAAAGGTCTTTGAACATGAGGTCGATTTGGGATCATATCCAAAGTGAGAGATAAGAATCTCAATCAATGTTGCCTCAAGAGGAGTAATTGATAATTTGATAAAACTGAATCAAGGTTTGAAATTTGATAGGTACTGCCCCCTCGTGATCGAAATCGAAATGAGATAGAGGAGAAACAGTAAATTGATAAATTTGATCAAACCAAATGAAAGATAAGGTTCACAGCAAGAAAGATTATGCCCCAAGATTGAATTAGAAGAAAAGAAGTGGGGTGAATAGTGAATGGAAGATAGAAGTTTAGAAGAAATGGAAAGAAATGGAGAGAAGAAATAGAATAAATCAACTGTTTAAGATAGAGAATTTCAATTGAGATCACGAAAGAAAGTAAGGAAATGAAGATCAGATCGTGACCACAGTTGACTGAAAAATCCACAAGAAAGATGAGGAAAACCCTCTCAAACTCATAATGCAGCCTAAAAGTGCAAATGCTAACATGAAGCCTAAATAATGCAAGCTACATGAAAATGCAAAGATGTACTTGCATGGGTAACATAGGTATTTTGTGTTCATCATTCATTAGAGAATGTAAGAAAGCTTATTTTCATCACTGGGCCGTTATTACCGGACATCGGACAATCACACAACCATCACTAGTCACAAATGCAACTATGAAGATATGAATGTGATTTATATCGGTTTGGAATGTGGAAAGATTCTAACATGAGCATCAAAGACATAAAGGTCAAGATGACTACAATGTTAGCTTACCCAATTTAATTTAGCAAAACCATGCTCGCATCAAGGCATAAATGCCAGGATAACCATGAGGACAGTTGTGTAAGAAACAGTCAAGGATGATGTCTCAAATATCCTAAGTGTGTCAAGGAGACAACAAAAAACACTCAAGAGGTTCAAGACAAACACCCACAAGCAAAAAGCAAATAAAAACATGCCCCATGCCCCAAGTCCTCTAGCTATGCATCACGAAGAGACCTGTTTAGACAAGGACACTCAACGAAAATCAATAACAGTCAGCACACAAAGAAAAGATCATGACATATCTCAGGCTGAAGTGTGTTAAAAAGTTTAAGTGTGTAAACTGATACTGAGTTTCGAGGGTAAAGGTCAAATGCTTGCTAATGGGTAAGATCACATGACCGAATTGGATAAGACCAAACTGATAAGTGTTGAGAAACACTCGATGTCGGGGGTTTTGTGTTGAAAAGCACAGTTGGGTTGGTGTTGAAAAACACCATTTGTGAGGTGTCCTAAAGACAAGCATATCCAAGAGACCAAAGCTAACACAATGATGCCCCCCCTAGACACAGACAAAGACTAATTCCAAACCAAGGCAACAAGGACAAGGCATGATGGAGAATGGCTAAGTGTCGAGAGCGCATGCTAAGAAATAGGGGTGCAGAGGCCTCAAGTAGCGCCTATTTCTAGGTTTTCACCACTTGGAAGTTTTTTTGTTTGTTTGTTTTTGTTTTTTTTTGTTTTTTTTTTTTCAGGACTTTTTATATTTTTTTTGTATTTTTGCTACCAAGGCGCCTATTTCCAGGTTTTCACCGAGGTACATTTTCTATTTATTTTTTTTGCATTTTTTGAATTTTTTATTTTTTTGTATTTTTTTCAGTATCATATATCAATTTTTTTGGATTTTTTCAGGACCATAATTATATACAAAGGATGCCCCCAGACAGAACGGGCATCAAGGATAGAACTTCTTCAGGTGCTGAACATTGATAGGTGTAGGGAGCTGCTCCCCCTCTTTAGTAGATAGTAGATATGCACCTGAACCAAAAGCTGTTGTGATAATATAGGGTCCAAGCCAGTTAGGTTCAAATTTGCCCTTTTGTTCTCTGTGTTGTTGGTTCTTAGGATTCTCTCGCAGGACAAGATCTCCTACTTGGAATTCTCTAGGGCGAACCTTTTTGTTGAATGCTTTGGACATCCGCTTTTGGTAGACCCTCATATGGTCAAATGAAGCTTTACGCTTTTCATCCAGAAGTTCTAATTCCTGTAATCTCATGGCACGATAATCTTCATCTATAATCAGACCTTTGAGAGAGACTCTCAGTGATGGAATCTCAACCTCTAAAGGTAACACTGCTTCAGCGCCATATGTGAGGGCAAAAGGAGTAGCCCCCGTTGGAGTATGAATACTCGTTCTATAGGCCCACAAGGCCGGATTTATCTGTAGGTGCCAATCTCTACCATTCTTGTGAACTGTTCTGTGTAGAATCTTGAGAATGGTTTTATTTGAAGCCTCTGCCTGACCATTTCCTTGCGGGAAGTAAATGGAGGACCAATGTTGTTTTATCCTGAATCTTTGGCAGAGTTGCGTAAGGTCCTTGTTATTGAACTGACCTCCATTGTCAGTGATGATTTCAAATGGAACTCCATATCGATAGATAATATGGTTTAAGATGAATAGAGATACTGTCTTGCCTGAGGCAACAGAAAGTGGGACAGCCTCTACCCATTTTGTGAAATAGTCAGTAGCAGTGATAATGAATTTGTGCCCACCTGATGAGTTGGGATGAATCTGCCCAACAAGGTCAAAGGCCCATCACTGAAATGGCCAGTGAGAGATAGAAGGAATTAACTCCCTACCTGGAGCATGTATCAGGTGTCCATGTTTCTGACATTTTTCACAAGATTTGGCAAATTTTATCGCGTCCATCTGCAGTGTAGGCCAATAGTATCCCGCCCTAAGCAACCTTCTAGCCATGGAAAGACCATTAGAATGTCCCCCACATATGCCCTCGTGGATGTCAACTAGCGCTTGATCGGATTCCTCCTTTTCTAAACACCTAAAAAGTGTCCCATCTAGACCCCTCCTATACAAATCACCAGAGATGAGGGAATGGCGAGAGGCATTACGGATGAGGTTTCTTCTTTCAGACCGGTTGAAAGTGTCAGGGATGATGCCATCACGGAGATAGGAGTAAATGGCACCATAGCGGGAGGATTCATGGTTGATTATGGTACATATGACATGGCTTTCGGGTGAGTCAAATATGGGATAATGTAGCTCTTCCACTAGGAACTCATATCTGAACTTGTGTTCTGTTAACTGCAGAAGTGAAGCAAGGGTGGCCATAGCATCTGCCGCTTTGTTCTCAGCTCTGGGGATTTGTTGAAAAGTGACAAAGGTAAAATACCGTCTTAATGAATCAACCATTTTTTTATAAGGTATCAACTTGTCATCTTTTGTTTGGTATTGCTCATTAACCTGATTAATGATTAGCTGAGAATCCCCATAGATATGTAGCTCTTTGATATTCCACTCTATAGCCATTTTGAGTCCATTTGTTAAAGCCTCATATTCAGCTATGTTGTTTGTGCATGGAAATAGTAACTTGTAGGATTTGGGAATAGTATACCCATGAGGAGAGACAAACAACACGCCAGCTCCAGAACCATTGTGCATGTAGGAACCATCAAAGAATAGCTTCCAGGATCTCTCAGTCATGTACATGAGATGTTCGTCTGGGAAGTTGACTTGAACCGGAATATTATCTTCAATTGGAAAGTTAGCCAGTTGATCTGCAATAGCCTGGCCTTTGATTGCATTGTGTTCGATATACTCTATGTCAAATTCAGAAAGAATCATCATCCATTTAGCAAGTCTACCCGTGAGAGCAGCTTTACCGAGCAAGTATTTGAGAGGATCAATTTTTGCTATAAGATGAATGGTATGCGCAAGCATATAGTGTCGCAGCTTTTGAGAGGTAAACACTACTACAAGGCAAGCTTTTTCAATACTTGTGTAATTGATCTCATAAGCCACTAGAGTGTGGCTAATATAGTATATGGCCCTTTCTTTCCCTTGTTCATCTAATTGAGCCAACAGTGCCCCCAATGAAGATTCAGTAGCTGAGACATACAAAATAAGGGGTTTTCCTGGAATGGGAGGCATTAAGATAGGAGGATTTGCCAAATATTCCTTAATCTGATCCATGCTTTTCTGGCAATCTTCATTCCAGACACATTGAACCCCTTTATGCAGATTTTTGTTAAAGGGTTGTGCCCTATCAGCTAATTGTGAAATAAACCTCCTTATGGATTGAAGGCATCCTTGAAGACTCCTCATTTGACTGACATTTTTAGGAGGTGGCATGTTTATGATGGCCTGAACCTTTTCAGGGTCCACTTCTATCCCTTTAGCTGAAATGATGAACCCTAATAGTTTGCCAGAAGTAACACCAAATGCACACTTTTTTGGATTTAACCTCAATTGAAATTGCTCCATACGATCCAGAATTGCTTCTAAATCAGCCAGGTGTGTTCCTCTTTTCTTGGACTTAACGAGGGTGTCATCCACATAATCTTCCATATTTTTATGCATCATGTCATGGAAGATGGTTGTCATAGCTCTTTGATAAGTAGCTCCTGCATTTTTTAATCCAAAGGGCATGACGTTCCAACAGTAAGTACCCCATGCACATGTGAATGCAGTCTTTTCTTGATCCTCAGGCGCAATCTTGATCTGATTATACCCAGAAAAACCATCCATCAAGGAGTAGATCTCATAGCCCGCCGTCATGTCCACTATCATGTCTATGTTAGGAAGTGGAAAATCATCCTTTGGGCATGCTCTATTAAGATCTCTAAAATCTGTGCAGATTCAGATGGATTTATCGTGTTTGGAAATAGGTACAATGTTGGAAATCCAGTCAGCATAGTCTACTGCTCTAATGAATCCTGCACCAAGGAGCTTTTCTAATTCAGCTTTTACTAAAAGAGCTATATGAGGGTGCATTTTTCGTAACTTTTGTTTGACTGGTTTCACACCCGGAGCTATGGAAAAATGATGCATAATGAGATTAGTGTCCAACCCTGGCATGTCTGAATATGTCCATGCAAAATTAATTTGCTTCTTTTGGAGGAACTTAGTGTAGGCTTTCTTTTCTTGAGGTGATAAAGATTTAGCCAAGTGTACAAGTTTTGGAGCCTCTTCTGTGGCCAAATTAACAGCTTCTGTAGGCTCCACCAATACTGATGATCTGTCTTGAAAATAACTTGGGAGACTATCAAGTACCTCATTTGTAGGTGCCTCAGAGAGGTTTTCACCTTTGGATACGTCTTTTATTTTTACTTTTTTTGGTTCTGACACTGCCACATAGTGGTTTTCGCCATCAGAACTCTTATTCTTTTTTTCTTTTCTTTTTATCTTGTGACTAAGGTACTTGATGTCTGGTTCTGTCATGCTGGTAGCTAGTTCACTGGTGGAAGAGACTATAGGTTCAACAGCATTTAGGTAGCAAGTGATCTCATAGTCATTGGAAAATGTCAAGAGTTGAGGCTCTTGATGACGTTGAGACCAATCAATAAGGTTGGGATTAATGAGGGGTAGATTGATGTCTGGTTCAATATTAAGGATATAGGGGATGTCATCTCTGGTGACCGCAGAATCGGAGTCTGTCAAGTATCCCTCTAAGGTGTCTAAATCAAGATTCATCCCATCAAGTGAAGAATCATCTACTAATGCGACATGTGGGTTCGAATCTTCTAATCTAACACATGACTCATTAGCTACGTTGGGTTGAGTACTATAAGCATGAACAACATCCATATCCAAATCAACTGTTGCATCTGAGAGTGAATCCCATTCATACTCATTTGAGTCTGTGTCTGAATCCTTGCTAGGATGTTTACGCCAGCTGGGTTTCCTAAGCCGCGAGGTAGAAGCCTGGACATCTTCGAGAGTCACACCTTCTCGGATGAAATTTTCAGCATGTCCTTCAGTAGTGATTTGGTGTGTACTGGTAGTCATATTTTCTGAATCTCCCCAAAGGAGATTTGTTGAAGGAACCCAATCATCTGTCATGTCTTGTTGATTGGTCAAGTCTGGTACATATTCTGTGTCATCTTTGCTATCCCGCTTATCAGGAATGGGGACAACGTGCTTGTTTTTCTTCATAAAGCCTAGGCCAACCGGTTTCTTAGACTTACGTCCAAAAAGATCATGATTAAGTGGTTCAGCTCTAGCATCTAATCTGTGGTTAAGAGGGCCATATCCTGGATAACCCATCTTTTTGACAAGAGTATATCCTCTCCCATAAGGCTTAGGAGAGGGGGAGAAATTTTCATTGTGCTGGTATTTCTCCTCTTTGTACATCCAATCTCGAATAGCTACTTCCTCTTTTTCATCTTGTATTGGTACTAAGGATTCAACAAATGTGTCAAATAGTGTCATCGCTGAAGAAGACGGTTTCATTTCCTGTGAAGGTTTTCCATATGACCGAGGGGAAATTGGCATCTTTGCAAAAGAGTCAAGTTGATACCCCCCCATGCCAAGGTCTACTAATTTAAATTTGTTTTGACAGTCTGTTAAAGTTTCTTGATAATCCTCTACATCTCGATTAAGAGGGACATGAACATTAGCTGAGATTGAATTAACTGATAAAGTGTTATCCCCTGGTATGCAAATTTCAACTCCATTGTAGGGGAACTTAACACATTGGTGGTAGGTAGACGGCACTGCCTGCATGTCATGAATCCATGGTCTACCTAGTAAAATATTGTATGCAAGGGGTCCAGTATCAACAATTTGGAACAAGATGTCTTTTTCAACTGGGCCAATCCTAACAGGAAGGACAGCTAACCCCTTGGAACTTCGTTCTGCCTCATCATAGGCCTTTATAGTGATCTTCTTTTTACTGTCGATCACCTCCTCTGAATAGCCCAAGGTTTTTAACAAACTTAATGTACAAATATTTAGCCCAGCACCCCCATCTATCAACACACGCCTGACACGAGTTTTATGAATCATTACTTCAATGTGAAGGGCGAGATTGTGTGGGTGGCTTAGGGATTTGTCATCATCTTCTAAGAAAGAGAGGTAATGTGGGCTGGAAATGTGGTTAAACATGCCTTGAAATTGGTCTATATCTATGTCGTTAGGGACATTTGCTGTGCGCAAAGCATCCTCAAGGATCTGCTTATGTCTAGGGGACAACTCTAGAAGCTCCAGTATTGATATTTGCGCTGGAGTTTTTTGTAGCTGATCTACAAGATTATAGTTTGGTTTGGGAGCAGTGGTGGACTTAGTGACATTCTTGGATGCCACTTTCTTGGGTTTATTGGATGGACCTGAATTAGGACCTCTAAGAATGATAGGACCTTGACTCCTAGTAACAGCATTCAGGGCTTGGGAAGATGACCTAGAATGAGGACCTCTCAGCACCACAACAGGTTCTTTGTCAAAGATAGGGGGAGAGTCATAACCATGTGGGTCCTTACTCCTCATCGTGTTAACACTTGGCTCCACAACTTCAAGCATGTTTATCACATTTTCTGCCGCTGTATACATGTAGTTGATAGCAGCCTTGCCATCCTTTTGTTTAGAGGTTTCCCCCTTGTCATACTTAGGCAATGGTTCTTTAAATGCTTTGTGATCAGCATTGGTATTTAGTCCATCCACCTTAAGTTTTCCACTCTCAATGAGGTCTTGGATAATGTGCTTGAGTTTCCAACAATTTTCAATGGTATGCCCAATGCCATTATGAAATATGCAGAAAGCCTTCTCATCCCACCAATGTGGCTTAATGTCAGGGATGTAATGTTTTGCTGGATCTTGTGGATGCACAAGATTATTGGCAATGAGCGTTTTGAAAACATCCTCGTAAGAATCACCAAGCTTGGCAAATTGACGTTTTTCCTTTTTAGGCTTCTCTTGATACCGTGGCTTGCTCTCTTGTTGAGGAGGTGCATTGAGCTTCATAGCTTGAACTGCACTGGACAAGTGAAGAACGGCTTGATCTTTAGGTTGGGGAGCATCTACAACTCCGTCATTGACAACTTGTTTATTTTTGTTCCAGTAGGTGTTCTTCCCTTTATCCTTGTTGTTGTGCTGACCATTGTTGCCATTGTTGCTATGTCTGGTCAAAATGCCTTGTTCTTTGAGAACATCTTCAATTCGACATGCAGTTTCAATCATGGTATCGAAGGAATTGAAGACTATCTTTTTGATCTCATATCTCATTTCAGGCACCAAGTTACTAACAAGTATGTCAATCTTTTCATCCTCATGGATTGTCCTAGGATACCGAGAGCACTGTCGTCTCCACCTCTGTAAGAAGGTAACAAAGGGTTCCCCTTGATTTTGTTTCAAGTTGCATAGGTCCAACATAGTAACAGATCTTGATAGATTATATGCGAAGTGTTGAACGAATCTATGAACAAGTTCTCTAAATGTTTTGACAAGGGGAGTGATATTGGTAAACCATTCCATTGCTTGTCCTTTAAGACTTCTAGGGAATAACCTCAGCAAATAGGAGTCATCCTGATGGAATTCAAAGCTCATAGTATAGAACTGGCGCACATGGTCATGTGGATCACCACTGCCATCATATTTATCGTATTGAGGGAATTCCACCCTCCTTGGAAAATCCTTCATACTCACACTCTTGTCGAATGGATTAGGACAAATCGAGTCTAGTGAGAATGAGCTCTGAGGTTGCATTATTTTCTCCATCATTTTCTTCATTTGGCGGATTTCTTCCTCTTGAGAGGGATTTTGCTTTTGTATTTTGTTGTCCACATCAAAATTATAAGGGACTCGGGCGCCCTTGTTGATTAGACTTTCCAAGAACTTATCTTTGTTTTGTTCCAAATACCTATCTACATACTGTTGGAAAATAGGCTCTTGTTGCATTCGCATAAAGTCTTGAGTATCAAGGTCATAATGTGAGCTACCACCTCTGTGTTGGGAACCATGATGTGCATGTTAGGAGTGTGGTCTTGAGTTTCTAGGAGGGGTTTGCCTCCTATAGTGAGCATACTGAGAGGCCCTTCTTCCTCTAGGACTAGGAGATCTAGAAGGGGTTCGTGACCGCCTTCTACTTCGTGGTGTTCTGGAAGGGGTGGAGGGAGGAGAATTATTTCCACTGCTAGCACCCCTGTTGTGGAATTGAGTGTTTAATTGTTGAGCTAACAGCCTATCTTGCTCCTCTTGGAATGCTTTTCTCTCTATGTCCAACAAGGCTCATTGTTCCTCTTCGAGAAGCCTAAGTTTTTCTTCTTTTCCAGCTCGTTCATTTTGTGCAACTTGTTTTTCCTTCTCAATTCTTTTTAGCCTCTCACTTGTATGCCTTGAGGCTGTTCAGAGTGGAGAGTTTGGTCTTGAATGTTTGTACAAATCATTGGTATACGTTGCATTGACATGAGCATCACCAGGTTCATTGTCTTGGTCTTCATGTTGTGACCATTGGTCTGGGTGAGCTCGTCTCTCATGCCTGTCAGCTCGTTGATGTGCATCTAGGTACCTAGTGCTGATGGGGGGTGAACGAGGTTGAGCATCATGAGAGGAATTACCAAACAAAATCTTGTCTCTGTGTCTTTCATAGATATCATCAAGGGGTTGATCCATAGCTTCCCTCTCCCGTCGAGTCATGGTATAACTCATATCCATACCTGAGTGTGAGGGTGCTGAGGGGGTACTCAAATCACTAAAATGGCTCTTTGGGTCAAACCAGGTGTCAGACTTACTCCTAGGTGACTGGTCAAATATTGGTTCCTTTTCCTTTCTCTTTTGACGAGTTTGAACTGGGGGTAGTTGGTTGAAGACTATCTGGGGTCGCTTTCCTTGGCTCACTTGATATGTTGTTGTTACTGACATGAAAGGGAGAGTTCAGGCAAATAGACAATTCGAAGAAACGTCAATACCAAACTAGGATAGTGAAAGTTTTCTCTTGTCCGAGAGAGATGGTGAAAAGAAGTATTTGTAAATAGGTGCAAACCAACACTGCCACAGAGGTGCTCAATTCCTTTTGGGTGAATACCCTAGCACGTATGGATCAGGAGGATGACTTTGCACAAAGTGTATTTGAGTTTGATTGTATGAAAATGAGTGGACAAAGAGACTACTAACACTCTCCAAGTGTGTTATCAAAAGAGTCTAAAAATTTATCTATTTGACAAAAATGATTCCTAACTTGCCAATCTCAAGCAAAATTGCTTATGAGATCAAGGATTACTATCTCAAAAAGGTCAAAGACACAAGGACCCTAAATACAGGACGAGTCAATCTTCTGGCTTAAGGTTGATGTAATGACAGTTTACTCAGAATCGATAAGCAAACTATTTAATTCTTGCGTTATGGGCAATGTTCTCAAGTCTGGTTTGCTGTTTCTCTTCGGCTTGGGTTGCTTGGATGGTGGATTGATAGCTCTTGAGGTTTCTTTTGGCAACTTTTTGCTCTTGGTAAACTTTTGATTTGGGTAACTTTGCTTTGGGATGCTTGAGCTGATTGGGCATCACTTGGAAAAGGCTTTGCACCTTAGTAGTCTAAAATCAAAAAACTTGAGTGAAAACAGGCTTTTAGGGCAAGGTAAGTCACTGATTTTATGACCAAATACGTTAAAAAGGCTTATGAAACACCTGAAACTGGGCATGCAACAAAATGATCTCAGGCGATAATATTCAGGCAAGCCGTGCGATGCTTGTTCTGGTGAAGGCAGGCGACACTGTTACCAGATTATGTCCGTGGGTTGCAAATTTTGGTGTTTTTGAGTTGTTTTAAGCACATGTGAAGCAAGCAGTAGTCATTAACAAACCTATCAAGGACAAAGCAACTTGATAGTATTAGGGGAGTCTTGTTTGAAGATGTTTTGGACAATGTTTAAGACTCAAAAAAATAAGCACATAGTTATCCCTACCAAAGAAAATGGTGAGAAGTCAAAATCTTTGCCCCATTGCTTATGTGCATACATGCACTTCACACAGCCATGTCACCCCCTAGAGGGCGCCCGTGTTTTTGGTGTTTCCAAGGACTCAACAGTGTACGTTCAAAGGTTACCCTTGTAGCAGGGGCCAGTGTCGCAACCGCCTCCAAACGTCCAGGTGTATGCCTATGATGGGAATCTGTGTATGATAAACATATAGAGAGATTCTTCCCCCTCCTTGTGCAAAGATTATGACTCCTTTCGGAGATGAACTGGGTAGGCCACTAACTAAGAGGTTTTTACTTGGCTTCCGTTCACAATAACCTTCAGTGCCTCTGATACAGAGCTGGGGCCTCGCAGCCACACCAACACCTGAAAGTCACACACCCCCGCAAGCAGGGCTCGGAGCGGCGCCGCTCAGTGCAACAAACAGAGCCTTTCCATGATGATAGTCAAAGTCATGAAAAGGAAGTTACTATGGTTTTGGAGTCTTTAGACTCAACAAAACTTACTTTATTATAGTGAGGTGGAATCACCGGCAATAGGTGTGTACTCACTTGGGTCGTTCCCGAAGGTTCAACTTCCGGCAGGCCCTCTAAAGGTGACTCGGGACTTGGCTCAGATTCGGGTTTCTGATTTTCTGATTCTCCCAAAGGGAGAAGAGCATACTTCTCTAGCCCGTTTCTTTACCCAAACACACAAGACAAACTTAATCACCGAGTTAGTTTCACTCCACCAAATCCACACGCTTTTGGGTTTCTGGTTCTCTCTCAAGGAGAGAAGAGCATAATCCCCTGGCGAATAGAAATGCTAAAGATTCGCTAACTTTCTCTGCTTCCCTACGGATTCGTCATATTAGTAAGATCATTAGAATTCTAGGTTCATTCATGGTCATCACCTCCATGTAATGAAGAGCCAAAATTCCTACTCACTATCGAAATCCACAAGAAATTTTAACGGAGCCCTAATTAAACTATGTGAATAAAGCAGGAAAGCAAACACAATGTTTTAATGATCTTTGGCAAACGTCCTGCATTCACACCATTAGTATGTTTTTTATGTCTTTGTCAAATCATCCTGCAGAAAACTGTTATACTGCAGAAAACAAAATTATTTTATGCAACAGAAAACAGAAAACTTGTTAGGAAAATGAAACTGTAAAACAGAAAGCAGGAAATTTTAGTTCACTGCCCCAGAATCTCGCGCGAGGAAGTACCTTGAGTGCGCGAGAAAACACAGGGTCCGCGTGAGAAAACATCAGTCCCGCGCGAGGAAACACCAGTCCCGCACGAGAAAACACACAGTATCACATGAGAAAACACAGAACCAGGGGTGAAATTTTGTATAGTCTCACGCGAAGAAACGCTACAGGAGCAGAATCTCGCGCGGATATCTCTGTACTCTCGCGTGAAAATCTGTACACAGACAGTACGGACTCGCAGAAAAAAAAATTGTCGTTTAGAGAACCTGTAAAATTTTTCCTGAAAACCTGTAAAAAAAAAAAAAAAAAGGCCAAAAAAAAAAAAAATTTCTTTTTTGCAGGCAAAAAAGAAACAAAAAATAACGTCCTGTAGAGTATACCAGGACCCTTGAAACCCTTAGCCTCAGAGCTAGAAAATTAATGAAAATGAAAGGAAACCCGTTTTCAGGGCCCCACGGTGGGCGCCAAAAATGTGTGCACAGATGTGTGATCACACTTCTATGAGTCTTTGTATGCGAGAGTGCTCAACAGTGAGTTCTCACAAAATGACCCATAGCTCTCTATCTGAGAAGAGCATGGTTTGAATGTGGCCCTCAGATCAGCCTATTTTACCCATGCAAATACAACTCAGAATGAGAGATTCGAGTTGATCTAAATGAAACTATTCTAAATGATTTGCAATGCAAACTAAGCTAAACTAATTTATTGAAAATGAAATTAAGCTATATGTAATGGATTTAAACTAAAATGATTTGTAATTAATCTAAAATGTAAATTAATCTAAAATGTGAATGTGCAAGTTGAAATGCTAAATGATTACAAGCTATGAAATTCTGCAGCATAAGTTCGATATCAAAATTCGGGATGATTGAATGAGCATGAGAGGTCTCCTTTTATAGGAAAAGTTGGATTCGAATGTGAAAGTAGAAGCAATGTGGGATAAATGAAAAAGAGGAAACAATCATCATTTTTAGAAGGTTTGTAATAAAATGGAATTACATTTTATTTTCTTTTATTTTTATTCAATTTATTTCCTTTTTCATCACAGGAGATCTTTTGAGAGAATATTTCATTTATTTAATTTTAAAGAATAATATCTCTTTTAATTAAATAAGGTAATATTATATAATTTAGAAATGAATATTAATTCAATAAAATAAAACCATTTAATTAAAAGAGGATTTTAATTAAATAACATTATTTCATTCAAAGAATATTAATTTCAATTAAATAATATTATTTTATTTATTAAAAAGGGATATATTTCTTTTAATTAAAAATTGATGGGATATTCAAACTTTAGGGAAAATTGAAATATTTATGATTTGATCAATAAATTTGATTTGAATGTATGACAAATATTGATTCAGGAATTGATATTGATAGATTAAATAAATGGGGCCCAAAGTCTAGGCGACCATTTTATGGTGCACACAGTTGGCATATAATTCCAATGCACACAAACCTTGTATTCAATACCAATATTTCAGTCTGTATACGAATTCGATGTGTATTGATTAACAAAATCTTTATTAGATATCTCACGGATGAGCATTCAATATTTTAATTCTTGTGAACTAATTTTATATATAATATCAATTTCGTCTAATACAAAATCTGCCATTCTTTATTTCTGTGATATATCTTGAGATTTTCCAAGTTTGTCATATCAAACATCGAAATAAGAGCACCTTTTCCCTTTCGCACAAGTCATCGGTGATATAATTGATAGCTAAAATAAAATTTAAAATATTCATCTCAGCATTAAATGCTTCCTAAAGAGTAACATTAAAGCTATGGTTAGATATCATTTGTTTAACCCATCACTGATTTATTTCAACTCGTTGTACTACATAGATAATTATTATAAGACTGGCTCTGCAGAACTCCATCACATCACTTTAATGACCTTCTCAAAATATCATCTCCTTCAATTAATGTTATGAATGCAAAGCACTCTACAGCACCGTCCTCTTCTTTTATAAAGTATCAAATTATACCGAGATTTCAAATACTTGTACAGAAACAATTGATAAAACATCAAAACAACATACAATAACAACAAACTTGAACAAAAGCCAAGAACAGAAGAGAAGATGAACGGAAGTCATAGCAAAATTTGGTATTTAAACTAAGTTAAGGTATTTACATTCATTTTTTACCATTCTTAACCTATTTCATTTTAGAATAATATGCATAGCTAGCAATATGTAGAAATCGATTTGAAGCAATATAATGTGAAGAAAATATCTTGCTAACTAAACATATCTTCATTTCATAAATATTGGAATTACACAATCATAGAATTGACTGAATACTAAAACAATTTGATAACTTGTGTTCCAAATTCTCAGAACGGCTAAACTAGGGTTTTAAATCAAATCCTCTACGTTTACCAATATTCTGAGTTGTTTTAAGATATATAGAAAAAAAACTCTTTATGTAATAAAGAAGTACAAAAAAATCCATTTTCCCATTATAAATTAGTGATCACTTATACAAAATTTTCTTCTTTCTAAAGCATTACAAAATGACAAAAAATTAGATGGTTTTCATCTCATTATTAATAGTTTATGAATTACATTGTAGAAATGTTGCGACACAGAACAGTTGTCATTAATGACTTCTTTCAACACATGGACATTCAAAGAATTCATGAAGAAGACATAATTTCAGGAATGCTAGCGCAAAGCTTACTACAAGAATATTGATTAATAACATCTCGTCCAGTATCACAAAGAAATTTTGACCACTTTTACAGAGATCCATATATTTCAGAATTGGTGTCTTGTGACACATGCAATCCAACACAAGTTCATCATGTCCCAAGTGAAACATGGTTTCAACCAGCATCAATAGCATCTGACACTGAATACTCATCTTTGATAAATGGTACAGGTGAATTATGGATAGCGAAACTGCTTCGAACTCCACAAAGTAATACAACTTCTTTACATAACCTTTGTTATCATAGTCAAATATATCGCTTGCATTTTGCGTCAAGCTCAGGCACATTGTGGAACAAACATGTCATAGAAAGATGGGGACCACAGGGTTGTTACTTACATATACCTATATGTGAATGTATAGAAAAGATCATAAGGGAACAAATACCTACATGGACCCAAACTACTTATAAGCTCTACCCAACTATTAATGTTCATACACAGAACTGGGGAATCCTACGTCAAACATCTGAACATCTTTCCTGGTTCAATGATTTAAATCCCATGAACGGTCAACCCATGGGTTATGATGATATACTTTAAGACTATAAGTTTTCCCAGTTTCTAAAATACTAGATCTCTACTACTTGTGTATAAGGAGATGGAGGTCTACCTCCTTAAACAAATTCATTATGCAATATACAATATTTTATAGTCATATTGTACCTTATTTTTCTACAAATTTAAATCTTATTTTACTTTTCCTTTTTACCATTCAATTTTTGATATAGACTATGTAATGTTAAGAGGTTACGATTATACAATAATCATTATAGCTTTCAATAATTAGTTATACAGCTATGTATGCCACCATATGTTAAGCTTAAATATAAATGATTTATTTTCTATTATTTATAGAAGTAAGACTTCTAATTTAATGCTTATTCCAATTTGATATAATGAGTTCATAATGAACTATATGTTATTTCAAAGTCATATTGTACATTACTTTGTAGTAATTTTAATTTTATGTTGACGAGTCTCTTAATCGAAAAACAAACTGCACACAACAATATCATCCTTATCTAATTCACAAACAAAAAAATAGTTCTCTTATAAAAAAACAAAGACATAAAGTAAATAATGATATTCAATAATTCTATAAATATAATTTGATATAAGGATTGGTAACAACTAAACTGTCATTAAAAAATACCTATAAACATCAATACAATATCATTATAATTTTTTTAAATTTCTACAATATTTGTTTCAACATTGTTACATGAGTTTGTCTTTTACAGCTTTGTTAAGGATATCAATAGCTATCCTAAATGTGCCACACTGCAACTGTGATGAAGGAGGTTGCATTTTGAAAACCTCAAACACTAAGAAAAACCCTCAAAGAAAATTTTGGACCTGTCCACTTAGCAAAAAGGTTAGTACTGCACATGTATTTGATGTTTTGAACAAATGTATAGACTATACATTATATTATATAGTAATGTACAGTGATATTGCAAGGAAACAACGGTTGTGGTTACTTTCAATAGGCAGATGATGTCTCAAATGCATATGTCACACCATTTGCACAAATTGTCAATGAAAGTGATCAATGTAGCCTGCCCTCTCAAGAGGCAGTTATGACTAAGATTGTGTCAATGGCAAAGGCTGAAATTTTATTTTTACGTGTACTTCACACCATATTACTTGCATTTTTTTGTATTTTAATTATGTTTATTTGCTGGAACCATATAAAAATATAAACTTCCAATGTATCCCAATTTTTTCAAAACAAAATGTGAACATGTAACTAGTTTTAACTGTACTAAAATATAACTGCTTACTTGTTTAAAAACTTGTGATGTCAATATTTACATATGTGATATGTTCTTTGAAATGTTGTTATGCAAATTATTAAGTTTCTGCATCAATTTGCCTATTAATAAAAAAATGTATAAAATTAAAAACACAGACAACAAAATCGATTATAATTTTCAAATTCAAATTTGAACAAAATAATTGTATATTATAATCTTAATTCTAATAAATTAATAATACATACTTTCATTTCAAAGATAAAACATTTTTGCAATGCATAACCAATGTTAGTTTACCAACATATGTACAAACATTTATATTTTCAAACTAATTATCACAAAAAATATAAAATATATATATAATGGTTGATAGATATATAAAAGATATATGATTTTTACAAAATATATAAGAGATGTATAATATCATATAATTATCAGTATCTTCTTCATATTCTAAACAAGAAAAAATTTCGTTTTCCATCTCCTTAGCATCAATTAATTACTCCGACCAGTTGATCAAAACATTTAAATTTTTCGTCATTGGATCTACGATTTTCCTAGTTTCTTGACCTATTTTTCTAAAGATAACAGTTATTGTAATTGTTATATTCTTCTTTTTATCTCATTTACATTAAGGATATTACTAATGAAATCCTCTCAAGGACATTGCTCATATTTATTTCTAATTAGAATGGCGAGAGTATAAAATTTCCTTCCATTAACAATAAAATCTTATCGATCTTCATAACTACACTTTGCAGCATTCATCTTAAACTGGCATAACCGCTCATTTACTTTGTTCGATGCTTTCTTTCCAAATATGAAGTTGTCAACTTTAAAATGTCTAGGTGTAAAAGTTCCCTTTATATATAATGGTGGACAATTATTGCACTCATTCACAAAATTAATCACTTTAGTGCCTAACTTTTGCCAAATTGGTAACACAGATATTGGACTCTACTCATGTCATGGACAAGTACTACTCTCAATAAAGAGGAACAAGAAGAGTTTCATTGTAAAGTACACCTTTTTGCAACAAATGAAATGTTAGTTCTTAATAATAAGCACATGTTATTATCTCTAAATCAACCTGTGGCTCTTTCAATAGCAGAACAACAAAAAGATTTTGAAAGTTCGAATGTAAATGAAGAACAACTTCAATGTCACATTCTTTTATGTATAGGGCAATAAGTTATGCTATGTACTAATTTATTTGTCCAGACAGGGATGGTTAATGGTGCTATAGGAGAAATCAAAGCTATTGTATATAACAATACTGAAAAGCCTTGTCCACTGCCATTAATAGTTAAAGCCTCCTCCACAATTAACTTTTACAACATTTTTCACGGTTCATGAACTATCAGGACTACATATTCATTCAGTTTTCAGTTTTCAAAGATATTCACATATGCAACAACATGAAAATGTTACAAGGTGAAAAGAAAAAGAAAGACACTTAAACACGTTAACAAAATGTTAACACATTTTTTCTATCATTATTGTATATTCTTCATCGAAATTACAAAAAATGTGTACATGATTCTCAGATTCTGAACTCTGAAGTTACAAAACATACAGTCCTTTCAAAAAATATATAAACTTAGTAACAATAACCATTTTATGGGAAATTGTACTTTCTATTCAGACTTTGAAACTACAGTCTATTTTGTTGTTGCTGGAAGATTTATCGTCTACTAATTTCATTAAAATGGAAATACAAAAAAAATTGTTGTTATAAAAATCGTAATAATTGAAAAGGCTTTAATAATTGAAAAACCTTAACTGGGAGTCTGGACAAATTTAATCCTAAGGTCAACAACTTCACCTATACCATTAAGACATTTCAAGTTCATCATTATGGAGGCTACTTTATTGAGGTGACTCTATGGAGACATCATTGTGAGATTTAATCCTAAGCTCAACAACATCACCTGTACCATGCATTTGTCTAATGTTAGGTTGTAGGTATTCTAAATGCATGATATTGATATTGTCACACAAAAAAAGATGCATTAGCAAACAGTTATGCATAAATCTTGGAGATGCCTCCTTCTTTGAAATAGATTCAAGACCTTCATGTATCCTACTTATAAGATGTCTTATGTACGCCATGTGTTGTATATGTGAAGGTTAGCATCTCTAGATGACTAATAATGAAGTTAGTTTCAAATGTTTAGAATAGTTAACTATAATTATTCCTATTGTATGTTTCCCTAAACAAGTGATCTTCAATTTTTGAAACTCCATTGTATCTTTTTTTAAGGTTATGTGCCTTAGCTTACAACTCCAAATTAGAGAAAATGAGATTTTGAACTAGACTATCATTATTTTGAAAGATATCAACGTTAATGTTTTCCACCTTCTTCACAACATAACAATACTGTATTACAAACAAACCTAAAATATTGTATTACAACTTCACAAATTATCAACATTTCATCAAATTCAATATTTTGTAAACCAATACAGAACTCGTTTACCCACAAAATATGACAACAAAGCATATCTAAAATACTATACTTTAGCTTCATAAATAATCAACAATTAATCAAACTCAAACTTTACCAAACCAATAAGAAAATCATTTAATTAAACCAAAATTACTGTAATAAGCAATGTAAAAATGTGATAGACAAAAACTAATTATCTCCATTATGTGCCTCCAAAAAATAACACCCTTCCACATGAACATGTACAATTATTTGTTTACTCTAATTAAGTTCAAAAAAAAAATTATTATACAATTATTTACACAAACATGTACATTAACATTGAACAACAAGCAAATTGTTTATCTAACATCATAATCTATGTTCATATCAGACCTTGCTCAATCAAATCCACAATATAACAGACAAACAAAAAATAACTATAACATGACGATATAAAATAAACAACTTTCAAACATCATTTTCAGCTAAATTATGTGAAAACAATATAGACAAACCAAATATCGTATATCTACAAAATATCTAATGAAAACCAATTTTCGTATAATTCCATTAATACTACACATGATACCAAGTTTACGAAACAAATCTCACATAAAAGCACACCTAAAATACTGTATTTCAGCTTCATCAATTATCAATATTTAATCATACTAAAATACTGTAGTTCACCTTCATAAATTATCAACAATTAATCAAACTCAATATTTTCCAAAATAATAGAAAAAATATTTCAAAATTCTATGATATCCTATATCTAAAAAATATCCGATGTTAAAACAATTTTAACAAACAAAATATCCTATATCTAAAAAATATCCTATGAAAACCAGTTTTCATATAATTCCATGAATACTACAGAGAGTACCAAGTTTACCAAACAAATCTAACAGAAAAGCAGATATAAACTACTATATTTCAGTTTCATCAATTATCAACAATTAATCAAATTCAAAAATTTGCAAGCCAATAGAAAAATCATTTACATGAATAGATAACTTATATGCATGAACTAACTAAGTAAAGGTATTTTATATAAGAAATTACAATTCACTAATATATAGTTAAAACAACATGCAATCCTTTTAAGTATAAGAATGTAACAAGCCTCCAATTTGTTTAGCCCTAAACCTAAAAACAAGGAACAAATAAAAACAAATGAGTCTGTCAGCCAATCACAAGACCAAAAACTTTTGGACTCATTGGATCTTTCTTAATTGATCATTGACACCTTTGTCTGGAGATATTCTTGATAACTTCATTGTGTTACTATGAGATATGGTGACCGCTAATTCAGGCTAACCTACACCATTCTTCATAAGTAGTTACCATCCCTCTGCTCATAGGTCTGGTCTCAAATTTTCAACTGAATTCTTAATTCATCATCAAAAAAGTTAGCATCATCTGCTAGAGCCGTTTCGTTCTTCAACTTTGTTACTGTTATATTCATCCATTGCTCTGACTACATCAACCATTTCTTGTTCCTGTGGTATAATAATATTGGCATTTCTTACAATCGAATATTCATAATCCCTTTTTATTATTTTGATTTGTTCAGATATGCTTCTAGTATCTTCATTTATAGTTGTTAATAAGTCTGCAATTGCAGTCAATTTGTATATATCTCCTTTCTCATATGCCTATTTCCTGATAATAGTTTGAAGATGCAATTCATAATTTTTCTTCATCATTTCTATATCTACAACATCTTCAGCATTGACTACATCAATATTGCAGCTCATATCTGTGAACATCTTTTTCATATGACTAATGCTCGTATTGACAGTTCCAATCAGATTTTGTAGTTCTTGAATTCTATCTGTGCTCATCTCTATTTTGAATTTGATTGAAAATATCCAAATCTGTAAAGGTGTATCAATGGATTTGATAATTTTTAGATTCAGAGCTTCTTCACTATCCATATCTATCACATATTGCAATACCTTTTCCTATCTATTATGTATTGTTTTATGTTCTTGGGCCGTCTCCAAATCTGTAAACAAAATAGCTTTTAGTTCAAAATATATTTTGTAATACCTGCCTACACAGTCAATGAGACCCACGCCTCTTGAATTCAAATATTGTACCCATTCTCGTGAGAGTTATGCCATCTATCTATCTTCATGTATCTGCTTCATAATTTGTTCACTTGAATAAAGTGATGGATCAAAAATCTCTTCACTCTGACTTGTTGTTTGAGAAGAGATAGGAACTAAGATTTTCTGAATATAATCAGATAGATGTTTGACAATGGATTTCATAATGTTCTTTTCATCTTTCAATTGCTCCAATCTCTCTCTTACCTCTTGATGTGAAAACTCCCACATATCAATAGTACTATCATGGAATGTAGGTCCTATGTTAATTTCATTAACATCAAAATCAGCTGCATTAAGATCAAAAAAATTACTGTCTTATTTTGGTTCTGCAATTTGTATTATCACATGCCCTGTTTCTTCATGTTTTTGAAAAGCAGCTAGTTTTCCTCTTTCCTTTTTTCTCCTCAAACTGGTACTTTCACTTATGATTTGAGAAACTAAATCTTCACTATGAATTCTATCCTCTTTCCTTTTTCTTTTTCTTTGCATTGTATGTTCTAACAATGAATGAGTACCTAGAACTTTTGAGGTAGAGGCTAAACTTTCATTATCAAACAATTTCCTGACTATTATAGGGATTTCTATTTCTTTACCTGAACTTTTAAATTTGGGTACTATATCTTGAATACATGTTACACTACCTTTAATTAAATCTCTTATTTCATTTTTTGGTTGTTCTTGAAAAGATTGCATTCTTGCATTCTGTTCTGATTGACCTATTTCATCTTCATTTTATGTTTTTCCTACTTCTTCTAAACTGTATATGTTAATCAAAGCAAGTGAACCACTACCACAAGTCTTGCCTATGGCTTTATCTTTATCTGGTGGTTGATCATCCCCTCCTATCATTTCTTGACTAGACTCAACTGTTGTCTGCATT
Organism: Chamaecyparis obtusa; assembly: GCA_027943335.1. NCBI lineage: Eukaryota > Viridiplantae > Streptophyta > Pinopsida > Cupressales > Cupressaceae > Chamaecyparis > Chamaecyparis obtusa. The sequence continues at coordinate 2,061,115 of BSBK01003313.1, forward strand.
ATTGGTAAAGGAACTTGAACTAAAGTTGTTGTTTGACCTTTGCTTGTTGATTGTCCTTCTGTGTTTGATGTCTCCTTTGCACTTTGCTTGTACTGAACCCATTTTTTCATTCTCTTCATTATATGTTCCATTATTTCTTCAAGATTGTCTAATTCAGGTTCTTCAAATTGCAGAGGTTGCAAAGGTGTCCCTTTTATTTCGGACAAATAACGATCAGAAAACAATTTAGATTGATCATCATATAATCCTTTCACATCTAAATCAATACCATAAAGTTGAATGTATTCAACTATGAGTCAGGACCATGATCTTTCTCTCATCTCAAAGTCATCGTTACAATTAGCCCAAAAATCTTCTAATGAAGCAATGTGATTAAAAATAGGACCTAATTGTAGGTTTTATTTTACATAATTTGAAGGATCAAAATGATGCCTAACAACATTATATTCATCAAATTTATATCTTATTCTAGATGACTTGATCAAATTCATTGCACAAGAGCTGGAAAAGCATGTATAAGCACCTATTGAAATTGGAAAATGAATATCTGCTTTATGGTGTTCGATGCATCTGCTATTGACCTCAATGATTTGTCTGCATAACTCTATCAAAGCCATTTTATCATCTACATATTTAGGCAATTTGTATAGAAACCCATCGAAACCTCCAATCCTAATATATGTAAATGTACGATATTGTGTATAATAGCTACCAAATTGCATAATTATTTGTGCAACTACATCAGATAATCTGCATTCTGGACAACCCTGAATTTCACAGCATAACTTCATTGAAAAAAAATCATTAACCCTTCTAAAATTTCCATAGTTGTTTTCGAGTTGTAAACATGGATAGAAATCATAAACCTGAATATTTGCATCATATTCAACACTAGGTAGCTCGTTCCCTATATATTCACATGCAAGCGCATAGATGAGGTAAGATGACATTGGAAATTTGTATGAATGCTTTGCTGAAACAAGCATTTCAGTGAGTCTATCACTTATGAGTTGAGCCCAATCTATAAAAATATTATTTGCACCTATAGATTGCACAAGGAAAAACCAGCATTCTTCAAAACTTAGGGCTTGTTCACTCCCTCTAATTCTATGCAAAAGTACTAGTATATCAAGAATCTCTTTTTTTAAATCTGTTCTGTATAGGGTTTTCGGTAACTTTGAACTGGCTGGCCTAATGCTTTCAAACCAATTTTTTAAATTACAGCTCGCAATCATGACCTTTTTAGGTTAAAATTTGACTTTGACAAAGAGAAATTCCATTATGAATATTGTTCTCTTGAAGGTAAAACAAAGAACTTCTGAATTGACTCTCTGTTCAAACAAATGACTACTTCATTGTTTTCATTCTTTATTTCTCTAGTATGTGAATCAAATCTTTTAATGCATTCCACAATGAGTTTTGGTACTTGAATAGCAATTGGAAATCCTGCAGCTTCTATTAACCCACTGTCAATGAGGCTTTGTGTAATGGTATGAACTGGTTCTGATTTAATCCTTCTGTGTAGATCATTTAAATTGTAAACATAAAGGTTTGTATCTATGATATCTTTCCATGCATTTTCTATGCCATCGAGATGATCGTAACTATTAATTTTGCTACCCATTCTGTAAAAGATTTTAGATTGCTAACCATTTTCTCTTAAAGATATATGCAATTCAAACAATCAAATCATAAATACTACAAAATCATAAATACTACAACTTTATTAATTTAAAATTATAATTTAATAGATATAAAACATATAAAATGTAAGAGGAATTAATGTTCTTGTTATTTTCAAAAAAAATTATTTTCATGTGCAGTTATGATCCCTATATGTATTGAATATAGGAAATATTAATAAAGATGATGCATAGAACATCGTATGCCTTTTATTTCTTTTCTATCGATTAGTGTGTTTTTCCAACTACTGTCAGAACAATAACTTTTTTGAGAATCGTTAATCAATTATGATGTCATGCCCACTAAATAGAATAATTTAATATTGCACCAATAAATGAGCCACTCCTTAGTCCTACAAAAAGTACACATGTACTTTATCGAATAATCATTAACATACTGCATCGTTGTTCATCTTTATATTATTGCCAATATTTTAGTCCAATTCTTCTATTTGACATATCGACTTTACAATTCAACTACCTCAAAATATGTAATGAAATAGCATCGAAAATAGTATTTACAACCTTCAAACCCGCTTTCATTTATTACTGAACAAGGCAAATGCCTGAAAATGCAAAGTCCTAACTAGCAATGAGTATCATATAAATTCGCTTTATCAATTAAGAGACTCAAGGTAGTCGCTTAATCTATGATTGAATAATAAATCTTCCAATGACAATGAAATACATTATAGATGAGAAATATCAACACACACAACATACAAATGTTTTCAAAATTAAAAGAAACATCATCAAATAACACACACAATAAAAAAAAAACACCACTATACAACAAGCACCGGGCCCACCTTTTTCAAATGCCTAGTAATAAACTAAGATCGACGGTCATCGCATGATTGGTACATCTAAAGAGTATTCTCTATAAAGTCGCAGTCCTATGAAAACCACTGGACCAATATGCTAAGTTGTGATTCACCAATTCTTCTCGAATCCACAAAATGTTTGCGACTAAATCAATTTAATTGGGACATTTCCACACCAACGTTATCTCGAGTTTTCCATATGTGTTCTCTAACTGCTATACTATATCAACATTCACCAACAACTGTGTCATCCTCAGATCTCTAATTATGTCCTCTAGAAAGAGTCAAAACATTCAATAGCATTTGCAGATTTCTAAAACTTTTCAGATTGTCTATAAAACATTCATATACGCAAATGTATATTCTTTTACAATGACATTTATACAAAAAAAATATAAACCAAATAATTTAACAAGAACGTACTTTCCTCCAAATATGAACAACCCGCCATATAAAATTTGAACTAATTACAAATTAAATTGTCAAGGGGAAAATCAATTTTGCACCACTTATTGCTGAAGTTTGAAACTGGGCCATCGATCTTTTTTAGAAAATAATCTAATGAATGGCGCATGTTCGCAAGAAATAACCAGATTCTTTATGAACATACGATAGTCATTTGTTGAACATGCATCGACAATAAACCTTGCATCGCAGCACCGATGACCCAGTTGAGAGTTTGGATGGAATACAACTGTTAGATGCTGCATCTAATTACAAATTAACTCTTTTCTCCCGCTTATCTTACTTTACAAAACTATAATCTTCAGGCTACCTGAATTAAAACATAAAAATGACCAAAATTAATGTTATGGCATTTAAAATTTTATAAGATATAAATATTATAGAAATTACCTTAATTTTTGCTCAGCTTTCAAAATTTTCAACTATCCTTCGTCTTAGTTGACGATAACTACGACAGCGTTTCGGAAAGATGATTGGCATCCTCAATGGAACTTGATTTGCTATAAAAGCTTTATTATTCCAATGTTTGTTTTTTATTTGTACACAGACAAATCGTGCATATTGTGGAAAGACAATTGGAAATATTGAACAACATTCAAAGTGTTTATATTGCCAGATTTCTTTACATAGATTTACCCATTGATTTTCGATATCTTTTTTGTAAATCTCTCTGTCTATTGCCATTAGCCATTGCACAAATGGAAAAATATGTATCTTTTCAATCTCTTTTTTGTTTACAAAATAGTTGTTGTACTCAAAACCTTGACCTGGGTGTGCGTATTCTAACAAAAAATTAAGTCCGTCAATCAAATCTTTAGGAAAAAGAAAAATCATGACAAAACAAACAGTCTCAATATTTTCTCCAATTTCTAAACCCCAAGCCATTAACATGGTGGCAATATCAGCATTTACTTTCCATTGATGAGTAGCATTATGAAATTCTTCGCCTAATGTATGTTGAACTGCTTTCACAACAGACCTAGTCTTGCAGAGTAGTAAATTTTTTAAATATGAATGTTCTACTCTCCCAAAGAAAGCAATTTGTTGTGAATTTGTTTGAAAAGTAAATGTAGCTTCCATTACTAATACTAGATTTATAGTAATCTATATTATCTGGTCCAATGATCTTTACAATGAATTCATTTTCTTGTTCATCCATTTATAGTAAGTTTAGCTTCTACACATATATGACTTTCTATAAGATTTTCAAGATTATTAATTAACGAAATCTTTACTAGATTTCCTACAAAGTTGCTTTAATTGTTAAAGAATGATGTAACTTTATTAAATGACTTCTATCGATGTCATATTAAGTGAAATCTGACACAGTTAAGTTATGTTATATGCAAAACACTTCAGATTTCATATCAGATGCGACATCTTCTAAAATTTTAAAAACAATTTAATATTATTTTATAACAAATACTTTATTACATTTCTTATGGATGAACTTTAAATCTTGTCACGGTTGTCAGTTAGAGTTATATAAAATATCGATGTCATCAAATGAAAATTATAACAGAAATAACTTATCTAATATCTCATTTAGATTAGAAATTCATAAGAAAATTATAAAATGTTTATATTCTTTTAATTTTTCAATTTTATATCATTTTAAATGCTTTTTATTGTGATATTGATATTCATTATTGATGACTACTAAAACCAGAATTAGTAATAACTGCCATATAAATCAGATTATCAAAACCCGAACATTTAATACAAATATTTTACTTTCTAGCCCATTTTAAAAAGTACTAATTAACAAAATCTTTATAAGATTTGTCACAAATGTTCATTAAATGTTCTAACTCTCATCAACTAATATTATCTATAATATTGATTCGTCTAATGTGAAAGTTGCCACTCTTAATTTTTGTAATATATGCTACAATCTAACGATGGTCGTATCTTAGCAATGAGCGGAGTCACCCATTGAGAACATGCGCCAGAGTGACAATTGAAAATTTGGTGTTGTATCAAAGGAGATACAATCAGTGTCCAGATGGAGCCCCCACCGAATCAATCAGTGACAAGTGCTACCAGAAGTGATGTTGCATTAAATGTTCTGACTCTCCTCAGCTAATATTATCTCTACTATCAATTCCTCTAATGGGAAACCTGCCACTCTTAATTTGTCTCAAATATTCTACGATCTGATGATTGTCGTATCTTCGCAAACAAACAAGTCACCAATTGTGAACATGCGACATTACGCCGAGTGGAAGAGTGATAATGTGTCAAATGAGATACAATAATTGTCCGGATGGGACCTCCAACAAATGAATGAGTGACAAGTGGTACGAGCACTAATGTTGCATTGAATGTTCTAACTCTCCTCACTTAATATTATCTGTAATATTGATTCGTCTAATGTGAAACCTGCCCCTCTTAATTTCTCTCATATATTCTATGATCTGACGGTGCTCGTATCTAAGCAATGAGGGGAATCACCCATTGTGAACATGCGACAGAACAACACGTGGCATTGTGGCCATGTGTCAAAGGACCCAGAATCAGTCTCTAGATAAAGCCTCCAGCAAATCAGTGAGTGACAAGTGGTACAAGCAGTAATGTACATGTATATTTACTTACAAAAATTATAGTACACAATGCTCCTAATTCACATATGGGATATACATGTTCCTAACCTTCAAATCCGTCAAATAAAACAATCACATTTACTAATTACAATCTTCAAACAACGCTTTCACCCATTAAATGCTTTTTTTACATTTCGAATTTACCTCTTCACGTCTACTAAATCCGAAATTATTTTTTTGCAGTTCTACTCCAATAAAGTACAAATATTTTTTGCAAAAAATTAAAATTATAAACCTACATAGTACAATGTTGGATATAGTTACTCTTGACATATAAATCAGATTTCGCATTTAACTGTTCACGCCTGCTAAATCCGAAAATTTATTTTTTCACTTCTACTCGACAAGTGTAAAAATAAGTTGTTAACATTTAAAAACTATAAATCTACATAGTACAATACCGGATAAAGTTGCTACTGGACTATAAATCTGACACTTTAATATTCTATTCAAAACAATAATTTTATTTTTTTTAAGTTTGTACTCTGCAAATAATCCACGATTGTCATGTCTTCGCAAGGAAACTCATTAGATTATCCGATCATGCGGCCATCGTTGATCTTAGATAAATACCGGCCTCTGTTCTTCTCATCTATTATATACCATATTAGTAAAATATTTTAAAATATATTAACATATCTCTGGCATGCCTACTAAATATAAATCTAATTCTATTGCAGTTCTCGGTAGGATTTTTTAAAAAGTTAATGTCTTAACTATACTGTATTAACATTTCTAACATCGATCCATCCAAACTGTCAACTGGGTCCTCGGTCATGCGATCATTCACATGTTATTTAAATTTTAAATTAATATAATCTAATCATAATTTACACTTTTAAATTAATATTAAAAAATAGTTATTATATATATTAAGAAATATATATAATCAATATTTTGAGATTATAAATCTATGTGACTTATATTCATTGATTATTGTAATAAAAACTAATATTAATAATATTTATTAAATATTAGTTTTTCTTTGTATCCTTAAAATATTATAAATCAAAAACAAATTTAAATTATTTTAAAATTTGTACTCAATACATTCAATTTTTTGCTAATATTTTTTATGTTATTAATTTATCATTTCTTAAAATTAAAAGAAAATTTCCCAATTCTATTTAAAATTAAGTAACAAAAAAATTAACAATAGTTAAATTAAAATATAATGAAAAAATTGTATATATAACTAAACATATTTATATTGATAATAATTTTAAATAAATATTACACTTTAGAATTACATAAATCTACTAAAATAATAACAAAATCTAAAAAAAAAATTCTTTATTAATTAAAAAAGAAAAATCGTAAATAGAAAAAATAATAATAATAATAATTTAAAACAAAAATGAAACAACATAACATCTATTCGGTGTAAAAATTGCATACCGAGTTGCAATTACTAGTGATATGGATCAAGCAGCTTAGAATCTACGAATAAAAAATTCCATACAGTCATGGTCATGAAAGTTGAAACTATGTTGTTTAAAGTTTAAACCATAGTTATAAAACCTGCAATATTTTAGCTGGCCAAGTTTATTTCTTGGAATAAAAGGCCAACTGAACTCAAATAATTTAGGAAAAGCTATAGAATTTCATTGTAAAGAACAAAGCTGCTACTAATTTCGTTTTGGTTCTTTTTTGCCTTCTTCGTGAAGAAAACTGTTTGTGGATAATTTGAGGGTTCTATCAAACTGTCAATTGAAAATTAGCTATAGCGGCCAGAGTGCACACAAAGAGTGTGGGTTTAGTTCCCTTTATGTGGAATGCATCACACTAATCAATATATGTGCGTAGCTAGAAGACGAAGAACAAGGAAAAAAACTATTAATGAATCCATCATTTCCTCTCTAGGTATGTAAATTATGCTGGCCATTATGTATTTTAAGGCATGGTGCTTCATTGATAGTATAGTTTCTTGGACATTGTCTGTGCCCTAAAATAATTTATCGTGTCATATGCCAGGCATTTGTAGTTAACAGAAAAAAAAAAAAAAAAAAAAAAGGTAGAATAAAATTTTCTATTGAGAGTTTGTGTGTGAAAGAATGACGTTGGCAGTAGGGAGCAGGAATGACAATGCCCTTGAATCCAAATAGAATTGTTTCTTTACATTGATAGAGATATCAACAAAGTTAGTTTCCCAGTTGCAACGTAAATTATAGATAGACAATATAACTTTAATTGTACATGTGTCTAGCTTATTATCTTGACTGAATGCTTTTGTGTCTAGTACCATATAGTCTGAAGAAATGATATGCAGATAGTCCAGAAAATATTATTAGACATAGACTGACAAGAAAGGTAGTCCCAAAATATGCTAACCATTTACATTAATATAGAATACAAAGTAATCTACTTATGGCAACCAACATAATGGATACATGTGTTTCTTTCTAGAAGAGATAATAATATAGCAGCTATGTAGTTGGAGTAAACGTAATATGGTTGCTAATATTGTAGACTGAAAGAGGTGAAGGAAAAGCTGGCTTTTTGGGCTGTGTGGACAGGTGAAGGTTGTTACAAGGAAAAGTACAAACTAGCTAATAAAAAGGAAGCTTCATTAATGTGCATCTATTTATTTTCATTTTGTATTAATTTTTTTGTTATCCATGGTGGAGTCACATTGTATGTATCCGAAGGATTTTAGAAAAAAACGTCAATCAGTCAAGATGCAATTAGTCCAATGCACATCATATGGGATAGAGGGGCATAAATGCCATATATATGGTCCATTAAAAGCCTCTGAATTGGAGCTGGAGGTAGAGATAGGCCGATAGATCTATAGGAAACCATTCTGATCCTAATCCTATCAGATATAGATTCTATACGTAACATGTTTATGTCTATGTAGCGATAGCGATGGTGTATCTATACGCATATGCAATGCTCTATGAAGGCCTGAATATGGCATCCAATTCTATCTATGGGGCCATCTATCTATACAGTGTTGAGTGTGGGAGGGTCTATCTATATATATGGTAGGGGGCAACTAAAGTGTTGTGGTCGTTAACGTCAGGAAGAGCAAAACTACAGAGGACTATAATCATTATCTTTTTGCACAACTGCAAAGGATTGTAAGCTAGGTAGGTATGATGGCTAGGTACAAACCAATAAAGTTTCTTTTAACATTATACCTCTACGCTCATTGAAATTGCTATTGTGTGCATGAATTAAAGTGAATCATTGAACAAAGAAATGTAATTAGGAAAAAAACTAGGTTTTAATTGTATAATAGAGGAACTTCAGATCATTGTGGAAGTAATATATTGCAAACAAACAAGCAATAAAATAATTTGTTCTATATAAGTAGGAAGTTGCAAAAACAGTAAGTGTTTAATGCGTTTTCAAAATATTGATAACGTGTAAATTTTTTGGTCGAGTGCTATTCAACAACAAAATTTTGAATTGTCTTGTGGAAGACTACATAAACATGTACAAAAGTGTTCATTGGAGCGAGATGTATGCATGATTCCTTCTATATTTGAATCCTGGGCCCTGCGCAATAATTTGGTTAGTGGAGAAAAGTTAGTATTATATAAAAATAAATAATTAGCATTAGATTGTGGTTCATAAAGAGTAATAGTGTATTTACCTTTGTCAAAACAATTTGTCGACTATTCTTCAAGCATAATGGCACGTGTGATCATGTTGTTTTGGTTGAGAGTGAACTTTCCTCTTATTGTAAAATCTCGCAACATAAATATCACTACTAATTTGTCATTGATGTATTCCTCATAAGTCATTTTTTTCAAGGAAGGCCAAATTTGTTCAACAACACTTTTTTCTTTGAAACAGTGGATTGTTTGATTTTTGTCATTTTTTATTATTGTTTTGATATGCAGAGAGTATAGGTAAGTGACCTCTTCATTGCATTTGGTGCAATGTGTACACACAAAAGTAGTGCACTTCTATGGATCCTTACATGCAAGGAAACTCAAAAATGAGCCCTCACAAATCGATCCATAGCTCTATATGCATGGAGTTGCAAGATTATGGATTTGCTCTCAGCTAGAGCTATTGAGCTTGTGACCTTGCTAGTCAACCATACAATGAGAGATTTGAATGAGGACAAGGGCAAGAGTGCCAATATCCCCAAAGAATCAAATGGAAATGCAATGCAATGCAAGCTAAGAATGAGAATGCAAATGTGTAAGCTATGCTATGAAAATGGAAGTACAAACTAAGCTATGAAATGGAAATAGCAATGTGTTACAATCCTTCCTATTAAGCTAGATGAGTTATTCTAAAGCTTGAAAGTGAAATCTAAGCTATGAAAGCATAAACATGAACTATTATGCAAGAATGAAAACTAAACTATGAAGCAAATGAGGAACTCTAAGATTTAACATAACAATGATCTCTAAAAAGCTCCAAAGTCTTCAAGAATTCCTGCAGCATAGAGTTAGTATGAAAACGAGTGTCTTAGAATGACGGAGAGAGCTCTCCTTTTATAAGAAATGCAAAGGAATGGACCATGGAGATTAAGAGGCAAAAGTCTTAATCGGTGGTGGAGCTTAAAAGGGGAGCAATCCGTGTGCATAAGTATCCTCCAATAGGAATTGACTTTGTGTCCATGTGAGACAAAAGTGTTTTTTTTCTTTTTTATAAAATGAGAATAGTGTTTTATTTGTGCAACTTAGGATAAGAGGAAAGGGGGATTTTTTTATTTATTAAAAGGGGAGGAAATATTCCTTTTAAGTAAATAAAAACTTAGGATAAAATGGTTAGCCCAGGGAAAATAATAGAAAAATGATGAAATTAGGATTTGATCAAGGAAATTGATAATGTTGAAAAGTATTGATTATTGATAAAATTGATTCAGGATAAATAAATCGAATAAATGGGGCCCAAAGTCTAGGCGACCATTTTAGGGTGCATACATTTGCCCCTCTTTGACTAATGTGAGATCGATTTGGGATCACATGTGGTCAAAGAATGAAGTTGCAATGTGAGATCAATCTGGGATCACAAAACAACTTAGATATGAGGTCGATTAGGGATCATATCCGGACAAAACATAAACAAAGGCCTTTGAACATGAGGTCGATTCGGGATCACATTCAAAGTAAGAGATAAGAATCTCAAATTTGAGCGAAAGCTCACAAAAGATGTCTGAATCAAGAAAATCAAGAAATCAGGGATAAGAATCCCATAAATACTGCCCCCTCGAAATCGAAATCGAAATCAGGTAGAGGAGAACAACAAATTGATAAAGATTTGATCAAATCATAATGAAATCACAATCGAAGATAAGGTCAATAGGTTAACCATTAGGCAATGAAACATGCCCCAGTTTGACTGAGAAAGATATAGGATAAAGATGCAGTCAAACGTGAGAAAGGAGTGAATTGAATAAAAGATGAATGAAAGACTAGAATTTTGAGAGATATGAAAAGGAAGAAATCCCATCAAAGATCCGATAATTATGCCTCGAAAATCAATCAACTGCGTAGAAGAAGGGAAATTTGGAACGTGATTTTGACTATCAAGATGACCTCGAATTTTGATTTCGAGTCTGAAAATGGATCCAGGACGTCGAAATTAGGTAGGGGTGCAATTTTTGTGCAATTTTGAGGTGTTTTGAAAATTGGTCAAAAAGTCAAAAATGCTATAAAAGGGGCCAAAAATGTCATTTTCAAAATCATTTGACTTTTATTGATTTGAGAATTGTGAGAGCTTAGAGAGAGAAAATGGCCTAGCAAGAAGCGATTCCAGTCCACAGGCACCAATTCGAGCGCGGTCGGTTGCACAACTGGCCTCCACACTATGCTGCCCCGGTGAGTTTTCAAAAAACTTTGCTTTTGTGAGTCATTAATGAGCATTTAAGATTTTTAGCACGTTTTTCAAATTTTTAAATTTTTAAATTTTTTGTTTAGGCAAAATATCACACGATACTTTAAAAGTATCGCGCCCTTTGGGAGAAATATCGCACGATACTTCGCAGGTCTCCCAAGTATCGCTCACGTATAGACACCAGTATCGCACGATACCGGGTGAACTATCGCGCAATATTGGGTGAAGTATCACATGCCCAAAGGTATATCACCCTGCTATAGAAAGAAGTATTGCGCGATACTTGTTCCAAAAGCAGTATCACCTAAGGGTAAAATTTGAATTTTTAAGTATTTGTGAGCAAAAATGACATGGGTCTAGACAAGTTTACATTTTTAGAGATGTGTGATACTAATTTTGGGACATCCATCATGATATGTTCTAACAACTGGCTTGGTTCAATGGCTTGCAGGAGGTCTTTCCGGCGTTGATCATTAGAGCATCGAAGGTGGTGGGACTAAAATATGTTCGAAACCTAGATAAACCAGGTGAGGATGACATCAGAGCGATGGGATTCAGATACCTATTATGGATGCCACACATACGAGCTGATCATGGGTTGTTGACTGCTCTTGCCGAGAGATGGCATAGTGAGCACAACACCTTCCACCTGCCTACGGGAGAGGCATCGATCACACTGGAGGATGTCTACAAGATTCTGCGAGTACCATGCCATGGCAAGCCTGTGAGTATAATCATGTTTTAAAGATATAATTTTTTAAGTATAATGTTTCCATATGATGAAAATGAACATGATTGTTTGCTGGCACAGGTATACTATGATCAAGATGCGACTGAGGGGTGACAGTTGATTCAGGAGATGTTCCAGGATGTTACCATTCTGGATAGACATGTCGGCTGGGAGCGGCTTATAGATGACTTTGGTTGCGATTTCCCTATACCATGCATTGTGGCATCATTTATTGGCCAGATCCTGATGACTGATCACAATCAGAAGGGATTCCTACTCGGATGGGCCAAGTTACTGATAGACTTGGTAGGCAGACCTCGGTGCATGGCATGGGGACCTGCCATACTTGCAGAGATGTATCATGAGTTGCACGAGATCATCTACAGGGATGGTCAAACATGGGCTTGCGGTGCCATCTTGGCACAAGTATGGGCTTGGGAGCATATCGCTGTGATACGCCCCAGAGTTCAGCCTAGGGAGTGGAGATACCCATACGTCTACAGATATGTGGATTACATTTCTTATGCTCACACAGGGGATGTGACTCACTACAGAAAGATCCTAGATGAGATGACCTCATTCACATGGAGGCCATACAAGGATGTGGAGGCATGGGGAGATGCAGATGATGAGCTGAGTTACATGTTGTGCACTCGGCCACTGGTAGGTCGACATGCAGAGATAGTTGAGAGATTCTGCATCACTCGGGTATGACGACAGTTTGGGAGATAGCAGCGAGTCTCCATAGAGATGACCACCTACACGAGGGCCAGGGAAGAGGAGGGGCAGGGATGGCTACCCATGTTAGACTATCGGTAGGCTATTGATGAGATAGCTGGGATCAGGAGGGAGCCCTGGGAGTATCTCCCAGATGTGGCGGATGCAGGGGCTGATGCAGCGTATAGGGCAGAGTGACGGAGGGCACCGTTCCCTCGATTTACTGTACCAGATGTTGTACAGGTTGCCCCAGGGGGAGGAGACGGAGGGGATGATGAGGACAGAAGAGGAGCTCTAGTTAGAGAGGTGGGCAAGGGATCCAGAGGTGGTGGCTGGAAACGACCATGAGGTCAGGGATCGGTGGCTCCTGAGGATGAGGCGAGACCAGCTCGCCGGCAGGCAGGGGTACAGCAAGATCAGCCTGCGGATGGGGAGGAGCTGAGAGCCAGGATACATGCTCTAGAGGTAGAGATGCAGCAGCTGAGGATTACTATAGCTATGAGGGATCAGCAGCTAGCAGATCTGAGAGCGGAGAGAGATTAGCAGATAGCTGATTTCAGGGTAGAGATAGCACGTCGTGAGGCGATGGCACAGGCAGATGCACTAGAGATCCGATGGGAGTCAGCGAGAGCAGCATATTATCACGGACTCTACCTTCAAGCCATTCCAGAGGATGAGAGAGCACCATCATATTCTCAGAGGGTGGGGGTATCAGATGTGGTACTTGATAGGAGAGTCATGCCTCCTCCACCACCATGAGCTCCTCACGAGGGTGGTAGCAAGTCCTAGGTTTAGGTCTGAGGTTGTTAGATATTTAGACATATCTTGAGACATTGATCCAGATTTTGGAATCTCATATTGTATATTGTATCATGACATTGAGTTATATATGAGATTACTGGATGTTCGATATATCATGTGTTTATGTCTCACTTGTGATGGATGTATCAGTTTATGTATATTGTCTTGTCATTTTGCTCAAAATGTTTATGTATATGCTCATGTATGTTCTCTCTCGTAGATGTATTTTGAATTCTCATGTGTATGATATAGACTCATGTTTCTGAAAATGATAGTTGTGATATAGATATGATGATATGATTAACCCCAGGAACAGGTTCGAGATGAAAAAGACAAGGAGTGAAAGACATGATCGAGAAGAGGGAAAGGTGAGCGCAGTCGACTGACAGGTCCACGTAAGATGAAGAAAGAAGAGCTCTCTCCATATGCAAGATGCAAAAACTAAACTATGATGAACCTAAGAATGCAAGCTACTATGAAAGTGGTTGACTTTCAAGGTCACAACGCTTATAGACATCTAATTATCATCATCGAGCGTTATTGGTAGCGTCGTAAGATCATACAATGCACACTAGCATAACTATGTGGATATGAATATGATCTTTATCAGATAGAAATGTGGGAATCTCACTTAGGCATCAAAGACATGTAGGTCAAGATGACTAGTGCAGTGAAATTACCTAAGTTTGATATGGCGAGATTATGCTTGTATCAAGACACATGAAAGTTAGGATAACTAGAAGCATGCACTCGCATAAAACAGTCAAGGATAATACATTGTTAATCCATAGTGTCAAGTAAGACCAGCATAAAGGCTCATGACAGTTAGGATCAACAAAATATACCCACAAGCAGATAAAGAAATAAAACATGTTCTCATACCCTCGGTCTTCTAGCTATGCATCATCGAAAACTTCTTAGGGAGAGACCACTCATCAAAGAAATCCTCATAGACAGCACACAAAGAAAAATAAAGTCAACATATCTCAAGCGAGTTGATTGTTTAAGTGCGTGTGTGTTGGTCATAGAGTCAGACTCTGGTTATCACATCTGCAAATGAGAAATATCGCATCAAACTTAGACTATTGGGAAAGACATCTGATAAGTGTTAAGAAACACTCAACGCAAGGGTAGTGTTGAAAAACACTGTTTGGGGTGGTGTTGAAAAACACCTGTTGTGAAATGCCCCAAGAGACAAATGCACTTAAAGGACCTATGCAAACAGTTATGCCCCCTAGACAAAGATAAAGACCAATTCCAAACCAAGCCAAATAAGGTCAAGGCATGATGGAAAGTGGCTAAGTGTTGAGGATGCATGCTAACAAATAGGGGTGCAAAGGCCTCAAGTAGCCCCTGTTTTCAGGTTTTCACCACTTGGAATCTTTATTGCAATTTTTTCTTTTTTTCTTTTTTTTTGTATTTTTGCTACCAAGGCGCCTATTTCCAGGTTTTCACCAACTTTTTCTATTTTTTTTTTTAATTTTTTGCATTTTTTGATTTTTTTGTATTTTTTAGGACTTTTTATGCTTTTTAGGATTTTTCGGCATCATATATGAATTTTTTTGATATTTTTTCAGGATCATAAAATATGTACAAAGGATGCCCCCAGACAGAAATAGGCATCAAGGATAGAACTTCTTTAGGTGAAAAATGTTGATGGGATCAGGGAGCTGTTCTCCATCGAGATCTGATAGTAAATATGCACCGGTACCAAAAGCAGCTGTAATAATGTATGGTCCAAGCCAATTAGGTTCGAACTTGCCCTTTTGTTCTCTATTTTGTTGATTCTTAGGGTTCTCTCTCAAAACAAGATCACCTATCTGAAATTCCCTAGGGCGAACCTTCTTGTTGAATGCTTTGGACATACGCTTCTGATACACTCTCATATGATCAAATGAAGCCTTACCCTTTTCATCTAGAAGTTTCAATTCCTGTAACCTCATGGTGCGGTAATCCTCATCTGTTATCAATCCTTTGAGTGAGACTCTAAGTGAAGGTATCTCTACTTCTAAGGGCAACATCGCTTCAGCACCATAGGTAAGAGCAAAAGGAGTAGCTCTTGTAGGTGTATGAATGCTAGTTCTGTAAGCCCATAGTGCTGGATTGATTTGCAAGTGCCAATCCCTACCATTCTTGTGCACTGTCCTATGAAGTATCTTAAGGATGGTTTTATTGGAAGCCTCTACCTGTCCATTTCCCTATGGAAAGTAAATGGAGGACCAATGTTGCTTGATTTTAAACTTTTTGCATAAATGCTTTAGGTCCTTATTCTTGAATTGACCTCCATTATCAGTGATAATCTTAGAAGGTACTCCAAATCGGAAAATAATATGATTCAAGATGAACAAAGAGATAGTCTTCCCTGAAGCTACAGAAAGTGGCACGGCTTCCACCCATTTTGTGAAGTAGTCAGTAGCAATAATAATGAACTTATGTCCACCTGATGAGTTGGGGTAAATCTGACCAACTAGATCAAAGGCCCAGCGCTGAAATGGCCAATGAGAAATGGAAGGGATTAGCTCCCTACCTGGAGCATGAATCAAGTTTCCATGTTTCTGACATTTTTCACAAGACTTAGCAAAGGCTACTGCATCTATCTACATCGTGGGCCAATAATACCCCACCCTAAGAAACCTTCGGGCCATGGCAAGACCATTGGAATGTCCACCACAAATGCCCTCATGGATGTCGGCTAACGCTTGGTCAAATTCCTCCTTACCCAAGCACCTAAGGAGTGTCCCATCTAAACCCCTCCTATATAAATCACCAGAGATAAGGGTGTGGTGGGAGGCATTGCGAACAAGGTTTCAGCATTCAGAATGGTTGAACATGTCGGGGATGATGCCATCACGGAGATATGAATAGATAACATGATATCGGGAAGATTCATGGGTGACAAGGGTACAAATGACATGGCTTTCAGATGAGTCAAATATGGGATGGTGTAGCTCTTCCACTAGGAATTCAAATCTTGATTCATGTTGTTCCAATTGAAGGAGTGAAGCTAATGTGGCCATAGCATCGATAGCTTTGTTCTCTGTCCTAGGGATCTGTTGAAATGTCACAAATGTAAAGTAACGTCTCAATGATTCAACCATCTTTTTGTAAGGTACCAATTTATCATCCTTGGTTTGATACTCCTCATTGACTTGGTTGATAATTAGCTATGAATCCCCAAAGACATGTAATTCTGTTATGTTCCATTCTATAGCCATTTTCAATCCATTGGTCAAGGCTTCATATTCGGCAATATTATTTGTACATGGGAATAAAAGTTTGTAAGACTTTGGAATGTTGTACCCATGGGGAGAGACAAATAATACTCCAGCACCTGATCCATTTTGCATGTGGGAACCATCAAAGAACATCTTCCAAGTGCGGGAGTCATATACAGTATGTGTTCATCTGGGAATTCTACCTGAATAGGCATACTATCCTTAACTGGAAAGTTAGCTAATTGGTTAGCAATAGCTTGCCCTTTTATGGCCTTTCTTTCAATGTACTCTATATCAAATTCAGATAAAACCATCATCCACTTGGCAAGCCTACCCGTGAGGGTAGCCTTACTAAGCAAGTACTTAAGAGGATCAATTTTTGCAACTAAATGTATAGTATGAGCAAGCATATAGTGTCGCAACTTTTGGGAAGCAAACACTACTGCAAGACAAGACTTCTCAATGTTATTATAATTGATCTTATAAGATACTAGAGTACGACTAATGTAGTAAATGGCCCTTTCTTTCCCAGTATCATCTAATTGAGCCAATAATGCCCCCAAGGAAGACTCTGTTGCTGAAATGTATAAAATCAATGGTTTCCCAGGAATAGGCGGCATCAAAATTGGAGGATTAGCCAAGTATTGTTTAATTTGATCTAGGCTCTTTTGGCATTCCTCATTCCATACGCAAGAAGCGCCCTTATGCAATGTCTTATTAAAAGGTTGTGCTCTATCTGCCAGCTGTGAGATAAACCTCCTAATTGACTAGAGTCATCCTTGAAGACTTCTCATCTGACTAACATTTCTTGGAGGTGGCATATCCAATATAGCTTGGACCTTTTCAGGATCAACCTCTATTCCTTTTGCTGAAATTATGAATCCTAGGAGTTTACCTGAGGCAACTCCAAATGCACACTTTTTTGGATTCAATCTAAGCTAAAATTATGCCATGCGATCTAGAATTACTTCCAGATCATCGAGGTGTGTGTCCCATTTTCTAGATTTAGCCAGGGTATCATCCACATAATCTTCCATGTTCTTATGCATCATATCATGAAAAATTGTGGTCATAGCTCACTGGTATGTTGCTCCTGCATTCTTTAGGCCAAATGGCATGACATTCCAACAATAGGTTCTCCATGCACATGTGAAAGCTATTTTCTCTTGATCTTCGGGAGCTATTTTTATCTGGTTATATCCGGAAAACCCATCCATTAAGGAATATATCTCATAACCCGCCGTCATATCCACTATCATGTCTATGTTTGGGAGTGGAAAGTCATCCTTTGGGCATGCTTTGTTGAGGTCTCTGAAGTCTGTGCAAATGTGAATGGACCCATCATGTTTTGAAACTAGAACAATATTGGAGATCCACTCAGCATAGCCGATAGCTCGAATGAATCCTGCGAGTAAGAGCTTTTCTAATTCAGACTTAACAAGAAGAGCTATATGAGGGTGCATTTTCCTCAACTTTTGTTTGACTGGTTTTATTCCTGGAGCTATAGATAGATGATGCATAATAAGATCAGTGTCAAGCCCTGACATATCAGAATATGTCCAAGCAAAGTTGACTTTCTTCTTTTGCAAAAACTTTGTATATGCCTCTTTTTCTTCAACTGATAGAGACTGAGCAAGGTGCACTATTTGGGGGGCCTCTTATGTATTCAAATTCACTGGTTACGTAGGCTCAATAAGAATTGATGACCTGTCTTGGAAGTAACTTGGCAAGTTATTAAGTACCCCATCCTTAGGTGCCTCAAAGAGGTTTTCACCCTCGGATACGTCATTTATTTTTACTATTTTTGGTTCCGATACCACCACAAGGTGGTTTTCGCCATCAGACCTTTTTTTCTTTTTTTCTTTTTCTTTCATTTTTAGACTAAGGTACTTAATATCAAGCTTCGTCATACTTGTTGTCGGTTCGCTGGTGGAAGAGACTACAGGTTCAAGAGCATTCAAATAACAAGAAATTTCATAGTCATTCTGAAAGTTTAAAAGGTGAGGTTCTTGGTGACGTTGAGACCAATCAATTAGGTGGAAATGGAAAAGGGGTAGGTCAATGATGGGTTCAACATTATTTATATGGAAGGTGTTATCTCTGGTGACCATACGATCGGGATTCATCTAGTCCCCTCCTAAGATACCCGAGTCAGGATTTGTCCTATCAAATGAAGCGTCATCCACTAAGGCAATTCAAGGTGTCCAATCCTCCAGTCCTACACTAGGTTCGTTGGTCACATCGAGTTGAGTACTATAAGTATGGACAACATCCATATCCAAATCAACTATTGCATCTGAAAGTGAGTCCCATTCGAACTCATGTGAGTCTATTTCTGAATCATCATTTGGGCCTCATGATGTAGAAGCCTCAAGATTAGGAAAGGTTTCCCTTTCTCTAGCACTAGCATTCTTACTATCTGTCGCAGCTAGAATAGCAACACTTTCCATTGTCAATCTAGCATTCATATAGTCACTATTCGTCATAGCTAGGATAGTAGGACTGTCAATTGTCAAATCTTGTGAATCTCCCCAAAGGAGATTTGTTGAAGGCACCCAATCATCAAACATGTCTTGTTGATTAGAGAGATTAGGTGTGTAGTCTGAGTCATTGTCAATGTCTGTCACAGCTGAGACAAGGACACTTTTTTGTTTCTTATTTTCAAAACCTAAGCCAATTGTTGACTTATTCCTTCATCCAAAAAGGGCATGGTTAAGAGTTTTAGCCCTAGCATCCAGCCGATGACTAAGGGGACCCTGTCCTGGATAACCCATATTCTTGACCAATGTATACCCCCTCCCATAAGCTCTAGGAGAAGGTGCAAAATTCTCATTATGTAGATATTTCTCTTCTCGGTAAATCCAGTCCCTAATGGCAACCTCTTCTTTTTCTTCTTGAATCGGAACTGAAGATTCCACAAACTTATCGAACAATGTCATGGCCGAAGATGAGGGCTTCATTTCTTGAGAAGGTTTACCATAAGATCTAGGGGAAATTGGAAATTTTGTGAATGAATCCAATTTGTAATCCCCCATACCAAGATCTATGGTCTTGAATTTATTCTTGCATTGTTCAAATGCAGCATCAAAAGTATTAGCTTCCCTATTCAAAGGAATGTGAGACCCTGCTGAAATTGTGTTGACTGACAGTGTGTTGTCTCCAGGTATGCAAACTTCTATTCCATTGTAAAGGAATTTTATGCACTGATGATAGGTAGATGGGACCGCTTGCATCTCATGTATCCAAGGTCTACCCAACAAAATATTGTAAGCCCAAGGACCGGCATCAACAATCTAGAATAAAATATCTTTCTCTACAGGACCAATTCGGATAGGAAGAACAGCCAATCCTTTAAAACTACGTTCTGCTTCATCATAAGCCTTGATAGTTATTTTCTTCCTTGTGTCGATAACTTCTTCTGAATAACCCAAGGCCTTTAATAAGCTCAAAGAACAAATATTAAGCCCAGCACCCCCATCTATCAACACATGCCTGACACGGGTCTTGTGGATCATAACCTCTATATGAAGGGCCAAATTGTGTGGGTGGCTTAATGACTTGTCATCTTCTTCTGAAAATGTAAGGTAGTGAGGGCTAGCTAAGTGGTTGACCATATTCTGGAATTGATCTACATCTATATCATTAGGGACATTAGCTGCTCGCAAGGCATCCTCAAGGACATGCTTATGCTTAGGGGACAGTTCCAAAAGCTCAAAGATTGAAATCTGTGCTAGTGTACGTTGTAGTTGGTCAACAAGATTATAATTCAACTCAGGACCAACAATAGATTTTGGAAGAACACCCTTTGATATTGGCTGCTTAGACTTACTAGAGTTAGGACCTTTAATAACAATGGGATTTTGAGACTGGCTTCTAGTGACAGCATTAAGGGGTTGAGACATCCTTCATGAGTGAGGACCTCTTAGGACCACAACAGGTCCCTCATTAAGCATAGGATTTGAATCCACATCATATCCATAAGGGTCTTTCCCTCTCATCATGTTGACATTGTCACCAACAACTTCAAGCATATTAATAACATTTTCAGCATTTGTGTAGGTGTAGTTGATAGCAGCCTTGCCATTCTTGTTGTTAGAATTCTCTCCTTTCTCATATTTGGGCAAGGGTTCTTTAAAATCCTTATGATCTACATTAGTGGTTAAACCATCAACTTGTAATCATCCGCTTTCAATGAGATCTTGGACAAGATGTTTAAGTTTAAAACAATTTTCTATATTATGTCCAATTCCATTGTGAAAGACACAAAAGGCCTTCTCATCCCACCAATGAGGCTTAGGATCTGGTATGTGGTGCTTTGCAGGATCTTGGGGGTGCGCCAAATTATGAGCAATTAACATCTTGAAAATGTCTGCATAGGAGTCCCCAAGTTTGGTAAATTGCCTCTTTTCTGTTTTAGGTCTTGCTTGATACTTGGGTTTATTCTCTTGTTGTGTTGAAGATGTTTGTAGCTTCATGGCTTGGACTGCATTGGAGAGATTAAGAACTCCTTCATTCTTAGGTTGAGATGAGTCAACAACTCCGTCATTGACCACTTGCTTATTCTTATTTCAATAGGAGTTCCTTTTGTCCTTATTACCATTATTGTTGTTGTTTTGGCCATTGTTGTTATTAGTTGGTTTAGCCAAAATTCCTTGTTCTTTTAGGACATCCTCTATGCGACATGCTACTTCCACCATGGTATCAAAGGAATTAAATGGGATCTTCCTGACGTCATACCTTAGCTCTGGTATTAAATTGCTCACAATGATGTCTATCCTTTCCTCCTCAGGAATTGTCCTTGGATATTTCGAGCACAAACGTCTCCATCTTTGTAGAAAGGTAACAAAGGATTCCCCTTGATTCTGCTTGAGTTTGCACAAATCAAGCATGGTGACCGACCTTGATAAGTTGTAAGAAAAATTTTGGACAAATCTTTCCACAAGCTCTTCAAATATCTTAACTGGAGGAGTAAGGTTAGTAAACCACTCCATGGCTTGACCCTTGAGACTCCTAGGAAATAATCTCATCAAATAGGAGTCTTCATGGTGGAAAGAAAATCTCATTATATAGAATTGTCTAACATGGTCATGAGGATCACCAATGCCATCATATTTGTCATAAGTTGGGTACTCAATTTTCTTAGGAAACTCAACCAACACCATGCTCTTGTCGATTGGGTTGGGACATATGGAATCCAAATTAAATGTGCTCTTAGGAGCCCTCATCCTTTCTATATCCCTTTGAAGTTGTTTGATCACCTCATTAGTTGATGGATCTTGCTTGTTTACCTTTTGATCCACATCAAAATTATATTGGACTTTAGCACCTTTGTTGATGAGACTTTCTATGAACTGATCCTTGTTTTGTTCCACATACTTTTCTGCATATGCTTGAAAGGATGGCTCTTGTTGCATAGTCATAAAATCTATATGATCGAAGTTGGCATAACTTCCTCCATGTTGTGAGCCATGATGTGCTCATTGGGAGGGTTGCTTTGAAAGTCTATGAAATGACTATCTCCTATGGTGATCATATCTTGAAGTCCTTCTACCTCTAGGACTTGGGGATCTTGAGGGCGTCCTTGACCTTCTTCTAGGACTTGGTGAGGGGGTAGATGGGGGTGAGTTGGTCCCACTATTGGCACCCCTCCCATTGAATCGATTTTGGAGTTGTTGTGCATAGAGCCTATCTTCTTCTTCTTGGGTGGCTCTTTTGCTTATGTCCAATAATGCATGTTCCTCTTCTTCTAGTTGTCTGAACTTCTCTTTTTTGGTGGCTTGTTCATCTAGATAGGCTTGCTTCTCCCTTTCAATGCTTTTCAACCTCGTATTTGCATATCGAGAGGTATCTTTAAGTGGAGAAGATTGTCTTGAATGCCTTATTGTGTTGGTCGCGTTGATGTGGTGGTCACTAGATTCATTGTTCTGGTCCTCGTGTTGTGACCCTGAATTTGAGTGAGTTTTCCTATAATGTCTCTCAGCTCGTTGGTGAGCATCTAAATATCTTGTGTTGTTGGGAGGTGACCCGGGTGGACTAGCATGAGAAGAACCACCGTACTCTCTCTTATGTCGTTGGAAGATATCCTCAAGAGTTTGATTCATGGCTTCTCTTTGTTGTCGAGTGAAAGTGTAACTCATGTCCATACTTGATGAAAGTGGTGCTAAAGAGGTGCTCACTTCACTAGGATTGCCTTTTGGATTGAAACAAACCTCAAATTCACTTTTAGGAGATTGGTCAAAAAGGGGTTCTTTTCCCTTGTGCTATTGATGAGTCTTAACTGGTGGTAACTGGCTAAAGACAACAGGGGGTCGCTTCCCTTGATTGACTTGGTACCTTGTTGTAACTGACATGAAAGAAAGAGACTCTTAATGATAAGATGACCTCTCAAAGTGTCAACACCAAACTAGGATAATCAAAGTTCTCTATTGTCCAAAGAGAAATGAAAAGATAGAAATATCAAAGGGGCTTTACCAACACTGTCAAAGAGGTGCTTCAAATCAAAGGGTGACTACCCTTGCACTTTTGAATCAGGAGGTTGGACTAGGCCAAAATGTAATTGAAATTGAGATTTAAATGAAAGCGATTTGGACAATAAGAAGACTAAAATTTTCCAAGAATGTAGCTAACAATCCTAGAGATAAACTTTGTCACCAAGAATGGCCTTCTAACTTGACAATTATTCCCAAAGTGACCTCGTAAATTAGACGATGCTATTCCAGAAGACTAAAACCAGAAATCTAGAGCCAAGGCAAGTCTCTAACGACAGAGTAAGAAACCTACTCAAAGACCTAACTTGACTAACAACAACTGAAACTGACCAAATTGAAAGCATGGCAGAAACTATCCAGGCGATACACCTTAGGCTAACAGGGCAATACTTCTATAACTGGGTGATACTTCACCTTACACTAGGCAATATACCCCATAATACCCGGGCAATAAACACTAGGCAGGTTGGGCAATAGTCTATCATGGGCGAACTATCATGCGATATTTCTTCTCAAAGCAGGCAATACTATTGCAAAATTGTTTAACTCTTGACCAGAACTGTGTAAAATTTGCATTTTTGGGTCTGTTCAGTCTAAGGGTTGATGTTTTCAATCTCAATCACAATATCAGCAAAATTTTGACAGGTTTGCAAGCAGTGAGGGATCAAACATGTCTCAAAACACTTGAAACAAGGGCAAAAGCAACCTTGCCAAGACAAACACTTGTGATATCAAAAATAAAATTACACCCTATGAATGCTACTGATTGTTTGAATGTTCAAGAATGTTAACACTGGTATCACACAATCGAAGACAATTCAAGCAAAATCTACCTAAAAAGTCAAGGCTCAATACTTACCAACTTAGCCCACAACTTGGTGTCCCCTTGCCTCACACAAAGTGGTTACCTACGATAGATGTTGGCTTTGTCATGGAACTGTCAAAGACACAACCAAAGGAACACATATGGTGAGTATCTTAAGGTCATTCGAGTTGTTCCACTTGGATCGATCCTTGCACTAAGAAGATAAGCGGCTAAATAAGGTGGCTTCTATCTAAAGGTTCTTAATAAGGGCTTCCATTCATAACACCCCTCTTGCTCCTCATAGAGGACTGGAACCTCGCAGCCTCAAGAGTACCTTAAGCATTTTTGTTCAATGCTTTCCCCATGGTTAGAATCCCACGAGTTACTCACATCAAGTGAAGACAAGTGTTATGTCTACCACGGTTTTGTGTCCTCGATAGCCTTGAGATTATAGTGAGTTGGAATCACTCGCCACCAAGGAAAATGATGACAAGGTTGTCCCCACTTGGGTCATTCCTCTTGATTGCTCAAGAGCAGGCCCGCTAAAGAATCCTAAACTAAACAAAAAATGGATGATTTTTGAGGTTCAAGATTTTCGGTTCACCACAAGGGTGAAGAGCATACTCCCCTATCTCAAAAACTTCTCCCAAACACACCAAGCAAAATTTAATTACCCCCTTGCTTCCAAAAACCTTAAGATGGGTCAGGATTTTCTGGTTCACCTAAAGGTGAAGAGCATACTTCTCCTACCACCTCAAAATCTCTTTCACAAGGTATTAATGTTCCTAATACAATTAGTAAATGCCACACTTGAAATAAATCACAAACACTTAAAAAAATTTCTTTTTGCTTTTGTTTATGCCTTGGGCAGCCCTGCAAAAATGTTAGTAGCCCTCTTTGACATGCGATTTATAGCGATTTCCTTTTCAAGCAAAGCTCCTACAACCACAACTTGTTAGACAACTAGGGTTAGGAAAACCAAAATCTAAGTGAAGCAATGCAAAAACCTGATCAATTTAAACTAAGAAATGTAAATTAATCTTGTTTAAATGCATCAAAATAAGCCAGCAAACTAAACGTGATCAAATTCAGCTGATAAAACTCAAAATCCATCTCTTTGATGTATCAGGTGATATTTCTCAGACTTCAGCAGTATCACGTGACACAGTTTCCTGTATCCGGGCGATATACTTAGTCTAGGCGATATACTACACAATAAGCGGGTGATACTTCGCACGACACCAGGTGATATACCTTGATATAGGCGGGCGATTCTTCTAAGATGTGAAGTGTCGCCTAGGTATTATAAGGTATATCGTGCGATATACTGAGAAGTATCGCACAATATTCTGAGACAGAAAACTAGAAAACGAAAATTACGCTAAAAACTTGCCGAAAAATTGACGGAAAATGACGAAAATGCAAAAAAAAAAAAAGGGACAAAGTCAGTCTACTCTGCCCCACGGTGGGCGCCAAAAATGTACACACAAAAGTAGTGCACTTCTATGGATCCTTACATGCAAGGAAACTCAAAAATGAGCCATCACAAATTGATCCATAGCTCTCTATGCATGGAGTTGCAAGATTATGGATTTGCTCTCAACTAGAGCTATTGAGCTTGTGACCTTGCTAGTCAACCATACAATGAGAGATTCGAATGAGGACAAGGGAAAGAGTGCCAATATCCCCAAAGAATCAAATGGAAATGCAATGCAATGCAAGTAAAAATGAGAATGCAAATGTGCAAGCTATGCTATGAAAATGGAAGTACAAACTAAGCTATGAAATGGAAATAGCAATGTGTTACAATCCTTCCTATTAAGCTAGATGAGTTATTCTAAAGCTTGAAAGTGAAATCTAAGCTATGAAAGCATAAACATGAACTACTATGCAAGAATGAAAACTAAACTATGAAGTAAATGAGGAACTCTAAGATGTAACATAACAATGATCTCTAAAAAGCTCCAAAGTCTTCAAGAATTCCTGCAGCATAGAGTTAGTATGAAAACGAGTGTCTTAGAATGAGGGAGAGAGCTCTCCTTTTATAAGAAATGCAAAGGAATGGACCATGGAGATTAAGAGGCAAAAGTCTTAATCGACGGTGGAGCTTAAAAGAGGAGCAATCTGTGTGCATAAGTATCCTCCAGTAGGAATTGACTTTGTGTCCATGTGAGACAAAAGTGCTTTTTTTCTTTTTTATAAAATGAGAATAGTGTTTTATTTGTGCAACTTAGGATAAGAGGAAAGGGGGATTTTTTAATTTATTAAAAGGGGAGGAAATATTCCTTTTAAGTAAATAGAAACTTAGGATAAAATGGTTAGCCCAGGGCAAATAATCAAAAAATGATGAAATTAAGATTTGATCAAGGAAATTGATAATGTTGAAAAGTATTGATTATTGATAAAATTGATTCAGGATAAATAAATCGAATAAATGGGGCCCAAAGTCTAGGTGACCATTTTAGGGTGCATACACAATGAGCTTTGTTTTCTTCCAATGTTCCATAGTTGTCAAATCTGTAATTGCATTTGGGACAGAATGCATGAAACTCATATAGAGCTCGTGGGTCCAATTCATGGTTGTAGGAGTTAATTGTGTCTGTTTCATGTCTATCGAGCGGCTTAGGAAGTAATCAATGGTTCCTTTACGCAATTGAGTTGATGTATAGGTATTATTAAGTAAGAATTGTAATGAGTCAAACAAGCAATCTCCAACATTGTATTTAAATATGTTTAATCTATATAGTCCTTCTTTCTTTAGTGTGTTGTTAATGTCACATATTTCAAATTGTCTTCTATTTTCGTATTTGTCAACATCTATAATTTTTGGCTCATTTTCCCTTGTTTGTTTGTTACATTGAAGTTTTTTATAGGTACGTAATTCTCACCCTTGTCCATAGAGGAAGCAAAAAGCTTTTTAATGATAATGATTGTACAGTAAATGCACAATGTATAGTTTTTTCTGCACAATTTAACAAGTCTATTTTTTTAACTAAAGGAGAGTAAAATAATGCATTGAAATATCAAATAGGTACCTTTCTTCCAGTGCGTTGTTGAGCAGTTGGGTCCCTATGTTCTGTATATATGCTATGTGTTGTATATATAAATGAAGATGTCCCTATGCACCTAGTAAAAGCAACAACAATTTTTTTTTAGTTACAGTTGGTATTTAAAACAAGAGGGGAACATTGTATACTTTTTTAAAAAAAAACTAGACATATTACTATACTTTAGAGAAAAGAACACCCAAACAATGTTAAGAAGTATGGGGTTAGACGCTAATATGACCTAAGTTACATCACAGTCAAATCCACAAATCTGTGGTGTTAATTATAATTATAGAATCTGAAAATTTCAAATTGTTCACACTATTTTTCCTTTAATATCAGTCAATTTCAAAAATCTATAAATTCCAGTCTCCGCTCTATTTTTACTTAAATTTACAATCAAATTCAGTAATCTGAAAAATTTCATAGTTTTAAGATTATTCTCATTTAATATCGCAGAATTTGTTTGAAAATTCCACACTTAACACAAATTTAGAAATATGAAAACAATAATTCTCACTTGACATCACATAAATATCAGTCAAATTCAGAAATTTGTGATATTGTCAGTTAATATCATAGTTAAATTGAGAAGTCTGTAATATTGTCACTTAACATGTCACATAGTCAATTTCAGAAATCTACAATATTAATTGTTGTTACAAACTCTTAAAATTTGATGCCTTTGTCATACGTAACATGCACAGAAGACACAAAAGACCATTATAATTACGTTATATGTTTTTTAAATTTTTACACTAAAAAATTATACAATATATATTATAAATAGAGCTATAATATTATTCTAAAAATAAATTTAAGAATTTACATTTAAAAAAAATAAAAATGTCTCATAATAGTATAATTTACTTATATTAAATATTATTACAATAACAATATCATTAATGTTCAGTATGTATTTGTTTATAGATATTTATATCAAATATTATAATAATAATAAATTTAAATAATGTAAAGGCATTGTAAAATTAACATGCACATCTCCAAACAGAGTACATGTCTTCCACGTTTTTTGCAAGGTGTCTTCAACATAGCAGCTCAAAAATATGAGTTTCCTCGCACCAAATACAGGTGTACATCCATTCACAATTGGCATCACATCTTCTTGGCCAGATCTACCCAGTAGTGAAGATGAACTTCATCATTTTGGAGCATAGGCCAACTCTGATTACCTTTGTTGCTTCACTGTTTTGTTCTTGGTTTCCAGCCTATGATAAATTGCAAATGTCAATATAGAATTTGGTCATGGCGTTGAATACTTCACTCTGTATTAAATATACTCTTAAGCTTTATATTATTTTTTAGCATTCATGCGAATGTCTTCTCATGTTTTATAAATGTAAATATTGTAGAAAACAATATCATGTTGCTTTTGAATGTAAATTATGTGGTGTCTTTACTGAAACTAATGCTTACTATAATTCAATTATAAACTTATGATTATTTATGTTGGCAAAAAGTTATGTCATCAAATCCAAGATTTGATTGAAATGCTGAAACAAACAAAGATCATGAAGATTGTTGATTGTTTTCATAAGGATCTGGTAGGCAAGTTGCGATCTATATCACTCTCATGAACCTTAAAAAAAGCTTTTAGGTAAATGTAGGGATATTGGTGGCACTTTAAATCAAGTCTCAAATTTTGGAAAATAATTTGAGAGGAACCTTATTTGGCCAAGGAGGCTGAGAGTTTAGTCAACAAGATTTTGAGCCACTATTTTAGAATCATAGCATACAAGTCCAAACTTACTTATCCATGTCTTGATGTAAACAATAGTGAAATCTGAACAATAGAAATTAGTAATGAGGACTATATGAGGCTAACATTGTAAGCTTCATTCAATGCTTCTTTCTATCTAAGCATTTCATGATGTGGATGTCAAGTGCCCATAATTCTCATTATTTTTATATTTATGAGCAAATACAATAAAGTTTGATTATTTTGTGTCTGGCAGGGTTGGCTAGGCCATGATTAAAGATGCAGAGGACAAAGGGATCATTTACCCACACAAGATTCAAGGAGGATCATGCATAAATGTTTTTGGAAAAATCTTTAAAAAATTCAAGTATAAAAACTCATTGCAGCTCTTTAATAAAAATATTTACTGTTATATACAAATATAGTAATAATTATCTAAAAACTAAAGCACAGAACTGTCTTGAAAGGATCTTTAGTTTATTTTTAAAGTTTCTCTTTAATTTCCTTGACTGCATGACCGTTTTCCATTCTCTTAGAAAATAAGCTATTTCATTTTCCATTTTCGTCAGGTGTCTCCTAAATTTTTCCCCAAATTCGTCACTACAGATTGTAAATTTACTGTTGCTTTTGCAAACAGTTTTTAAATAAAAATATTTACTGTTATTTATAAATATAGAAGTAATTAATTAAAACCTATCTTACAAATTTATTTACTTTAAAAGAATCTTTATTTTTTCTTTAAGGTTCTGTTAAATTTGTCTAAATATCTATTTCCCTTTTATTGTGAATACATCTTCTAAATTATAATTTTTCCCCAAATTCGTCATAGCAGATTGCAAATAAAATTTTGCTTCTGCAGGGGAATTGTGTGTATTTTCTCATGATTGGAATACAAAGAGGAATTTGTTGTCTTACTATAATGGAATTCAAGGACAATTTGGGATAGAAATAATGAATTTGTTGTCTTTCTATCAAATTTAGGGGTGCTTGGCGGCCAACAAAAAAAAAGGGGGGGAAAAAAGAAAATAAAAACAACTTAAGCAAGGATTGATTCAAATTGTTACCTATGAAAGCTCTTTGTCCAGAAATCTACTCTTTACCCTCAAGCCACGAGAATGTTGAAATAGAAGTCCTTCTTGTGTTCGGTACTACAGGCATAGAAGCACTTCTTGTGTTCGGTACTACAGGCACTACAGGCAGCCAAAAAATTTAGATATTTAAGATTTTAAAAAAGGGAAAAAAATAATAACAATAGCTTAAGCAAGGATTCATTAAAATCCTTACCTATGAAAGTCGTTTCAGCATAAATCTACTCAAATCTACTCTTTGCCCTGACGCAACGAAAATGCCAAAGTGGAAGCCCTTCTATTTTCCCTCTATTTCCTGAGCAAGCTTAATGTCTTAAACACACTCTCAAGGATAAAAAAAAGTAGATGACAGTTGTAGCATTTAACTACATTTAATGATCTTGTACCATAGGCAATAAATGTCCATTAAATCACATAACAGGTGAACGAAAGATCATGTCACTTTTTTATTTATTAATTGATTGCTAATTACAGTTTTAAAATTAGATTTTTCTCATTGCCTTTTTTGAGAATAGCCACTAGAAATGCAAGTAAAAAGCATTATTTAAATTTCTTAATTTAACAAAATTAATCAAACTTTAGAAAACAAAATAGTCTTCCAAAATCTTTAAATCCTATTGGTCCAATTGAATTTTTTGGGCATCTAATGATTCCAATAGTTACCTATGGCAGGAACTAATAATTGAAAGCTTCATTGACTGAATTCTTTCTCTTTCTCTTTCTCTTTCTCTTTCTCTTTCTCTTCTCCCTTTTTTTAAATATATTATTTCTTTGCGGCCTCCATTTTGGAGAGGGAAGGAACATTATTAGTTCCTGCCAAAGGTAGGATACTATTACATTCATTCAATTCACTTTTTCAATTAAATGGACCAATCAGATCAAAGAATTTAAAAAAGTAAATAGAACTTTAAATGTCAATAACTTTTTTTCATTTTACATGATTTTATAAATCTCATTTTTCATTAATTCTATTGGACAATACTAATTTTTGTAGGGATAAAATTTAATTTTCCTCAACAAAAATACAAATATTTTTATAGCATAGTTGTCATGCATTAATGATAACCTTATCTTTTGAAGATAACATTATAAATAATAATAAAAATATATAGATCTTCTTGTGGTCCGTGCCCATTTGCATTGTCCCTTTGCGTTTAAAACCACATGTAAAGTTAGATCTGTACCAACAGCTGCATTTATTCAACCATAGACCTGTTCTCATTTTTCTTCTATAAAACCAAATCTTCGTTACTATTTTTCTCTAGTATTTTTTAAAGTGTTTTTTCCTAGAATCTTTCTTCCTTTCTAAACATAATTTTTAAAAAAAAAAAAATTATTTTTAAAGCCCATTTGTTTCCTTTATTAATTTGACTTTTTCTATTTATGTTTTATTTTTGGGCAAACTTTGGAATTAGGGTCCACTTCTAATAAACCACTGGTTTGTTACTTATATATAATTTTGTATATTACAATTTATATTATTATTTAAATTAGTATAAGATAAATTAATAATTTTATTTGAGAAAGATAAAACATTGAATTATTTTTAATTTAGTCATTAAACAAAATTTAAGAATTATTCTTTAAAGCTAATGAAATTTTAAAGTAATTTAAATTTAAAATTAAACAATAAATTTTAATTTTCTTTTTTAAAATTTTCATCTATTATTAATTGACTTAAAGATTATATTAATACAATAATAAATATAATAAATTAATGATTAATTATATATATAATTTTTTTAATAGTACTTATTAATAATATCTAATCATTTTTCATTATGTTTGTTTTCTAAAATTTTGATTTTTAAAATTTTGATGACTGATTATGTCAAATCTTAATGCTACAAATCTTATACAACCCAATTTTAAAAACAACTTAGTTATAAATACTTATATGTCTAAGTTATTTATCTTATATTTTTAAAATTTTAATAATAATTATTTTGTGATATATAAAATTAATCATTTTAAAATATATAATAATTTTTCATAAATATAACTATGTTTAAAATTATAGATTTAAATTTATATTTTTAATGATAGAAATAAATAATTCACTATCATATAATTCAAAAGTTGTATTAATTATTAAAATATTTCTCAAAATGACATAAATTTTAATACTTTACTTATAGTTATAACACTTGCTATCTTTTTATATAATTACATATCATTCTATCTCTTTTAACTCTATCTTCATATCTCCTCTCATTTTTTATTTCAATTTTCATTTCTACTTTCATTCCTCTAATTATTGGCAGGAACTTTGACACATTGTGTCTCTTGTTTTCTTTGGACTAGGGACTTAATTGTGTGAAGAAGCTATACAAAGGACATTTTCAACCTGTACAAAGATGAGCTTCAATCAATTTCATGAAAAGAGATGTCAAGAGACCTCATGGAATCGCATCTCCTTAAAGTATCTAAATGCTTTATCTTATCTAGACATTGAGTTTGGCAACATGCTTGACATATAAGGAGTTTGATCTTTTTGGATATATAATGCGACTGCAAATGCTTACAAGGCAACTATCCAACCATACTTTCCACATTCTTGTTAAGACCAGACAAGCACATAGAAAGGAGAAGTATATACATCAATTGCACTAGGTGATCAAAACTATGAAGTTTGCAAAGTTAGGACATTGATGAATTCAGGATGTACACCTATTGATGAATTCAAAAAGAAAAATGACAAAGGTGCTTGATTTGAAAATTTTAAGTTGTGTTTGCAAAACAGGGTAACAAAATACATGCATGCATGCATACATACATACATACATATGCACATGCATGTGTGTTATTTATTTCTTTTGCCAGTGGTTTTCCTATCCTCACTTATGTCTAGGTCACATAGTAAAATATACCACATTTTCGATCATTGCAGTTTGTGGTCTTTTACTTTTTATTTCACTGGCAATCTCCCTTTTAATTTTCCAACATGTTTCCATACCATGTTGGAAATTTTGTTGATGTCTAAGCCTATGGTTGCATCCTCATCGGATGTGTTTTTGTATGATATTGAGTACAACATGCCATTTTTTCGATTAGATTACCATTAATCGACGAAAGCTATCCAACCTAATAAATGGCAAGGTAAGATCATGTCTTAACATCATGATATATCAATGCGCCATGACCTCTTATCATGCATGACATGATAATACAGGCATTCTTGGATGTTCAGATGTGATTGGATGTTGGGACAATATCACGTTCATAGTTATCAAAATTTTGTCTAGCAAAATATTTGAAAAGCAACATGTTTAAATAATATTTAATGGAACTCGCTTATTTTCTCATTGTACTTTTGAGGGATGAGGGGAGAACACGCACACAACTAGTTGTGAGTACCAAATGTGACCAACTACAAATATTTATGAATAGGTGTATATAACTTATGGTTTTGTTGTAGGTGACAAGGATTGTTAAGAATGTGTTCATAGGTGATGATGATGAGTTGGGCAGGAAGAGGGCACAAGATGAAAGAGGAAGTAGAAAGAGAAAACAAGAATAGACCATAACACACCACATTAGAAATAGTTGGGCATCAAATTTCCACTAAAATATTGACTTTCCTTTGAATTTGGTTAGTGTGGAAAGGAGTTTCAAAGTAAATATTAAAATAAAGAGTTAGTGTGGAATATGTATTTCTTCTTACATTATTTTGATTCTCTATTATGTTTCTTCTAATTGCTTTGACTATTGACTTAGTTAGATTTTTCCTCCTTTTTTCTTTTAATTGAGTTGAGTAGAGGCGATTGGACATAATAGGAGTTTGGCATGGGTGGGTATTAAAGACACTCATGGCAACTAACTAAGGGTTCACTTTTCAAATGGCTAATGCCTTGGAATTTTTAGGCGATGACAACTATTTGTGGCTTTAGTGTTAGAGTATTTGCATGTGGACAAGAAAATAGAAAATATTAGCAAGACAGGTTCAACATAAAAGACAATGACAAACCCTAGAGTAATATCATTAGCTGTAATTTATATGTTTGAATGTAACAAAATTATTATTAACAAGAATTTTCTCCTCTGAATGGCCTTAATGGGAATAAATAATGAAGAGATAAGAGATCTAATTTCATATTTAATTTGAAAATTGAAAATCTATGACCCTCAAAAGCATTAAAGGGATTAAATGTAAATAACACTCGACATATACTAGAATGTAGTAAAGAAGTAGCTCCTACTTTTACAAGAAAGATAGATTTAACATATATGAGACAATGAAAGACCCTAGAATAATATTATTATTTGTCATTGATATGTTTGAATACAACAAAACTGATAGTGGAACATATTTTCTCCTTTGAATGGCCTTTCAAAAATAATTATCTTCTTTCACTTTTTTTTATTGTCCATTATATTTCTTTAGGTTGCTTCAGTTGTTGGATCATTGGTATTGGAAATAAATTCACATTATAGTGTATTTAAAATGATTTAGTAGTTATAATTATTAATAGATGAGTGTTATCCAACATATCATATATCTTATTGATTATCTCAATTGTGCATGGCATAAAAAGGTCTTTGATTGCTTCATCCTTCATTTCAGATTTAGTTATAAAGCCTCTAATAAGAGGGTGACATACAAATGAACACTAAACCTCTCATATTCAAAATTCTCTTTCAAGGAACTCTGAAATATTGAGTGGGAGTGTGGGCAATATCACATTCCCAAGTGCATAAATGAATAGAGTAAAAGAGATATTTGGAGAATCTCGACACAAAATTCATAAATGGCCACAAGAAGGGACACCTCTTTTTATCATGCATTAATTTTGTACCAACTTTGTCCAAAATTCCCTTCTCATCTATTCATTTATGCACATTTGAATGTGGTTGTGGTTCTCATCCCACTCATCATTCTCTCACCATCACTACTGCCACAAATGTGAAGAGACATTTAATTCTTGGGGGATCAGTGGTGGTCTCTCTCACCCTCTTCTTATATGCCTTGTGACTGAGTTTTCCATAGAGGATGAAGAAATTGAAAACCTTTTTATACCATGCACCATTGACACAATTATAAGCAAAAAAATCTATAATATTTTGTTTAGATAGCATTCATCTTTCAAGGATTGTAACTATAGGAGATGTGAGATGGATATCCAACATAAAAATACCATATCGTACATGTTATCATACATAAAACACATGGAATGGGGATGGCATGGCATAGAGGCAAAGGTGAGTGTGGTTGTCAACAAAGAGTGCAATGTGGCATGACAAGGTGGTGGGACAGTCAATGGTAGATTGCAGTTGAAATAAACATAAGGGTTTAATTGGGTTTCTCTAATTATATATAGGGTTAAAAAAATGTGAACCTTTTATGTTTATAGAATACTTGCTCAAATTTGGCGATGTAATTTTTTGTTGTGGGGTGGGATAACATGGTACAAGATAACAAGAGGCAAGAAAATGCGACGCAAGGGAAAAAAATCTCAGAGAAGAAACATGTCACATTAACCATAATAGAAATAAGTCATATTTGTGATTGTTCGCTAGGGTAAGATGACAAAGTTGGTTGAAGGGGAAGAGGGAAGGTGAAAAAATAAGTAGGAGTCTACGAAACTATCATATTTCCCTTTTTTCTGCTTGTATGCAAGCGATGTAGGGTTTAATAGATTTATAGGGTTTAAAAGGGTTAACATGTTCACAAGAGGAGGGTTTTATTGGGTATTTTGGAATTATAGATGGGTTTTAAAAAAATGGAAACCATTTTTATCTTTTCAAAACTAATTCTTAGGTTTGGGGATGCAATATTGTGCAGTGTAGGATAACAGTGGTGGAAGAAAAATATGATGTGAGGGAAAGTGAAATGGAGAATGTAGTGCATTAAATGTTGCATTGCAATAAGTTGGAGATGAGAAAGACATCATGTTGTCAATTTATTTGAATTGATAGCCCGCTTCCCCAATATAACCCTTGTCGTATGTATGCATGTATGTATGTATGTATGCATACACACACATATACACATTAATAGAAAATAAAGGATGATCAATCATACAAAATTAAAAAAATACTTTTGACCTACTACTCACACTCTACATGATGTATATTTTAATTTAACCCAAATAAAGTAGACCTGGATTAGAGGGGAATATAAATTATGTAAAAAACTAGTTACCCTAAGAACTATTATATAAAATATGCACAATTTGTATTTTAGAAAACCATACAAATCATTTAAAAAGTGTTGTCTCTTATCTTTGTTGATATGGTGCAAACCTTTAAAAAAATATGACTGCTTCTGACAACATTGGATATCAAACGCGTTCAACTTAAACAAAAAGCTCTATGAAAGGGTAGTAAACATGAAAAAAATATAAAATACTAAAAAAAACCTTTTGAAATCATTTCATCGTCTCTCATAATCTATATGGATCTAACAATTGCATGCTTAAAGTGATCAAGATTAAAGTGGGAAAATACTGAAATCTAATTTTTCCAAAATTTCATATGTTTTAGTAAATTGCAATTTACTAAAACATATGAAATTTTGGAAAAATTAGATTTCAGTATTTTCCCACTTTAATCCTGATCATTTGCAATTTACTAAAACATATGAAATTTTGGAAAAATTAGATTTCAGTATTTTCCCACTTTAATCCTGATCATAAAGTGTTTAAACTTAGCATATTGTTGAGAGGTTGCTTCATTCCCTTTTTACTAGAAGCAATCTATTTGTAAGTACACACACATATATGTACATACATACACATATAAATATATTATGTACATATATATTGTTAGGGTTAGAAGACAAATATCTATCAGTTAAATGTAGATTCGATCAATAAAATGGAGGAATAAAAACACATAGAAAAATAGAAATAAGAAGACACAGGGAATTTATCATGGTTCACCTAATATTGGCTACATCCACCAAATCACAACAATCTAATCTTTTATTATCCAGTGCATAACATGCTACAATTTTGTGAATACAATACCATACTACAACTCAACTCCCAAATACTTATAGCAAACCCTATTTTGAAACTATTATTAAAATTAGGGTTTTACAAGGTGATGCAAAAAAAGTAGGAGAAAAGTTGTACAATATAGCATGATCAATCACCACATACATACATACATACATACATACATACACACCTACACACGTGTCTGCATTCAAACTATGCATCAGATAATCCATTGTATGCATCTCAAAAACTTCTAAAATCTGGAAGGGGTAATGACTTTAAAAATGTGACATTCAAAGTACAAAGAGTCACACACACAAAGAGATATAGATAAATACACATAAAAATATATATACTTTCATATATTGAAGACACACACCAAGTATTGTAGTGTATGCATTTCAAAAATATTTTAAATGACAATGGCATAATGCCTTAAAAATCAGTCACATTCACATAGCTTCATTCTGTGCATCTCAAATAATTTTCAATGACAATGCATTTATGTCAATTAAACAATCACATTAATATAACATATCAAGTACTCTATTATATGCATTCCAAATACATTTTAAATGTCAACAACATAATGCTTGGTAAACTATAAAATACAAAGTGGACCAGTTTACTATTTCACTACCACATAGCTACATCTTATGCATTTAAATAATGTTTCAATGTCAATGGAGCACTACCTACTAAACATTCATATCTGTAGAGAATATCAAGTAATCACATATTAGTCTAGGCAAGCCAAAAAATAAGTCTTGTAATATGTGGCTATATATAGAATTTGACAACCAAAAAATTGTAGAAAAATGACCCTCTAGTGAATCATACATGTCAAAATAGAGTAAAATTTTTTGGTAAAAACTAAGACAAAAATTCATCACTTCCTAGACCAATTACTAGGGAATGTATAAAACATTGTTCCTATATTCAACAGTTATGCATTCTACACTATCAGGGTGGGGATGAATTATAGTATGCCACAACAACAATGAGATTGCAGATGAAATCCTCTGTAAATGAACACACAGGTACAAAGGCACTCTTGACCCATGCACATCAAAGACAATGTCTAATTTATCATCATCATGATCCCTTATATCCTCTATAAATGTTTTTAATTTGATTCTCATATCTTTGTTTTCCTTCAACATTGTTTAAGGTACAATTCCTACAACATAGACCTTGCCTTTATACAGGTCATGTGACTTGATGGCTTCCTCCTGTAATACCCCAAAAATGGGCTATAAGTTCATTAACCTCCTATATCATCAAATCATATGAAATCGACATCAAAGTCCTAATCTAAGGCACATCTAAACATCATCAAATCTAATTGATTATCTTAAATTTTGCATCGGAGAATATTCCTAGTAATATTCCTAATTATCTTAATTATCTTTAATTTTATAATTATTTGGCAATAAATCACATTTATCCTAAAGTTTGATTAATTGAATATTTTCATATTTAATTAATTAGATTTAATATTTGCCACTTAATTGTGTAATTAAATTTAATTATATCTATTATTAATTGTATTATTTAATTTTGACAATAAATCTAATATCATATGAATAATTGATTAAATTCTTATTTAATTAATTAAAGCAAGTTGTCATTATTTAATAATATAGTTTTTAATAAAATTTTGATTAAATAATTGATTAACCCATAAATCAATTGTTTTATTTTTAAAAGCAGTTAAGTTGGAAATAAATCACTTTATTATTAAATTAATTCATAAATAAAACATGCACAATCATAAAAGCAGACAACTATCAATTATCAATTAAAGCTAAACTCTATTTTGAGTTAAAACTTAGCTTTTGCATGTTTTTGTGAGTTAATTATCTTTTATTTAAAAATAACTCAAAAATCAAGTTGAGTTATTTGAGTGATTTATGGCTTTTTCTCATGCACCTCCAAAGCCCTGGATTTCTATAAATTAAAGGCTTCAGCATCTCTCAAATCATCTCATATTTTGCACAATCACACTGGAGAATTGGAATTGAAGAATCAAAGCTCTTGCGAATCGGCATTTTTGTGAGATCAATCTTATTTTTGCATTCATATTTCATATCATTTCTAGATTAGCATAGCATATCAGTTTTCAATAGCATAGATTCATATCAAGTTTTTATCATTCTTATTGCATAGAAAATATCAAAAATATAGATTAATTGCATTCAATTTCATATCCATCAATTGCATTCAAATCCTTCATTTAGGTGTCGTCTAGGTCACTGATCTCGATTACAATCTGAGAACATTAATCTCGCACCTATTAGAAGGCAGTAAATCGCTTGGTTAGATAGCTTTCAATTTTGCATGATTTTGATTATAGCTAACCTCTAATGTTTTACTGAGTGTTGTGTCTACAGATCAGGTACAATTTTCACACACACATTTCTGGCGCCCACCGTGGGGCAACCCACCTTTGCATGCTGGTTTTGATTTTTTTTGGGAGCTAAAACCCCAAAGTTTCAAAGATTTAATTTTATCTCCCAAATGGCTTGGAATTTTGATCTGAAATTTTTTTTGCAGGTTGGTGACATGTCATGGAAGCTACAGTAAAAAATTTAGAATTTTATGAGATGTTTTGAATTTTTAATAATTTTTTCTTGAAATTCTGGAAAAAATTAATATCTGACGCAAATCAGCATATTTTTCAAAAAATTTATATTTTCGGAAAGCTCTTTAAATTATACAGGGGGTCCATTCTTTGTGTTTTAAATTTGGACATGATATCATAGCTCAAATAGTCAATTTACAAAAACTGGTCTGTATTGATAAAATGGGTCTCTAGGGCACAAATGAAGAGGTTTTTCTAAAATTTTTGCATTTTTGGAAAGCTCTCTGTTTTTTAGCAGGGGTCTCTATTTTGAATTTCTATTTTTGTGGCCAAAATCATATCAAAAAAATTAGATCTTGTTGACTAGGTCAAATGCAGCAAAAAAAAATAAAGTTTTGTGATGGGTATGCACTTATTTTTTTTACATGGTTCAATGAATGATATGAGTTGTCATTTGGGTTGATTGCTGGTTATTATTACTGATAATAATTGATTTTTAGAGCTAACCCTATGGTTTTCATAAGTTGAATATATTTT
Source organism: Chamaecyparis obtusa (assembly GCA_027943335.1). Lineage (NCBI taxonomy): Eukaryota > Viridiplantae > Streptophyta > Pinopsida > Cupressales > Cupressaceae > Chamaecyparis > Chamaecyparis obtusa. The sequence continues at coordinate 2,101,164 of BSBK01003313.1, forward strand.
GCATATCTTGTTTGCTTGTTTGCTTGTTGGAGAGTTCGTCACTTGCTTGCATGGAAAAGCTCAACAAAAATTGCTAAAAATCAAGTAAAATCTACTAAGCACGTTGCAAGGATCCCAGGTATTCTCCTTCATCTAATAATATTTTGATTTGGGACTTAAAATAAATCTCTTATGTGTCAAGCTTGTGTGCATCTTTTCATGCTTTTGATCTATTTTTACACACTTGCATAATTGATACTAGGTTGTAATCCCTTAATGATTCATTAAGTAGTCTTAGAATACTTGTGATTGATCTTGATTGCTATCTTGGGTTATTGGACTCGCTAATCCACCGGCCCCTCATTTCCGCCCCGTGGTTGCAATCTCAGCGCCATAAAGGGGAGGGGTCAACAGGACAGAAGCGTTAAATGTTCCACTTGGAAACCCTTTTGTGCTTTTAGGAACTCCCTTGTTTTCTAAGTTGTGGACTCGTTTTTAGCTTGTGTGAGGTGTTAAGTGTTCCACCTTGTGGACTCATCTCATATTCGCTTTAAACGTTAAGTGTTCCTCTTTCTACTTTTTGGATGCTTTTGGTAGATTTGCTTTCGGAACATACATCTGTGCTCACATAGTAATTAGGCCCTATGAACACTATTTGTGATTCTTGAGAGATTGGATTCCTAGCGAAATCCTTCTTGACGATAGAATCTTTGTAGGTAGGGAGGATACTTAGTGCGTTTCACATTCAACTTAGTTAGTGAGTCTTCTCTTATTGATCGACACATTCTCTCTCTGGAGAGGTTGATAGATCACGTGGGGTTGATATCACGAGCTTTGGTGAATCAAAATTGGTTAGTGCGTCTTCTCTTATTGATTGATACATTCTCTCCCCGGATAGGTTGATAGATCACGTGGAGTTGATATCACAGACCTTGGTGGAACAAAACTTTGTCTTAGCGTGTCGGATTAATCTGCTTGCTTTGTTTGGGTTAAAAGTGAAGAGGTGTCAAAACCTTGAATCTGGAGCCAAGTCCCCTTGTGGTATACTATTGTGAGTCATCTTTAGAGAGGGTTAACCGTAGCGGACAATCCCTTCACAGGGCAAACTGCATTGACGGAACCTCAAGCGGTAATAGCCATTTTCACCATGGTAGTGACAACCGCTATATAAATGTCCTTGTGGAAGAAATCTCCACGGGTATGGTTCATTGTTGGGTTGTCAGATCTCCCTAGCAGCTCTTGAAGATTAAGTTCTCGGACTGTGTCAAAACCCTGGTGCGCCGGGATTAGAGTTCACCCCTTTGAATCATAAAAGTTGCAGACTCAAACCATTACTAAAAACCCTAGAGAGGCCAATTTTTCACTTTCAGGTATATGTGCGTTATTGCAAAACTTTTTCAGAACATACACAATTAGTACTCTCAGGGATTAGCACAATTTGGTCACTTGATTATTCATGCGCAAGGTTGCTTTTGCCCTTGTTCATTATTTTCAGACATACTTGGAATCACTTGCTTGCTGTTCTGCGTGCTTATTTATCTACTTGACTATTAAAAATGATCAAATCTGGTATAACCTTCAAAATCTGGACAGTACAATTTGCAAACAATCCAAAACTGAAAACCTTAAATTTTGCAAAAATTGACGTAAAGTTCTTTCTGGAGTCAAAAGTCATTTCAGGAAGTCAAAAGTCATATGAGTTTTGTCAACTGTCGTTTCATTACTACCCAACTATCGTATGAGTTTAGCAAATGTCATTTCATAGACTACCCACTATCGTATGAGTTTAGCAAATGTCATTTCATAGACTACCCAGTGTCGTACGAGTCTGCAGAGTGTCGTTTGGAAAAATTTGAGAGAGTTGTCAGAAATTGTCAAATTGCAAGATATCCAATGTTTCCAGCCTAGTTCCAGAATCTGTCAAAAATATCATTGTGTCAAGAACAAATCAGTAGCTATTGAGAATCAGTACACATGTCTCAAAGAATCAGTAAACAAGAAGAAGAAGCTTTGATCGCCACTATAATGAAACAGATACATGCTATGCAAGTCCAGCTTGACAAACTTGGGAAAGAAAAGGAACCTCTATACTCTTTTCCATTTGATAAAGACTTGTACATGTCACCATGCCCTCGGAAAAAAATTGAGCAATATGATACCTCTTCCACGGAGAGTGACACATCTAGCTTTGGAGACTATGATGACTATGATGACAGACAATGTAATGATACCTATGACACCTCTGTTCCTAAGAGTCCTCCTCGTCGTTCGTTCCTACTTACTACAAATGGGCCATCACATTGGATAGATCAGGAGAGTGATCCATATGATTCTGATTATCAAAGAGACTTTGATGATTTCTATGCACAATACCCAGATGATCCATCTACTACTGCTGAGGACTATAAAATACATCGTGCTAGCTTGAAACGTCAATATTATAAGGATCTCTCCTCTAAGAACTCTCAGGCTGAAAATAAAGATTACACTCTCAAGGAAGATCATGTTAATGTTGGACCTTTGTCTTGTGACGGTTCCCTTCCATCCCCTACTTCCTCCAATACCCGTACATTTCTTAAAGCTTCTGAGTCTTTCAAATCTTTCACAGAACCTTCATCCGACACAAGTCCTAATACTTTTCATGTGGTTCCCTATAGTTATCCCCCAGGGCTACCTCTTAAAGAAACTCAAGCTAACCTTCACTTGGCTGCAAAGACTTCCAATAATGATAAATCTAAAGAGCCTAAGCCTTCATATGCTATAATCCCTACTTCAGCTAGTCCTCCACCATCTCTTCCAAAGCCATCCATACAATCCCAACATGCCTCCTTGTCCTTAGAAGTGGCTCCATGTCAAGAGGATTCCAGAAATGATAAAGAAAAGAACATAAAGAAAGATCAAGATCAAGAACCCTCCATGTCATCCACTCCTTTTCCCAATGTCTCTTATCTACCTCAGGGTTCTTTTGATCCTGTACCCCCTTTTTCATGCATTCCACCATGTCTTAAGTTTTCACCTAAGCAAGATCAAGCTACTACTTACACTGTTGAGCTTATTGACAATCAAAATAACCTTACTACACTTGCACTTTCCAAAGATGATACTTCCATTAAGGTTGGTAAAAATGGTGTTCCTTCCAATGTTAAGCCTATTGAAAAACAAGAGAAAAATTATGCGCTTATGCTATCCGAAGATCCTTGTCAAGATCAAAGTCTTTCATCTTCTTGTTCTACCACTCCATGTTCACTTCCACTTTCTACTCTTCCTAAGTCTTCGCAAGCTTTGAATGATCCTATCAAAGAAAATGCTCTTATTCAAGATGTCCATGATTTTATTGAAAATTCTAATGCTCACTCTAAAGATGCTGATATCCTTGGTTGTCATATAGATGATGATGAACTTATTGATTATCCTTTTGCATCTTCCACTTCCATCCTTGGACCTCTTCCACCACTACTAAGGGCTTCATGCCTTCCTTCCATCTTGGGTCCTTATGTCCCTTCACTTTCCCCTCCTAACTCTCCTAATTCGCCATCCATCTTGGGTCCTTACATACCTCCATCTCCCATCTTTCCTCAAGATCAACATAGATGCATACCCTTGAATCTTTTTCATCCACCCACCCATCTAGACCAGTCGTATCCTCCCTCTTCCACAAATCCCAAGTCTTTTGGAAGTAACTTGAATGTTCAATACAAGAAAAAGAAGCAATACAAAAATCCATCAAAAAAAGAATATCACCATGTCTCCTCTCATAGACATGGAAGCATAAAGTCAAAAGAGATATCTAAGAAAAAAACTACAAGACAAGTATGGGTTCCAAAATCCATCATTCAAGATATTCTCTCTAAGTCATCAAAGGGAAATAAAAAGCCTAAGGCTATATGGATTCCAAAGTCTCTCTTGAAAGAGTCTGGTGTTGAACAAAAAGTGAAATTGACATTCAAGCTTCCAAAGGCTTCCACTACATCTCCTTCCAAAAATATTCTTCCATTTCATGCGCCCAAACCTCAACCTCTGCTATCCATTCGCCATATTCCTTCACGTATTCCTTCATTCACGATTCCTCCATTATCTCACCACCCTTCAAGGTATGTGTTGATGTTGAATTTGCCTTTCTTTCCATCTACCCTTTCACAATCCTTCCATGCATTATCCTTCTACCTCATATCCTTTTTCCTCATTTTCCTATTCCTCCTATCTTCCAACCTCACTCGCTTTACATAAAACCCTATCCTCCATTTTTCTCTTCCATGTTCCTTTCCCTATCAGCATCTTTGAGCATATCATTTTGAATCCTTGGCATATCATGGTTTATCCTTTCAAGGAGCATTACCTAAAAAACTTGCCTTCTTCCAAAAAAAAAAAAAAATTAAAAAAATAAAATAAATTGAAAATGTGCCTTGGTGAAAACCTGAAAACAGGCGCCTTGGTAGCAAAAGTAAAAAAAAATAATTTCGTCCTAAGGTGAAAACCACTCCCTTGTGGCACCTTGGATAAGTACCATGATGAAAACCTGGCAATCAGACATCATGCGTAGTTCTTCTACATATTTCATCCATTCCATCTTCTCTCTTTGATCTTGACAATGTTGATCTATACACGAACATTTGACTATTTTGTGAGCTATCTTACGATGATCTTGCTTTCATTCCTTCCATGTTTAGCCTTCATATCCATCTTCCTCCATTCATTTTCGCCTATCGCTATCCTTTTCCCCTTTGGTCTTGATCTAATAAAAAAAGAAAAAAAAGAGTAAAATACTGTGCTATGAAGCCTCTTGACATGTCTACTCCTTTGGACTACATCCTATCCTGCTCTGGCATTATGATTTTGTGCTTATCCTATGCTAGCCTTTCATTGCTTGTCCAAATGCGCTTTACATGACAATTTTTCCCTAGCTTGAGTATTCTTGAGGAGTTTCCCCTTGAGGATTTCTTCCCTTCATTTTTTCTTCATTCTCTTATCTTCCATCTCTTCCACCAGCTTGCTAATCCCTCTTGTTCTCCACCTTGCTAGACATTGGGACTGCACGATATGATCTTGCTTGGGAGTTTGCAATGGAAAAAGATGCTATCAAGTATATCAAGTATCAGAACAATTATCAGAACAAGCATCATAATCAGTATCAGAACCAGTATCAGAACAATTATCAGAACAAGTATCAGAACCAGTATCAGAACAATTATCAGAACAAGCATCAGAACCAGTATCAGAATAATTATCAGAATCAGTATCAGAATGAGTATCAGAACAAGTATCAGAATGAGTATCAGAACAAGTATCTGAACTAGTATCAAAACACCTACAGGGGCTACACCTTTCACTTTAGTTTATGGGTCTGAAGCGGTACTGCCTATTGAGGTTGAAATCCCATCACTCAGAATCCAAATGCATGGACTTGTCACTGATGAAGACTACAGAGTGTCTAGGTTACAAGAACTTGAACTACTAGATGAGCGCAGACAAGCAGCGTATGATCATCTCAGAGTGTATCAGAAAAGAATGTCTAGAGGCTACAACAAGAAAGTCAGACATAGAGAATTTCAGGTTGGCGATCTAGTGTTGAGAGAAAATCCTAAAAATCAATCACATCGAGAACGCAAGGGGAAGTTCGAACCCAACTGGCTGGGTCCCTTTGTAATCACTGCTACTTTTGGCTCTGGTGCCTATCAACTCTCAACGACTGAAGGAGAACAGCTCCGAGAACCAATCAACGTTCTCCATCTAAAGAAATTCTATGCCTAAGGCATTCAGTGCTTGGTAAATGTCCTGAAAAAAATCTTAAAAATCAGAAAAAGTCCTGAAAAAATGAACATCTTGGTGAAAACCTAGCAATAGGCACCTTGATGATTCACAAAAAAATAAAAAAAATATCAAAAGTACAAAAAAATAAAAAAATATCAAAAGTACAAAAAAATTGAAAAAATGAAAAGTACAAAAAAATTGAAAAAAGAAAAATACAAAAAAAAAAAGAAAAAAAAAAAGTGCCTTGGTGAAAACCTGGAAACAGGCACCTCGGTAGCAAAAATAGAATCTCTACCAAGATGGTGAAAACTCGGCAAACGGGCACCACTTGTTCCAAAATGCTCCATCTATCAGCACAATCTTGGTCTTTCCCAGCTTTCAGTCTTGCTTTAGTTTGTACATATCTCCCGGTTTGTTCCTGCATTTCCAGTTTTCAATAAGTCGGCCTGTACACCAACCAGCTCAAGCGTTTGCATCCTATCAATGTTCACACTTGGGGGCAATCAATGTCATATCCTATGGTCTCCAATGTATCTTAGACGTGTCATATCCACTCAGAGTCCTTTGAAGCTTCAAGTTGAGTCAGTCAGTCAGTCTCGTCTCCAGAAAGGATTTTGCATCAACAACAATCAAACATAAAAACTCAACTGAAAACAATCTGTGCTTTTCATGCTTTTATCTCCTTGTAGGCTTACTGATTCGCATTGAGATTTTTGCATATTATGTCCCTTCGAGCTCTTCGATGATGTCCTTTATAGGATTTAGAGAGTGATGACTGGGGGCATAATCTTTTCTTTGTCTTCTTCTTGTATGTGAAAATCTAACAACTTTGGAAATTCTGGATTGAAATGGTGTCCGACTATAAGAGCCTCTATCTTGAATTGGATGGCCATGCGTACCTCGACCATTGATACCCGAAAAATTCAAGGAAGTTTGATCTAACTATTGTCTTTTTGAGTAAGTTCTTTCTCCTACTGTGGAATGCAATCTTGCCTAAGGATGTGAACGATAAAGGGTCACTACGGGTAATTCACATTGGATTTAGAATGATCTCTTGACTGTTTGATGTGTTTTTAATGCAAGGCGTACTCAGGTTATCACAACGTTTATGTTTTGATGCTTGTACAAATTGCTATATCAAAATGGACATGATATTCAGGTCATCCTGGCGCTTGTGCCTTGGTGCTTATATCTAATCCGACATTTCGAAAACAAAATCAATATTCATATATCCATGGTTGTTGACTAGTGGGTGTTGTATTGATTCTTGCGCATACAAATCAATATTCATATGTCTATGGTTTCATGGCTAGTGGGCATTGTATTGATTTATCCGGTTACCTAAAAGTTCAATGATGATAACATATCGACATATGATCAGTGACTAGGTCCTAGGTCTTAGGTTGCATTTCATATTGCATGCTTCTTTGCATTTTTCATCTTTGCATGATCTCACAATGACTAAATGAACTTCAATGCTTAAATGATTCTTCAAATCAATTCTTCAAATCTAACAAGAGCTGAATCTCACACGAAGGTTCCTCTAATGAAACAGCAAGTAGAATCCTTTTTCGGGATCAAAATCAAAATCTGAGATCATTCATATTATTAACTGCTTGCATATTCGACCTTTGATCATCACAGAAATCTAGTATTCAACTTAACTGATTATCTTACATCACACTATCAAAATTTCAACTTGGTCAACCATGGTCAACTCATGGTCAAACCTAGTCAAATTCGGTCTCCAGGACCTTCCAAACGATGCAGAATGCGTTCTCAAACGTATATAACCACTTCTCAGATCAATTACCATGCTTCTAAACTATCAACGCTGACTTTTCTTGTCAGATTTCAATTTTAATCCCGAAGGGGGCATGGTATTGCACATCATTCAAAGTCTGTAAATCAAATTCTATCGATCAAATCTATCAATATCTTTCATCAGTGATCAAGACAACAATCACGTCTAGTCGTTGATTCATCAAAAGTCCTCATCGCTCGGGGCAAATCTATCATCACTTGGGGCATATCAGATTCATTGATCCATATCAATCTGGTATTCTCCTAATCTTGTAAACTGTATCAGTTTTTGCAACCATCAGATCATAGTGTTCTTTCCTTGGTTCTTCGACAACTGAAGGGTTTTGATGTGATACTTGCTAGTTCTGCTAAGACAATCGAGTCTAGAACGGGTCACTCACTTCTTATCAATCCTAAGGTTCAGAATCAGGCATTTTGACACTTTTTCGCAATCATAGGTTCATTTGCTGCTACAGTGAACATTATCTTTGGTCATTCAAGACCTATTATCTCCATATCAATTCAATATCAATCAACTCCTATCTCAATATCTTTCAATCGGTTTCTATCTTGAGATCGGTTTATCTTTTGAATCAGTTTCATATCTTTATCAAACACAGACTATCTTTGAACCACTGCGCTTCACACAGTAATTCAAAGAGGGGCAAAATGTAATACCCCAAAAATGGGCTATAAGTTCATTAACCTCCTATATCATCAAATCATATGAAATCGACATCAAAGTCCTAATCTAAGGCACATCTAAACATCATCAAATCTAATTGATTATCTTAAATTTTGCATCGGAGAATATTCCTAGTAATATTCCTAATTATCTTAATTATCTTTAATTTTATAATTGTTTGGCAATAAATCACATTTATCCTAAAGTTTGATTAATTGAATATTTTCATATTTAATTAATTAGATTTAATATTTGCCACTTAATTGTGTAATTAAATTTAATTATATCTATTATTAATTGTATTATTTAATTTTGACAATAAATCTAATATCATATGAATAATTGATTAAATTCTTATTTAATTAATTAAAGCAAGTTGTCATTATTTAATAATATAGTTTTTAATAAAATTTTGATTAAATAATTGATTAACCCATAAATCAATTGTTTTATTTTTAAAAGCAGTTAAGTTGGAAATAAATCACTTTATTATTAAATTAATTCATAAATAAAACATGCACAATCATAAAAGCAGACAACTATCAATTATCAATTAAAGCTAAACTCTATTTTGAGTTAAAACTTAGCTTTTGCATGTTTTTGTGAGTTAATTATCTTTTATTTAAAAATAACTCAAAAATCAAGTTGAGTTATTTGAGTGATTTATGGCTTTTTCTCATGCACCTCCAAAGCCCTGGATTTCTATAAATTAAAGGCTTCAGCATCTCTCAAATCATCTCATATTTTGCACAATCACACTGGAGAATTGGAATTGAAGAATCAAAGCTCTTGCGAATCGACATTTTTGTGAGATCAATCTTATTTTTGCATTCATATTTCATATCATTTCTAGATTAGCATAGCATATCAGTTTTCAATAGCATAGATTCATATCAAGTTTTTATCATTCTTATTGCATAGAAAATATAAAAAATATAGATTAATTGCATTCAATTTCATATCCATCAATTGCATTCAAATCCTTCATTTAGGTGTCGTCTAGGTCACTGATCTCGATTACAATCTGAGAACATTAATCTCGCACCTATTAGAAGGCAGTAAATCGCTTGGTTAGATAGCTTTCAATTTTGCATGATTTTGATTATAGCTAACCTCTAATGTTTTACTGAGTGTTGTGTCTACAGATCAGGTACAATTTTCACACACACACCTCCAAGGTATTCCCTAGAATGAAGCATTCCTCCACATAAGCCACAATAATTCACCTAAGATCACCACTGGACCACGATAATTCTATGCATCGTGATAGGATAATTGATACAATCTGTAATGGATATATGCATGACGATTGCAAAGTGAGAATCTCTATCCCAATGACTAACATGATAACCTCTCAAACATTAAGGGAATCACATCTAAACCAATTTTCAACACAACATGTAGGTAGTGCAAAATATATGGTATGTTCCCCTTCCTAGATAAAGATATCCATCTGACAGTTTTTGGTTATTAATACCATTGATTCACATAATAAAATAATATAGTCAATGCCACAATGCATGTTAAATAGTCACAATCAAACAAGAAGTAATTACTATTTGTGACATAAGAGCATTCACGTTAATGTTTGTAATTTCCCTCATGAAGGTTGAAACATGATAGAGAATAAACCATCAGTGAAACATGGTACTTGTAATAATTAACTAGCAAGTTTTGTGGAAATAAAGAATAGACATGTAATGAAACAACTACAAAATGCTTGAGAAAGCAGTACAAAACAACCAACAAAGATTACAACCATGGATGTGGTAAAAACTCTAAGATAAACTATGAAACTAGAATATTAATGTATTAGTGATACATTTATAAAAAATGACCAGCAATTATTAGAACCACATAATTGTCATTACAACTAAAGAGATAAGGAAGATAAAAGTAGAATATTAACATAGGAGTGATACATCTATAAAAAATTATAGAATGCTTAAGTAAGATGAACAAAATGGACCAACAATGAGTGCAACCATAGAATTAACATTACAATGAAAGCAAGGAGAAAGGGCAATAATCAATCTTGAAAGAAATATCTTAGGCCCCATGCCATTATGTGAAGTATTGTGATCTTATTGAAGACCATTGGGAGTAACTCTCCTAAAATATAATTTGTCCTCTGAATGACTTTCATGGGATTAAATAACGAAGAGATAAGAGATCTACTTTCCTCTTTAATTTGAAAAATCAAGATCCATGACATTCAAAAGCATCAACGAGATTAAATGTCGATAGAACTTACAATAATGAATTGTAACAAACAAAAAGCTTTTACTTTAAGAAGTTTCTAGTTATTTTATCAACAAGTCTACTACACAAGTATTTTTGCCATTTAATGGATTTTTTCTTCAAAATGAACTACAAAGAAGGTTGTAAATATTATTATAACAATGTTAAAGTTGTGTAAAGAAGGATGATGTTTATGAGAAAGTAGAGGTGACATTCCACAACTAAAAAACATCATAACCCTAAAAATTCTCAGATTTGGGATGCAATTCTTTTTGTAGGGTGGGAAAGTGTAGTGTAAGAAAATAATAAGGAAGAAAACATGACAGGCAAGAAAGAAAACCCCAAAATGGGTGTAGAAATGCAAACATGACAACAAATGATAACATGAAATTTATGTAACAACCATATAGTGTGAAATGTTAAGGTTTGAAACCCTTGATAAAATTGTCTCATTTAGAAAACAACAATGGAGTGCAAAATGTTAGGGTCTAAAACCCTCAAAAATACTATCTATTATGTTTCTTCACATTGCTTAGATGACTGAATCGTGGGTTTTTTTAGGTTTGCTAGCTACTACCTTACAAGACCCAAAATGTTAGGGTTTCAAACCCTTAAAAAGATCACAACACCTAAAACCCCAACATCTCAAAACCCTTTTTGAACATCCTCAAATTTCATAGTTTAAATGGAATAGAAAATTAATAAACATTATTGAGTGCATATACGTTACCTAGTTTGCTTCGTCCCACATTTACCATGCAACCAATTGCCAAAACCAATTACTGCTCTCCAAGCCCACCTTGTAATAAATATTTCACTTAGAAAGGGGCCAATACAAAAGAATAAGTAAAAAATCCTCTCCTTTGAACATAGTCCTAACACTCCTCACTTGCAACGAAATCATAAGCTCTACACACTTGGTCAAAAATATTTGCAACTGTCTGCATTCGATACTCACAAATCGTTGCATGTTTTCTCCCGACATCCCTTGAAAATAAAATGAGAAAATAGTTTTATTGCTTATACATGTTGCTTTTCAAAGTTTTTGTTAGCCAAAATTAACTATGACAGTCTATTTTCCCAACATCCACGGTCTATTGTCCCAACATCCAATCCCATTTGATTGTCTACTATCTATCGTGTTAACATCCAATTCTATCTGTCCATCCAAGATTGATTGTCTTGTCATGCCACACATGATAAGAGGTACGAGGCACCAAGACATCATGATGTTAAATTATACATATTCTTACCATGTTATTTTTCAACTAGATAACTTTTGTTATAGATCCTCTAATTAGAAAGGAGATTATTAGGGTGGGTCCCCATGTAACTGCTAAGCTTATTTTGTCTAGCAACCACTTCTCAATATATATAGGAGAAATTTGGGGAACTGGTAGCCCCATGGATAGTAAACTTTACTGCTTATTTTTTTTAGCAATCTTTAAATGTTTTTTTTTTTGCTCAATAAAAGGCCAAATCCATATAACTTTATTATTATTTAATAATTAATTTTACATCACATTTTTGTCAGTTACTACAAGATGATACATAAAGTTCTATTTGTTATCTTTTTAAAAAATCATAATATGCATGAAAGGGTTTTGGATAAGAATTTTTGGAATGTGGGAAGGTCTATGTTTAGAGCTTTTTCTTGGACCCCAAAGGGTAATTTTGATAAAGTGGTTGCCAGGTCAGCCCCAAACTGGGTTGAAATTAAGAATCTGCATGTTGAATTTTGGTCGTTTATTGCTCATATCCTTCAACCCTTGGGCTTAGTTCTACAAATATGATGTAGAGCACACATCGGTATGTAGTAATAGTGCCTTTGTACCCACAACTCTTCACAACCTATCCTTAGGTAATGACCCACTCCTCCTATCTTAGATTGGAATGGATGTCTATCTTTCTAAAATGTTTAACCCTTTTCCAAGGTTACTTCCAACTCCTAACAATAATTCCTAACTTCACCAAGTTATGGTCTTAGGGACTCCTTCCCTATTTGAGACCAAATAACAGAACTCTTCACCAGTCAAGTTTCTTGACCAATCTGATGATTGGAACACCTTACTTAGCAACCAAATACAGAGAATCAACCACCTAATTGCTTCCCCAACTCCCACAACACTCTGATCACAACTTCACCTACAAACCCTTGTAGGTCTTCCAAACTACTTATGGGTGTACAAATTTTGACTCCCAAGGTTTCTGGACAAACTAACACCAAATTTGGATACCTTTTTCTCCTTCACAAAGTTCTCTAAGAGCGCAAGCCTTGATCTTACTCCGGCACCACCTAACCACCACTAGGTACACGGGCCTAATTGGTTAGATTAGCCCTGGTTTACACTAGAGATGACTATGGATGGGGTCATACGATGATTGAAGGGTCATAGGAACTTCCAATATAAATTATTCACTCCAAATACACACTCTAACTATTCACTTCATCCCACACCTTAGACTGCACACCCCTTCTTCAACAATCCTGACTGAACACATAGAGATGTTCAGTCTAGGGCTCGGTGCTAAACCTCTTTTTCGACAAGTTCCTATGGAATGCTTTTGGATTTGTACACATTATACATCTAAATTTCATTCCCCAAAGAATTAGGGTTTTCCACTAGAGGAAATGAAAGTTAGACCCCCATTTGTGAGACAGGCCTGGTGAAACTCTCTTCCCTAACTGTCTCCACAAATCGGTGGGTATCTTTACCAGCACAACACTAATCAAAACCAAACCAACTACATTAAAACATGAATTCAAGAAAATTTCCAATCATGTAGGCTATGATCATAATTTCTTCCATACATGTTCGTACATAGTCAGTTTACACAGGAAAATGGTAGATTTTATTCAGTTTTGCACTCAAACTTCTTGCTTTTCGATTCTAACCTCTTGCAAAGGTATTAAAAAGTTTAAAGTTTAAATAGGATAAAAAATGGTTTCCAACCGGTATCCACAAGGTTGTGACCATTGGTAACCAATATTTCAACTTCTTGAGCAACTTGAAAAGTTGCTTGAGCAAGTTTTTTTTAACTTTTGCAACTTTGACAAAAATGCACAAAGTGACACCAAAAGTCTTACAAAGTGATCACAAAGGATGATCCAAGATATAAATGCCTTAAATGCACCAAAACACAAGAAAAAATAAAAAACAAGTCTAAAAAACTCAAAACCATTAAGGTTCCTATCCCTAAGCAACCTAGGATCCCAAAGGACTAAGGCATCCCAAGGCTTATAGACATGCCTATGGGATCCTTGACCATACAATAGGATTCAAAACATGAAGGAATGATCCCTAAGATCCATTCCCTTTATTAAAAATCAAAACAAACCAAAAATATGAGGAACATCCTGGATGAGGCTTTGGGTGCCCTGCACCACAATAGAACAATCGAGGGTAACTCTTCCCCATTTGAATGCCAGGGTGTTGGTTGCATTAGCACCTGAGGTAGATTTTCCTTACTGCATTTCTTTAGAATTTGATGGTGAATTTCTTTGCTAGGAATTTGCACTATTAGGGAATCTTAATGCTTGTTTTCACTGTAGATGCAATGGGTACACAAAGAAGGATTCTCTTGCTTTAAAACATGTTTAGAAATAAAGATTTAATATTGTGCCAAATTCTAATAAAAAAGGTAATGACAATAATAGTGGTAATAAATCCATTGATAATAAGGGAAAAAATAAGAAAGAAGATAATAATTCTCTAAGTAACGCTAACACTCGGGTCTTGAAAGAGACAGTAAAACAAACTAATCAGAAGAACTCCTCTGCCATAAATCTTGATGCTCATGCTGATATTGTGAACGAAAATTCTTTTGTTACATTGTCTAATCCCTTGTTCAATGAGGACTTTGAAGTTGTTCCTACTTTGAAATTTGTGGAGGTAGTTATTCCCTCTCCCCTAGATGCCCATCCATCAATAGATGAGCTTCATGAACCCGTGGGGTATAATGCAACCCTCACCAAATTGAATGCCCAACAATTAGCTATTGCTAGTATTAATGAAAAAGCCAATTTTTTTTAAAAAGCTCATAAACAACACCATCCCCTGAGTGTGGAATCAAATGTCCCACTTGATTCTCTCCAAATCGTGGCTTTCAATAAAGAGGAACAGTTTATAGAAGAGGTTAGTAAGAAGAGAAAAATGGGAGATAAAAACTCCCTATCCAACAACAATAAAGGAAAGAACATCTTACCAGATTGTTTTAACAGATTGTGCAAGAGCACAAAACCCTCTTCCAAATAGTTTCTCATGATGCACATCCATAGTTGGAATGTTAGAGGTTTAGAATGTTGGATATAAAATACATTTTTAGAAGATGGTGTAATTAGTTGAAGCTAAAGGATATTATTTGTCTGTAAGAAATCAAAATTGTAGGTTTTCATGCCCATACTATTCTTAGATTTTTGTGGGAGCAAGCCATAGGTTTCCATTCGAACCATGAGAAAGGAAAAGGTCGGGTGGTCATTCTCATTAATCCCAAATGGGCTGATCAGATAATTAGTCATGGCTATTCTCCTTGTTAGAGAGTTATTTGGGTGACTTTGAAGATTCAACAAGAAGTGTTTGAGATTTGCAATGTATATGCATCTAATAATTATAGAGAGCAAGCAAAACTTTGGGAGTGGTGTTTTAAACATCTTCCCAATAATCCCTGGTTGTTTTTAGGGGATTTCAATATAGTAGAACACAATACTGACAAGTTGGGAGGGCTTAAGCATCTGTGGAAAGGTAATGAATTGTTCTTCTAGCAGAAATTCAAAAGGAAGTTTAATCTTATGGATCCAATGGAACACATGCATAAGGAATTTCAGGATATTTGGTTCACATGGTGCAATAACTAAGGGGGTAAGTAGAGGATGTATTGAAGACTTGATAGGTTTTATGGGGATGCCTCGACATTCTCATTTATCTCTGAAGGTGGACATGCCCCGGTTATGGTTTGCCTGACCTCTATTTTTGACCACTCACCCATACATTCTTGCATTAAGTTTGAAGGTGTTAGTTCTCCAGGGCAATGTGAGAAGAAATGTAAATATTTTAAGCTTAATGTTTCCCTTCTTGAAGAAAGATAATTTGGAGGCCATTGAGATGGTCACTGCATTGATCAAGTTTTGTAATCCTCTTTTAGACCCTAGAGAGATGTGGGAGATGTTGGTGATGGCATGGAGGAACATTTTTTAAATTATTGGGAGTAAACTGGCTATGGATAGGAATAGAGAAGAATCACTTTGGTAGAACAACTTGATTACCATTGAGAAAGAATTCCAGACTAAAGGTATGGGTACAGTTCTTGAAGTAGACCTAGCTTCCACTAAACATAAATTGAGGATGATTCAGAGGTATAAGACCCAAGGACAAAAAATTAGAGCTAGAATGAACTAAGATTAAAGAAGGGGATAAAGGCTTTGGTTATTTTTTTAACATCATCAAAGCTAAGCACAAGAGGTAACTGATTGAAGAGATACAATTGGAGTCTGGTAACACCAATGATCTAGAGGCCATAAAAGATGATTTTTACCAGTTCAATAGTAAGTTGTTTTCCACAGAATTTTCAACAGAGAGTCAAGAGGCACTAGACAAGTGTATTAAGCTTATCCCCAATAAAATCTCAGAGCATAATGCCTCAGAGCTTAGTAAATCTATATCTCTAGAAGAAGTCAAGGCATCTATTGACTCTTTTGCTAATGGCAAAGCTCTAGGATTAGATGGACGTCCTGCTAAATTTTATAAACAGAACATAGAATGGATAGGGCCTGAGCTTCTTAATATTTATGAAGATGCCATGAATAAAGGTTCTCTTGGAACTAGTATCAATAGAGGGGTTGTGAAGCTTTTAACCAAAGCGGGAGATAGAACACTAGTAAAGAATTGGAGGCCCATTACTTTATTGAACCTTTCTTACAAGATTTTGGCCAAAGTATTAGCTAGAAGAATCACTCCTTTACTATGCAACTTTATATCTAATACCCAAATTGGATTTATTCAAGGAAGGTACATAGTAAAAAATTTGGTGACCAACTGGGAAGCTATGCATTGGGCTTGGGCTGATGGACAGGAGGTGGCTATGATTTTTCTTGATTTTGAGAAAGCATATAATAGGGTGGAATGGGAGTTTGTGCTGGGGATGCTTAAGGCATTTGGTTTCCCTGATTATTTTAGTAAATGGATAAAAATCTTATTCAAGGATTATTCTATAGTGATTGAGGTTAATGGGTCTCTCTCAGAACCTATAATGCTTCAGAGATCTATCAAACAAGGGTGTCCAATTGCCCCTTTGTTGGTTGTGATTGTTGCATATGCTCTTTATTATATTCTTAGGGCACAAAGCCTAGGTCCTCTTATTAAAGCTATATCTCTCCCTAATAAGGAAGAACTAATTAATGCTCAGTTTGTAGATGATACAACACTTTTTTTAGAAATCTTAGAAGGTAACTTTGACATTGCAGTTGAAAGACTTGAACTTTTTTGTAAAGCTTCAAGTTCTAAAATCTCTCCTCATAAGTCCACGGTGTTGGGATGGTCAGAGGAGCCTCTGGAATGGCTAAACATGAAAGGGTGGTAATGGGCTGGTCCTAACAAGATTGTTAGATACTTGGGTATCCCTTTCTTTATCGAGCCCAACATTGCAATCATGTGGGATTGGATTTATGATAAAATTAACAAGAAACACATTAAGTGGCAAACCCAGACTCTTTCTATTGTTGGTAGGGTTCAGATTGTTCAAAACATTCTCTCTACCCGCCATATATACTATGCTTTGGCATGGCTATTTTCCAATACTCAAGTCAACATGCTTGAGAAGATTCTTAGAGATTTTTTATGGTCTGATGGGCGTGGTAATAGGAAAAGGCATTGTGTGAAATGGGAGTGGTGTTGTCACGAGGAAAAATATGGAGGCTTGGGTTTGAAAGATCTTAAGATTCATGGCACTTCTTTGGTTGCTAAATGGATATATAAATCTCTATGGGGTAATGAACCTTGGAAAGTTCTTATCAGAAGCAACATAGAGAGATCTGTTATCAGGAAAGGCAAACAATGGAGGGGTGTTCCAATATGTAACATTGTGATGGGGGATTGCAAACTAAAGTTGTTAGGATCATAAATCTTCCACTCTTTCTGGAAAGAATGGATTCAGGTGAGATAGTTCTTTCCAGATAGGGGTGTTGTAGGTGGTCCTCCTTTTTATAATGTTAGTAACCATTCTATTTGGTGGGGGTTGTTTTATAATGAAAAACCCCTAGCTTTAACACAAAGTTGTTCTGCTAAACTTTGGAATTTTAAAGGAATCTCACTGATTTAGGACTTATTGATGGATGGGCACCTAGGGTTGTGGGTCAACATTAGTTCTAAATTTAATATTCCTTCCTCACTGAAGAAGACCTTTACCCTCATGACTAAGGCTTTGAAAGGTAATGTGAAAGGAGAGATTATTGATTTTGATTCCTTTCTTAAGAATGTCAAATGGATTGATGGTACTAAACTGGTTGCAACATCCACCAAACAACTGTATCATATTATTAAAAAGGATTCCTCTGTCATGACTCATGTGTCTTAGTGTTGGGGTTATGTTAGTCCTTTTTTTGATTGGAAATTCTTTTTTTATTATTTTTGGAAGGGCAAAACTGAACCAAAAAAGTATGTTTCAGATGGTTGCTTTTGCTTAAAAAACTTGTTGTGGGTCAAGTCTTATCTTCAGTAGGTTTAGCTCCTCGTATTTGTAGTCTTTGTAATAAAATTGAAACTTTTGAGCATCTTTTTTTTGAATTTTTGTATGCACGCAAGGTTTGGGCTATTTTTCTTGGGTCTCCTTGTCTATGGATTTGTAAACCTGATGTGTCTTTGAGTGAAATTCTTGTTGGTTATGTGGAGGCCTTTGATTCTAAATTGAATAGTTTTGGTTTACTCTAACAAATGAGATTCTTTGGATTCTTTGGAAGGGCAGGAACAAAGAGGTTTTCCAGAATGAGAAAAGGAAATCTACTAAGTTTAATTTTAAACTCATGCACTTTCATATTATGTCTCAAGTCTCAATGGTGATCAACATTCCAAAGAGTAAATTTATGATGCTTGTTCATGAAGGCGGTTTGATGATTCATAAAGATGAGGTGTAGTATGCCTAATACATTAGTGACGTTCAAAGCTTTTTTGCCCCAATTGAAATTGATGATCTCAATAATCTTCTGAAGACCTACCATATGGGGACCGAAGAGCAAGTGGCTACTAACACTCTCCACTCTATACAAGGAGAGCCCTCTGGTTGGGTAGAAGGAGCATCAAAGACACAAGGTTTTGCACAGGAAAATAATGCCTGGATCCCTAGAGAAAATGACAGCTAGGAGACTAGTTGGGAATGACTTTATGATACTCTGCAGATAATATTTCAGTTAATATTTGGGATGTTGTAATTAAGTACTAAACTTATAATCTAGGCAGTATACATTATAAATTGTAGCACTCCCCCAGTTTTGTGATTGTATATGTTATGGGGGTTGTGCATAGATATAGATGGTGGAAAATGATCTTTGTTATAGTTTGTATCTTTTGATAAACTATCTTAATATAAAATTAATTTTACATCACCATTCAAAGGGAAATGGTAGGAAACAATGGAGGGAAGAAAACCTCTAGTCTTTCCCAAATCCCTTAAAGAATCAAAATTTTATTGAGTCTAAGAAGATCAATACCTTTACATTTGCAAAGCAAATATTATGAAATCTCTTAATAAATTTGGAAAGAAGGCCCTTTTAAAGTTTTGCGCTAATCCATTCACGATCCTTTGATTAGGTCCTCTCAATAATTGGTTTCCATAGAGCTTCACTTCCCTAAAGCCCTGTGATTCCCCAAGATGGCCAGCAAAATACAACTTATTACTTTTGGCTAAGAGTACCATTAGAGCAATAACAAATTACTTCCTTTGTAGTTATTATTAATGGCTCTCCCTCTAAGTTCTTAAAAAATTCCAGAGGGTTGAGGCAAGGAGACCCTATCTCCCCTATTTTGTTTACTCTTTTGGACGAAAGCATGCGAAGATACTTTCAACTTTTGGTGACTAAGGGTGTTATTCAAGGCCTTCGTCCTTCATCCAACCCCTTAACCTATTCCCATGCTTAGCTTGTGGATGATACCATCACTATGGGTACCTCCACTAGAAAGGAAGCTAGAGCTTTCGAAGCTGCCCTAAATCTTTATACCAAAGCTACTAGCCAGCTGATCAATTGGTCCAAAAATTCCTTGTTTTTCATGAATACCCCTGAGAAGAGACAGGGTAAAATTGCCAAAATCTTAGATTGCAGAATCAACACTTTCCCTTCCTCCTATCTTGGTCTGCCTCTTGGTCTCAATATTAATGACTCTTTCTGGAAGCAACTGGTGGATAGGTTCTACACTAAATTAGTTGGGTGGAAAGGCTCTATTTTATCCCAAGCTGGGAAGGTTACCCGTATCAAATATTCTCTTCAAAGTATGATGGTTTATGCCATGAGCTTGTTTAAGATACCCTCTAAATTTTTTGATAAAATTGATATCATTCTTAAATGTTTCCTCTGGTCTGGTGTTGAGGAAAAAAACCGTATCCCTCTGATTTCTTGGGATAGGGTGTGTAAACCAAAATCTCTAGGGGGTTTGGGTCTTAGACCAATCAAGATAATGAATAAGGCTCTTTTGGCAAAGTAGATATGGAGGATATTTGGAGAACCTAAGGACTGGAACACTATCTGTAGACATAAATATCTTTATGATACCCCTTCCATTGACCATTTCTTATCCAATTCTGAGAAAGTTGAAGGCTCTGTTTTCTAGAGGAACATTAGTGATACTAAAAATCTTGCTAGCAAAGGTAAAAAATGGAATTTGGGAAATGGTCACAAAATTAGTTTTTGGAATGACCCATGGTTGATGGAAAACCCTCTGAATAACATTTATAACAACCCTGAGGATATTTTAAGATGCATTAGAAGATTTGGTCCTAAAGTGAAAGACTATTGGATTAATAACTACTGGGTGAAACTGGCTGAAATCAACCCTACTTTTCAAGTGATTGACAAAGCCCTTTTAGGTCAAACCTTCTTTGAAAATAAGGATGACACTCTGATTTGGGCCCCCTCTCCTAATAGTTTCTTCTCGGTGGCCTCTGCTAGCATCCTTCAGTATGATGTGCCTACTGAAATTCCCTTCTGGATGAAGGTTTGAAACAAAGCTCTCACTCCCAAAGTTGAAATTTTCTACTGGATTTTCATCCAAAACAAAGCTCTAACGGTTGACAACCTCAAAAAGTAGGGCTTCTTTATGCCCAATAGATGTTGTCTCTGTTGTGATGCTGAGGAAGATACTAACCACCTTTTTTTTCACTGTCCTTTTTCTCAAGAGATGTGGTCTTTTTTTATGCTGGAATGGAATTTATGCTGGATTTTTCCCTGCTTTGTCCAGGATTTCTACCAGCAATGTTGTTGTCCTAGTACCAATGAGACGGCTAAAAAGATATGGATGTTGGTCACTCCTCATATTGCTTGGAACATTTGGAAAGAAGGTAACAACTATATCTTTCAGGACAAATGCAGTACTCTTGCCTTGGTGTTTGAGAAAGCTATGAGAGGTATGCTAGAAAACCCGCCGAAGGGAATCACCCAGCTCAGCTGGAATTGTGATGACACTAATCTGAAGAAAAATGACCGTGAAAATAACGTTTGGATTGCCCCCCCGATAGGCTGGATAAAGATAAATTTTGATGGGGTGGCCAAGGGCAATCCTGGCTCGGCTGGGTGTGGTAGCATTATCAGGGATTGCAATGGAAATTTTATAGCTGCTAATGCAGCCCCTTTGGGAATTCAAAATAACCATATTGCGGAAGCTATGGGAGCTTACTATGGCCTCCAACTTGCCAATAAGATCAATTTTGAGAACATATGGTTGGAAGGTGATTCTATGAACATTGTTAATTGCCTTAAAGGTAATACTATACCCTCGTGGACTATAGAAAATGTCATCTCCAAGGTGAAGGAAATTATTGCCAACTATGCCAAAATCCACATCTCCCATGTGTACTGTGAAAGTAACATCATGGTGGACAGCTTGGCTAATATCAGAGTGAAGTCTAATGATGTCATTACTTGGGAAAATGCGGCGGATCTTAATGAGGATACCAAATCAAAAATTTATTATGATAAAATCATACATAAGGAGGGCAAGATTTAATATGACTAATGCAAACCACTTGAGTGCTACAGAGTCTGCAGGTAGTTATTGGAAAGTGTGGAACTATGTACTCGGTGTTATAATTACCTCGAGTTCCCATGCTTTTTGGGTTGCAATTTCTGATTTTGGCTATATTTACAAGGATTGCAACATTGGCAGCCATTCTCACAATTCTAGAAAGAGCTTTTGGCTTTTGGTTTTAAATCTTCTCAAAATGGGAGGCGATCTGAAACATGAGGAACTTGATAACTGTGAGAAGCTCAAAGGGGATGACATGGCTATGGTCTGGCACAAGCTGAAGAAAGGTGGTGTCACCCCTTTTATGGAAAGGTTGCATGGATTTGACAAGGTGGTTACTCATAGTTTCTTTGAGGGATGGAAAAATGATTCCATTACTATGAAGGGTAGAACTGTTGAGCTTTCAGTGGAGCTTATTGCTCATGTCACTGGCATTCCCAATGAGGGCTAGAGGTTCTATAGAAACCGCAAGATTTCAGATATGGCAACTAAGAAATTCCCTAAATCTGAAAAGGAGCAAATGGATTTTGAAGAGGCTCATACCAATGGTTTCATTGATGTCTACAAAATCAAGGAAATATGGCGTAACATTCTATAGGTGGTTATGGAGTACTTCACCCTTGATGGTCGATTTACTTGGGTTCACTCCCACCATTTTATGTTCCTCAACCACTTCAGGTACAAGGATACAATCAATATCCCTTTTTACCTTCATAGCTCTCTTATTAAAAGCCTTATTAAGCACAAAAAAATGCCTAAGAAAGCTATTAGGCATGAGGGTTTGATATTGTTGATTAATGAATACATTAAGAACTATGTTCCCAACCCTACCTCCACTCCCACTTCGGGAAAGGGTAAACAAAACCTTATTTCTCCTAAAGATGGCTTTGGTAAACATAAGGTTGAAGGTAATATTGGTAGAAGTTCTAAGAAAAGTCAGACTGGGAAGACTGAAACCTCTAATGACTATTCTGATGATGATGAGACTGAGGACTCTGAGATGGAGGAGGTTGGCGACAACCAAAATGTACAAAACCCTAATAGGGAGGAGGAGAATATTGATGACTCTGATGATAATTCTATCCCCCAAGTTGAGGGTAGTAATGAGGAGAATAATAGTAAGGATTCTGAAAAGAATATTGAGACTGAAACATAAATTAAAAATTAAATGGACGAAGGATCTCACCAGAAGAATACTGAAGACTCTCATCCTAGGGAGGCAGATTTTGTTTCTATGAATACTGGAAAGGAGGATTTGGTTGTTAAAGAGGAGTTGGGCGACAAGAATTTGGAGGGTATGGCCAATCTAAAAGGTAAACCTACTGAAGGTGTTAATTTTGAAGAAGCCATGACTCATAACTCTCATAGCCTTGAAGATCTGGTGGATACTGCTCTTTAGTACGCCGAAAAGCATAATGCTGATAGAGACTTTCACAAAGAGGAGGTCCCCATTATGGATGATTTTGTTGCTAGTATGAGGCATGATGTGCCTATAGCCCAAGACTCTCAGGAGAATATCCATGATGGTAGTGAGGATTCTAGTGAGAGGAGAATCAAAGATTCTTCCATTAAATTGATCTTTGAGGACTTTGATGACAAAGACGAAGTTACAACCGGGGCCCTGTAAACTGCCAAAGCTGAGGCTCTTTACTCCTTCAGATTCAGTAAGTGGTGCTTCCTTAAGATCAAAAGGCTCAATCTGAAGTGCAAGAAACTTGAAGCAAATAATGCTAGCCTATAGGAGAAAGTGGACACTTTTCTCAAAGAGGGAGCCCCTAATCTTCCTTCTGTTGATATTCTAAAAGAATGGACAATATGTAGAGCACCTTCATTGACATTCTCCAGCAGAGCAAAGATAGCATGAAAGCATCCAACACCAATCTAAAAGCCTTGGTCAATTTGGTGGATAAAGTTCCTAAGGAGGGTACTGATCACAAGAATGACTCCCCGGAGGCTAGTGGCTGTCCCAGTTCTAGAACCTATGGGAGTACCAAGAAGAAATCTCCCGTTCTAGAGAAAAATGTTGATGAACTTAAATGTTTCATTAGTTGGATGGACAATATCCAGGCCAAAATGGAGAAGACTCTTGATGAAAAAGTCAGGATTATGTATTCGGCTATTTAGGCTGGATCCCATGCTAGTTTTTTATTTCTCAGGCTGGTGTTTTTTTGTTGTCTTTCCTGCTAGTGCCCTTGTAGCCCTTCTTTGGGCAGTTCATTGTTGTTGCTTCTTTTTTTTGTGCTCTCTTCATTCTATCTTTTATTGCTAGCTTTGTAAAGGGTTTCGGGTCCCCTTTAAAACCTATTTTTTCTAGTAATCAGAACATCATATTCCACCATATGATAGAAAAATAAATTTAAACCCTACTTAATATTTGTATTCATATTATCCTAGCAACATATGAAATATAAAGTCCCATGAGTTTTAACCACCATGAGTAAATAAGTCTAGTTATTATAGCAAAATAAAGAGTCTCAGCTCTACAAAGAAACTAAGCATGTGTACCATTATATTTTCCTATAATTACTCTAACTAACCCTCATGCCTACATGTCTCATGACAAGGTTACTCTAAATTTTTTGTCTTTGGCACACTAGAGGAACTCTCCTCTGACTCATCATCGCTGTGGTCAACTTTATCCACTTTTAGGTACCAGTCCAGCCCTTTCCACTCCTTGACCCTGACATGCATCACACTTAGAAGAAAGAGCCAATTATGCTTAATAGAGTGTAACTTTTTTGCAAAGCCCTTATGGTCATTAATGTTGAGGATGGTAAAGACCCTCATTGGGTGGTCCTTAATTTCGTAATCACTCCTTTTGGGAATGCAGAGATTCCCATCAATATTCTCCAAGACCACCTCCAATTCTTCCAGTAGAAAATTCTTGAAAAGGGCACTACATAAGTCCCTAATCGCCATTTTATCTCTATCCACATGAAAAATTGTAGCTACAAACATGGTTATGATTTTTGTATTTGTTTTGGGACGACTGTCTAGCTTAGAGAATTCCTTCCCCACAATTTTCAACATAGCCCTAATAATCAGATTATGCTTTACTAACATGAACTTACTTAACCTAAGACCAAAAATTCCCCCCCACCTCTTTCATGTCTTCATTATAATAGGGGTATCCATAGCTCCTTCATGGGGTAATGCCTATCCTCTCTACTCAGAGCTAAAAGAGAAAGAGAAAGGTAGCAGCTAATAGAGGGTTTTTTCACCCATAATCTGTGTAAATGGAAGAAACAAAAGGGAAATAAATAAGAAATTTTTGACACTTCTACTTCTCAAAGAATGAGAAGTCCTTTCACAAGAAAATTGATCCGGAAATGATGGCTAAAATCATTAATCAATACGCTGGGTAAGGAAGAAATTAACGCAACCCCGTCATGATATTATGAACTAAAAAGACATAACATCTTACACGAGAAGAGATGACATCTGATTTGATATTCATAATCTTTTAATAAGGTAAGTGTAATCCTTGAGCTAAGTAGGTTCTTAAACTTCCAATGGAACTAAAGAGATTCCCACCATGACTAAACATATCTATCTAAATTTATAGTACATATATATTTTATAGCTATAAGATAGTCCAAGTATATGATACCGATCAATATATATATATATATATATATATATATATATATATATATATATATATATATATATATATATATATATATATATATATATATATATATATATATATATATATATATATATATATATATATATATATATATATATATATATATATATATATATATATATATATATATATATATATATATATATATATATATATATATATATATATATATATATATATATATATATATATATATATATATATATATATATATATATATATATATATATATATATATATATATATTTGGGCTTTGGATATCGCTTCCAAATTTGTAGTAATAAAGAAAATTCATTCGTATCAAACTCTAAATATATATTCTTTTATATATATATTATATATTATACAACAACATATTACAACAAGTATATTTCAATAAATATATATACTTCTCTATACAATAATAATGTAAGAATAAATTCACTGGGATTTAAAATACCTATAATTACAAAAAATGCTTAAGCTTAGGAAATTCCTTCCTCTGTTCAGACTATCATCGAAAATACTAAGTTACTCATCTATGCTATGTTATCTAAATATCTATCTTAGTATGTTATCGTACCTAGATCTATAGAAGTACATAAAATACTTCCCTACTCTAGATTCCTCTAAATGACATGAATTTTAGCCTACATATGACCATAAGCTCTCTATATACCAACCTAATACCAAGGTTCCCAAATCGTACCAACTGCACTCCTGACCTGAGATGAACATATCTTTGCCGGATCACCCAATACCTATCCTTTCCCCATTTGCCCCTGAATTACTCAACTTATCTGCCACCCCATTGCCTTCCCTATATATATAATTAATTGTGAAGTGTTCAAAGAGGTTTAGGATCCCCATAATCTATTTGACAAGCTCATCAAGTTGCCAATTTGAGGTCTTCCCTTTCCTAATCACATTCACTACCAAGGCTGAATCACCCTCTATTTCCAACTTATCTAAACCTAACCTTTTACATAGCTTCAACCCTTCCAAAAATTTTGTAAATTTTGCTACATTATTTTTTCTTACTCCAATGGGGCTTGCCAACCTTTCTATTAACACATGTTCCCAATTATGGATACAACATCCAATACCAACAACCTTGGGGTTACCTCTAGATGCCCCATCAAAGTTTAGCTTATGCCACCCCACAAATGAGGCCTTCCACACATATTCTTTCCTGAGTTGATCAACCTTCTCCCTATAAAAGTCATTTAGAGGGGGAATCTTAAGGCATGTCCATTTGTTTCTAATCTTGTCACCCACTCTATAAATTGTTGTCCTTTCTTTCCAACACCTTTCCTACTATTTACTACCTCGACAATAGTTGCCTATAGTTTATTAGTAACATGGTCTACCTCCATCTTTGAGTCTTTAAAAATTCTCTTGTTTCTCTCTTTCCATTCTTCCCAAATTAAGAGGGAAGGGGCTATGATCCAGATATTGTCATAAAGATCTCTACTTCTATTCCTAGGCCAATATTGAAATAGATCTAATATATTGTTTGGAAGGGTTGTCTTCTAGTTTAGTTTATTCAACAACTATATTGAGTATTTATTTGTGAATTCACAGTTCAAAAGGATATGTTCCATAATTTCTTCATCTTTTTTGCATAAAGTACATCTCAATGGTCCTTGATAACCCATCTTCCAAAACCATTATGCTTATATGATCCTATATTGAAGGGCTACCCATGCAAACATGCCCGCCTTTGGAAAGCATTCTTTGTTCCAACATAAGTCTATTGGCACCTTCGATTTAGGATACTGGTGTTGCTTGTAGAGGGTATTATAGTCGTATTTAGTGTTATACTCACCATTTTTGGCCTCAGTCCACACAATTCTATCTTCCTTATGACTAGGAGTGACGAGTCGAGCTTCCAAGATTTCCATCAATGTATTCCTAAACTCTAGTGGAACATTTTGATTCCTACCAACCTTCCAATGCCATCCCAAGGTTGGGTTAACACTGGAAATAACCATGTAATCTGTAACATATATGCCTATTTGATCCTTAAGATTTGCTATTGTCTCTTGGTCCTCTAACAGGGTATTGAGAGCAGGGTATCCTCCTAAAGAGTCTTCCCAAAAAAGTTCCTTACCCCCATCCCCAATACTCCAAGAGATTTTGTCTATTATTAGGGGTCTACACTCCTTAATAAAGTTCCAAATCCTTGAACCCCTAGGGGGGTCTTCATGGTGAACAATGCTAAGTGTGTCTCCTCCATCCAAATACTTATGTATAACTAGCTTCACCGATTTTGTCTTCAGGTATTTTAGTATCTTCCAAACTAACATAGCCCCTAACACAAAATTCTAGTCTCTTGTATTTTTAAGGTTAACACCTCCATCCTCCCAAGATCTACAAATCTTATTCCATGCAACTAACGTTATCCTTGCTTTTTTCTGTTGACCCCTTCCAGAAGAAGGTCCTAAATTTCTAAGTAATTTTATTTATAATCTTCACAGACATATTGTCGCATGTCATCTAATAAATTAGAAGAGCATAGAGAACAAATTTCAGCATGGTAACCCTTCCCATTGTGGACAACCATTTCCCTTTCCAAGATTCCACTCGCCTCTCTACCTTTGCAATAATATTATCCCAAAGTACTGATGATTTTATCTCCTTATCCAACAGAAGGCCCAAATATTTACTAGGGAGTTCACCTTTCTTGAAATCCAAGATATTTACAATCTCCTCTTCTATGTTAGCTCTCGTATTAAAAAATAGAATCTCTATTTTTTCTCTGTTGATAATTTGACCTAAAGCTTTTGAGTAATCTTCTAGTATTATTTTAATGTTTCTTGCCTCTTCTACCTCATCTCTTCTATATAACATGGTATCATCCACAAATTGCTGGTGAGAAGTTGGTTCTACTCCACTAGTAATCATAATTCCTTTAACTATCCCCTATTCTCTAGCCCTAGTCAAAGACCTCCCTAACGCTTCTACCATTATGATAAACAAAAAAGGGGATAAATGGTCACCTTGACATAATCCTCTAGAGATTTCAAAGAATCCCTCTATGGATACATTTACTATAACAAATATCCTAGAAGTAGAAATGCATTCAAAAACTAAATTTATCCATTGTTTTGAAAAACCAAAGGCTTCCAAACTCTTACACAAAAACCTCCAGTCTACTCTATCATAAGCTTTTTTAATATCTAATATTACCAGCAGACTAGACATCTTATTACATTGAACTGAGTGAATTGCCTCTTGGGCAATAAGAACCCCATCCGGGATCAATCTCTCTGGGACAAAGCTTGTCTGCCCTTCTACTATAATTTTTGGTAATAAGCCTTTTATCCTATTCACCATAGTTTTGGTCAAGATTTTATAGATAGTATTGCAAAGAGATATTGGTCTAAAATCATCTAGATTAGTGGCTTTCTCCTTCTTCAAGATAAGTGTTATGAATATATTATTCATCTCCCTTAAAATTCTCCCATAATTTCTTATGCTTTTCATAACTTTAGATACCTCGTCCCCTAAAAATGACTAACATTTATGATAAAAATAGGAGGGAAAACCTTCTGGCCTTGGGGCTTTATCTGGGTGAAGATGACTAAAGGATTTCTCAATTTCTATTGTAGCAAAATTTTGCATTCAGTTTTTAATTTTGCTCTCTATTAATCAAAGATGGAATATTCCTTAGAATACTTTCTTGAGAGTTCCATCTCAATCCTTCTTTATCATTCAATAGATTCTCAAAGAAGTATACCGCCTCTTTAGAAATCTCCTCTGGATTTTCTAAAAGAACCCCATTAAGTTTCTTAATTTTTAGGATCCTATTTACATTTGTTCTAATATTTACACTATTATGAAAGAACTTCGTATTTTTATCCCCCTCAGCTAGCCAAACTTCCATGGACTTTTATCTCCAAAAGTTTTCTTCTTTAGCCAAAACTTATTCATAATTCTTAAGAAAATCCTTTTATCTCAAAAAACTTTCCTGGTTCATACCTTCCTTGAAAACCTTCTCATTTAACTCTTCCATTTCTTTCTCCAAAGATTCTTTAGTCCCAAAATATTGCCAAAATGGTCTTTATTCCATTGTTTTAATCTCCTTTTCATAGCTTTCAGTTTTTCCATAAACACAAAGGCTCTTGATCCTTCAAATGTTTCTTCCTTCCACTACTATTCTAACAAACCTACCAATTCCTCATCTTTACACCATACTTTTTAAAATGTAAACAAACATCTAAAGGGTTTACTATTTTCTTAATATTAAGAACTATTGGATAGTGATCTAAGCTAGAGGCTCGAAGAATAGTAGATTCCAGACCGAAATTAAAGTCAATCAAATTTCCTTTAATGAAAAATCTATCTAAATCTTTAGCGATATTAGTAAATCCTAACCTTCGGTTGGTCCAAGTAAACGTCCCATTTCCTATATGAATGTCCATCAACTCATTCCTATTAACCTAGCTCTTGAATTCCTCAACAATTTGTGTTGTCCTTCCTAAACCTCCATATTTCTACTCCAAGTTTAGAATAGCATTGAAATCCCCCTAATAACAAAGGGCTGGTTAGGGAAGGAATTAAATAGGTTCTCAATATCTCCCCATATCCCTCTCTTGTCTTGAAGGGAACTAGGGGCATACAAATTTGCCAAAAGAAAGTTAAGTGTGTTGTTAGTGCTTCTTACCCTTCCCCATAACTAGAATCTACCACCTCCCAATTTTTCAAAAGACACCTTCCTTGGATCTCATAATATGTCCAGAACTGCTGAGGCTCTAATACCTTATTCACCCACCACTTCCCATAGACCCAATTTTCTCTTTAATCTAATACACTCCTCTCCTAGCTTAGTCTCTTGTAACATCATAATATTTGCTTTAAAAGTACTAATAGAGTGATTTAAAATGCATTGCTTGTTAGGGGCATTTATGTCCCTAACATTCCATGTAATCAACTTCATGGCTCATTGGGAAGGCACTCCCCCTTCCCTGTATATAATGTTACTCCATCTCCTTTCATCTTCATCCCCACTTCCTCCAAGACCCCTATCTCCCTTCTATCCTCCTCATTATTCAAAACATTAACAATTCTTTGAAGCACTTCCTGACTATGCCCAAAGGGTTCTTCATCCTCATGAATAAGATGAAGACCCTTAATTGTTAAAATCTTCTAACTCCATCCGTTCTGTTTTATTCATCTCCATGCCTTCCTCTTCCATTACCATCACTAAATCTATCTTAGTGTCTAGCAATAAGTCCTCCCTTGCCAGGGCCAATTCCTCTTCCTCAACTGATTCTACAATACCTTTCTCAATATTCCCCAGTTCTTGGTTTACCACCCTCCTCATTTCCTTTGTCTGGTCTAAGATATCTCTTAAAGATTCCTTATACATATATCTACACTGATATCCATAGGGGGAGTCTCCTTTTCTAGTGTCTCTACCTTTCTCCATGCCTTAACCTCCTCCCTTTCTCCATTCTGAGGTATCTCACTTCAATTTAGTCCTTTGTTATTTTCCTCTTTTAATTCTTCTATCCTTGGACTATCTGTCTTTGTTATCTTGTCCTTGGCTCCATGTTTTATTACCTTCTCATTGATCTCCACAATCTCCCCTTCCTCTACTTCCTCATTTAGGGTTTGAGATCTATTTTCCAACACAAAACCTCTCTACTAATCATTAAATTGTACCTCCACCTCCTTATTATGAGGGAAAGGGCACATATATTCATCTTCCTTATCTAGGGTTTTTTCATTTATCACCTTACCCTTAAAGAATTCTGGTTAAATTTCAAAAGATGCTTCCTTTATTTTGACTACCACTGGTTTTAATGATTTGATACTAATGTCCATGCTTACTAAAATAACATAGGTTGCATAAGCATATAATCATTCCTCCATACCGACATATACTCCTATTTTTTTTACCTATATTCCTTATAATATCCTTAATAATTAATTCTACTGGCAATTTGGGAAGCAAAATAGCTCTAGCTACCTTAAAATCTTTCAAATTATACAGATTAAAGTTAGGTTTCCATTTTAAAAATTTAAAGCTGTAACCTTTAAAGTGGGGCAAATCCCCTATCAAAAATCTACTCTTAAGATCTTTTGTGCATCCTACAGATAAAAAATCCTTAGATAAAATGGAACACTTACATGCCCTTTAAAAGTGTTAAGGAACGAATCCGCTATTTATTTAGTTGGGATCCCAAAGCCACCCCATCTTGCAAGAACTCCAAATTTTTTGCATAGTCTCAGTGATTGTTCAACTAACTCGTCTGTGATTTCCTCCACAATCTTGTCTTTTGTGTATGAATTTATTCTCGTCAATGATTCCATTCTTTGCGATATAATTGGTTTATCATATCTCTTTCACTGCCTCCATGGATATTAGGGTTTCTACCCCATCCTCCCAATGGTTTTGGAAATGAAGTGAGTGATCCTTATGGTAGAAATTCATGGGAACCGGTTTAAAAGAACCTTCCTCACAAGATTGTAGATTTTGAAAATGATTTCGACTTGGACAAAATTGCCCTAATTGTTCCTCATTAGGAGGCCGTGAGTACTGCTAGTTTTTGTAGGTCCTCCATCTCTTAGAAAGACTATCGAAACCCTTTCTTTTAACCTTTAAAGTCTTATGTGACTTAACACTATGCCATTCTTGATCTCTCCTGGCTTGAGGAAGGGAAGCTTGGTTCCCCTAAACGCCATATGCAAATTTCGCATATCAAGTCTTATTGAAGAAATATTCCTGATGCTCGAGGTTCACAATTTTGCTATTTCAAAGCAGAGCCATTTCTTTTTTTTTTTTGAATATATGATTTATTTTAGTACAACAATCTTTAAATAATATTTTTAAATAAATTTTTTAATATATTTTTTGTAGAAGCAAAATTTTAAATAAGGAAGTAGAAAAAAATAATGAAGACGTGTCCTTTTTTCCAATAAGCTATTTTTAGCTTCTCTTTTTCCCAAAAAATATTTTTAATTTTTTAAAAGCTGATGCTCCCCTAAAATGCTCCCTAAAATACAGAAAAATTCTAATTTATCCTTTTTCTTTAATTAAAAATTCACAAAGGAACACTCCAAACACAACAATTGCTTAAATCTAAGTAGAAATTGCACAAAAAATTTGATGACCAATTGTATTCGTTTGAAGAAAGGCTTCTCAAATAGAGGTAATCGTAGGTCACAATTTTAAAACAAAAAAACCACCATGATACTCGGTGCCTGGTGGCTGTAAACTTTCTTATTTTGGTCTAAAACCCTAATTTTAAAAATATCTTTTCTTCGGCGGCGTCTCTCGAACTAACAGACAGCACAGCTTTGTTTTCTCCTGTAAGCAATTCTCACCTTCGGCGGAATCTCCCGAATTCATAGACTGCACAGCTTTAAGTATCAAACATGCCAAAGTCCAAGCGTAACAAAGTCGGTACGTTCAAATTTCATTTCTCTGCATTTCCATTTTATTTGAGTAGGAATTTCTGTCATCAGGGTCTCAATCTGTCGAATGTGTTTTCTCTTTCAATACATAAATTTGCAGATATTTCTGTATATTTTGTCGTTACAACCATTACATTTGCCTTGAAACGTCTAGTCCATCCTTTTTAACTTAATAACGTTTCACTTTTTTTCGCTCTTTGCCAGTAGCGAAACAGCGTCTCGGTATTGTTTTTCCTTACCCGGAAAGTACCAGTTATTATAGCTACTTTGCATTATCTCCAATAGCTCGATAATTCTTTATTACCTAGATTAGGTTCTCTTATTTTGTCTAGATAAACAAGGACTGTACATGGTCTCAACTCCGAAAGAAGAACAAATACCAAATATAGTATAAGATCATCAGTAACGATGGATATTACTCATTAATCTATATTTTCAATAGCATAGGGTATATAGAATAGGGTTACTTTAGTTTTCAAGATAAGTGACGGTTTTACCAGACCATCAATTGAAAAACAGCAACAATACAAAATGAGACAAAAGCTCATCAGTAATTGAGATACTAAATGATTAAAAATCTCATCATTAATCAAGGTTATTTGCTTATTTTAAATTTACCCTTTCTTTTCTAGATACACAAGGAACTTTGTGGGTTGTCAATTAAAAAAATTGTAATGGCCCCTTTCGGAATATACCTGATTTTGCCACAAATAGCAATTGCAGTCCAGCAAAATAGAATTCTAAAATAAAATTACAGCTGGAGACAATAGTTTCCCCACACGCATTTTGGCTAAAAGGCAACAACTACCACAGAATTCCCAGAACAATAATAGTTGTGGGTGGAAATTATTGTTGCCCTTTAGAATAGTAGGGCCCCCCATCCTAGCAATAGGAAAAGCGGGTGTTCAGGAGGAGGAGTTGGGTGGAAATTCTAGTTTGTGGGTGGGAGGACGTGTGTGGGGGGTTATATTGCTTATTCTAGCAGGTGTGTGGGGTTGGTTGGGGGCCTAAAGTATCACTCTGCAGAATAATTAAGTGCTAGGGTCCCATTGTAAGGGCCTTTGGTGTGAAAGATTCTTATGACGAAAGCCCTCTTGGTTTTCACCCTCTTATTGGAGGTGATTCTCTGATTCCATCTGGGAATCACAAGTGTGCTTAACTGTTGAGGATTGATTGAGGACTTGAAGTCATTTTTAATTGCTTAACTGTAACTCATGTTTCCATCCACCATTTTCAGTGAGCTGATCGTTTTTGACAAAGTTTGGATCTGCTGCTTTGTTGAGGTTTCCAGCTATTAAAAATGTTTTAAATCCTCATAATGGCTGCGCCTAGCATTTGATTGATGTTTTCATCTCTAACAAGTGCTGTGCCTAGGGTTCTGGATTAAGTGACCTTAGATCTGCTGTCATGCATGTTTTCCAACTACTGTACCTTCAAATAATGCTGATATTCATTCAGTGTTTGGCTGATAGAATAGTTGCGTTCATCATTTTCTGCCATTAAAGAAGGGTTTCAGGTGTCTATGTACTCCCAGGCACTGTATAATTTCAGCTCCATTATTGCATGTTTGTCATCCATTCAAGGTTTTGTACACTTTTGTACAGTTGTATGGACTGCTACAAGTGAGATTGTTGTTTAAGTAATTATTGTTGTTTGTCTAAAGTGATGTTCATAGGATCTTTTGTTGTCATAATAGTTAGGTTTGCTTAATTAAATATTCATGGTGCATGTGGAAGTATGTTCAAAGAGTTTTAGAACTTATTTACAGCTTCCATACATCAATAAATAGATTACTTTCATAGTTACATTGAGGATGTCTGAACTTGCTATTCATAAAATGCATTTTGATTAATAAGGGATTTGCAATGTTGACATATCCTGATCAATATCAATTTCAACAATTTTTCCTGAGTACTAAGGAATCATGAAGATCGTCAGATATTTAATCGTCAAAGTTGTTTTGGTGGATGCTAATTTTGTTTGTTCTTCTTCTGCTTTGACTCCGGCTTTGGTTTTTTGCGCTTCTTATTTTTTCCTAAGTTGCCGGTTCGGATTCCGGTTCGGAGGCAGGTTCGAGATTCGGGTTTGAAATTCGTCCAAATTTTTTTTGGGCTGGGTTCAATTCGTTTTGGGTTTATTTGTACCAGATTTTAAAAATAAATAAATAAATATATATCTATATGTAAACATATGCAGCAGCAAATAAGTTCTCACATTACTATGCTAATAATAAAGCAACATAGCAAAATACACCACCACATATATTGTCATTTTAGTTCAAATGACATAACAAAATGTCAAAATACACCACCATATCAATGTTTCGGTTCAAAAACAATAATGCCAACATTAATAATCACTATCAGTCATGAGTGATCAAAATATCATAAAAAATCATCAAACAAATCATCATCATTATGCTGTTGCAGATTAGAAGCACAAACAGTGCCACTAGCATCAGTACTAGCAGCCTTAGGCCCAGCCTCAGGATCAGCCTCAACATCACTAAGTAGCTCGCGATCACCATCATCAATTGCAAGTGCATCAAAGTGGGCTTCCAACTCCGCAAACTCTGGTTCAACATCCCAATGATGTGCCTCCCCTTTTTTTGTAAGTATTGTCTTTCTGTGTTGTGAGCTTCAAGTTTGAATGCACAAAGACCAAGTTATCTGCCTTCTTGGAGTTTAGTTGGTTGCGTTTTATTGAGTGGATGAAGGAGTATGTGCTCCAGTTCCTCTTAGATGATGATGAACTAGCAACCTAGCAATATTTACAATTTTGAAATTAGAGAGTTAAGAGTTTTGAATATAAATTCAATATATATCAACAATTATAAATTAGAATTTTAAGAGTAAAGAACTTACTTGTGATAAAATTTTGATGGCAATGGGTTGCAGGAGCTGGTACATTTGTTCATGGAAGTACCACCATTTATGAACATCAACATTTTTCTTGTTTGCAAGAGCTTCAAGACCACAATCATTGGTGCTCGTGAAACTCATGAATTTAGACCTCATTGTAGGTCATAGGTGCTCGGGAAAGAGTCTTCGAAGGGCTGCCTTGTACCCTTGAGCAACTTTAGGATCTCTATATGGGGCAACTCTAGTGGTACTCTCATTGAGGATCAATTGGCTATAGAACCTAGGGCTCAATGCAAAGGCAAGTAGATGCAAATGGGTAGTCATTTTGTTCCACCTCTCTACCATGATTACCTGTAGCTCCTTGAAGAACTTTTCATCTGGATCTTCCTCTTTCTCATTTATGATATTTCTAATATCCTCAATCATGGAGTCAATGCCATCATATACCTCACCCAAGCAAGGCCTATCCATGTCAGTGTATCGGATCATGCTCAATATAGGCTCGGTGAACTTCAAAAGGTACTCAGCACGATCCCACCAAGAGTCATCTAGTATCAATGCCTTAATGGCAGCTGCCATGGCACTATTAGATTGCCTCCATATGCTCCAATTAGCACTGATTACCATTCTAGACAATGCCTCTTTAACCTTGACAAGGCATCTCAAAACAATAGTGTTGGAGGCAAAGCGGGTCTCGACAACCTATTTTAAGATCAAAACAATAATAAATTAAGATCAAGATTAAATTTTTAAAATTTAAATTTAAAAACTTAGAAAGTTTACTAAACTAAAGTGACTAGAATTTTAAAAGATGTTCAAATTTTAAACAATTGAACTTACCTTCAAGAGCTCCAATTTCGAGAATTGTCTAAATATGGCTTGTGTCATATGGTGGTTTGTGACAAACATTTGTATCTCTTGTGCCTCTTCATACATTTTTTTAATCCACTCAATCTTAGTGCCAATTTTTTGTAGCATTAGGTTGAGTGAGTGCACAGCACAAGGTGTCCAAAAAATGTGTTCGAAGTGCTCCTCAACCAATAAGCCGGCAGCCCTACGATTCTTGGCATTGTCGGTTATTACCTGAACAACATTTTGAGGGCCAACTTGCTCAATGGCTTGGATGAGAATGTTTGCAATGAAAGGACCGTCCTTCACCTCTCCTTCACAATCCACAACTTTTAGAAACATTGCACCTCTTGTGGACACTGCAATAACATTGACCAAAGGACGATTTCTCGCATCTTTCCATCCATCAGATACTATGGTCACACCTGTTTCCATCCATGAATCCTTGATGGGCTGCATGGAAGCCTCTACATTGATCACCTCTCCATCCAATAAAGTGGTGCGCACCTTCTCATAACTCGGGCCCTTGAACCCCTTTGGAGCCTCATTAATTGATCTCACCATTTTTTGCCAATACGGTGAGTGAACAACATTAAATGCCAATCCACACGCATAGACACATCTCGCTATGGCTTCCTGGGCAATGTCTCTAGATTCATTTTGAAATGATGTTTCCAAGGGCCCCATTGCTCTCTTCTTTGCAATTAGTTCTTGAGGAGCACGCAAGAATGGATGGCCCTCTACGGGTGGTTCATTGGGAGTGGAAGTTGAAGACATAGATGATGTTTTTGTTTTTTTCCTAGCATTTTGCAAAGGATGAGAATTTGCCCTCCCAACTGCTTCGTCTACTTGTTTTTGCTCTTGAATATATTTGTTCAGAATGTGGTTTGGAAGAAAGGTTTTAGGTAGTACCCCATTAACTCTTGGTCTCCTTGTACAAAATTTAATGCCCTGTTGAGGAATAAAGCACAAATGTGCTTTCACTCTACTGTAAGAGCTACTAAATTCCTCTTTGCAATGGCTGCAAGTCCACACAACCTCCTCCACATGGCATTGGTTTAACCATTTCCACATATTTCCATAGTGGAGAGCGTCTGTCTATTTTGAAGTGTGAGTTTTCGGTGCTAGAAGCACTTGCAACCATTCTTTGAGTCTGAATGATGAATCTATAAACAACAAACAAAGCAAATATTAATTTAAAACAGTTACCTCTCTGAGAATTAGTTAATAAATAATATAAAACAATTAATATAAAATGGATTAGTCAAGTTATCTATAAACTATTAAACACTAAATCGAATACCACAAGTAAAATCTGTTGGCAACATATAAGCATGCGTACGAGGACAGTAAAATCATGGCTTTACAAAATGGTAAGATCAACATCTTCTGGTGCTCTTCAGTATGTGTATTGCTTATTAATATTTTATTAGTGTTTGTGGCTATGCGAGTGTGTCAAAATTGTGGATGCAGTAATGAACTGTGTTGTAGTCAATATGGATACTGTGGAAGTGGAGATCCCTACTGTGGGACTGGCTGTCAAGAAGGCCCCTGTTATTTCTATAGTACACACAAGAAATCTATATAACTGTGCAGTGAAAATCATAAAACTTGTAAGAAAATCAAAATACATATACGGTGATTACCTGAAATTCGATTTGCAGTGAATACTTATACTCTTTAGTCTTTACTTATAACTTATAAGTTATATTAATAGCCAAGTCCTGCAGCAATATCAAACCGTTTCCTTGCTGTCTGCTGGTAAAGGAAACGTCTGCAAAGAAAACATGATATCCTTTTGGGCCTTTGGCTGTAAAGAAAACATGATATCCTTAGGCTTTAGCCGCTTTACCATAAAAAACCCGTGTGGCATAAGTTTTAGGGTTTAAAACAATAAAAAAACAATTTTAAAAATCATAAAAACCGGCGTTGAAAGTCAACTCAAATAAAATTCGCATAAAATCGTTCCAAATTCGTCCCAGGTTTGCTGGTCTATTTCAAAATTCGCTCCAAATGTTGAAAAATTCGTCCAGAGTCCGTTTTGACGAATTTGGGACGAATTACACAGGGAAAGGGCGAATTGGAATCGAATTCAAATTTGCATCGAACCGAATGACGAATTTGGGTATGCCTGGGCGAATCTGGTAACTTAGATTTTTTCCATAAGGGTCACTTCCTTCACATTGTTATTTATATTGCCTCCTCTAGTTATGCTTCCACTGTTTTAGTTCTCAATGAATTATTCAGTGACCAGTGTCACTGTCAGAATTAATTTTTTATTGTAACTAGATGTAGCTATGTTTCCCACTGCCCTATGCTTATTGCTTGGATAAGTTAGTATAGTTTGTTGTCTTTCTTGTCTATTTGACAAACTGTCTGGGCCTAAGTTTTATTTATGCAAGTTAATATTAGAAAAAACATACATAAATGTTGTCATCAATTCATTGTGTGGGATGAGCATGGTCTAGTTTGGCTTTTATTGAGTTTCATTGCACAATGCTTTTTAACTTTTGACACTCTGCAATTAAAATGCAATCTTCAGTTGGTGGTTATTAGGAGATGCACTGCAGTATGCATTTATAACTCAAAAGTCATTTTGTAAGATTATTTTGTCTTTTCTCATGCGGTACTTTGCACATTGATTCTTTTTGGCATTTATATGTTTTGATTTAATTTTAACCTACTGGTATCTATTTGATAGTCATATTGTCATTTTCAACTGATTGCAGTTACACTTTCTGAAACCAAAAGGAAGGGAAGGGAACATAAGGAGTCAATAGTAAGTGCTGTGAGGCAGGCTGCAGAGGATTACATTTCAGTGTATGTTTTCTCTTTTGAAAACATGCGGAATTCAAAATTTAAAGAGCTCAGAGACCAATTGAAGAGCAGCAGCAGGTACTGTAAACAATTCTATTTATTTTTGGTAGATTACTTTACTTTAGAGGGGTAAATACTTCTGACCCGTAGCTATGAACTGGTGAGGTCACAAACAGGGGGCTTCATCCCCAACATAAACTCTTAATAATAATACTCCAACTGTGTTTGATTTGGTGGCAAGAATAACAACACCACAATTAAACCATCACAATATGCCAATATTGGCATTTTGGTATATCACTCAACTAGATTCTATAAA
The DNA here is from genome assembly GCA_027943335.1 of Chamaecyparis obtusa. Classification (NCBI taxonomy): domain Eukaryota; kingdom Viridiplantae; phylum Streptophyta; class Pinopsida; order Cupressales; family Cupressaceae; genus Chamaecyparis; species Chamaecyparis obtusa. Next base: position 2,140,744 of record BSBK01003313.1, read on the forward strand.
CCAAATATTTATCTGAATTCTCTATTTTTAAAGGCAGACCTCAGAAATTTTGATCCTTTATAATGTTTCGTTCTTGTGGTAACATGTTTGGAAATGATTTTTGGTTGAAATTTATACAAATCATTTTCTAGTAAATTTTATTATGACAACTTTTTTGATATTTTTATAGATTGTTGATATTTTTGACATTTATTATTAGTAGGTAGTTCAGAACCTTAGTTCTAGACAACTTTTTTGATATTTTTATAGATGGTTGATATTTTTGACTTTTACTATTAGTAGGTAGCACAAAACCTTAGTTCTTGGCAATTTTTTTAACCTTTTTCTTCATTTTTGTTCTTCCAACTTTTATTGTTCGGCTAACTTGAAGTATCAAGATAGAGTTGGTTAGACTATTTATGTAGAGTTGCATTGACATGCAATGGGGATACAACTATTTTTCAAGCCTCACTACTATAGATACAATAACTGTATACAACATTTAAAAAACACACAATACACATACACATACACATACACATACACATACACATACACATACACATACACATACACGTACACGTACACATTGCAGAAATGAGACTCAGACTTGACAAGGCTGACTTGACTTGGGACTCTGCAAAAAATAGGCAAGACTCGGTAGGGCTTGGCAAAATACCAATTTCTAGTGAGTCTCACCTAAAGCGAGATCCTAGAGAGTCTTGGGCTCCTAGGACTTGGCTTGGGACTTGCCAGGACTTAGAGAATCTTGGAACTATGATACGTATACGTATACATATACATATACATATACATATACATGTACATGTACATGTACATGTACATATACATATACATATACATATACTCCTTCCTTGCTTATACCCTTACCTCGCTTATTGTTCTTCTGAGCTCATTGTGACTTCTACTCCTTCGAGCCGGGCCCGTTGTTGGTTTGTTGGGGCCTTGGCCCTCCTGGGTTCCACAAGTATTGAGATGGATTGTCTCCCTCCTTTTCAGTACTCTCTTGATGATCCTCACTTTCTTCTCCCGTCTAGACAGGAGTTAAGCAAGTGTATCAAGACTGACATTTACAAGCAGTTTATTCACACTATTTGGGTTAATCTCCACAGGGGTCTTCGCCCAAAGATGGCATTCTATGTTGAGCACTATTTGGAGTTGAAGGAGAGATTCATTGTTTGCCCCTCGTACTTATCTCACCACTAGGCGCATGCCCTTCGGATCCCTCTTGGTTCCTTCAGAGTGGACTCGCATCGTCTTCACATTGAGACTGACCACTAGCTAACTGGCTAGGGAGCATAGGATTTGCTAGCTATGCAACATGGATGAGGCTGAGACTAAGGAGCATTTCATTTTCCGCTGACCTATATACTATGAGATTAGAGGTAGATTTTGCTTCTTTTTCAGAGAGGTTCAATCCCTCGCCACATTTTTCAAATTCACCGATTAGAGGTGCCTCACTCTTTACATTTAGGAGGCCACTAGACTCCGAGACCACTCATTGCAACATCAACATCAACATCATCATGCCACCACACAGTCTTGTCAGCTTATCACTTCCTTCGTCATTGGGGTTCACTTTGTGTGTGGTCCTAAGCGTCAGCTAGACCCCCCTTCCAACTATTCTTGGCTTGCAAACCCTCGGGTGAAGCATAGGAAGCGATCTGGACCCCCCCTGCTTGCACTTTGGGTTATCCTTTGGTTTTGGGGTTCTTTTCGGTGATGCAAACTTTGTAGTAGGTTTTTGGGTTTGGGTTCTCCTTGTTGGAGTTCTCTTCCCTCCCTATCTCCTTCTCTCTCTCTTTCTATTTTCAGTTGTTTGTTTGTTTGCTTGTGTTGCTCTTTTTTGGACACTGTTTGGTACTCCTGCTTTTGGATGGTACCTTGTATTGTTCTGGACAGTTGTGTGGACCTGCTTTGTGGTCTTTTGTTGGACATTAATTGATTTATCTTATCTTGTCTTATCTTATACATATACATATCACAATTTGACAAGCTATTACGGAAGATGTTCATTACTTTAAAAGCAATATATACATAATTGCCATTATATTCTAAAATGTCAATTTGTAAATGTAGTTTAGTTATCAAAACATCAATTGAATCACATGTCATAAAAGATTATATTATTGTTTTTCTAGTATTGGAGCTCCAAACATCGTAAGATTCTTTAGAGAGCCATGATAGTTGAAGTGACCACCATCACTTTCAGAATTAGATGAAGATGCACCAAAATATCCTTTTGCAATGTTAGAGTTCTAAACTATTGCTTGTGATGTATTGTGATACATCAATGTTTTTCATTTCAAGTTGCACATCTTAAAGTCTACTAGGTTGTTTCTTATAGTTTGTGAAGAAGTGTGACAAGCGATGAAGATTGCAATTGACATATTCAAGAAGCTTTGCTTTAGTACTATTTAATTTATAAATATTAAATATTAAATTTATATAAATATTAATTACTATTTAAATTTCAAAAAATGAAATATAGAACTTATAAATTTTATTGAATATTTAAATAATATTCAATTAAGTTATATGTAAATTTAAAAAGTTAAAAATCTGACCATTTATAACTTATATGATTAAAAATTTAAAAACAATAGATTTACATATAGAATTATTTTCCCTTCAACATTTCGGGAATGTGGTTACAAGGTTTGGCTCTTCGATTTGTAATAAAGAAAATGATGTGGTGCTATTGGTTGACAATAAGTGCAAGATGGATTAACTTGGCAATATATTGAATCAATGGCTGCTGGCTCTAGAGTACTCCTATTATTAGCAATTGATGTCTAGGCGTTTCAAAAGAATGTGTCAACTTTGTATGGAAGGAGGTTGATTTGTAAATTCCTTGGCATGTAGTTATTTCTGAAAAATTGGAAAGCAAATAGAGGAATAGGAATTGCGAGTAGTTTTTGTTAGATATTTTATTTCCATCTTCAACAATGAATTTGGTTTTATGCAAGAGTCTTCACGAGGCATGGGCATGTGAGTTTCATGCCCTTCGAGGAAATGCCTGTTGCAACACCAATTTGGATTTGCATGTGCTCATCCTTCAAGAGTTTTGGGCTCAATATGTTTTGAAACGATTGCTAGATCTCTAGTATTAGTTATTAATATATCATAATCCTTCCATGTTAAAGGTATGTTTGTCTATGCCACAATATGCATTGATCTAAATCATAGTATTCCTCTTGCAAAAAGTATATCTTTGAAAGAAAGAGAAACAAAGTGGGTCGTATCATGAATACTTGCTATTTAGATGTTGCGATTGTCATGAAATTATATCTCATTAGGATATGTGCAATTTTGGGAGGAAAAATTCAAGAATGTAAGGGTCGTGAAGATTTTGAGAGATTAAAAAGGAATCATTAAACCACAAAAGAAGCATATGCTTATAAATATAAATAAAAACAAAGGAAGGAAAAAGTTTGCAGATCAAAAAATGTCTTCCCAATGGGGAATGGAGATAGTAAAGGAAATTCAGTTGCACGGAAGTGGAGTTGAAGATCAATATCTATTCAAAGCCAACAAATTCAAAGGAGAACTAAAAAAGTGGGTTGATGATTCTAAAGGTGAAAAGGGCATTTTGCATATGAAATCCATGGATAATGGAATCTTTCCTAACAGGTTTACCTAAGTACCTTCAAAGGTAACCATTAAGAAAGAAACTTGGTAGTCACTTAGCTCATGAAGAAGGATTTAGCTTAAAGATAGAAGGTTCGAGTGAAGTTACATCTTGAAGAACATTGAAAAAAAGAAAAAGGAAATTTTGGGAAAACTGAGGTTGGAACATATACTTAATGCCTTACATTCAGCAACACTTTTTGATATAGCTGTTGGCAATCAAACCCAATTGAAAAAGCACTTGGTAAGCACCAAGAAATCATAATTTTCCTAATGTTTATCATCCTTTGCAACAAGGTTTTGAACACTCCCTCTAAGAAATGTCTCCAAAGATTCTTGGGGAAATAACTTTAGTTATTATCTTAATTTAGGAAGCCAACATTTACTCTAACTGGGACCTTGAGAACATGCTCCTATTTCAATAGAAATGGGAGATTTTGCACTAAATTCCCATAGGCTTAATTGGTTGTTTGGCTATCATCTAGAATAAGCATGCATTTGACATGTAGGAATCGTTCTCCATAGATTGTTGGCCTGTAGTCTTAGAAAGTACTCTTATTTATAATATGCACTTTACTCTCATTAATGTTTATGGCCCTCAATCCATCTAGGAAAAGATTCTCTATTATTTCCAAATCAGAGATAAGTTGAAAGTTGATGGAGAAGCAAAGTTGATTGTTGATGGAGACTTCAATGCAAGACCTGATTCACATGTAAAGTAAGGGGGATTTCCATCTCTTGACAAAGAGGGTCTTTCTATTAATATTAAAGATTTTGTACTTAGGGATATTTGTCCTTGAAAAGGATGGTTCATTGGGACTAGTTGAAGAAAGGGAAGAGAAAATATTTGCTAAGATTGACACGTTCTTGGCCTTTACTTCCTAGTTAGATAATAAATTTAAATGCAATTTTGAAGTCTTATAAGAAGGAAGCATTGATAATAGGTCCATATCCCTAACCATTAATCCATGTAACTTCTCCAAATGCTCTCTATATAATTTGGAGGAAATCTGGCTGACTCAATTGACTTTTGACTAGGTGGTTACTTTTGTCTAGTGGAATGATAGAAACTACTATGGGATAAAAATGTACATCTTTAGCAAAAAAATAAAAGATCTCAAACTCAAACTCAAGCAATGGAACCATAAGGTTTTGAAAAACTTATTAATGAAAATGTCTTGTTTGGAACAAAGAATGATAGAGATATAATCTCTTCTTCTAGCTAACAATAATTTGGCATCTCTCATAGAAGAAGAAAAGGAAATTTCTTCTAATCACAATGATATTTTTTTGATGAGAAGAGATCTTTGTTGATAGTGAGGACCATGCAAACAAGTAAGATCTCTTTATTACCTAGATCCCTTCTATTATTAGACATTTTGAGAATGTGGTGCTCTTATGTGCTATTGAAAAACGAAAAATGCTGAGAGAGGGAAGAGGTGAATCAGTATTTTAAAAACTTTAACAGAAAAACAAATCTGAGAAGCACGCTCAAACAAGGAGACAAGACACAGATATTTTTTTCACGTGGAAAACCCAAGCTGGGTAAAAAACCACGGCTTCACTAATCAATTGGGCTACAACCCCTTTACACTAAGAGCTACAACTCTTCAGAGATACAATCCAGAACAGGCTCCAACCTGTCTCAAAAGGCTACAACCTTTTCTAAAGAACATTTGAACAATGTTAAAATCAGAATAAGTTCTAAGTCTTTACAGAAGACAAAAAGACTTTGGAGTTGACACAATGCACGTCAAAACACATAGCTCTTTATTGCACTTTGAGCTTCCTTTCAAAGCAACTCCCCCACAGCACTGTCTCCTACATCTTCTTTAAAATTGATACTCCCAGATGAATTTATGCCTCCCTTCAAGAAACGAATCACTGTATATTGTCACTGTATCGAACTCATCCCTGCAGATTATTCAAACTGTGTTCTAAACGAACATTCAACAGCTTCCTCAAAACGCCATTGCCAGCACATCTAATGCACCGGTTTTTGTTATGACTTTAACACACCCAAATTCTGTTGTAATTTTAGCACCGAGCTCGATTCTGAGTCCTCACCCTCGTTTTAACTCTTCATACACTGCTGTTTTACATAATACACATCATGCAATATGCCTCTTCCTTTACATGCAACAGCTCCCACTGCATTTCTCACCACCTACTTCTGTAGTTGAGTTCAATTCTTTTTGACTCACTGTGCACGCTGCTTGAAGATGCCGTGTCTTTCTTTAAAAAACACTCCTGCATTAGCACCGTTAACCCTGTGTATCTCATGATTAAAAGACGTGACTATATGTCCGTTTTTAAAACCTGCCTCATATAACAGTCATTTTTTTTATATTTAAGAAAACATGATACACACACATGTTCAAAAACCGTTTTCTCCTCACAGTCCAAAACGCTTTTCCTCAACCGGAAAACTGCTGCATGCTATGATTTTGCAATCTTTTCCAATTGTCACTTACAGCGCTTCACTACTCATTACTTTCATGATTCTTCTGGCGCAACACAACAACACCAAAAAGTCTGTGTAGAACTGTTACACACCCGGCTTCATCATCTTGCATATCCATTACCGAGCACCCTTTTGATATGCCATTTTTATCACTATAAATAAAACGCTTATGTTCCAAGAAATTTACAGCGAAACTGAACACGGAATGCGACAGCTGTAAAGAAACGACCTGCAGATACTAACTTTAGTATAAAAACAGCATGCGACAGACTGGCATAATTTCATACCCGCACTTGTCTTTTTAATAGGTGTCGACTTCCATATTCTGCCATTACTTCATATTCACTCTCCAGCGCGCAACAGGATACATGAGTGAACATTTGAAATGATGAGGAAGCAGCAGTCCCGTAAGAACATGGGACAAATACACAAAACACAACCAACACAGAAAATGTGACACTTGCAGCATACCACATCACATATCCGACAGAGAAAGTCTTGATAAAATGGTGACACTTGCAGCATACATCTGACTCAAGTTAAAGCCATTGCGACATCAATGACAGAAAATATAACAGCTATCTCCAAAGATGAAGTTTGAAACAGTTCTTGATATGATAGGGGATAAGGCTTCTAGGCTAGAGAGTTTTTTGCCTCTCTTCCAACGATTTATAATTTTTTTTGGGATTCTACTTTTAGGCCCACAATTCCACCTTCCTCCATCTCTTCCCCAAGAGGATGTAAGCTATCAAGTTTAAATATTTGAGACCTATTGCTCTGTGTCACATGGTCTACAATATCATTTCCAAAGTCAACTAGTAGAATATAGATAATCTCGTTGGCTATCATTTTCAAGGACCAATGGGTTTTATGAAAGGGAGACAAATCACTGATGGTATTGTTATGATGCATTAGTCATTGCTCTCCTTGTATGCAAGTAAGAGGGGTACATTGCAAAGGTATTTTCTTTATCCTTATCTCTTCCGTTGAGTTTTTATCTCATGTAGGAGCTTTTGCATAGGTGTAGTGTGAATGTGTTGCAAGTGTTTCAAGTTTTCTTTACCCCTTTGTTATTCAGCAAGAAGCATGACATGATATAGATTGGAATTTGTAATGTCCCCTTTTGGGATCACCTTATACCTTGCCCTAAATTCACAAATCCCAAATGAAATGGGAGTAAAAACGTAGTTAGAGATGTAATTCTTACTCGAATAAGATGAGATAAGCTGTATAAATATCAGAAGTTTAGTTTCTTATATCAGGTTGATCTCTTAGATCAATCTCTTTTATCAAATGGAATTCTTTTGCTTAATATGCTCTCAAGACCTGAAAAATACTCTTTTATTGTTACTCCTTTTTTACTTGAAATGGAATCTCCTTTATACTTTGTTAGTGAAAGGGTCACCACCTTTCATTATAATTAAGTCACCACTTCTCATTGTTGCCTTTTAGAACAATATATTTTTCCCCGCATTGCTTTCCCTTAGATGTCCTCAAATGAAACATTCTTCCCTTTATATCTTCCAATGTGGGGGAGAGTCACACCTCTTTATCATGGCTACCCTTTGCAAAGGTCACAACCTTCCACAATTAGCATCCTTTGGATGATTCACAACCCTTCATCATTTATGCCCTTTGAAAGAGTCAACCCTTCATATTTGTCCCTCATTGAAAGAGTCACAAACCTTCATAATTACCACCTTTTCAAATAGTCACAACCCTTCATAACTTTTGCCCTTTGGATGAGTCACTTCCTTATTTTCTTCTCATTTCATTTTTCTCATCTATTAATTCTTCCTTGCTTCACACCTTCCCTTTCCTCTTCCTTCCCCTCTCCCCCTTTCAAATGAAGTTCTCTTCCCTGTTTTTATATCTTATGTTTAAGGGAATCACACCTTTTTATTTCATGCCATTTGACCCTTCATTAACTTAACTAATTTTAATTATGTTATATTTTAATTTATTATTTTACTTTTTTAATTTAAATATTATTCTTTTTCTCTTATATTTTATTTTCATTATTATTTAATATTAAATCCTAGTCAAAAGGGGACATCACAGAATCACAACTAGGTTTGATTTTATCGTTGTATTTCTCCTTGCAAGAGTAAGCCACTTACTCTTCCATGACATGGCTTTGAATTTGCACTTTGCAATCATTTCTTCCCTTTTAGTAGATTTATATCCTCCATTGAACATCAATGGTCCCAAATATTTTGTTGGGAGATTCTTAATGCAAAAGCCAAACAAATCTGCGAATGTATTCAGAATGGGATTTTGGTATTAAAGAAGTAAATCTTTTATTTTTCCTTGTTTAGAATTTGCCCAAACAATCTCATATACTTGCTCAAACCTTTCTTGATTCCTTCTGGATCCTTCAATGTATGTGGCCTTTTCAAGGAGAATTCTCTCATCAACAAATTGGATGCATGTTTGGTTGACATCCTCAAGAATTCTCATCCCTCATCATTTGTTTAAACTTTGCCACCTCTTGAAGGAGCAGCCTATCACTTCTGCCATGAGATCACATACAAAGAGGGTGATAATTGGCCACCATGCGTCCTCCTATTGGAGGAATTGAAGAAATCACATAATGACCCGTTGATTGAATGAGAGAAGTGGGCCATAGAGATGTACTAAAAAATCAGTTGCAACCAACAGTTGGCAAAGCCAAAATTCTCCATTATAGCAACAAGAAATCTCCACTTCACCCTTTTGTAAGCTTTGCATACATCTAGTTTGATAAACATACTTGTGAGCCTATCTCTTGAAATGGAATGAATAGGTTCATTTGTTAAGACAATGTGTTATGGGTTTTAAGGCAGATTGGAGTAATAAACAATATTAAATATAATGCAAAATAAGGGAGGCAAAAATAACAAAACACAATAACATAAATATTTAACGTGGTTCACCCAACGTGGACTACATCCACGAGAGAAACAACCATCCACTTCCTTCTATTATCCAAAGAAGAGCAAATTACACTATGATATCTTTTACATTACACAACCACTTATTTATAGGCCTTTTAGGCGGTTTACATGCCAAATCCCTAGCCAACGCCTTTATCAAATAATATGCAATTTTGGCTTCGGGGGTGGAGCCCCCAACACCCTCAGCTGGGGGTGCTCCCCCTAGCAACCCTTGCTGGTGGTGTTGCCCCCAAACCTCTCATTGGCTTCGCCCTTGGGGGGGGTTCATTCCCCTGGGTCCTGTAGCAAGGGATTTGCCCCCCTGCACTCCTATGTAAATTGATTTGGAGGGAAAACATGGGTGACAAAGTCACCAAAATTCAAGCTCAACAACATGATCATTCACCACATATCAACAATCTCTCACTTAGAGATTGATTAGACTTTGCACCAAACAATCTCCCACTTGGAGACTAATCTTGGACGAACCCAGTTGCACCTGTAGGTCCTATTGGAGTGACACACCTGGACGTGGCTTGTTTCTCATTTCCACTAGTATCATGCTTGAAGGCCAACAAAAACTTAGTAGGAAGTCAGTTTCTCTCGAGTTACTACTTTGGTCAACATATCTGCAGGATTCTTACTAGTGTGTATCTTCAATTTCAATTGACCATCCTCTAAAACTGAGCATATGAAATGGTATCGAAGTTGTATATATTTTGTCTTAGAGTAAAGTGCTGAGTTCTTTGCAAGGTGAATGGTACTTTGACTATTACTATACAACCTGCTATGCTCTTGGTGCTTTCCCAATTTCTCCTTAAACCTTTGTAACCAAATCATCTACTTACTAGCCTTGATAGCAGCAACATACTCTGCTTTTGTGGTGGATAGTGCAACAACCTTTTGCATCCGTGAAATCCAACTAATTGTTGTTCCACCTATAGTAAACACATACCCTGTTGTGCTCCCCTTGCTACCTATATCTTTTGCCAGATCTGAATCAACACATCCTTGGAGAGTGTAATTAGAACCTCCAAAACACAATGTCTGTGTTGCAGTACCTCTCAAATATCGGAGGATCCACTTTATTGCATTCCATGCTCTTTTCCAGGATTGTTCATATACTTGCTCACAACTCCCATTGCATGTGCAATATCTGGCCTTGTACACGCAATGGCATACATCAAACTGCCAATTGCTGAAGAGTATAGAACCTTGGACATGCAGTCCATATCTTTTTGTGTCTTGGGACACATCTTCTTAGTCAATTCAAAATGATTAGACAAAGGTCTACTAATTGGTTTTGCATCCTACATCTAAAATCCCTTTAACACCTTTTCTATGTAATCACTTTGAGACAATGTTAATTTGTGATTTTTCTTGTCTCTAGTTATTCTCATACCTAGGATTTGTTTTGCTGCACTCAAATCCTTCATAGAAAATACCTTTGCTAATTTATGCTTAAACTCATTTATATGTTGCATATTTAATTAGAGCCAACAACAAGCATGGCATCAACATATAATAACAAGATAATGTAGCTACCTTTGCCCAATCTTGTAAAATAAACACAATGATCAGAATGACATTTGTTGAAATCTTGCTCAACCATAAAACTCTTAATACCATTGCCGAGGTGCTTGCTTTAGGCCATACAAGCTTTTTTTTAACCTACACACTAAGTTCTCCTTACCTTTGACTTCATATCCTTGTGGTTGTTGCATATAAATCTCTTCTTCCAAATCTCCATGGAGAAAAGTTGTCTTTACATCTAATTGTTCAAGATGCAAGTTTTTGTAGCCACAAGACTTAAAATAGTTTGAATTGAAGTCATCTTAACAGTAGGAGAAAATATTTCATCAAAATTGATACCTTTCTGTTGTGCAAAACCTTTTACCTCAAGTTTGGCCTTATATTGTTTCTTGCCTCCATGTTCTTCCTTTAACTTGTAAACCCACTTGTTTGGTAGTGCTCTCTTACCTTTAGGTAATTCAACTAGGCCCCAAGTTTGATGCTTTATTGAAGACCCCATCTCCTCTTTCATTCCTTGCTCCCACTTATTTCTGATTTCAACCTGCATTGCTTCTGCATAACTTTTTGGCTCACCAGGATCAATCAATAGTACATAATATAATGGGGGAGAGAATCATTTAGGGGGTGTACTTATCTTGGTAGATCTTCTTGCAGGAGTTTGGGGTACCTGTTGTAGTTCTAGTTGCTCAATATTTTTTGGATTGATTGTAGTCTATTTTCTGGGATCTCATCAAGCACTGTGTATTCTCTATTTTATTTTTCTTGTTTATTTCCCCGACTTTGATCTTTATACATGACCTCATTGAATATGACATCCTAATGATTTTGTGATTTTCATTAACTCCATACCCAATAAAAGTACAATTCTTGGATTTTGCCTCAAGCTTTGTTCTATTTTTAATGTCAATATGGACAAATGCATCACAACCATTTTTTTTTTCAGGAATGAGTAGTTTACCTTTTTATCTTTGCATGCCTCCTTTGGAATACCACCATTTAAGGAACTTGAAGGACCTCTATTTATCAAGTAAACAATAGTGTCTATAGCATCTGTCCAAAATTACAATGGCAATCTTGTATGCAATCTCATACTTCTTGCATGTTCCATGATAGTTCTGCTCTTCCTTTCAGACATACCGTTTTCTTGTAGTGTTCTTGGAATTGTCTTTTGTGTACGTATAAATAGTAACTGTCAAACTCTTTGCTGCAATATTCACCGTCATTATCTGATCTGAGACACTTCAACTTATTTCTTGTCTCGTTCTCAACCAAAGCTTTCCATTTCTTAAAGTTATCAAACACGTCTGATTTTTTGGCAATGAAGTAAACCCAAGTTTTTCTTGTTGCATCATCAATAGAAGTAACATAATAATATGACCCACTAAGAGATGATACTTGAGCTAGTCCCCATGCATCTGAATGCACAAGCTCGAACTTTTCACTCGTCTTTTCCTTCCCATCTCTGAGAAATCTGACTCTCTTTTGTTTTCCATAAACACAATTTTCATAAAAATCCTAATTAAGTTGCTTCAAACCTGACAATACATTCCTGGAAGTGTCCAAGTCTATTGTGCCACAATGTTGTATTTGTTCTTGTGGAAGCTAGGGAAATAGAATAATTAGAATTTCCAACACATAAATACAGTGTACCTACCTTTTCCCTTTTTGTAATTTTTAATAAGTCTTTAGTGACCTTCTATGAATTGTTTGTAAATGTAACTGTGCAACCTTCACTTCACAGTTGTCTCGTTGATATTAAACTTTTTCTCAAATCAGGAACGTCTTACCTCTTTCAGCAACCATTGATTTCCTTTTGGCAATTTTATTTGTATGTTTCCTTTTCCAACAATTTGACATGGTTGTTCATCACCCAAATTAACTTGTCCAAAGTCATCTTGAACCTAATCTAGAAAATATTTCTTATGTGGTGTGGCATAAAATGAAGCTTTCGAATCTAACACCCAATCAGTAATATTACTTAAAGAAAGAATTAAATCATCTTGTAATACATCACCTGCTACATTTGCTTCCTTATTATTTTCTTGTTGTCCATCTCCTTGTTTTCCCTTTCGAGATCAACAATCTTTCTTTAGACGTCCTTGCTTCCCACAATGCAAGCACTCCAGACTTGCCCTAGATTTGGATCTGCCCTTTCTAGATTTCCCACGGTTCCCTGGGCTTGTCCCTCCTTTCCTTAGTCTTCCCCTGTTCTCAATAGTCAAATCATTACCTAATGTCTCACCTATGCTTTATCGTCACATTTCCTCACTAAGGATAGTACCAACAATATCATAAATCTTTAAAGTATTTGAACTAGAGACATAGTTACTTACAACCATAACAAAGGTATTCCAACTTTTGGCAATGAGCACAAAATCAAGAGAGCTCTAACCTCTTCATTTAAAGTTATTTTCACAGATTTAGCTGAAAAGTAACTGTTTTAAACTCATTTAAATGATCAACTATAGATCCGCTTTTTGGTATTTTCATATTAAATAAATGTTTCATAAGAAATACCTTATTGGAGGCCGATGGTTCTCATATAGTTTGTACAATGCCACTATTGGTGGACCCTCCGTTGTTGTTTCTTTTGCTATATTGAAAGCCATAGACAATGGCAGACATGACCATATTGTTCCTAGTGCCTTCCTATCCAAAACTGTCCATTGCGGATTTGTCATACTCACTGTCTTCTTTGCTGCTCCACCCAACAATAAGTAAAGATCCTTTTTCTATAGATAAGCTTCTATTTGCATCTTCCATAGCTGATAGTTTCAACCGTTGAACTTATCAACCTAAAGCTTGCCTTCTTCTACGATTGTTCCTACTCAAATCTGAAAACTCTTGCCAAATGATCTAAATACACAACTCTGATACCAGTTGTTAGGGGCTTTAAAGCAGACTGGAGCAATAAACAATATTAAATATAATGCAGAATAGGAGAGGCAAAAATAACAAAATGCAATAATGCAAAGATTTAATGTGGTTCACCTAATGTGCGCTGCATCCACGAGAGAAACAATCGTCCATTTCTTTCTATTATCCAGCGAAGAGCGAATTACAATTTGATAACTTTTACATTACATAACCACTTATTTATAGGCCTTTTAGGTGGTTTACAAAGGTCAGTTTACATGCCAAAACCCCAACCAACTCCTTCATCAAATTTTAGGCAAATTTGGCTTTGAGGATGCTGCCCCCGAAATCCTTGGCTAGGGGCACTGCCTATGGCAACCCTCGGTGGGGGCATTGCCCCTCGACCCCTATCATGGGCTCCGCCCCGTCGGGAGGGTCATCCTCCTAAGCCCTATAGGAGGGGATTTACTCCCCTTGCACTCCTCCGTTAATTGATTTGGAGGGAAAATGCGGTTGACAAAGCTCACCAAAATTTAAGATCAACAGCATGATCAGTTGCCACATACCAACATAATGCTGGCTGAAGTCTCCTTGCCAGTGGTGAAACCATTTTGTTCTTGTGAAATCGAAGATGGCAAAACTAGCTTCAACTAATTTGCAAGAACCTTCGTCATAATTTTATAGATCCTATTCAATATGCAAATGGGTCGATAATTTGCAAATGATTTACATTCTTCTTTCTTTAGAATAAGGGCGATAATAGTATTGTTGATGTCCTTCACAAACTTCCTTTTGAAATCCTCTAGCAAAGCCCAAACAGCCATCTCAAAATAATACTAGCATTTATGAAAAAATAATCTTTTGAGCCCATCCGGTCTTGGCGTCTTCTCCGAATGCATTTGGAATGTAGCCACTCTTACCATTCTCTATTGAGAATGGACACTCAACATTTTGTTGTTGTCAAAAACACACCTCGAGATACAATCCGTGATACCTTCCAAATTGAGACAATCATTAGTTCCATCGTGACAATTTTCCTGTTTTCTCGTAACATTTTATCAATCCCGTTGAAACTGAGTTTAGCCTTGGTTGAGGAATGAAAAAAACCTAGTATTTAAATCCTCGGTCTTGCTAGGTTTCCTTGGCTTTGTATCTCCAAAAGTGTTCCTCTCTTGCAAGGAGTGCCACATGCTCTCTCGGCAATGGTCTTTTAAGCTCAAAATCGTCTAGTAAAATGTTGTGTTTGATTACTTTTTTGGTTCAAAGCTTCCATTTCCCTTTCCTTGTCCTTGGAAAATATTTTTGAAACTAGTGGTATTCCACTCCTTCAACCATTTCTAAGATGTTGGAGCCTCTTAGTGAATTTATAGCTAATGGTTCCATTGCCTTTAGAAAGCTCCTTCCACCAAGATTTCAAATAACCCACCAAATTTTGATCCTTGAACCAAATATCTCAAATTTGAAACACCCCTTAGTAGGTGCATTTGAAGTTTTGATTTCCAACAAAATAGGGAAGCAATCAAAGTTGCAAAGGGAAGAATGTTTGATTTGAGTAGTTCCCCTCCATGCACCTAGTTGTGTGAGAAAGAAAAAATCGTCCAACCTTTTTGAAATTGAGGTAAACCGTGGTGTCCTATTAGTCCATGTGTAAGTACCATTCCTTGGGGGGGTAATCAATCTGGCCCGCCTTTTCCACAAAGTCTCCGAAGTCTAGAATCACTTAATTGATCTTGTTTAGCCCGCTACCCTTTTCCTTAAGATCTAGGATGGTGTTGACATCAACACCAAGAATGATTTTGGAACTTTCCAAAATTTTCAATTTTCCTAATAAGATGTTCCATAAATTCCTTTTGTTAGCGGTTTTAATTGGGCCATAAATATTGAATAAGAAGAAATTGCACTCCGAACAAATCACATCAACTTTGCAAGAGACTCAACATTATCACCTCTCAAGTAGAGTGATAGACACCTTGGTTGCCTCCCACAACAAACTACTTGTTGTGCTCACTATATCAATAAAGTCACCTCTCTAGAATTTGTGGTAGGAGAGGAAACCGACAACCTTCTCTGTGCTAATTTTTGTTTCTTGTAACAAGACAATATCTACCTTCATATTTTCAACGTGTACTCCCTAATTCTTGTCTCTTCTTCAAAGCCTCCTATTTCCTCTTTTGGTTGTTAGTCTTCCTTCCCAACTTCCTATCTGCCCTTTTCGTCTTGCCCATTGCTTTCCTTGCTAATCTGTTGATGCATCTTGGATCAATAATAACCAACTCATCCACATTGGACTCCTCACTGTTGAAGCTTGAGAAATCCAAGTCTCTGATCTTGGAACTTGATGGATTAACCATCATCTTTTCCGGAGCGGGGTGAAGCAACCCATGGTCTTTTCTAGGGGGAATCCGATTCTTCCTAGGGGAGAGCATACACATGGTGCCCTTTGCAAGACCCACTACAACATTTGAGGTGACAATGGAGTCCCCACTAACTAGCATTTTCAATTGAATACATTCGAGTAGGTTGCTACAACCTCTATTCCACCCGTCTTTTTTTGTGCTATCACCTCTGGGACAGAAATCAAAATTGGTTCCTAAATACCTCAAACATTAAAATTTTGCATCTCAAGGCACAAAACAGAGTGGGACACTCAAGAGGAGGCACAGATTTTTAGAAGGCATACATTGATGAATTTCTTATATTGATTATTTATAAAGGGCCAAACAAGGGACAAGGGCACCAACTGGGCACACTGAATATTTTTGGAGCCATACAAAATTGAATCCCAACACTTCATAAGTCAAGAATCAAATCTAGGATCTAATTTTTTTCTTTATTGTTTTTGTTAATTTTTCCCATTACGGATAATGGACGTTGTGTGATATGTATGTAGAAATAGACTTATCTAATACTAGAATTTGTTGCCCTACATAAATTTATAATACACATGGCAGGTTTTTTCTGGGATCAAACAAAGTATTGCAGATTGCACTGGGTCGCACGGCCGCTGATGAAGTCAAAGATGGTATTCACAAGGCTAGTGCGGTATGGTCACTTCTTTGCTTTTGAACAGGTTCTCATAACCAAAATTCTATATTTAACAATGTTGGAAGGTTTGATAAATGGTCTTTTCTGTATGTTTCAGATGCTACATGGTGACTGTGGTTTATTCTTCACCAATCTACCAAAGGAAGAAGTTATGAGGTACAATGACAACAAAGTTGCTGCTTTCAAGGTTAAAAATATTAAGGTGCAGGTCATAAACATGTTTATATTATCTGAAAGTGTATGCTTGAAATGGTTTTTGCAGAATTTTTGAAAGTTTTGAAGAATATGATTTTGCAAGAACTGGTACACCTGCAACAGAAACGGTATGCAATGAAATGATGTGATTTTCAGAGTAATTCGAGTGAGAGCTACAATAATATAAATGGCTTGATCAGATCTTTTTAGAATCAGTGGTTTTAAATTATATCTAGTAAATAGGTCAAAAAGTAGCATTTAAAACTTTATTTGTTGCAGTAGTGACAATAGGATTTATATCCTCAACCAAAGTAATTAATGAACTAGAATTGTTGGCAAGATTATCTGGAATGCAATGTGGGACATCAACACTGTGCCTAAATATTTTGTGTGTTGTTTCATTCATGCGGTTATAGTTCACAGTTGACTTGTTCAATGCTTGGTGTTATGTGGCAAGGAATGCTTTGAGTATTTAATTAAAAATGAGACAAATACTATTAACCATGTGAAAGAATGTCCCATGTCAAAGAAACCACAAGAACAGAGTTGACAAAGACCAAGGCTTGAGATCAAAGTAAGCCCTAGCTTGTACAAAAATCTGGAGAAGTCACAGAGTCAACAACTCCCCCCATCAGCACAAATGGGGCAAAATATGATGTTATGATTTTCATGTGAGAATGACCTGGTCTAAGAGGTTCTTGAATATACAATCTTAGGAGGAAACAAGGTACTTATAGCCCCTGTTTAGAACCTATGGCTTACCATCCTACAGAGTTAGAAAATAGTAATGTTTGTTTCTCCTAGTTGTCTTGACTGTGAAAAAGAGTGACAAGTTGACCCTGTATTCCATAACCATTGTGAGAGTATAATGCTTAGGGTATACTGCTGATAGGTATCAAGCATGTTTTGTTGAGGCATTTGTATCCTTGCCAAATATGAAGTTGCTTGAGCTTGGGATTAAAAAATTCATTGGGTTGAATTTGTTTTTGTGACTGATATTGAGTTCATAGCCTCAATTATTGTGGCATATAGGATGTAGTTAATCTTAATATAATATTTTCTATAAGAAAGGATGGATTTTTGCATGAAGTAGACAATGTTGTCAGCTATACATTGGGCAGTATCTGTTGTACTAATTATACAGACGCTGTAATAGCCAATCCAGTTTGGACTAGTGTAGAAATCACTGCAATAAGAGGTACTAACATTGCTTTAAAGTGTTGATTACCTTGGATTACAATTGTTGCCAACATTAATGAGACAAATAACATCAAGAAATTGTTAGTCATGGAAGTTTGTCTTTATAGAATGATATATATAACTCAAATATATGCAAGAAGGAATCCAACAAAAGTAATACAGCTAGAATTAAAGCATTTCATCAATGGACTACCAGATCATACATATGACAGTTAACAAAAAGAGGAGAATATTTTGTCCCTTTGTAAGGGAGACAAACAGAGGGGCAACATATGACCTTGTGTTTCCCTCTATACGTGATGTGGGATTGGAACTCTGGAGCTATGCCCATGTAATGTTCTGGGGCAAAACAGTAATGCAATTCTAATTCTTAGTCTTCCTTAAACATTTATTAGCTGAGTAACAAATCAATCGGGCCCTATTCATTAGTAAGATGTCAGACAACTCAGATTTAAATTACAATTGTTACATCATCAATTTCATTACACCCTGATTGACAATAGTAACTTATCACCTTATCTTATAATGAACAGAAAATAGAAATGTAATTCCCCTACTTTCCTATTACAATAATGACTGTATTACACTGAAATGATTCTACAATAGCAACAATTCATGCCAACAACAATGGCAAATTGGATCAATACAATGTGGTTGGAGCCCCCATTAAATGAAGCTTAAATGCAAATATTTATATGAGATTGCCTTTTGAAATTACTAGGGTTTTTGTCCTACTAGGATTCACACGTTCAAACACAAGTACTCAAAAAATGGATTTAGACAAGAATCTGGTTAAGTATAGATCATGCCCCTTGAATGGTGGCTATTTAAGTAATATTTAATTATTTAATTATTTAATCGTCATTTATTGTATTTTACTAAGTTATAGTTTTCTTTAGATTGTTTCTATTTTTGTTTAGATTACAATTATTTCTTTTAGAAACATTGTCACGTAATTGGTTAAATGTAACCTTCGTTTCATTAATCAACATCCAATTATTGTAAAATGGTATCAAAGCAATTTTTTTTCCGTAGCTTCTCGTAAGAATTTTTTGAAATTTTTTAGGGTTTGTTTTGGAAAATCATGTCTTGTAGTCTATGCGTGGGCTTCTAGGTCGTGTTTTTTCAGCGCCAATGCGTCAAGGGTTTTTTGTTCAAAGATTCTACTCGGCGCACAACATTCTTCATCCTTGATGATCTTTACAAAGCCCGCACAACATCGGTGAAACCTTTTGAAGTCTAATTCAATATGTCTTTTTTCTTTAACATTTGGTATATAATATCTTTTTTTATAAACACTTTATTTAATATATATATTATAATATATTATATTTATATTATGATAATATTTTATTGGTATATGTATTTCAGGTTTGTAATATTGATTTATCTTGCCCTCAATCGAGGTTCATCAAATATATATATTATATATTATATTTGATATGTTATCATTAATATATTATATTGATTTATATTATTTATTATTTATCTACGTTGATATTATGGTCTTTACGGCAAAGGTCGACCATCTTGGAGAAAGAGGAAATAATAAATATATTGGAAATATTTATTATAATTCGATTTATAAATAATAATAAATATGGGCGATATTTATTATTTATTGTTTATAAGATAATGCATATATATGTGATAATAAATAAAGGTAATTTATTATTTATTAAATACTTGGAGGGCCCAAGTCGGCCACCTTGGAGAGGTGGAGTTTAGCATTTGAATCCATAAATATGCATGGTTGAGTCTTGAGGAGAAGAGACATCAAAAACATAATATGTGCTTACACCCTTCAAGAATCGACAGCAGCTAATTTATGCATTGATCCAATATTGAGCAGCATTCTTAGGTGTGCAATCTTCTTCTTGAATAAGCGAATTCTAGGTTTGGGAAGCTGCGATATGTTGTAGCAGCGATCTACTTTGGAATAGCACATTCAATGTGATAGCGAAACCCTGGAGCAGCATCATACATATTAAGCAATACATAATATGTATGATCACAGCGGTGTGTATGGTTGGAGCAGCAATATAGATCGATCTACCAACTAGGAAATATCAATACTGGTTTGGATTAGCATGGTTGATATTTGGAACATCATATTCAAGGGTTGAAGTACTGCTCAAGTTATAGACCTCAAAGGACTGAAATTAAAGAAGCCTTAAGGGTAGATCTAAGGCATTGACTAGCTGATCCAAGGACAGGTCAAAGTACAGATCATTGGCATCTTGAAGCAGATTTATTCAAGGAGTCCTAGGTGGGCTAATTGGCACATACATTGGAGAGGTTGAAGGCATAGTAAAAATCTGACTTCCGGGTACTATCTTTCCTCCCTTATGATTTCTTATATCATATCCTGTGCTTAGTTTTTGTTAGATCTCTATAGATTGATATATTCCTTGCTAGAATATGAAATATACTAACAATCTTTTCATATTTTATATCAATCCAACGATATATGATCTTCGTCGATATGTTCAATACATTCCGTTATCTTTAATATCGTTGTCTTCTCTGATTGATTTTTGAGCTTCTTCATATGAAAATGATAGCTTTATTTGATTGTTACTTTCAATTATATATATATAAATTCATATGGTAATTATAATTTATTAATTAAATTACTTATTATTTATTTACTATCTATTATTTAATTATCACTTCATTATTTTAATGCTGTATTTATTATTTATTTGTTATTCATTATGTTATTATTTACAGATTTCAACCTTAGGGAAAGGGGACATCACATCTTTATTTTTTATTCATTTTCTCAAATTAAAAAATTGAGGGCGCTTTTTTCCTGCAAAATCACGGTGGCTCTGCATCAACATGTTCTAGGGTTTTTGTGATGGTTTTTGGAAAATCTCTGTACAATTCTTGTGGCTAGGGTTTGCTACAACTTTTTTTTTGACATTTTTAAAAATAAAAATCAGCATTTTTCTCCACTCATCTTTGCATTGGGATATGTGCCTCATAATTCGTCCCAGGGTTTTGGGCCTCTTGTTTCGCCTTGAAATTTGTATTGGCTATTTCTATGCTTTGATCAACAACTTTTGCCTCAATTTTTGTGCCTTAACAAGGTTGACTCACTTTAACCTTAGTTTCATGATGACATCTTTAACCATCATTATGTTGGAACATAGTCAAAAGTTCAACGACTGCAACTACAACACCTGGAAACAGTCCATGATGACGATATTTGAGTATTAGTGTCTTGATCAGGTTGTTTTGGTTACTCAGTCTTGACCCACGGAGACAGGAAAAAACCAGGACAAATATGATGAGCGAAAACATGTAGCGTTGATGCTCATCACATTATCTATCACCGATGATCAGTTGCCACAAGTGCCGTCTGGCAAGATAGCTGCATAGATTCAGAAGCACTTAAAAGATCTCGATGAAACCTCAAATAAGAGTAGAGCATTTTTTCCCAAGAACCAACTGTTTTTGATCATGATGAATGAGATGTCCTTGCAGGAACATTTGACAAAGATCAAGGATATTGTGACTAGCTGGAGGCTATTGGTTGCACAATGGAAGTCATTACACTGAAGAGTCTACCACATTCATATGAGCATTTCATTGAGATGCTCAATATTACTTCTACTAGTGTTGATCTCAAAATTCTTGATCTTTGCAACAAGCTTCTATAGTAGGATTGGTGGAAACAATAATTTGAGACAAAGAGCAACACTTCCTCTACTGAACAAGCTTTCACAACAAAAACCTAGATAAGGACAATGGTAAAGGCAAGTCCTCCCAGTAGCATAAGGAACAAGTTAAATCACAGGAAAATCCCAATAAGAATATTCAATGCAACTATTGTCATAAGTATGGCCATATCAAAGAAAGATTGCAAGAAATGATTGGTGTTTGAGCAATCTAGACAAGGAGGGTCTCAGTAGAAGGCCCATGCTGCCACACATTCTGAACATAAGGAGTCTGTCTTCTATGCATTCATGGCGAAGCACCCATCCGATCATGTGAAATCATTTGCCTGGTACATTGATTCTGGCACCTCTCGACACTTTACATATAGCTAGGATTGATTTATAGAATACATGCCTTTCACTGATTCAGTGATCTTTGGAAGAGTTGAAGAGTATATTGTTGTCGGAAAAGGCAATGTTCAGTTCATGTCTAGTGGGAGAAATTTGATATTTCTCAATGTATGCTTTGTGCCAGGGATGGAGCTCAATCTATTGGTAGTCAATCAAATTATGCGTCATTCTCCACAGCTAGATGTCGTCTTTAGTTTGTTTAAGTGTAACATAGTTGACATGGAGATTCACAGTATAGTTGTTGTCAACCTCGAGGATCGTGGTCTTTATAGACTTGTTGATATTGGTGATTATCAGGAGCACACCATGGCAGCCAAAGTTCTTCCATCAAAAATCTTTGGCATTAGCGGTATGGACACCTGAATGTTCACTATCTCTCTCAGTTAGTTCGGGAGGGTTTGGTTGTTGGGTTACCAGAGATTCAAACTTAGAATCATGGAGTTTGCAGAGCTTGTTAGGCTGGAAAGCAACATCGGACTCCAGTTTAGATGCTGACACTTGGAGAGCATCCAAAGTTTTGTAACCGGTTCATGCAAATGTTTGTGGACCGATGAACACTCAATGTCACTAGATCTAGGTATTTTCTATTATTTGTTGATGATTTTGGTAGAAGAATGTGGGTGTATTTTCTTAAAAGTTAAAACCAAATTAGAGGTGGTTAGCATGTTTTAGAAGCTTAAGGCCTTAGTGGAAAAAGAGTCAGGATGTCAAATAGTCACTCTTAGGTTAGACAATGAAGGGGAGGGGGGATTTTGTTCTTTTGATTTCTCCAATTGCTATGCAACACATGGCATTAAGCGTCAACTTACCACATTGTACAATCCTTAGTAGAATAGTGCTATTGAGCGGAGAAACTACACAATTACTGACATGGCGTAGTCTATGTTGGAGCACAAAAATGTGTCAAAGAAATTTTGGGCAAATGCAGTCTACACTACACTCTATCTTTTGAATAGGTCTCCCACACAGGCTGATAAGATGACCCCATAGGAAGATTGGTCAAGAAGAAAGCCCAAAATCAATCTTTTGAAGGTCTTTGACTCTATTGCTTATGTTTAGATTCTCGATGCCAAGCGCACAAAACTAGATTCCAAGGGCCAAAAATTGATGTTCATAGACTACAATGATAACCACAAAGCCTATCGGCTAATTGATGTAGACACTAATTGTCTCATATTCTATCGCGATGTTGTATTTGATGAAGAATGAGGGCCCTTTCAACTCTCTTTTCCTGTTTTCAGCCCTACCAATCAGCTTGTGATGGCCTAGGATTGGGGTGTTCGACTTCCCTTAGGTCCACCTGATGGGAGGGATTTAGATGACTCTGACTCTAAAGATGTGGAGTCTCCTTGGCATGATATTGCACCACTTGACTTTCCTTAGGAAAATTTTGATCCACATCCATATGACTTTGTTCCAAGCACCCTTGGTTATGTTGATACCTTTGACTTGGATGTAGGTGCTTCTACTCTCCGACCTAAGTGGTGGGCCATGACCATAGGTGATCTTCATGATGATTAACTTATTGAGGGTAGATCAGCTAAATGCCAACAACCGCAATGTTTTTGAGCCCCTGACATATTCAGAGGCAAAAGGAAAACCTAAGTGGGAATAGGCTATGGAGGTTGAATACCATAGTCTTTTGAAGAACAATGCTTGGGTCTTGTTCGATCTTCCACCCATAAAGAAACCTATTGGTTGCAAATAGGTGTATAAAGTCAAGTATAAGGCTAATGGAACTCTTGATAAGTACAAGGCTCGGTTGGTAGCCGAAGGGTTTTCACAAAAAGAGGGCATCGACTATGAGGATACATTTGCTCCCACAACCAAAATGAGTACCATTGGGCTTGTCCTCGCTATTTTAGACCACTTTGGATGGAAAGTTCATCAAATGGACGTTAAGAGTGCATTCCTCAATGGTGAGTTGCAGGAAGAAGTCTGTATGACGCAACCTCCAACTTTTAAGGTTGTTGGTAAAGAACACTTGGTATGCAGATTCGTGAAAGCACTCTATGGCCTCAAATAGGCTCCTTTGGCTTGGTACATAAAAATCGATAAGTACTTACTTGATTAAGGCTTTCAGGGAAGTCTTTCCAATCCCAATTTGTATGTTAAGAATATTGGTGGTGATATCCTTTTTGTCATTTATGTTGATGGCCTAATTATCACTAGTAGTGTAACTCATTTGATCAAGCAGATCAAATAAGATTTGTGCTAGTCATTTGATATGATAGACTTGGGACTTCTGCATTATTGTCTCCGTGTAGAGGTTTGGTAGATAGATTGCCGCATTTTTTTATTTCTCAGTCAAATTATGCCAAGATTTTGTTGGATATGTTTTGAATGTACGATTGCAAACTTGCATCTACACCTATGGAGAAAAGGTTGAAACTATTAGCCAAATCGGATTCACCTATGGTGAATGAATTAGCATTTAGGCAACTAGTTGGGAACCTCATTTATCCCATTGCCACTAGACATGACCTCAGTTATGTTGTGAGCTACATCTCTTGCTTCATGATAGCCTCAAAAGTTGAACATTGGGTTGCAGCGAAGCGTGTGCTGAGATATGTAAAGGGCACTTTTGACTTTGACATTCTGTACAATAAAAGCAAAGATCCTAGCCTTATTGGTTTTGTAGACTCAGATTGGGCAAGTTCTGTTGATGATAGAAAGTCTACTTCTAGGTATGTCTTCAGCCTAGGCACAAGTGCAGTCGCATGGACCAGCAAGAAGCAACAAGCAGTAGCTCTTTTCCCCGATTGAAGCAAAATATCAGGGACCTGTTAAGGTAGCTTGTGAGGTAGTTTGGCTTCAAAGGATGTTTTCTGACATGCACATGTCTCAAGTAGGTCCACCCCTGTACTGTGACAATCAAGGGTTGCTGAAACTAGCCAAAAACCCAATTGTTCCATGAACAGACCAAACATGTTGAGCTTCATTGTCATTTCATCCACAAGCTTGTAGAAGATGGATCAATACAATTGCAGTATGTTCCAACTGAGGATTAAATTACAAACATCATCACCAAGTCTCTAAGTGCATACAAGTTTGTAAAATTTAGGGGATAACTTGGTGTAGTTGATAGAATGACCATTAAGGGATATTAAAGTAATATTTAAATATTAAATGGTCATTTATTGTATTTTAGTAAGTTTTTGTTTTCTTTAGATTGTTTCTATTTTTGTTTAGATTACAATCATTTCTTTTACAAACATCATTATGTAATTGGCTATAAATGCAACCTTTGTTTCATTAATCAACATCCAATTACCATAACAGTTACATTTAGTTGTTATTATCACAACAATTATGGGTCACAATGCAAATCCTCAACTCCAAATTTGAACAATGCTTATGGGTGGGAAAATGTTCCTCTTTTGAAAGTTATGGCACCAAAATTGTAATCACATTATGATGTGTTGAGATCGTTTGAAAAGAATGGAAACAAAGGTGGGAATCTCAAGGGTTTGGGATCAGATATACCACAAGACTCATACCATAGATTGGGGCTTGAACAATAATCGTGTCAATAAAGACAAGTCTAGAAGTTTGGCAAATACAAAGAAATATTGAGGGAAGGATGGAATGCATGATAGGATGAAGAAGTTTGAAAATTTGATGGGGACTAAGGAGAAGTAAAATACCAAGGAGAGGTTGGGACATAAATTGTACAAGGATCTTTAAAATTGTGATGATTGACAATGCGTCGATGTGGTGTGGAGAGAATGGAAACAAAGGTGGGAAATATCAAGGATTTGGGGTCAGAGATACCGAAGACTCAATGACCTTGGGGAGCTTATATAGACATTGTGGGAAAGAAATGGAAGAACACACAAAATGAGATCAAGGGAGATGTGAAAAATAGGAAATGGGCAATTAAGTTCATAACATAGATTATTACAAAAAGGGAATGTTATAGCCCAAGCATGGATCCTCACGTAGGGATGAACATGTATATGTGTGATAGTAGAGTGAAATAGTGCCCTCTTTGATTGGAATAAGATCAAACTTCTAGGAGCATTTTTATCTTATCCTTTTCCTTTTGTCTAGAGTGGAATGATTTAAAACTTGGAGAGGTAAAATATAGGAAGGATAATCAATGAATTGTACACACACACATACACACAAAGTAACATAAAGATGCATTCACTTCAATTCGAGTATTCTCCAATTAAAATGTAATGTGAAGCCAATTATTGAAAACAAAATTTTGTTTGGAATAAGAAATAACAATGGTTGTATATAATGTTAGCTTCACGTGAATTGTAATTTGGGTTCTTGATACATGCTAACCAACTTGCAATGACCAAGTATCATACATGTTGGTTAGGTATGTTCTTGTACCTCAAATTCATTTATTCAATGCCAAAACCTTGGAGGTAGGACTTCACCATGCTCTAGGTGGCATTGGCAAGGGTGATTAACTAAAATTGTTAAGGGGTAGTTTTGATATGGGGATGTGTTGATTATGTATTATCTAGGTCTAAGACTTAGAACAAAGTTTTTTGTGTCAATTATAACATTTTCCTAAGTATCTGCATAGTAAATTATAAAAAATAGGCTTTTGGAAAAGGTATTTGATTTTCCCTGGTTATTACTTAGGCGGTCTTATACTCAACATCTGAAATTAAAGATAAAACATTGTGATCAAGCTTTTTGTTTTACCTTGCATTCCTTGTCGCTCTAGGTCTCATACTATTCTCCAATAGGTTAAGTACATAATGGCTTCTTTTAGTGGCTAAAGGTTTTGCCCAGGGCGATTATGTTATTCATAAGGGAATAATACTTTGAGCCATGCTAAATTGATGATGATAAATTATTGAGATATCTTAATTGGATTTTGAATGTAGACATTAAGATTAATCCTATACATTATTTTGTACAATCTTGTACAAGTTAACATTGCAAGTTTGCATGTAAGATTTGCCAATTTTGTTGTACTTTAATTAACAAAATTAATAAATGGTAGACCTATGGTTGCATTTTAGTTCTCTAAGAAGCTAGATACCTATTTGCTTGATGAGACCCTTCTCGCGTCGACTTGTACAAGAGATTTTCTCTCCATGTTGAAGGTCACACAATATATGGAGAGGGTGGGGGCTTGGCGAATCATTGTATGCTGAATTCAACTTGATTGAACATTGATCACCATTAATAATTTGTCCAATCACAACATCCAAATTTATCATTGAAAGCATCTACTTGCAACCTATCGAATAAAGAACATAAGAACTCATTCAAACATATGAACACCAAATTTACATGGAAACCCGTAAGGGAAAAACCACTATGGGCATATCTCTTGGATCTAGTGCTCAAATCTAGCCTCACAAGAGATATATCACTTATAGTACGAAGTAAGCACCAACCTATTGGAGACACCAATGCCCAAGTACATTTGTAGGCATCAATCTACTCGAGACACCAATCCCCTACACCAAGATCTAAGCACCAACTTAGTACCTAACATACCAAAGAAAGATAAGAGGTTTGAATTGCAAATCTTTTAGACTGGACAAACAACTTGCTTTTTATTTGTACAACCTTTAGTACGTCCTCACTCAATGCATATGATCTTCTTATAAAACCACATGATGATCGAAATGCAACTCACATTGCCTTGCTCCAATTACACATCAATTAAAACACATATTGAATAATTATACTTACACACTAGGATAATTGTTGTCCAACTTATTAGGATAGATCCTAGATCAACAATATAAATATGCATTACATAGATTATTACATTCACATGTTGGCCTAATATAAAGATAATGACGCATGCAAATCAACCACAAATGTAACCCTTAACTAAACATGTAATAGGCCAGGTCCAAAAGCCCCTACGATGCTCCAAAATAAGGGACACACTATGAATTACCCAATGTAGACTTATCTGGTCCCAATTGTCATCCACACACTATCTCCAAGAGCACATGCTACACTCCTTTAGAGCATCAATTTGGAACATCAACGTAGTTCGCCAGTGACCACTTTGTCACTTCTATCTAGTGTTAACCTGGGGATGCATCCCTACCCCTAAACCCAGCCGTTCCCAAGATGGGGATGTCCTCGAAACGTGGGAACAAGTTCCCAAGTTTCCCCATTGCCGCCCATTCTCTGCCCATACGCCGCCAGAACGCTTGGACGTCTTGGTGTTCTTAGAACAACAAGGAGGTGGCCAACAAATTTTAAAAAGGTTTTAAAAAATAGCATGTTTTTTAATTTAATTTTGGGTTCCATTTACAAAAACATAAAAAATGTTGCATTTCCAAGGGAGTTCAAACACATTAATTTTGGGAGAAAAATGCTTCAAAAATGAAGAATCCAAAGGCCACGCAAGAGGGAAATTGTTCTTGGCGGCAGGGGCAGTGCCCCTTGACCCCGCCCTATATTACGATAGGAAGTACGCCCAAGGTGCTGCCTCGACACCTCACAAGTGGCATTGCCCCTTGACCCCATTGGGGACTGCCGCTCCCCAGATCCTTTCTTTCAAATTTAAAAACAAAAGAAGAAATTGATGGTGAAATTGCATCAGATCTAGTTGATGTTTTTCCACCCACTTTACTGAGATCTAGTGATGATGAGTTTGCCTTGAGGGCTAATTAGAGGCCTCCCTTCACTATATTTTGACATTTTATGATTTTGTAGTTATTTGATATCATATTGTTATCATCTTAATGATATTTTTGATATAATAGAAATCTTCTGTTTGCTGATTGAACAATTTTATTTGGTATTCTAATTTCTAATTAGTAATTCGATATTCAATGTTCAAACTTCAATGTTCAACTATTTAGTATTTGGCATTTGCAATTTTTCTATTTAGTATTACTATTTTACTTCTTAATTGTCTTGTACATCTTTTCCTAACTAGCATTTTAAGTACTATATGTATAGTCTATAGTATATATAGTGCCACCCCCCTGCCGTCCCCAAATTGAGGTCCTTTGTCCCCTCGTCCCAGAAGCCTGTCCCGCCGTCTCCAACGGTAGGGTAACTATGCTTCTATCTTTCTATATGTTGAAGCTCAGCTATTTAAACTCTGAGATTACGTGTGTAGTCCGTAGGACATAATTCTCAATAGTTGCAAAATGCGGAACATAACAGCTTGCCTGAGCAAGCTCACTATTTGAGTAACTTACTGCACTTCCAGATCACTTTCGTCAACAGGAATGGATGCAAGATGACGAGGTTATGGAGGGGCTTATGGAAACCCTTTGTAAAATGTATAGCACTGAGGAGGCAACCATTTCTCGAGAGCAGTTGCTTCAATTTTCTGATCTTCAGGGTCCTGCATTTGACAAATGAGAAGCTAGGAAGCATAGGGCCACCATTGCACCAAAAAATCCTGGTGGATGGTGTAAATTTCAGGGAAAGGACATATTGGAGTTGAAGCAGCTTGCCATTCATTTACTCTCACAAATTTTGAGTTACTCTGCCGCACAGAAGGATTGGTGCATCTATGGCTTCATCCACTCCATTAAAAGTAACATGTTTATGTCGAGACGAGTTGAAAAACTTCTTGTAGTTCATAGTGCCTTGAGACTTCAGCACTGGCAGACTACCAGTATCGACAGACTCTAGGAGCATGTTGAGATGTTGATCCTCAAGATGTTAGGCAGATTGACAAGGAGGAGGTGCAACCAGGTATTGTTGGGCTACCATTGGATGATCCAATTCAGGCAGAGAGTGATAGTTACACACCTGATTTTGAGTCTTTGGATATTGATAGCCCATGGTATTTTGATGTTTGAGGCCGCTGTTATACAACTTTATTGAAGTTTATTATGCTGTTATACAATTGCTGTCATGATCTACTTACATATTGATATTGTTGTAGTCAATTATTGACATCTCTCTCTCTCTCTATTATATAATTTTTAAGATTGATACACAGATATCGAAAAAAAATATATATCACTGCCCCCTCGCTGTCCCCGAAAATGGCTCTTGGTCTGTTGTCTCTGGAACGTGTCCCTTGTCGCCCTCTGTCCTCTTCCCCAAAATGCCATATAACCTTGTGGTACTCCCTTTCAAAACAAATAACTCCAATGACAAATGTAGAACCAACTACCTCAAGAGAAGAGGTCTCAAGATGCGTGCCTTGAAAAACTATTCAAGTGTTCACATTTCTGAATTAAAAGCTGTCAAATCAAATGAAACAAATCCAAACCACTGTGAAATTTTCTATAGAACAACATCTGAAGGCAATGATGAAGTGATGAAATGTGTGACTCGACCAAATAACAGTACAATATCTGACAAGTTGTCATCCCACAAAGCTAAAACTGAAAGACCACTAACATATTGTTGAACTAAAGTAATCTCTAAAGATGTAAGAGGTGGAGGCGGTAGATGTTCACATAAGTCTCATGAACCTTGGTGGATGATGGAAGTACACAAAGGTTTGATTGGTTAAACTTCTCCCTAGACATGTGATCTGCTCTAGATGCTTGAGAGTGTAAACCAAGTGAGAGAGGATATAAAAGAGACACATGATCAACTGTCCCAATTATAATGATCTTTTTACTCTGTAAATCTTTGATAGGCACTGTTAGGTGTGAATTCAACTTTCTTACTTGCCCACTGTGTGCAATTCGATAAATGGAAAGGAAATTGGAGGATAGTGAACAAACACATAGTACATGAAATGTGCCATCATCAAAATCTGTATGTCATTCCCACAAACACTCATATAAGTGTTGTTCTCTATCAGTATATGTGGTAATGTGCAAGGCTCATACGAAGAGAGCATACTTGAAGATGAAGCCATGTTATGTGAGGCTCTTGAATCACGAAGCCATCAACCTGAGTGAGGGTGGTGGATGCAAGGAGCGCATGACCTTTCATCTTGTCTACTCCACTTGACATGCTTTCTGACCCTGAATGTGTTGGTACTGATGTAGAAGAAGAGGATGTATCATGTGGTAGATGAAGGCAACTGAATATGTTTTTTTTTTGTAGAATATGTTTCAACACATCAATTTGTTTTGCATAACATTGATTCTTATCGTGTGCTGACTTTTTGCAATATGCACTTTTCAGTTTCTCCTAGACAGTTCTCCCTTACAACAATTGGACGAAATTTGTGATGTTCTGATTTGATATTTTCAACCAATTTGTGTGGTTAATTTACTAATAAACCCAATGCTATTATTAGAAAAGTCACACATTTGTGAAATCCAAGTTTTGAAAAACAATGTATCTGAGTTGATGAAGGCTTAAGAAGTTAAAGTTATTAGAGTCGGACCCATCCCCACTTAGTCCCCCACCCAACCCCACACATGGGGATTCCTTGCAGGGGAGAGGGAATTTTAGTTGCCTGAGAGTACTTAGAATGGGATTATTTAATGTTAAGTCACAAGGTTCGAGTTCGACAACTATAAAATTCGGATGAATTTGAGCAAGGGCAAAAATTCGAGAAAAAACACGACATCAAATTCGCTCTATATAATTTTAAAAAAAAAAAGCATATCTAGTAATTTATTTTTATTTTTTCTTTTGACTTAAAAAATTAGAAGTAATACTAGTTTTCATTTAAAAAACTTTAAACTTTAAAAACAAAATAAAATCACTAAACTTTATCTTTTAAAACATAAAATAGAAATATATTAATTTTTTATTTCAACTTTACAAAACAAAATAAAAAATAATAAGAATAAAAAAGATATAAATTTATTGTATTTGACATATTAACATAATAATAAATAATTATACCGAATATTAATGTTTTAATAAAAAAATAATATACATAAAACTTATAAATAATGAATAAACCTAAATCTTTTTAATGTTAATAAGTAAATAAAAATAACATAATTATAAATGTAATCTTAAAACATTAAAAAATAAAAATGAAATCTTAAAAACAAAATGAAATATTCAATTGAAATTTTTTGATAGCCTCCCTCCATTCTGTTTTTTGCGTGGCAACGAGAGAGCTTGGCAAGGTGATGTGAGAGGTCGTTGTCACAGTCAAATTTGGTCACAAGCGAAAGGAGAGCTTCTGAGATGTGTCGAAAGCCTGTGCAGTCAACAAACCATGTTTGCAGTGAAGAAATCATTGTCACGACCATAGTTCAAGATATCGTTATCGGCAACTTATCACCGAAGGCAAAAAAAAATATCAGGAAATATTGGAGATAAGTCAGGAACTTCTTGGGGAACTTCTCGGGAACTTAAAAAATGGCTTAAATTTAATTAGAAAAGCATTTTTTTTGCAAAATTCAATGAGGAGATGCATCTAATGAGTTAGTAAATGAGTAAACAAACCAAACAAGCTGATCTAGATATATATAAATGCAAATATGTAACAAAATTGCATCCTCATGTGGAATGCTGATGGCTGGTAGACATAGTCTGATAGTCTGAGCTCTGAAGAAAACTAAAAATAGCAAATTGTCTTTGTAAAACTATAAGCAAATACATATGTCAAGTACAATATCAAACTAGTCTACATTTTCCTCTTTCCTTTCCCAGTAGCTCTAGTCAAAACTACGGGAGTGGGAGGGGGTCTAGCCCTAGTAGTCCGTTTTGGCTGTGCCACCTCCCTCTGCACAACTGGCTGTGACTAGACCTCCACTCTGGATGTAGATGGTGCTAACACTAGCAATGACTCCTCATCATCTGTATCCTCCTCACTCTCACTGCTCTCATGATCATCCTCCTGAATGTTATCCAATCCTGCTGTGAATCCATCCTCCTCCATAGCCTACCTCTCCAAATCATAGATGTCATCGTCTATGAACAATGGAGGCTGCTCCTGTGATGTCCAATCACAGTACGGATCTGTCATCCAAATTAAGTGGACCAGCTGGTGGTAACTCTACCTTTCTTATGTGCAACTTAAGGTTATATTGCACATAAACAAGGTTATTGAGGCGTTTCTGTGCTAACTTGTTCCTCTTCTTTGTGTGAATGGCCTCAAATAAGCTCCAATTACGCTCACAACTAGATGAGCTACATGGCTGACATAAGATGCGCAAGGCATGTTTTTGCAGGTTTGGGACATTCCCACCCCAATTTCACCACCAAGCATCTGCAAGATAAATATTAAAGAGTTAGAAAGCAAGGTGACAACATATTTTAGTATCTTAGTTTTTATCTACTTATCATGCATGTGAAAGACACCAAAAATCCAAATATTGTACCTGGGGTTTGAGTGTTTCTTCCTCTTCTTGCCAAGTTTGAGGAGAATAGCTTGCCTGTTGCATTCTAATACACTTTCATCTCGGCCACAATGAGGTCTCTCACCTCAACCTCAGGTACCATCCTCTGCATGCATTCAGTGAAGCCCTCCATGACCTCTCCATTGGGGTCCTCGTAGGATGGAGAGAAGTGAAAAGAAGGGTTGAGGAAGTACCCTGTTGCATGAATGGGTTGGTGGAGCTGATTGTTCCACCTCCTATCAATAATTGCCCATATGGGGTCAAATTTTAGGCTGTCCTTCTTGTAGTAATTTTTAATAGCCTTTTTGGTCCTATCCATGACCTCATAAAGATACCCCATTGGGGTTTGATCCCCATCTACCAAGCAGAGAACTCTAACCAAGGGCTCCGTCACCTACAATTGAAAAGTAGAAAAAGATAATCGTTAATTATAGACTAGAGTTACAAATTAATAATGAAAGATTTGATTCTTGAATACAAAAAAACTAAATATTCAACTTTTGAAGTTTCCAAGATACCTTCACAATTTCTGTAGCATCATCCAAAAAGTGGTTGTCAAAGACGATGTATGCAACACTTTGTCCATCAACCTTCTTTGAATAACTTGAGTCTAACCATGGTTGACTCACAAACATTTGCTTCAAAGAAGTCAAAGAACTAATAACATTTTGCAACGTTAAGAAAATCGTTGCAAACCTTGTGGCCGTAGGTCTAACCAACTCCTTCCCATGGGTGAATTCTCTCATCAAGCGGAGAACCCAAGGGTGATTGTAGTATTTTGTTATCTTTCTTGCATCCTCTACAATCGGTTTCACCCAATCCAATTTTCCTATGTCCTCCAAAAGAAGGTCAAGGATGTGCGCTGCACAAGGAGACCAAAAAAGTGTTTTATACTTATCTTGGAGGATCCTGCCCGCTGCCACATATGCCGCTGCATTGTCGGTTATTATTTGTACCACATTAGAAACCCCCATCTCCATCACAACTTGCTCTAACATTGGATCCAAAGTGTCAACTGTCTTTATCTTGTTTGAGGCATCCAAGGATTTCAGAAAGACCACTTGATCCTTGCAAGAAACCAAAAAATTGATGATGGTACGGTTTCTTCCATCCGTCCATCCATCTGAAAGTATAGAGCAGCCAAATTGTTTCCATTGCAATTTTTGGTCTTCTACCACATCATTGGCCCTAGTAACAACATCTCTGAGCAAACTACAAGCACAAAATAAAAATAACAATAAGTACGCAACTTTGTTTAAAAAAAATTACATTCAACAAAAATAAGTAAATTGTAAAACTGTAAAAGTGAACTAACCTCCCACTCAAGTCTGCAGGAGTAGGTGCCTTGTAGCCCTTTCCCAGTACAGTGATTCCTATCACAAAATTCAGCCAATAGGGACTTGCTGCAACATTGAAGGGGATATTGTTAAAATACCAAAAATCAACACAATGAATGTCAACTTGCCAATGCACATCGCTGTTCCACCCACCACCCTCTAGTGATGGTTGTGCTCTAGGTGTATTTCTGTGCACAAAAAAATAATCTATAGAAGATGTGCATGGTGGTGGTCTAGAACCAGCGGAAGTGGAAGGTGAGGAGATGGTGGATTTGCGGATCCGTGGGCCACGATGAGAGCCCACTATGCCCTCAAGTGCTGCTTCATCTTCTTCAAGGGTGGATGGGATACCTGGTCACAAATCACAACCCACATTATTTCATTACGATCATTGTTATAAACTTATAGGCTTTAGCAAAATCTAAACTGTTGAGGTGATTATAAAATAATAAACGATTCTTAAAAAGGAGACAGTGTGAGATACCTTGCGATTCAGAAATGGCTGCCCTCATGGCCAATTTTGCCCTTTCCCTTTGCAACTTTTTCTCTTCTCCAGCAACGAGCAAGGCATTCATCTCTCTCATTATTTCTAGGGTGTCACAAACCCTTGTGTCACGCTTTGTGATCCCTCCAAGGTGGTATTTCAAATGAGATATGCCTCCACTAACTAGTTTTTCACATTTTATGCATATCATAGTATTATATTCATGTCCTTCAAAAGCATATGCCCATGCCTTGTCTCTAGCCCCTTTAGGGCGCGTTCTTACATATCCCAATGGACATGCGTCTACTGGGGCACTGGCAGACCCCGCATCTGACCTAGTTGTAGAGGTATCCCTATTTGCCATTTTGATGAAGAATCAAACTGCACATGTCACATACAAAATAAGTGCACAAATTTAGAAATTTAATAAAGAAATTTGGAAACGAACTAAGTTAGTTTAAAACTTTAAATAAGTTTAAACATAGCTGAAACTTGAAGGAAAAAAACAAAAAAAATGTAAGGTTATGAATTTTTTTAGAAAATATGAAATTTTTGAGAAAACTATGAAAAATTTGCAAAAAATGCTAAAAAATGGTGTTAGATCTTATTCACTACGTTCTAAAACAAGTTAGAGTAGATTGGAAATGATGTTGTATAGTTTGTATAAACTTGAATGCAACTAATACAAGACAAAAATGATTTTAAAACAAAAGGGGAAGAATTTTGAAAACTTACTTGTGAATCTGAATTTGCTTTTCGAATCCCTTCGAATCTGCTTCGAATCGATCTAAAATGTGTCAAATGTCAACCTTTCTCCTCCCAAACCCTTCTAAGTTTCTAACCTCTCCAAAAAAATAACTGGCATAGCAAAAAAACCAAACTGGCCCTTTGCTGGGTTGTCACCGTTTTAACTGTGCGTGCGGGCGAGATAAGTTTTCAACTTATCGCCGATAAGTGCCGATATATTGGCGATAAGTTGGAACTTATCAGTGAGAATTTCAAAATATAGGCCGGCAATATCTTTACGTAGTTTATTGCCGGCTGAAACTTATCGCCGATATTTTGATCTATGGTCACGACACTAGAAGAGAAACCCTAAGCAAATAACTGCGCAAAACAAACTTGCAAGAGGCGCCTTCAAAAGACTACTAACCGAGGGCATTATTTACAGAGAAAACTAGCAGAAAACCCTAAAAAAATGCTCAATAAAATATGTTTTAAGAAAAGCAAAAGTGATTTTTTCTGCTGTATGATTTTTAGCCGAATTTATACGAATTTAATTTTTTTTTATAGGTTCACTGAATTTTGAACCTGAAGCCGAAAATTCAGCGAACCTTGTGACATAGATTTTATGTATACTATAGGAACATAAGCATTTAGTGTAGTGTCCACAAAATCGGAATGGGGTTTAGTTATTGGTGTTGTGTTCATTGGATTGAGTTGTGCTAGTTGATACTTTTTGGTGGCAGTATTGCCGCTTCTGGTGCATTCCAAGCTTCTTGGAGGAATATTTTATCTTTGGAAAGTGTCAGTTTTTATCAAGTTGGATCTCCTATGAGCTTCGGATTATGTTGGTGCAGTCAAAACTCACCTTCATGCTATTTTTGCATTTTCTGCACCTTTGGTTGGATGTGCAAAAAATAATTTAATAATTAAATAATTAAATTTAAAGTTGTTTAAAAAGGACAATTAAAAGATAACTTATATCAATTACTTAAGGTGAATTTAAAGTGACTGAAGTGCTGGACGGTAAAAATAAAATAAAGTCACTTTATGGAGGAAGAAGGATTATTAGCTATAAAGTGATTTTAAAATATAATTTCCACACAATTCCATAGAGGGTTTAAAAAATGAGGTTGAAGAAGACTCATTTGATTGATTCTTGACATTTGATATTTTTCTTGAAAGCCCAGTGTGGAGGTTGAGTGGGTTTGTCAAACAACTTAGGACGAAAGCCCTCCAACAAAGATTGGTTTCGGAAGTGAAAGATTTTCTCTAGCCAATAGTGTGTGATTCAACCACCTTTAGGACTAAAGCCCTGCGATGAAGATTGGTTTCAGAAGTGAAAGATTTTCTCTAGTCTGTAGTGTGATTCATTTAGAGTCACAACTTGCTTGAAAATGGAGAATTTGTTATCAGCTGCAGATTTCAATTTTCTAGGTATAAAACTATGAAGATGTGCAGGCAAATTATAAATTTAATAGTTGTGTGTGCAACTGGTGAAAGAATCTTAAATTAATGTGCTATGTGTGCAAAGTGAGGAAGGACAGAAGTATATAATGCTTTGTGTGCTGCATGTATTGAAATAAATTATTTTTGGGTTGAGTAGTGCCTAGCCATACCAGACACATAGCCTCAAGTGGGGCCCGTACACTTAAGAAAGAAAAGTCGGTGCTTTGAAAGGGGTTCATATACCACAGGACATTTCAATGCAGCCAATGGAGGTGTATTAAAGTCTAACACAGTTTCTAAGGGACAAAGTAAAAATCAATAGTGAAGTTCCAATGGGTCTGCCAATCATAGCTTGCTGACCATAGTTTGAAGGCTGGCATATTATTTGTAACCTGCAGCACAGCTTCAGAATGGAAAGAAAGATTTAAGGAAGGCTGGATGGTTCTCCAGGTCAGTGATTTAGTAATAATATTCTGAGACTTAATCTGCTGCTTGTAATTTCTGTGTAATATTTCAGTTTCTGTGCGCAATTTTTATGAGAATGTAATTCTGTAACAGAAAGGCATAGGATTAAAAATAATTATCTGTTGTCTATTGAATGCAATGAATTGTTATCCATATGGGGAATTGAGAATTTGTTATGATAATTAATTTTAATGTTAAT
This sequence comes from Chamaecyparis obtusa, assembly GCA_027943335.1. Classification (NCBI taxonomy): domain Eukaryota; kingdom Viridiplantae; phylum Streptophyta; class Pinopsida; order Cupressales; family Cupressaceae; genus Chamaecyparis; species Chamaecyparis obtusa. The sequence goes on from BSBK01003313.1 coordinate 2,178,492, forward strand.
TCACAGCAAATTGAAAGGCAACATATAGACCAGATACTGTCAATGAGCTTACATTGTGAAATTCCACAAGTTTGATCTAATGTCAGGATAGATACATCACAATTGCATGATTATTGATGATATTTTCAAAGAAACAAATCAGAATCATTTTATGTTGAGTTGATGCCAAGTGTTTTACAAAATGTCTTCATAGTAAACTTATAGTTGTGGGAAATCACAAAAATTTGGACCATTGGAAAGTTGTATAAAGTTAAGATCAGTCATATTGACATTGTAATTAGAACCTTTGTTAAAAAATAAAGTCAAAATATCTGACTTGTTTGATAATGACATAAAGTTGTAAATGATTAGGACTCTGTTTTCATTTTCAAACTATTAATGGCTCTGTAACACACTTTCCCCACTTCTTTGTTGACTTGGTACCAAATCCAATAATATTGGCACCAAAAGCGCATGTATTTCAACTTAAGTGCTCAATAAAAATAAAATGCGTCAACTGACAAATACTCAAAGAAGTGAAAACTGTCAAAGCTATACCAGGTCATGTTACAGGGCAAAATCAGAAGAACAGGAGAATATTGACAAGCCACAAGAACAAAAGAAAGATGATAAAAAGCTGTACAAAGTAAGTGTCGGTAAAGTTGACATGGAGTTTAGAAACCTTCTTGACAGTGAAATCAAAGTGTCTGACTTCTTTGATAATGACATTAAAATTGTAAACTTTTATGCCTCTTTCAGTTTTCATTTGCAAAATTCTTCGAGGTTTCTTAAAACCTGTCCTGGTAGGATATTGACTTGATAGGCACAAAAGGTTTGTAAGAGGATCTGAGTTTTATGTTTTTGCTTAAAGCGTTATATTTTGGTGGGAGTTAAATTGGTTTACTTCTGCACCATATCTCCAAATTCTGATCCATTACTTCCTTAATTACTGGAACACCATTTTATGACTTAATATTACATTCTGTCCCCTTAACTCACTCCCATCATAATGTCTCAGTCTTAAGAAAGGATTCTATTTCATTTAATTTAATAAAAATTTCCTTGATATACGGCTGCATTTATTTTGTTGCTGCTGCTGATGAAAATAACACATACAATAATGATGTTCAAATTTTATAATTAATGTATGTTTTATTAAAGAAGCTCAAAAATATTTGTGGATGTCAGGTTGAGTTGAAAGAAGGTCCTTTGGAACAATTCACACATGATATGGAACCATTTTTGCGAAAGCAGGGCATGCCAGTTCGATTAAATAAAGGTTTGTAATTATACTTATCTTATTTCATGCTACTAATGTGAATGATCTATATGAAGTTAATGTCATTTTGAATCAGTTCCATTAAATTAAATGGTTGTAATAATGGAAACAAGGTCCACTAAAGCCCACTTTGTCTATTGCCCCAACTATCTAAAATGAATTTCACTTTTTGGAAGAGGTCAAGCTGCTATTAAATGAAACATCATGCCATTTCTATTTAGAATGCCATCGCCAATTTAGAACAGTCACCCCTATAAGGAACATTATGTTGTTATGTAAAGATGGGTTTGTTCTGTACTAAATGTGGGTAGCCAATGAATACCATCTTCATATAGTACTCCCATGTAATGTCAGTCTCACTAAATGTGTGAAATGCAAGGTAGCTGCAGATGAGTACATCAAATGCGAGATGATGGTATACTCTTATTTTTGGTTTTCTCTGAAATTTTATTAAAAACCCTTTTGGATATTTAGTCCCAAATCTTGATTGCATTGTTCCAAATTTTCCTACAAGTGACTGGTATATATACTTACGATTTGCTTCTACGATTCAAATTGTATGTGGGTATATTCATTGTCAGCAGTGATATCCGAATCATCTCTAGTTACTCTGAATCATTTTAGTTATTAATTGAGCAGTTTCCTCATGAGGTCAAACTTGTGGGATAATATAATACCATTTTCTTAAGATTTCAACCATAGGTGGCTTGTTATTATTACATCACCACCTTTGTATTACTGGCTTTCATAGCCTAATTTCTTATTTTTATTATAATACAATGGTTGACATTGAAGTGCAATATTTGACCTTTCTAAAAATAATCTTCTTCAGTGATATTGTATTTATGATTTAATTATTGATTTGTTAAAATTTGAAATCTGAGCCTTCTTTAAAAGTGTTGCACCTTGTAATGGACCAATTAGAAGAAGTGGGTTACAATTTAGTGCAATTTTTTGACGAAGTCGAAGTTTCAATCCAAGAACTTGTAGTGCTTTCCATAGAGATCGGTATGCGTGTACAATGTCTAATGATTTTCCTGACAAGTAAACTTGTGCAGCTTTAACTGCTTCCCAAAATTTGAACCCTAACGGCAGTCAAATTTGTAGGCCTTACAAACAACAATATCCTTTTATCCTTCAAAACTCGTGTTCTCTTTTCTTGAGGGAAAAAAACCTATTTAAGCAGAAGGCGTTAGTATTGGAAGGACAAGAAAATTGTAGCAGGGAAAACAAAGAAATAAAAAAATCACATCATAACTTGTTTCATATTCAAGCTTACCAACATTATCTTCATTTTCATAAAAAAATTATTCAAGAATAATTAAGGATGCTTTCAAAAATTTGCGCTAAAGTATTCTTATATTCAATTCAAAACGAACATGTCTTTGATACTTCATCTTAACATTTTCCCTTTTGGAATCTATAGGACTTTACTTTCCCTCACTAATCATTAAACTTATACTATGAATGCTAGATTTTAAACAAAAACCCAACTTGAAAATGATGACATTGAAAATAAATAGTTGACATCTCAGAAGTGTTAAACTTCCTTATTTATTCTACAATTTCACTCAAGAATGGACATACAATAATACAATAAATTAAACTGCAAGATTAATCATTTCTATTTTTAATAATTCCCTCCATTTCTCATTTTTCTCCATGATCCCTTTTTAGATACTATACAACTTGAAAAATACATTATAAATGATATTGATCAAGCTATAATTGCATATTTATAGTAATCAATATTTGCATGATTTTACATGAATTTAATATTATTCTTGCCTTCACAATTTATTGTCATCCACTAAAATGATACTATGCTTATTAGAATGCATCTTAAAGAAAACAGGGTTTATTGACAATATTAAACCAATCCAACTCATTAATATCACGTTAAAGTAACAACCATAACTATGTGGTAGGTATAAACTTGTATTATTCCAATAAGTGATAGGTTTAATATGATATCAACTAATGTAAATAATGATCTAGATCTTGACATACCCTACTCCTATGTAAATCTTATTCATTTACCAATGTCAATATTGTGAGACGTAGGTTTCCTATATTCTTAATATACCCTAGATTAAATACTTTATAATCACATATACTTTTATAAAATCCGATTCTTGTGAGTCGTCTTAAACCATTTAATTTATAAATCTTGGATCTTGCAAATTGATTTGACTATGTTTTAAAACAAATAATAATTGCACAACACAAATGTTTGTTTAAGAAGGGCTCCTAGCTCCACGCCAAACATTTATATATATTGCATCTCTACCTAGAAGTTAAAAGATAAAATTATGAGATGAGCATGATAAAACATGTGACTTATAGTGATATAAGACTTTGCTAAATCTTTTGGATAATCTACTGAAATTGGTGAATGCTTTTTAATGGTTTTTAAGCCCTCTTTCAATTTTGACACTAAATAATTCATAGCAAGAAAAACTGTTGTGGTCTTTCAATTTCAACTCTAAATAATTCATAGCAAGAAAAACCATTGACATTTATTCTATGGTGAGCAATTTCCTAGATTAGTTCTTAATTTCACTCACAAGGAGGAATTATGAGCTGAGCATGGAGCTAATAGAGAAAGGTATGTCTATATTGATAAATCATATCAATCTTCCCTAAAAGCTCTTAAGAAGTGACTAGATTGCTAGGAAAAAGATTCCTAAAGAAACTATATGTTGCTGGTTAAGAATAAGGCATACGGTTTGCTCTTCAGGGCAAGAATATCTTTCGTCATTAGCACGTAGGTAGGATATGCATAAAAGAAAGTGATATGGAGATTATATGCACATAGTAGGTATTGCAGTTTTCTCCACAATCGTCACAAGGAATCTTGCTTAAGGTTGGTCTTAAATGAATACAAACTGAAAAGATATCCAAGCTCAAACTATCGTGGCTTACTGATTATAAGGGAGAGGCACACATAGAATAAGCATATGATCTTAACCAAATGTAAATTAGATTTAACTTTATATCCAATTCCTAATACCAAAAATATATCGGAACTATTGCACATTCAAGTTGTATCTTTCAAATCATTCAACATGTATATGGCTTACCTCATCCAAGCAATAGCTGATCTCGTTTTCTTGCTCTACAAGATCCCAACTCACCTTGCTATTTTAAAAACTTGCCTTCCTTGGCTGTGGTGTATTAGTTCTTCACTCCAAGCCACTTTCTACGTGCCTCTTTTATTCACTGCAAGTCCTTCTTCACTCCTTTCTCCACTTTAGTGTGAAAAGCATTGCTAGTATACGAGATAAGCATGTAGGTTTTGCTGACTGCTCCCTCTCTAATAGTCACATATTCTTTTATGAACTTGTAGGTACTCATCACTTCGATAAATGCTCACTTCCCCCTCTGATTATACGGTGCTGTCAAATGTTTTATATAGTGACAAGACAAGACTTTCTTTACTAAAAGTAGTCTCCACTCTCGCTTCCCTCTTAAAAGCGTCTGTGACTAATATTAATTGCTTCCGTAAAATCTAGCAATAATGAAAGAATTGAAGAAGGTTCTTTTAAATATCTTTAATACCCACTTAAAATCTTTTACTATTTTGATCCCTTTAAAAGAGTAAACGCATTTAAAGATTTAACTATATCTCCAACTGCTGATAAAAACAAATTTTTTTCACTAACTCCAAAAATGCATCATTCTTATCTTTCATATATAATAAAATAAATTGACTCTAAATTTTCTATTTCATAAATCAAAGATGCACTAAGCATACATAAGTAGAGAGAAGTATCAATTTTTAGTTTTTACTTATCTATCTGAAATCATTTCACATATTTTAGTTCCATCTCACTCAAATATTTTGTAATGACCCGAACCGGCCATTTTCCGACTTTTCACCAATATATCTCATGCAGATTTAAACAAATAGATACATGCAAATAACCGTTTGATCCAACAACAATAACCAGCAAATATATTCTAATAACTTCTCAGAGAAATGGTATCGTATTATACAACAACAATACAATAACCATGAATTACAAACATCCCAATCTGAAATACAGAAATAACAGTAAGATTGGATGATAAAGAACTTGTGAATACAATGGCGAACCCTGCTGTGAATCCTCACCGGAGATGAACTGGGTTTCCGTCCAATCCACCGAGAAAGCCTGAGGGTTTCCGTCCTCAGGTTTCAGAATCGAAAGCTGAAGCTTCCTGAATTCTCAAGGAGAAATGAAATCCATAAACTGAGCATGTCTCAATGAGACTCCAAGCCTTCTTTTAAGGCTGCAGTTGTGACTCTTCAGTTTCCCCACATTGTCTCTTCATATTCCACTTAAAGTCACTTTTAAATAAATATAACCGTTGAGTTATAAAGTGACATAATAAAATGAAGTAAGGAATCTTCTGATGAAGACGTGTGATAGCTTGCCGGAAAGCTCTCGGCGAGACGCTCCAAGTCCACTACTGAAATGCCACGAAAACTGAGTTTTGCCGACTTACTGTAAATAGTAAGCACCTTGGAAACCTTGTGGAAACTGCTTCAATTGGCCTGAAACTGTAAACACCTAGTTCAAACATCCCTCTGGTCACCGCCAAACCTCCGTTAGCCCACCGGACCATGATGAAAAGGCTAACGATATGGCATGAAATAATGTGCCCCAAAAAGGGGACATTACATATTTCAAGAGTGTGCACAACATACATTTATCTCAAACACTCAAAATATAGCGACTTCATCATGTTTCTCTAAGGAACATCATATTTTATGGAGAATTATGCAAAACATGTAAAACAGTTCAAGCACTTTATTCCAAGAAAACAATGTAAGCTCATAAATCTTAAAAAGAGCATATCATAGCTACTACCAAAATTTGAGTACCTAAAAATATATACATAACTATAGATCATGAGTCAATAATGCTTATCATCAAAGGGCAATAATGGGCAACATGCTAGAAATGGATGAAGAAAAGTTACCTTATTTCTTTAAAAGAATATTTTTATTCAATTGATATTCCTCATACCCTCTCTTATTAAAGATTCAAATGATACAAGTACATATAGAAGAAAATAAGTACTCTTTATATCTCCATAGTTTGATGATTGTATTGCCAATATCTATCATCTAGTATTACTTTAGACTTCTTATGATCATTAGAGAATTTTTGATCAATGATGACCTATAATAACAAATCTCTCATAACTAATTTCCATTGAAGTTATCATTCAAAGAACCTATATACTTAGTCAAATTTGTGAAAGTCTAATTTAAACGTTAATGACTCACATCTACTGAGAGAGTCAAATTACTAACTATCAACTTGACTAATCATTTCTAGACTTATTGCTTTTAATTACTAACTATCCGTTGCTCCTATGTTCAACCACATAGCTCTTTAATGAAACTTAATGATAAAAAGCATTAAATCTAAGCAATGGTGTAATGTGTATACAAAGGAATCATTAGGAGAAATGAAAGTGCACAAATGTAAACAGTAACTTATATCTCCTTAAGTGTTTTGCTGTAACAACATCATGGAATACACAAGTGCCTCTTGCATTCAAACTCCTATTAAACGCAAAGGGAAGTCTATGGGCCAACATGCACCTGGAATTCAAAGGTCAAGTTAAATCAAATGGAGGGTACCTAAGGTTATTCTGATATTTATTTACGTAAGAGAGAACTTGCTCAAGCATTGTTTAAGGCTTTGTAGACTTTGTTAAGGTATATAGATCAGAGGAGAAGATTGGTTTGATATGTTTCTAATGCATGATTACATATTGGAACTATGTGGAATTGGTTAATTTTGTAATTTCTTTTAAATGAATTAATTTGAACTAGAAGCTAATTTTGGAATACTTGATTATGAAGCAAGTTATGTTGTCAAAATAAAGCTCTTATGAGATAATTTGGTTAATATCCCTTTTAAAGATAAGTCATTGTGAGAATTTATGGTTATAGAAGAATAGCGACATTAATGGAATATAAAAGTGCAAATCACCTTTAAGCAAAGCTTTAATATTAATGAATCCATATAATCATTTGGTGCTTATCTATTTAAAATGAGTTCCTTAGTGAATGATGATGTAACTACTATGAAATGAATTTGTGTTATGATTACCTCCTGGATTAATTGTGAATGAGATGGAGTTAAAATACATGAAATGATATCAGACAGATAAGTGCAAATTATTGTTTGTGTCTGTTTATGTATATTTAGTGCATCTTGTGTATTCAATGTGTTTTATGTGAGGTTAGACGGGTGCGGAGTATGGAGGAACAAAGAAGGACAAATTTTCACTCAAATCTATTCGCTGGTGAAAATGACACTTACACCAAAGTTTGTTTGAGTAATTTATTATTTGGGTATGCTGCTATTTTAATTGTTATGCTTCGAACACTGTCATATCATGATATTGTTACATTAGCATTTAGTATGTAGATATATCATGATATTGTTACATTAGCATTTAGTATGTAGATATATCATGTTGTACAACATTCCATTATTCCTGTTAGTTTTGAATTGAAAAGTACTTTGGTGAAGAGTTGGATATTCTTCTTGTTAGGGAGAATTTTGGAGAAGCGTGAAACTTTGTGGTTGGGTGAATAAACGCTTCAATGATGTCCTTGCCCGTGGTATGCGTGAGGGAGATTGAATGTCTGGAGTACTTGTCATTGTGGTTTTCAATTTTATACTCTATGTTCTCTTGTATTTGACCTTATGGTTTCAATAAAGGAAATGATCTTATGTTTTGCTTAGTCATTGACTTTGCACATAGAGATTATGTCAAAATCTAATATCGTGTCTCTATTCTTGTTTATTTGAAGTCGTCTTGGTTTATGTTGAATTATGTGTAAGTTTATTTATATAATTTATTACATAAATACAAATAAATTTACACACATTATCAAGCATAAATCAAGTCGACTTGCTCAAATATATATTAATAAAGACATGATTTTTGATTGCAACAAAGAGTCTAAGTATAGAAGCCCAAAGAACATACTTTTTTTAAGGAAACTATTTCCTTTACATGAGACCATAAGGTTGAATTCAATAATGTATAGAATACAAAATTGAAGCATCCGTACAGTTGACCCCCGCCCCCTGAGCACAACACAAAAAAGAACATTGTCAAAGAACTTTTGCACCCAACCATGAAGCTTTACGCTTCTTTGGAATCCTTCCTTTAATGAAGTATACATGGATAGCAATCTGAAATTGACAGGAATAATGAAATCTGGTGCAACATGATATATTTACATTCTAGATGCTAATGTAACAAAATTATAATATGAAAGAGAGTTTGAGACAAAACTAGCAATATATACTAACAATAAACTGATTAAACAAACTTTGGCCGAAATCTATCCTTTTTTGAACCTTCATATTCAAAATCCATTTGATCTCACATAAAAACACATAGAATACATAAGATGCATTAACCATATTAAGTAGATAGAAACAACGATATTTACTTATCTATCTGAAATTCTTTAATAGATTTGAGCATCACGATCACAAATATTCCAAGAGAAAACATTACACAAATTCATCTCAAACACAGAGAGAATAGTGTGTTTCTATCATGATGCACTATGGAACATCAATTTAAGTTGATAAGCACCAAATGATTATCCAGTTTCATTAAGATAAAAAAATTGCTTAAATAGATCTGCATTTATAATCCATTTTGGACTCTATTCTTCTATAACTAGTATTTCTTCGTTTGAATATAGTGTAGTCCTCCATTCCACTTGCACTTGCATACAACTTAATCACTAAACTTCTAATGTCCTTTCCTTAAGATAGTCAAAAGATATTAACCATTTTATGACACATCTTACTTCATATTCAAGAAATCAACATTATTTTCTATTCCTAAAAAATTTAAAATTCATTTAAGAGCACAAAGGATATATTCAACGGTAAATCCTAATGTAATCTATTTTTAATTTAAAATATAATAATGTAATTCTAATGTAATCTTTGATACTTCATCTTATCATCTTTCCTTTTGGAAACTATGGGACTTTTTCCTTTCCTCACTAAACATTATCATAGGGAGTTATAATATATCACTAATAAACTTGTAGGGTTAATTTTGAAAATAAATATTTGATGTCTCAAAAGTGTTTACTTCCTTATCTATTCTACAATCTCATTCAAGAATAGGTATACAATGTTGCACTAAATTAAGCTACAAGATTAATTATTCCTATTTATAATAATTCATTCTATTTCTGATATTCTCTATAATCCCTCTTTGAGATTAATACAACTTGAGAAATATAATCAAACTATATTAATCAAGCTATACTCAACTTGTAGTGTTGATTTTGAAAATAAATATTTGATGTCTCAAAACTGTTTACTTCCTTATCTATTCTACAATTTCATTCAAGAATAGGTATACAATGATGCACTAAATTAAGCTACAAGATTAATTATTCCTATTTATAATAATTCATTCTATTTCTGATATTCTCTATAATCCCTCTTTGAGATTCATACAACTTGAGAAATATAATCAAACTATATTAATCAAGCTATAAATTGATGTTTATAGTAATCTATATTTCCATGATTTGTAACAATTTAAGACCGTACTTCTTCCACAATTTATCCTTATCCACTAAGACATTACCATGTCTATTAGAATGCATTTAAAGATAGTGTTTAATGTCATTATTAAACCATATCACACTCATTCGGACAATGATTATATTGATGTTTTCATAATGGTCTGGAACATCATCATTGTGCTTGGAGACAACTTTTATAACTATTTGTTGGAGGCTGGATTTTAGGTGTGCAACAGTCGAATGTTGCTAGGGACAGATTTGACCATGATGGCAGTTGTTTCTATTCCTGATGTCTGCCTCATTTGGTTAGGCGTGAGGCTGTTCCATTTTCTTTAGGGTCAGGACTGTTCTCATTCCTTGGGCATAAGGTTGGATGACTGAGGTTGGCTCTTTTGAAGAACACTCATGCTGGTTCAAAGGGAACAGAGACATGCATGATTTCTGTGAGAAGCAGGAGCAGGGTAAAACAGGTGAAAGGACTTTGCAGGTTGCCAGAACAGCTACAATGTATTGTTTAAGTGATGTTATTTCTTTTCTGGCACTGGAATTACTGAAGGGATACTAAATGCATACCTGTATGAAATTTATTTGCTTGATTAGGTTGTTTTAGAGGAAATTCAATGTTTCCTTCTCTTGAATATTGTTTGTCCTTTTCCCTGTTTAATTCTTTCGGTTAATTCTGAGCCATTTGATTTTTGATAGATTGTTATGGCAGAGATTAGCAATAGTTGCAGGTGTAGAGCTTGCGTAGAAATCTATGGTGCATCAGTAGGGTTATAAACATAGTGATTATGGGTCCAATGCTCTCTGGGATCTGTTGTAAACACAGATTGAGAGAGAACATTTATTGACTTGCTCTCGGGAGGAATCAATAGCTACTATTATGAGCTATAATTTTGCACCAGACAAAAGAAACTGACATTTCTTGTTTTCTGAGATACTAATGGAAACTATAGAGTTGAACAGGTCTCTAGAATTTTTTTTGCCATGGTTTTTGCTAATATTCTTTGATTCAGATTCCAACCAACCATGTATAGCTTCTCCAAATCTTTGCAGTTATTCAATTCATAGTTTAGAAAACCTAAGAGTACCTGTGAGCCAAAATTGATGGTACGAGTTGCTAGAAACTCTTCTGCTAGAATAAGAAAAACCCATTTTCAATTATGGCTTTGGATATGAACAATTTTTGTAATTATACTAGAAAATTCATTTAACGAATTTATGTACTTTTCAATGTCAGTTTTTTCCTACTTTGAATGTCTTGTCAGAGCCAAAATTTTGGCCTGCCAAGTCTAAGGGTTTGAACTATGCTCAACTGATTTGATTCAGCTAATTGAAATGCCTTTTACTTGCGAGCCTGGTTGATGGAAGTGGTTTTTTATTGAACATCATTTACAGGTGTGATAGAGCTAGTGGCAGACTATGTAATTTGTCATGAAGGAGAGCCAATATCACCTGAAGCATCTCGTATACTGGTAGACGACAAACTCCACAGCATGTATCTTAATGACTTTTGTTTGTTTGTGATAAGTGGAAACATTTTCTGAAGTTGACAATGGCTTAATTCTTTTGCAGCGCCTAATAGGAGTTCAAATGGCTGCATTCCACCTTTACCTTATATGTCGATGGGTACCTGGTGAATTTGAAGTTTTAAAAAATCCTGGTGTCAAAAATCCCTTGGATGGTGCATAATAGATACATGTCAAACATTTACAATTTTCAGGAGGCTTATTCTGGAAGTCATGTTTGAAGCCCCTTCGACATGTAGTACCCCAGTATGAGGATGGAAGGTTTTTGAGAGTTATCTGTTCCTCTTTACGGTTACTTTTGTATCTTGGTTTGTAATATAGAGGGCTGTATTGCTAAGCTGTTGATGAGTTGGTAATCACCTAAGTTTTAGGAATGTATTATTGTCGATTCTTAGTTTCAAGAAAACTTGGAATGTTTCTTTAACAAAAAGTGGTTGGGTAATTACAATTATAAAATTATTTCTGAAAGGAGATCCTTTACAGCTTTGCCATGGATCTGTTTGACCTGCACTTCTATTTGAGGGGTGACATAATGGTAAACCAGGGCATCACTCTGGAGATTGTGATCACCCAAGAGTTAACGGGTGCTGTAATCAGTTTTATTAATACTGATCTAGCTTGGCTAATTTTTCTAATATTTAAAAAATACTTGATGAGCTTTAATGAAAATAACTCCCGTTGTGTGCACTGTAACTGTGATGTGGTTAGTAAATTCTGTGTACTTTTGATTTCATAAACTTGCCATCAGAACTCACAAGGCTGCATGAAAAGCAAGAGTGCCTCTAAACTTTCTTTAGGTCCGTGGTTAGGGTTCAGAAAAGATACAGTTTAGAGTTGTTCAAGACCTGGTTTTCTTCTTGTACTGTATTGGTGTACATCTATTTTAAACATAGCATCTTCTGATTTCATATAAAAATTAATATTTTTGACCTTGTTTTTGGCATCGTAGTTATACTAGTATTTTGCTTCATTATATTCTTCTCGCTTCCACTTTTGGGCTTTCAAAGGTGAAAGTGTAAGTCTGAAACAAGTGTTTTGCAGTCCTAAACATCTCTTCTCTGGCAGACGGAAAGAGGTTGGAAAGAGCAATTGTTTTTCTAAAGCGGAATGCTTAAGTAACAATGGTTGATAGAGGAGCAGGAAATCCCATTCAGTGATTAGTGCAAGCATACTTTTCCAATATTGTGGTTGGGTGGGCCCTACTGTAAAATAGGATCATGAAACAATGGTTTTCTTTGAGGCTCGGGCAGAAGAATTTAAGTATATATCTACTCGTGCCTCTAGAGCCAAGGTGGACCTGGTGCTTGTTGCCGTATGTTCTTGCTAACCTGGAATTAAAAGGTAAGTTTGTTGGTTGAGAAAAGCTGATCAGGGAAGGAGCTTGAGAAGATCAATTTGTGGGCAGGCGTATTGGGTGTCTATTTTTATATCATAAATAAGTCTGCCTTTGAAGGAATGGTGTGACGAGGGCAATGTAGCACTCGATCAATTGACATGTTGAGGATCCATGCCCCCTCCCCTTGCGCATTATAGTAACTTCTAAGAAAAAGCTTTACATTATTGAAAGGGTGGTTTCAAGTGTTTAGGGTGTTTTCAAGTGATAAACACACCATATCAGCTGTCCTCATATAGCTCCCTCCCAGGAATTTAATCGGGGGATAAACAAGTCCTAAGAGCCTTCTCATCTGAAGAGTCCTATTTCTAAGTCAATAAGTGGAGGGCTAATGAACACTAGTCAACACAACCCCTCAGTATGGAGTAGGGACATTTTGGAATGAATAATTAGATAGATTACCACACTATATTACAATTGTGTTTAGACAGCTTAGAGCATTCAGCCACAACCAACCATGCTCCACCAGTTTCTAGGTTTTCTGACGGAGGCACCAAATTCCCAACGAAAGGGAGTTATATATGTTAGGAAGGCCTATCCACAACCAATTTACACTATGATTCACTGAAGAGAGTTCATGCTATTTAGTTATACAGTAGATTATACAGCAAATTATATTGCCACTCTTTATCTTTTTCGAGGGGACCTTGTGGATATGTTCTTAGGGTAAACAATATATTGATGCCTTTTCAATTTGGGTTCTTCGTTGCCATTAGCTACCAATGGGGTCAGGGGACAAGAATATTATTCATCCTAGAGGAGAGTAGAATATAACAATCTCTGTCATGGGGATGCCTTTTAACATAAAGGATATTAGCTTACCAATCTGCTTGCTTGTTTCTTAAAGGCCTTGGTGATGAGTTCAGTAAGGTCTCACTAAAGCCACATCACCATGAGGAGGTTCTCGTCAAATGGCATGAACACAAACACATAAAGCAATGATTTGTTTTGTGTGATGATAAATGGTGAAGGCATAAATTGAGAACTAGTTAGTTGATCCCTATTGTATAATGCATCATTACTTCAATTCCAAGTTTTGACGCTGTGAGAGGTTTATGTGAGTGGAGTATGATTATTGACTCTTAGATTTATTTTCTAGATTGGACTTGTGGGGACCTTATTGATTCTGTAAGTGGACACTGTGAGAGGTTTATGTGAGTGAAGTATGATTATTGGCTTCTAGATTGGACTTGTGGGGACCTTATTGATTCTGTAAGTGGTCTCTAGGATAATGAAAATGGCTTTTTATGAGACCATTTGATTAAAGTGATGCCATACTCGTGCATTATGTATCAAAGAGGTGTCATTGGCCATCATGTGTGATTGATTCTCTAGGCCTCTTCTTATGTGGTTAACAACAAGAATGAATGATCATGATCGGGCCATACAAAGGTGGTGTTTGCTTCCTTTTCAGTTTAGTACTGGCATAAATTCTTTTTATATTGCATATGCAACATGAAATTCTTTGCCCATTTTGAGAAGAATAAAAATAAGATTGTGTTGCTATTACTATTGTTGTCAAGCCATTTGATCAACTAGTCCAAAGTAAGAAATTGAATTTGCTGCATGTATCTCCATCTTTGCTTATGTTCCCACTTACACCCTTGCCTTTGCCTTTGCCTTTGTTGGTGGTGGATCTTCTTTATATATATCATCATCATCAACTTTTAGCTTTTCTATTGGTGTTATTGGTGTTGCTACTTGTACTAATGCTACCCTTGCTTATGCTGCACCTAGCTTTACTAGTGGATATATTGGTATACAATAATGCTTTGGGTAATGAAACTGGACTTTCTACCTACCAAAAGCCTTAAAAGGCTATGCATTGATGGCATTAAGTGTACATGAGTAAGCTATATTGCTAGCGCTAGATGTACTTACTATGGCGAAGGCTGTAGATCAAGCTAAACAACCAACTCTACTATTGGGTATCGATTTTGATACGTTAGAAGATAACCTAGTAAAGGTAGTGGTGGATACACTGTTGAGTATGTTGTCATTGATGTCAAAGGTTGATGATCAAGGTCGTATAAATCTTAGAGGATTATGAGCTGCTTGAATTGCTTGAGTTAGTGGGTTGTCTAGCTGCTAGTCTGCCTAAGCTGCTTGCTTGTCCACCTGTTTGTCTAGTCATATTAATGTGCCATGCCACTAGTTGAATTTTCCGAGGCCAAGTCGGTCTTCCTTATTCTACGGAGTGATAAATAATTAGTGGGTCCCGAACTTCTTTTGGGCGATTCAAACAAAAGAACAAACAAATACTTATGAGCAGTGATTCATGAAAGGCTGTGATGGCATAAGAGACATTTTTGTCTTATTCATTAACACATCAACAAAGGAAACTGCCACGTAGCTCATCTAAGAAGAGGTGTGTTTACATATGAAGTGCAACGATAGAGTAGGGATGAATAAATTTAAGGCTTCGAGTATTTAAGGCACAAAATTGATAATATTAGAAGACAACGAATACTGGCAAGTTCATAATTTAATAATTGGCGTATGAATGAGCAGTTGTTTGTAACATTTTGTTATAAAGGGTGGCTCCTTTATTGAGATGGCATAATGAATGAATGAAGAATTTTAATGACGTCCACGAGACCATCAGTCTAAGGGACCACAAGAGCACAACCCTAAACTAACTCCATAGTCAATCTCCTGCTGCTTGATGATCAAATTAGTCGTTTGCTTGATCTTATCCTCAAATAAATTGCACATGTTGCCATCTTTCAAGATGTCCCCGTACTAAACCCGAATGTCATCATAAGCCGTGCATTTGAAGAGAAAGTGCCATTCCGTTTCAATCACACCCTTTTCGTAGAATCTACAAATCCTCTCTTCCCACTCCTCTTTGGGCCTTTTCCATCTACCAGTCTTGCCTCTCAGATGGTGAGAGCCCGTCCTCAACTGAGCCAACAACACTCTAGGTTTACCTTTAATAGTTGCCCCTAGATAAGCCTTATCCTTATGGTCACGGGAAGGGTTGAACATTTCTATATAAAGCGCCTTTTTCCGCCCCATATTATTAGGTCACATGGCAATCTTAAATTTATCCATGACAAACTTCTTTATTTCCATATCTGTGTTCGGACAATCTTGTAGCTTGATGTTCCACTTATTCAGCCACTTTATGTTTTGTTTCATCCAAGTCTTCTTCTTGTGAACCAAACCCTCTTTCATTGCAATTTTGGGCCATCGTTCGTTATCCATGTTTTCAAGTTTCTTTAAATAACTTATTAACCGAGTAATCGTTGCTGTCTCCAATGGGAAAATGCCGGCTTCAGCTAAAAGAATTTCATAAGGTATTGAGGCTTTGACCTTGATATTTCTAGTGATTAAATGCTTCTGAATCCTCTCTAACTCTATCCACCCGCACTTTTTCATGCTGCCCCCTCAAACATTGCTGCCGTAAAGAACAACCGGTGTGACCAACAAACCGAAAAGAATTTTCTTAGTTTTCCAATCTCACAACTCAGCTTTTCTGCACCTATTTTGAAGCAGATGGAAAACTTTCCAACCTCCTTGTATCCTTTTAGCTCTACTAGTTTCCTAGCTTAGCCTATAATGAAAGTCAATCCCCAAATACTTGTATTCTTTCACGATCTCTAACGAGCTGCCTTCGAAAAGAAAAACAATATGGTTCTCTTTTCTTTTCAAATAAAAAATCATGATTTTTGTCTTGGTAATGTTCACTTGCATCCCCACTTCCTGACAAAAGCATTCCAGAGCCACCAACTGATCTCTTAGTCCCTAGACTGTGTTTGAAATTAAGATAAGATCGTCGACATATAAAAGAAGCTTCACCATATACCCCGCCAAATGGACTCCCTCACCATTAATTCTATCTAACTAGGCTTCGAGTTTATTGATATATAAACCAAACAAAGTGGGGGATAAACGAGCACCCTTGCTTCACACCGATGTCACTACCAAAGCACTCAGACATACCATCTTTAGTTTTGATTTTAGCTCTAACCCTTTTATAAAGTCTATGTACTGCTGCTCTATACACATTTGGGATGCCTAATTGTTCCATTCTATTCCATAGCTTGTCTCTCGGTATCGTATCAAAGACTTTCTTGAAGTCTACAAAACAACAATAGCCTTCTCCCCCCTGGCTGTTCCATATTTTCTCTATTAAATGCCTAAGAGTGACGCAATGATCAATAGTAGAGTGTCTAGGTCTGAAACCCGTTGCCCTTTTGCCCTTTTTCTTTTCCCTTTCGCCCAATTGCTGATTCTACATTCTATCATGCTCCCAAAAAGTTTGCCAAAAAGAGGGTTGACCATAATAGTGCGACGATAATGATATTAGATTCGATGCACTTTTAGGAGCTGCACTATTTTTTATTACTATTTATGGGCGGTCCTTTATCATTTGTGCAATGATCGAGTGTGAATAATTTATTTGAAAGGGTGAGAAAATATTGTGTCGATGATTCATTTTAATGACTGGGTGGTGTCATGTTTACTGTGTATCAAGCATACTGTAGGTGTAGTTGCATTTTGAGTCAAGTATGTACAATGTGCTGAAAATATTTTTTTAGGAAGTCAAACAAATTAGTCATTTGTGAATGTGACTAAATTACAGTATTAAGGAGACAAGCAAGGAGTCAAGCATGATCATGTAGAGTCGATACATATCTTTATTGTTAGTTGCGTTACTTTTCATTACTATTTTCTGGGTAGTGCTTTTCGTATCATGCAACAATTCGAGAAGAGGTGAAAAAGCATTGAGTTGAGGTGTAACATGTTAGCACATTCGTGTGAAAAAAATGAATGCTAAGGCATGAAGATGTGATAAAGCTAAGTGACTAAGTTGTGTGGGAAGGAGTTTATATCGTGTGTGATTTTTGTGTTGAAAGAGATTGTTAGAGCTGTGCTTGATGGAGTTCGGTTTTTGTAAGAGTTGTGTGGTTGAAAGTGTTGAAATATCATATCATATCGGATTTAGTATATTTTTGAGGGTCGGTGCTCTCTAACTAAGGTTGATGTCTCAGCTGATTAGAGTTGGTGCTTCAAGGAGGGTTACTTCTCTCTAACTGGGGTTGGTGCCTCAATAGATTGAAGTTGGTGCTTCGAAGAGGGTTGGTGCTCACATTTGCAATCTAGGTTGGTGCCCTTTGTTAATGGAAGCTATTGTATGTCGTGGTATTTTATCTATAAGCGTTTTCCACGAAAAATTTGGTGTATGTGTCTTTATTGTTGCTCTCTATTGGCTAATAGATAAGCCTTGTTATATTATGACTCACCCTTGCTAAAGCTCTTTTATTAACAACAATTGAATGAGCTTCCAATCAACTCGATCTTTGAATTGATAGGTATAGCTCCCTGGAATAGATATTCAATGAATATGTTTTTGTTGTTTTTCAATAAAGATAGGGCATGCTCTTAACCAGAGAGCAGAAGAGACTTCAGATGAATGTTCATCACTATGAGACATTCACGAACAGGGTATATAATCAAAATTAATGTAACTAATTTCTACGGTTGTGCCTCAATTCTCACGACCATGAAAACCAAAACATAGTGAAATCACCATAATTAATTTTGTAAATGCACCTCCATGACCATGAAGATTACATGTACAATATGCCCACAAGTGATATAAACTTGTCGAACAACATGAATATAATAGATGAAACAATAAACTGTGACTCATAGATAACTTTATAATCACTGATTCAAAAACACAGTTTGACATCAATGACTAATTTATTCCAATCATCTCATATTCACCCATTTCATAGTAAAGGATAATAACTTAGATTTAATGAACAACATCCATGACTCAAAATTCGAGTCTCACTCAATTGTCCCAGCGATGGGGAATTTTGGGAAAAAATTGTCAATTCCTTGCATCATGTTCAGAACCAGTATATAAAATTCATTTGCCTACCCAGGTTGTTACAATATAGTTCTTGGAGAATAAAATTAAACAGTTACAAGACATGTCATAGAGAGAATATTAAAATTGAAAAGACACTTTAAATAAAGGCTACGTGGCAATCAGGTTTGATTAAATGCATTATATTCTGGACAAGACATCCTTCTACAACTAGTCACTTTGTGCATTTAATGCTCTGAGCTGTAATCAACAATTATACATCAACAAAACTTTCAAAAAGAGATGGTGCCTTTGGATTTAGGGACCTCAACGATCAACTTGTCAAATTCTGAAACTAGCACTTTAACAACAATAATCCCGACTCTTTGTCTTTCTAACAACTGCTACCTCTACGAAGATAGTAATGACACTTCATTTCAATTAAATCGAGAATTTCACTATATATATTCAGAATCCCCCTGTGAGGTAGTTATAGTGGAGATATTTGAATTCAATCTTCATTTGACGTTCCTTACCTTTTAATAGTTTTAATTGTCCTTTCGTTTAGCCAATGTTGGAAGCCAATCTCCACAAGTTCCACTCTTTGGAACTTCGGGAATTTTACTTCCTCCATTTTATGATGTATGTTGTACTCCTAGTGGTTTCCTTTCGACCAAAGAATTTTGGTGATGTAGCAGGTTTTCTATCATTTATCACTTGGATCCCAATGATTTATCTTCTTCGATCTCCTTCAAAACAATTATGATTTTGAATTGCGTGAGACTTTGCCTTACATTTAGAATTTCAGGAATCCCCTTACTATGCTTCCATTTCCGATCACCTTAGTATCATGGGCATCAATTCTCTGCAATAGAACACTTAGTGTTTCTTTGAAGTTCAAACTTGCCTTTAATATGTTGGACTCTGATGAGACTCAGGACTAAAAGGATGAAGACTGACTTGACCAAACACAAGCAACTATTTTCTTGACATCTCAAATAAAGATAAGGACTCAAACTCAAGCTATGAGGATAAAAACTAAAACCATATGGGGACCTATCTTCCCGAAATCCCAACTGCACCCAAATCCTGAAATCCCAACTCCAACCAATTTTGTGAAAATCTCGACAATTAGAGACTTAAACGTAAAAATAATTTTTTTGTTGCATAATGGTTAGTGCTCCTCTTGGGATTCACGACATGGCTTAACCGCCTCCTATGTCTTCTATAAGTCTAGTGGTTGTATCATACATTAACATGTTGATCTTTTGGTGCAACGAAAATCACTACTTGTAACAAGTGATGTCAGAGCAAGGTTCCTTACATCAAGTTTAACAACTTTGGGTAGATTTTGGTTGAGTGGAATACTTATCTATAATTGCTCAAGGTATTTCTTCAAAGGTTCCTATTTTTGATGGACCAAATTATGCTTTTTGGGAAGTTATGATGCAAACATACTTGTTATCAATTAATGTTGATGTTTGGGCTTCAACTATTAATGGTTATAATGCTCTTAATGCTTTACCTACAGATCCTGATGAAAAGATGAAGTATGAAATTGATATGAAAGCTAAATTTGCAATATTTTGGGCTTCAACTGTTAATGGTTATAATGCTCTTAATGCTTTACCTACAGATCCTGATGAAAAGATGAAGTATGAAATTGATATGAAAGCTAAATTTGCAATATTTAATAGTTTGTCTAAATATGTGTTTGTTAAGGTAATGCATTGCAAATCTTCTAAAAACGTATGAGACAAATTGAAAAACACCTAATGATAGAGTTAAAGAAGCCAAGATACAACATTTAAAGTCAAGATTTGAAGACCTAAAGATGAGTGATGATGAAAAGGTAGAAGACTATCTTCTTAAGATAGATGAAATTGTGAATGGTATAAGAGGTCCTAGTAAAAAAAATGATGATGTAGATGTTGTAAAGAAAGTTTTGAGGTCTCTTCTAGATAAGTTTGATTCCAAGATATGTTCCATAGAAGAAACAAGAGACATCAACAAGTATACAATAGAAGACATTCATGAAGCACTTGTAGCTTATGAAATGAGAAAGTTTGGCAAGCATGAATCCACAAGCAAAGAAGCAACATTCAAGGTAGAAAAGAAAGTAAAGCAAGTCTCATTAGAATTAGAAGACCTTGATGTTCTTGAAGCACATCTCTCAAGAAAATTAAAGAAAGGAGCAGGTAAATATAAAGGTAAATTTTCTTTCAAATGCTTTAATTGTGGTAAAATATGACACTTTGCATCTGAATGTTCTTATAATAGTCATGATGATGTAGATGATGAGAAAGATAAATCAAGTAAAAAGAAATTCTGTAACAAAAAGTTCTTTAAGAAGAAGATGAGTTTGATTGCTGATGTATCAGATAGTGAATCTAGTAGCTTTGAATGTGATGAAAATGAAATTTTATTCATGGCTATAAAAGTTACTTGTCAAGAATCAGATAGTGATGATGATGTTGAAATTGTTGAGGTTGATTTAGAATGTGAATTTCTTTATGCACTTAAAAAGGTCAAGGAATTAAAAAAGATTTTAAGTGTTCAAGAAAATTAATTTATAAAGGAAAAAGAGAACTTTGAAAAAGAAATTAAGGAATTAAATCAACAAGTTACAAATTTGAAATTACAAGTTGAGGAAGAGTTAAGGAATAAAAAAGAACTGTCTTTGTCACTAAGGAAGAGTTAAGTACTAAAGATCAGGAATGTACAAGGTTAATGAATGAAGTAGTATCATATAAAAGGAAGTTAGAAAAATATGAGAATACTTCTTTGGATGATATATTAATGAATCAAAGGAAAACTGATAATATAATTGGAATTGGTTTTGAACTTGGACAATGTTCTAGTGACAAGAAAGATTAAACTTTATGTGAGATATTCAAATATGAAAGTAAGGATATAGATCATAATACTACTACTTTAAATGCAGATAAAAATATATATTTTAATCAGATCTATAATGATAAAAGGCAGGTCATATCAAGATCTTCATTCATGGGTAAAAGATTTTCAAACTGGTTCACTTCTTTCTTTGATGTGTATTGTTTCATGTGTCATTAATATGGACATAGAATAAGTGATTGAAAATATATGTCAAGGAGGTTTTCAAAGTTTCATTTTGGTTATTCATTTCTTAAAATGAATGGTCTAAGGTGTTACAAATGCAATCGCTTTGGTCATGTTATGAAGAATGGTAGAACTAAGTCATTTTAGAATGATCAATCATATATTAGTCTACAAGTTGATAAATAATTTGATACTAAAGTAAGTAAGAAATGAAGGCCTAAGATTAATAAGTTTATGTTTGTTGAAATGGCTTTACATTATGAAACAAATGACTTGTGGATAATTGATATTGTTGTTCTAGACACTTGACAGGTGATAAAACAAAATTTGACAAATTGATTAACTACAAAAGTGGCAGTGTGAGTTTTCATGATGATTCTTCAAGGCAAATTAAAAGTTTGGGTTCTTTGATTCTTAGTGACAAAATATCTATTCATGATGTGTATTATGTTGAAGGATTAAAATACAATCTTCTAAGTGTTAGTCAAATTTGTGATAATGGATATGAAGTTGTGTTTGATGATCATGGTTGTCAAATCAAATTTAAATTAGGACAGTTGGTTGCTTCAGGTAAATTATCTAGAGAAAATGTATACAATTTAAAAGATATCACAAATACTAACCATCATGAAGATGTTTGTCTTATGGGACATGCAAATGAAGTTGTGCATGATAAAGATAATACTCAAACAATGATAATGACTTGAACAAATCAGATAATAAAGTTGAAAAAAGTGAAGAAGAGACAAAAGATTAACCAGGGACACCAAAACCAACAGATACGAAGTCTACTAGAACAAGATTGAATAAATATCATCCTCAAGAACAGATTATAGGAGACAAACAAGTAGATCAATTAACTAACATATTCACAAAACCTCTCTCAAAAGACATGTTTGAAAGATTAAGAATGAGATTGGGAGTTCTATGTATCTCTTCTTTTGCATAAGTTCATCAATGTGTGATAGGTTTCAGGGGGAGCATTTATGATCATTTTTACAATTGGAACCTTGGTATATCTCCTTTGTCATTGATGTCAAAGGGGGAGAAAACACATGAGGAAAACATGATTAATGAAGTTGTGATGTTGATATAATGGATTCTGTACAAGTGTTCTTCTCAGGTACATGATATACAAGTGACATAGGTACATGCAGAAGGTGGTATTGATATCAATCCCAAAGGGGGAGTATGTTGAACCTTTGGTAATTGGTCAAAACCTCTCTCAAAAGTTGTGTTTAAAGGATTAAGAATGAGATTGGGGGTTCTATCTCTCTCTTCTCTTGCATAGGTTCATCAATGTGTGATAGGTTTCAGGGGGAGCATTTATGATCATTTTTACAATTGGAACCTTGGTATATCTCTTTTGTCGTTGATATCAAAGGGGGAGAAAACACATGAGGAAAATATGATTAATGAAGTTGTGATGTTGATATGATAGATTCTGTACAAGTGTTCTTCACAGGTACATGATATACATGAGACATAGGTACATGTCGAAGGTGGTATTGACATCAATGCCAAAGGGGGAGTATGTTGAACCTTTGGTAATTGGTCTTTGGTTTTGTCATTGATGTCAATAATACAAATATGTTGGGTATCTCAAATAGTTGTGTTAGTGGTACACACGGTACAATTCTAATAATAGTACACAAGATGAAAATTTAGTGATCTTATGAAAGTTGATTAAAGTGATCAAGAGGTGGTTAAGATCATGTTATTAATGTATTAATACATTTATTATATCATTATTGAGGTGGTTGATAAAGTGTTAAGTATATAACACTTAATGTTGATTATGAGTGTTAAATCAGTTATAATTTCATAACTACCTAGTTTCGGTCTAATTAGATTTCCATACACTAATTGTTAAACAATACCTCGACTATTATACCTTTCTAGAAAGGTAAAAGACAAATATGAAATGGGTAGGAGTCAATTTTTGCATACACTTGTGGTGGAGAGAGAAAAAAGATTTCGACCAAGGTAGTTTCTGGTAGTTTTGACAGTTATAATTGGTTTTGGTCTAAAGGAGTTTTGGGAAATTCAATGTGCTGTTGGATAATCACAAAAGACATTTATAAAGAAATAATTTATTCCTCTAAACAAGAGTATATGTGGTCTTGTAGGTTTTTGAAATATTTTGAAGATATTCAAATTAGACTAGAAGGATTCTATGTAGTCTACAAGACAACAAATTGAATGGTATACAAATTTCTTTCAAATTTGATATTTATGATTGAATAATGGTTGCATGAGTATATTAGAGGTTAAGAAAGGTTTATTCACTGATATTTTAATGGTTTACATCAACCTTTAATCATATGTTTTTATGACACATGAATATGCATTTGGATCTTTACTGTTTTGAAAGGAAACATGTTATTTTTCTCTCAAGAAGTATAACATTTTTAAGACCATTGAGTAAACTCATCCTCTTACATTCATATATATTAATTTAAGTCTGATTACACATTTCATCATTTGATAAAGTCATTTTGAGAAGGCTTGTTAATTTGGTATAATTTATTGATGATGTAAAAGAATCAATAAGAGAGATAAGAAAAGAAGTAAATCTTGCTTAATGTTTTCAACTAGAAGTTGAATTCTTGATTCATGATTTATATTGTATTGGAGATGATCCTCTGATTTGTAACTCAATTTTTTCATGTTAGATGTTGGTGCTTCTTAATTGTTGAAGTTGGTGCTTCATTTATAAGGGATTGGTGTTCTTTGAGATAGGTGTCTCTAAAATAGGGTGTTGTGCTTCCCATAGTTGTAGCTCTAAAAGTTTTTCCCAAGAGGCTAATAAAGTTTCATATTCAAAATGGTTTTTTACCTTAAGGGGTTTTCCACTATACATATTGTGTAATTTGTTCTTCTTGCATTTCTTGTTCTTATTTCATAACTTCATGATATAATTGTAAGAGTTGAAAAGATTGAAAAGTTGAAAAGAACAAGTTTAAGTAGCCGCTGATTCACCCCCCTCTTAGTGGTGTTTGTATTCCAACAAGTGGTATCAAAGTTTGGTCACAAGTTCAAATCCCCTCAGGTAGTGCCAAGGGGGGGATTGTTGGCATAATGGTCAGCGCTCCCCTCGAGATTCATGACATGGCTTAACTGCCTCCTGTGTCTTCTATAAGTGTAGTGGTTGTACCAAGCATTAACATGTCGATCTTTTGGTGCAATGACAACCACTACTTGTAACACTTTTAACCAGACTTTAAGATTTTCAATGCCAATTTTACATAGAGTGACTAAAATATGGCAGCAACTGGCTCTTATTGGGGTGAGGATTGTAAGGGATGAAGTAAGGACTCATAATCTTTGGTAATGATCAGTGTCTAGTTCATTGGGCAACATAGTCAAGAAGCACGAGCATAGGGAGTTGCTTTGCAAGTGGGCGATGAGAAATAGGGCAACAAGTAAAAATGGACAAGCCAAAATTTTCTACAACCTACAACAAGCCAAAATTTTATTTACAAAGGGACAAACCAAGCAACCCCTTACCTCAAGAAGAGCCCTAGATAGGTTATGAAAAACCATTTATAGACTGAGAGAAGTATAACCCACTGCGAAAAATGAATGCACACACATGAAGCCTTTGCAAACTTAACAATGACATGCAACCCCAATGAAGGATCAACTTATATGAAGAACTTTTAGATATCCATATGTGACCAAAGAGCCATTCTTCATCATATACTTCTTGATCATGGCCAACCACAACTGTTGGGATAGGAAAGATATAGTACTGAGAGGGGAGGGGCGAATCAGTACCCTCAAAATCTTTTACTGAATTAACAATATGCAATAGTAGTGTCTATCTAACCAACTGATTCCATTGTTTGCAACATACATTCAAATAACTTGTAAATATAAAGTGCATGAAAACAAACAATAAAACATTCATGAAATGTAACACATACCACAAGTATTTTGGTTACGCAGAAACCCTTGTTAGAAGGTAAAAACTACGGTGGGGATGAAACCACAAATTTTTCACTACTGCAGTAAATAAAGTGATGCCGGTTAAGGCTACAATTGTGATCACTTCTGGTGATCTTACCCTGTTAGGAGTAACAAAAGATCGATTAGATCTACCTTGTGAAAGGATTTTAGCAACACCAAATAAGTGTGCACTCGGTTAGGAGATTTACAACAGACGGTTAAGTCTACTCTGTTAAGAGATTTACAATCCGGCTATAATGGTTAAATGATAATAGAACATATCTGTAAATGACAACTTGAACTTGTCTGAATCAAATCTATGAAATACCAAATAGATTTCACCTTGATGTATAGTATATTACCCTCTGTTCTGCTCGATAGCCTTGTATGATTCTAATAAAATGAGTACTGTCTCTGATAATTGCTCATTCATGTAAACCCTTGTTTGAATTTTGATGTCATGTATGCAGCTATTGCTTCATGATCTCCTTGTCATGTCTATGTGAAAATGACATCTATTACAATTATATAGAAAATTGCTTCGACCTAATTAGGTTTACAACATCTTAGAAAACCTAAGATCTACAGTGTACAAAAATAACCTAGATCTAACTATTACATAGGAATCATCACAACATTTAATGATTACATCCATAATAAATGTGCCTCGATCTTGGTAATATGTTTATAGATCCGTGTAAACTATTTGCATAGATATATGTGCCATTGTTGATTACTATGTCATTTCTTGAACAACTCGGTAAACACTACATTCTCTGTTCGGTGAATTAACTGATGCTCGGTGTGTAGAATGCTTAGTGTTCACTAACTCAGTGCTCGGTAAACTTTGATGCTTGGTAAACATGCTCAGTTAAACCTGTGTTCTTTTAGCTTTAGGTTCTGCCTTGTAACTGCTCGGTATGAAGGCTTTGTAAGTTCAACCGACTAGCTTGAATAGCTCCTTATTCCATCTTTTACCGACTTGAATAGCTTAGATTACCGACTGATCTTATTTGATACTAATGACAACACTTAATGCTCAAATAGAGATAACAATCTCCCCCTTTGGCATTAGTATCAAAACCATAATGTATATGTACCGAACCTCAAAAAATGTTCTAACTCCATATATACATATACTCCAAAAATTTACTAACTCTTCTACAAAAATCCCCTTAGGTGGATGCTCCCAGTATATAGTGAAGTACATTGGCATATACATGTTTTCCCCCTTTTTGAAATTAATGCCAAAATAAAATGTACTTACAACTTATCAAATATGTGTTGGTGGGTTTTCTGTAATGAAGCTAAGAGGTTTTCCCATTCCTCTTTCAAGTTGGTAAGAGCAATGTGCTCAAGACCGACTTGTGCATGCATATAAAAAATATTCTCCAAAACTGATATGTCAGGGTTGGCGACTAATACCTTAGCCTTCTCAATATATCATTCTATTATCTTTAGATGTGGTAGTAGCTCAGTTTGTAACTCAGTGACTTGGTCACTTATTATTTCTTCCGGCTTCCTTAGGTCTGCTCTCAACCACCTCAATTATTGTACTTTAAGTACATGCTTATGAAAAGCATTGGGCTCAGTTAGAGAAGCATTTGCACTGGCCAAGATGTCTGCATCTAGCTTCTTGATATTTTCACTAACCTCGATAGTGAAGGTTTCCACAGTGCATAACTTAAACAAAATTTGTATAATCTTCTGAGTTATAGTTTGGAGCTCGATTATAACCTCAGAAAGCTTTACCTTGTTTATAGCCACTTCTTGGCTGATTTTCTCTGCAATTTTTAATTGGATTTTTTCTTCTGCCCTCTCTTCTATCCTTTTCTCTGCATCGACATCTGGGGCATTTATATGACTTGTAAGAGGTGCAAGTTGGTCCAAAATTGGAGTGTCTTCATTTATTTGGATGTCGGGAACAACCTACTGAAGAATGTCTCTTACATCCTCTAAAATTTGCTCTCTTACTCTCCTTTCTGAGTTTCTCTTGTGCTGCCTTCCGTGTGCACAATTCTCCATACTTTCTCAGTTCTTTGGGGTCCAAAGTCCTTGGGTCACATTCGGGAATCTCAATTATCTCATCCAAAGTGACTGGCCCTTTTCCATCTTTCTTCTTCTTCTTCTCAGTCTCTTGTGGAGATGACTTAACAAAAGGTACTAGAGCTTTTACCTCTAAGTTTGTCTTATCTTGCTCGGTTGACACTGTATCATCCTTCATCTGCTGCCCGGTGACTTGAGTCTCAGTTGATTGAGTAGGAGCCTCTAATGTAGTGTTAGTGGTGGTTGTCTCAGTGGTGTTTGCAGGCTTAGGATCTTCCTATGCCTGTATGTCAGCCTCTTTTTCCTTAGGCTCATTTGACCCTGCAGTGCCTTGAGTGCTTGTTCCTTGCTCCCCTATTGTATCTTTTTTCTACTCGGGGATTGAGCCTTCATGTTCCTTTTGTGATATGATTTCAATTGCTTGAACCAAAATTGGAAGGTCACCTAATATTATACTTGCTGCTGGCTCGGTGGGGGCTTGTTCATCTATTTGTGCTCCAACAACAGTGATGTCCTCATCATCCTTGACATCATCAGGGTCTCCATTAGTGATGTCTTCTATAAGTATATCATGTGAACCATCATTTATTCCAGTTATTAACACCTGCTCGGGTGCATTTTGGTACATATCTTGGTAGTAAATGGAAATAGTTGTATCAAGCACCTCGGTGTCTGATAGCTCAATAGGGTCCTTTGTGGCCAGATTTGCATCATCTGAATGGATGCCTTTGCCTTTTCTTTGAGACTCTGGGGTATTATGGCCAATGCCAGCTTATCTGCTCTAGCTCGGGCTTGGAGAATAGAAGTCCATAACAACTGACTATTCTTCTCAACTTCAACCAAATTTTCATCAAGTATTTGCAATGCTCTTCTTTTTACCAAAAATCTCTTGAAATACTTGTTCATCAACTCTTCAATTTCGGGGGCTATTAATGTTGGCATTGCCATTATTAGGGAGTGTTCCCTCATTCTTTTCTCGGTGCTTAAATAATAAGTCCATTTAGCTGATACTTTTTCATATAAACTTTTTGGTACATATTTTGAAAATTCTATTGGTAACTTTTTGAATTTAATCATCATTTGAATTACTGCCTCCTCTATCTTATTCTGTTCATCGGTTGTCATATGTACAAACCAACTCAATTGTGGGTTACTAAGGCCTCCGGTGTCTATTATTATTTTTGCTAACTCATCAATTGATTGTTCTTTATTCACAACTACCTTGAATTGATTTATGTCATCTTCTTATTCATCATCAATATCATCTTTACCTCTTATCAACTTCCTTCTCTTCTTTGGTTCCTCAGAGGTAGCTTGTGTACCTCTCTTCTTCTGATAGGTCTTGGTCGGTGTATGCCTTGAAATCTTTACAACTCCTTTCTTTGGTGGTGGCGAAGCTACAGTGGTAGACCTTGTTCAAGCTCTAGTTTGTACTTCTGTCTGCTTCTTCTTAGGAGTGGGCTTAACCGGTGTAGATTCTACATCTTTGTCAGACTCAATTACCTCTTCATCATATGCAGTGTCAGCAAGAAGTAACTGACCCTCGGTTGCTACCTCAACCAGAATGTCCTTAGATGCCTCAGCATCATCTGCATCTTCTCCAAATTGTTTAACCAGTTTGTTTATCATTTTTCTTGATTTCTTTGTTGCCTTCCCAATAACTAGATCCATTTTAATTCTTTGTTTCGCTTCCTCATAGGTTCCAAACCTAGCAGCTTTTGGATCCTTAGGCTCTACCAGTAAAGCCTTGATTGACCTTGAAGCTTGGTCAATATCAATCTCATATCCCATTGGGGCTAACCATTTTGTTCTCGATTCAGCTACTTTTATCAGTGTATAATCTGTGTCCACTAGGAAACAAATGTCACGTTCATATTCTTCAACCAATTATCTAGGTATCCTACTTCTAGCATTCATTCTATCCTTAAACTGCTCAAAGTAAACATCCAATATACTAACAAAATTTTTACCCAATTTTTGTATCAAATCATTTAGTTGCAATGTCACTGGCTTGTCGATAGTCCAATCAATGTTACTGATGGAGGGGAAATTTTTTTGCACATAAAAGAATATGCAAAGTAATAGTGATCCAAACTTACATGTATTAGATTTTGCCGACTGAATTGTTTTCATGTTTTCTTCAACTTGTTTCAACAACAACTCGGTGAGGTCCAGCTGAAATCCATTTTTCACCATCTTAAATGCAATATCTACCGCTCCACATGGTACATTCTTGGGTCTGCTTGATTGAAAAGTTTTGTACCGAACCTAGTTTCAGGATCCACAATTGTATTTACTTTCAATCCTCTACCGTCCCATTCTTCTCCAGTGGCTTTCTCTAGCTCGGTTCTCGGTGCACTCCTCAATTCTTTGACTTTGTCAGTGGTAGGGTAACCTATTACTACGTGTATGATATCCTTCATGATTTTCACGGGCTCATCTAGCCATAATTTTCCATCATGAAAATGACTTAGAACAATTCTGAGATACCTTCAGGAAATGCAGGGCATTAATTAAACCCTTGACTCTCAAATGCTCGTGATCATCCTTCATTTTCCCATCAAAACTTAGCTCTTGAAATGTGGAAATGAGCTCAAAATCATGAATCTCACCAATCTTACAGTGAATGTAGGTGCGTATGTCTTCAACTAGCAAAACCCTAGGCGGTATGCTAAAAAATGCTCCAGTTTTGTCAATCTGCGAAGCAACTTTGGGGTGAAGTTTGTACTTCGGCTCATTACATGTAGCAGAAATGATCAACCTAACTTCCTCCTCATCTACATTCTTAGATTTGTTAACCTTTGATGGAGACACCATTTTCGTTCATTTAGGGTTTCAGGAAATATCAAATAAACAACTCGGTGATGATAGTACTTACTCGTAACAATGATGAAAATGCTCAGAATCTTTCAAATCTTTGTTCAATCACTCTGAAAATCTTTCACTCAAATTCACTTTGTAGACTCTTAGCTCTTCGTGATTGCAGTGTGAAAAAATAGTCCTTTGTGTATTTATAGCATTTTCAACTTTCCGCTTAAATCTTTTTACAATAAATACTCGACCTAACATGTCTCGGTGACAACTGTCACTCTCGGTGTATACCATGAAATATCATAAGCTCGGTTAATAAATGAAATTCCACTTAGTTAATACTGGTACTTGGTTAACCTTGCTGATAGTTATCGACTAGCAACTTCTCACTCGGTCTAGCATATACCGACTGTAAACACTTAAAGCTCAAAACATGTAAAACCATAGTGCATCTTAATTCATGCATATTTGGTGTGTGTACACTTGATATAAGGAACTATATGATAGATATAACCAATTAGGGTTAGCAGTTCCATACATACGTTTTCAACTTAGGTGGAGGTGGTGATGTCACCCAATCCAATGGATGAGGTGTCACTAACTGCATTACTTGACTCAACATTATCACCTGATGCTTTTCTCCACATAGTGTTTCTTCTCCTCATGATATCTTCGATTGTATTTCCATTCTCATAGGTTTGTGTCTCTGGTGCTCAGTCTTTGCAATCTTTACTTAAGTGATTGACCTTGTGACAATGTAAACATGCCATACTAGTGCTTGTCCAATTGTGAGATCTACCTCTCTAGTTCTTCCTCATGCAGTTAGATACAATATGTCCATATCTTCCACATGTTGTGCAATTAACCCATGTGTTATAATCCCAAGTATAAGCATTATCTTGTCTTCTCAGTTGAAAGGGCTTGTTTTTTCCTTTCGGTGTCTAGACTTGCTTCATCTTAGTTCTGCATTCTTGTGAGGTATGTCCATGCATGTTGCAAGTGCGATAGTGTTTCTCTAGGTAGGGTTTGTTAGGAGTCCTATTCAACTTAGATCTGCACTCATGTGCTTGATGTCCATACTTGTTACAACTATAATAATAGCCATTAAACTTAGGAGTGGTTTTAGGATTACCTTTAGCTTTACTCCTGCAAACATTTGATATGTGGCCCGGTTTACCACAATGATAGCATTATAGTTTCTTAGGTCGTTGACTCTTGTAGGCATTTGTATGTTCAACTTTCTTAGATGATTCACCTTGCTCGGTATAGCCTAATCTAGTAGTACTTCCAAGTCCTCTTTGATTGATAAGAAATTCATCAATTTTCTTGGAACTGTCTTCAATCTTTTTAATCATTTCATTATGTTGTTGCTGCATCTTCACTTCATTTTTCAGTCTTTCATTCTCTTCTCTGAGTTCACCAATGTCCTCAACTTTCCTTGTTAGCTCACTATTCATTCGGTTGATTTCTTGACTTACAATAACCATCTAATTAGAGATTTCAAAATGATGCTCGGTAAGTCTCAGTATCTCAGATTCTTTCTCTTATAGTTTCTCAGTCATTTGTCTTATATCTTCAACAACCAAATTTCTCTCTTGTTCAGCTTGTCTATCATTATTCATCACATCAATCATTCTTACCATTTTTGCTTCTTGACCGATCTGCAGGGCTTTAACTTGTTCAGTTAGATGAATATTTTTCTCATATAAATAAAAAATTGCTCCTTCACATATGCTAGATATATTGCTTGAACCAAATCTAGTATTCTCAAATGGGTCATCAATATCTTCTTCATGATAATCAGTCTCACAGTGCCGAATAGCCATATCTTTTCTTTGAACCAGTAACTTCTTCAATTCATCCCTTGCTTTCTTGTATTGCTCAATGAAGATTTGCATTTGAATCTTTTGATTTTCAATTGTCTTGTCCAACTTATATCTCTCCATTCTAAGATCTTTCCTCTTCAGTGATTAAACTTCCAAATAAGAGATCTAGCTCTGATACTAATTTTTCAGATAGGAAAGATATAGTATTGAGAGGGGAGGGGTGAATTAGGACCCTCAAAATCTTTTACTGAATTAACAATATGCAATAGTAGTGTCTATCTAACCAACTAATTCCATTGTTTGCAACATACATTCAAATAAATTATAAATGTAAAGTGCATGAAAAAATAATAAAACATTGATGAAATGTAACACGACACAAGTATTTTGGTTACATAGAAACCCTTGTTAGAAGGTAAAAACTGTGGTGGGGATGACACCCATAAATTCTTCACTACTGCAGTAAATAAAGTGATGCTAGTTAAGGATGTACAATTGTGATCACTTCTGGTGATCTTACCCTATTAGGAGTAACAAAAGATCTATTAGATCTACATTGTGAAAGGATTTTAGCAACACCAAATAAGTGTGCACTCGGTTAGGAGATTTACAATAGATGGTTAAGTCTACTCTGTTAAGAGATTTACAATCTTGCTATAATGGTTAAATGATAACATAACATATCTATAAATGACAACTTGAACTTGTCTGAATTAGATCTATGAAATACCAAATAGATTTCACCTTGATGTGTAGTATATTACCCTCTGTTCTTCTCAGTAGCCTTGTATGGTTATGATAAACTGAGTACTATCTCTGATAACTACTCATTCATGTAAACCCTTGTCTGAATTCTGATGTCCTGTATGCGGCTACTGCTTCATGATATCCTTGTCATGTCTATGTCAAAATGACATCTATTACAATTATATAGAAAATTGCTTTGACCTAATTAGGTTTACAACATCTTAGAAAACCTAAGATCTACGATGTACAAAAAAAACCTAGATCTAATTATTACATAGGAATCATCACAACATTTAATGATTACATCCATAATAAATGTGCCTTGATCTTGGTAATACGTTTATAGATCTATGTAAATCATTTGCATAGATATATGTGCCATTGTTGATTACTATGCCATTTCTTGAATAACTCAGTAAACACTACATTCTTTGTTCAGTGAATTAATTGATGCTCGGTGTGTAGAATGCTCGATGTTCACTGACTCGGTGCTCGGTAAACTCTAATGCTTGGTAAACATGCTTGGTTAAACTTGTGTTCTTTTAGCTTTAGGTTCTGCCTTGTAACTGCTAGTTATGAAGGATTTGTAAGTTCAACCGACTAGCTTGAATAGCTCCTTATTCCATCTTTTACTGACTTGAATAGCTTCGATTACTGACTAATCTTATTTGATACTAATGACAACACTTAATGCTCAAATAGAGATAACAACATCTTCATGCTTCGTTCCAAAAAAAAAGGAGCCATCTACCTAGAAGAAAGATGGTTGTACATTCGAATACAAATCACCCTCCATTTGACAAAAGTCTGGAATATTAGCTTTGTCAATCATGAAATCACTGCCTAATAGAGATGCCAAACTTACAACAGTTGTTTCAGCCTGCATGTTTTCAAGCACCATTTCTTAGTCTTTCATTTTATTAGCTAGAAGATCTAACAATTCATCTATGAATGAATGATCATTCAAGAAAGCCTCTTGATCTTGATTTGAGGAATCAATAACATGGATATATATTCTTTCTATTTGTTCTGGTTCAACACATGTATGATCTCCTTCTTCATGTGATATAGATTTTGAATAATTATCAAATTCAAAATTCTTTTCAAAGTTGCCTTCTTCTAACAAATTTTCATCATCAATCCAGAATATAATTCAAAAAGAGGGTTCTCTCTAACTTTGGATCCTTCACAAAATTTAGATGGTAGGAATAATGCATTATGGATCCATTTAATATCATTCTTTAATTGTACCAACTGCCTGTCTTTTCTTCCCACTAATGTAACATCTTTTCACATTTCATTGTTAACCATAACTTCTTTTGAGCAGCTCACATATTTCTTAAAAATAAATTCTCTATTTTGAAAATCATGAAATGAATTAAGATTTGTATTTGTTGATTCTTGAGTGCCACATTCTATGAGCATAGGATCAAATTTAATAGAAAGGGCTTCTTCTTCCTTTCTTACATAACCAAAAAATTCATTGGAAAGAGATGAATATTGCAAATATAAATAATCCATACCTCAACCAACATCCATAAAAGTGTCTTTTTGTGTAGACATTGCTTCTTCATGCAAAATATTTTCTTTAATCTTTACTCCAGGTAGTTCAAATGATGGCACATGCGTATCTCTTTGGGAGCTGCTAGCATTATAGGTAAATGTATCTGCTTCAACTTCAATGATGTTGCCATTTTCATTTATAATCCCACAACGGAAATTATAATTTGAGTCCATTAAAGACCAGCTTGGAATGAAAACAATTGTCTTTATCTTGCAATTCCTCATTGGGAGGGGCAAATGGTTGCTCTTTAAATTCTACCCGTGTATTGGTAGAAAAAGATTTAGTCTCTTCATCTTCTGCATACTGGAAACATTCTTTTTGCTGCTGGTTTTGGCTCCAAGGAATTGATGATTCTATTAATGCTAATGTTGTACACACTAAGATGTGCACTTCTCTAAGTCATTACTTCCAAGAGAATCCATAGATGGGAAACCTTGAGAAAGTGACCTAGAGCTCCCTAAGCATGGAGTCACAAGGATATTAAGAATGCTCTCAGCTAGAGCTATTAAGCCTATAACCTTGCTAGTAAACCACACAATGGGAGATTAAAAAAGACAAGGGCAAGAATGCCAATATCTTCAAGAATCAACAATGGAAATGCAATGCAAGCTGAGCTATGAAAGGAAAGTATTACAAATCCTTGCTAATTAAACTATGTGAGCTAATCTAGAGCTTGAAAGAAAATCTAAGCTAAGAAAGCATAAACATGAAGCTATGATGCAAGAATGAAAGCTAGAATGGAAGAAGATCTCCAAAGCTCCAAAGTCTCCAAGAAATCCTACAACATAAGATTAGTATAAAAAGTTGGATCCTAAAATGAGAAGAGAGCTCTCCTTTTAAAGGAATTAAAAATGAATGGACCATGGAGATTAAGAGGCAAAATATTTAATCAAGGGTGGGGTTTGAAAGAGGGATCAATCCATGTGCACAAGTCTCCTCCAATGAGAAAGAAGTGTTGACTTTTGTGCCCCATGTGAGATAAAAAGGCCTTTTCTTCTTTTTATAAAATAAGAATAATGCTTTATTTGTGCAACTTAGGATAAGAGGAAAGTGGGGGCTTTTTATTTAATAAAAGGCGAGGGAATTCCTTTTAAATAAATAAAGAAAAATGATTAGCCCATAGAATAAAATTGAATAAATGATAGAATTAGGATTTGATCAAGGAAATTGATTTGAAAATTGCCAAGTGTTGATTCAAGAATTGATAAATTGAAGAAATGGGGCCCAAAGTCTAGGTGACCATTTTAGGGTGCATACATTTGCCCCTCTTTGAATAATGTGAGATCGATTTGGGATCACATGCAGTCAAAAAATGGAATTGAAGTGTGAGATCGATTTGGGATCGCAAAATAACCCAGACGTGTGTTTGACAGATGGGAACACATCAGGACAAAGATAAGCTGATTGAAACAAAGACAAGGCCAACACCCCTGTAAATAGGTGATTGTCAAGTCTCAAATAAGAGATAAGAATCTCATGGCTTGATTGATAAAGCTGAATCAAGGTTTGAAGTTTGATAGGTACTGCCCCCTTGTGATCGAAATCGAAATGAGATAGAGGAGAAACAGTAAATTGATAAATCAAATCGAACTAAAGATAAGGTTCTTGATGTAAGATGAAAGATTTAAGGATCACAAAACCAAGGTAGATCATTAAGCATGAAAGGTTATGCCCCAAGGTTGAATTAGAAGAAAATAAGTGGGGTGAAAGCAAATGGAAGACAAAAGTTTGGAAGAGGTGAAAAGAAATGAAGAGAAGAAAGAGAATTTGCCTCAAGAAAGAGAATGCCCCAAAATCAATCAACTGTTTAAGATGGAGAATTTCGATTGAGATCACGAAAGAAGATACGAAAATGAAAATCATAATGTGATCACAGTTGATTAAAAGTCCAAAAGAAATATGAAAGGAGAGCTCTCTCCATATGCAAGATGCAAGACTAAACTAACATGAACTTAAGAATGCAAGCTACTATGAAAAGTAGTTTACTTGTAAGGTCACAAAGCCATTAGAGTCTAATAATCATCAGCAAGCATTATTGGTAGCGTTGCAAGATCATACAATACACACTAGTATAACTATGGGTATATGAATATGATTTCTATCAGATAGGTATGTGGGAATCCCACCTAAGCATCAAAGACATGTAGGTCAAGATGACTAGTGCAGTGAGGTTCCCTAAGTTTGGTATAGCAAGATTATGCTCACATCGAGACACAAGAAAGTCAAGATGACTACAAGCATGCACTTGTGAAAAATAGTCAAGGATAATACCTTGAAGATCCTAGTGTCAAGTGAAACAAACATGAATGCTCATGATAGTGAGGATCAACAAAATATACCCATAAGCAGAAAAATAAATAAAACATGTCCTCGTGCCCCTAGCCTTCTAGCTCGACATCATCGAAAACTATTAGGGAGAGAACACTCATCAAAGAAATCATCATAGACAACACACAAAGAAATAAATTCATTCAAGTCTCAGCGAGTCAAGTGTTTAAGTGCGTGTGTGTAGGTCATAGAGTCAAACTTTGAGCATCGCATTTGCCAGTGGAAAATATCATATCATTCTAGACTGTGGGTAGGATATTTGATTAGTGTTGAGAAACACTTGACGTTGGGAAAGTGTTGAAAAACACATTTGGGGAGTGTTGAGAAACACTGTTTGCGAGGTGTCCTATAGACAAATGCATCCAAAAGACCAAAGCTAACACAGTTATGCCCCCTAGATAGACAAAGACCAATTTCAAACCAAGGCAACAAGGACAAGGAATGATGGAGAAAGGCTAAGTGTCGAGAGCGCATGCTAAAAAATAAGGGTGCCAAGGCCTCAAGTAGCGCCTGTTTCCAGGTTTTCACCACTTGACAGATTTTTTTGACTTTTTCAATTTTTTTGGATTTTTGCTACCAAGGCGCCTGTTTCCAGGTTTTCACCAAGGCACTTTTTCTATTTTTTTTTTTTGAATTTTTTGAATTTTTTAATATTTTTTCAGGACTTTATATGCTTTTTAGGATTTTTTTAGCATCATATATGAATTTTTTTAGGATCAATAAATATGTATAAAGGATGCCCCGAGACAGAATAGGCTTCAAACTCCCAAGCAAGATCACATCATGTAGTCCCAATGTCTAGTAAGGTGGAGGACAAGAGGGATTAACAAGTTGGTGGAAGAGATGGAAGACAAGAGAATAAAGGAGAATGAAAGGAATAAATCCTTAAGGTCAAACTCCTCAAGAGTACCCAAGCTAGGAAAAATTGTCATGTAAAGCACATTTGGACAAGCAATGAAAGACCAACATAGGATAAGTCACAAAAGCGTAATGCAAAAGAAGGAAATGATGTAGTCTAAAGGAGTAGACATGTCAAGAGGCTTCATAGCATCGTGTTTTACTCTTTTTTATTAGATCAAGACAAAATGGGAAAATGATAGTGAAAGGATAGAATGAATGGAGGAAAATAAATATGAAGGCTAAACATGAATGGAATGAAAGGAAGATCATCGTAAGATAGCTCAAAATATAGCCAAATGTTCATGTATAGGTCAACATTGTCAAAATCAAAGAGAGAAGATAGAATGGATGAAATATGTAGAAGAACTACACATGATGCCTGATTGTCATGTTTTCATCATGGTACTTATCTAAGGCACCACAAGGGAGTGGTTTTCACCATAGGATGAATTTATTTCTCTATACTTTTGCTACCAAGGTGCCTGTTTCTAGGTTTTCACCAAGGCACATTTTCAATTTTTTTATTTTTTATTTTCTTTTTGAATTATTTCTTAAATTTTTTTATTTTTTTAGAAGAAGGCAAGCTTTTTAGATAATGTTCCTTGAAAGGATAATCCATGATATTCCAAAGATTCAAAATGATATGCTCAAAGATGCTGATAGGGAAAGGAAGATGAAGGAGAAAAATGGAGGATGAGGTTTTATGTAAAGCAAGTGAGGTTGGAAGATAAGAGGAATAGGCAGATGAGAAAAAAGGATAGAAGGTAGAAGGATAATGAATGGAAGGATTGTGAAAGGGTAGATGGAAAGGAAGGCAAGATCAAAATCAACACACACCTTACAGGGTGGCGAGAGGATGGAGGAAACATGAATGAAGGAATATGGTGAATGGATAGCAGAGGTTGTGGTTTAGGCGCATGGAATAGAAGAATGTTTTTGGAAGAAGATGAAGTGGAAGCCTTTGGAAGCTTGAATGTCAACTTCACTTTTTGCTCAACATCAGACTTTTCAAAAGAGACTTTGAAATCCATACAGCCATAGGCTTTTCATTTCTTTTTGATGATTTAGAGAGAATATCTTCAATGATGGATTTTGGAACCCATACTTGTCTTGTAGTTTTCTTCTTAGATATCTCTTTTGACTTTATACCTCCATGTCGATTAGATGAGACATGGTGATCTTATTTGTTTGATGGATTCTTGTATTGCTTTTTTTTCTTTTATTGAACATTCAAGTTACTTCCAAAAGACTTGGGACTTGTGGAAGAAGAAGGAGGATATGATTGGTTTAGATGAGTGGGTGGATGAAAAGGATTCAAGGGTATGCATCTATGTTGATCTTGAGGAAAGATAGGAGATGGAGGGACGTAAGGACCCAAGATGGATGATGAATTAGGAGAGTTAGGAGGGGAAAGTGAAGGGACATAAGGGCCCAAGATGGAAGGAAGACGTGAAGCCATTACTATTGGTGGAGGAGGTCCAAGGATGGATGTGGAAGATACAAAAGGATAATCAATAATTTCATCAACATCTATATGACAACCAAGGACATCAGCATATTTAGAGTGAGCATTAGGATTTGCAATAGGATCATGAACAACCTGAATAGGAGCAACTTCTTTTATAGGATTGTTCGGAGCTTGAAAAGACTTAGGAAGAGTAGAAAGTGGAAGCAAACATGGAGTGGTAGAACAAGAAGATGGAAGACTTTGATCTTGACAAGGAGCTTTGGATAGCATAAGCGTATAATTTTTCTCTTGATTTTCAATAGGCTTAACATTGGAATTAGCAACACTATTTTTAATAACGTTATCATCTTTGGAAAACACAAGTGGAGTAAGGTTATTTTGATGGTCAATAAGTTCAATGGTGTAAGTAGTAGCTTGATCTTGCTTAGGAGAAGACTTAAGACATGGTGGAATAAATGAGAAAGGGCGTAGAGGATCAAAAGACCCATGAAATGAATAAGAGACATCATGCAAAGGATTGGATGACATGGAGGGTTCTTGATCTTGATCTTTCTTTATTTTCTTTTCTTTATCATTTTTAGAGCCCTCTTAACATGGAGCCACTTCTAAGGACAAGGAAGCATGTTGGAATTGTATGGAAGACTTTGGAAGAGATGGTGAAGGACTAGCTGAAGTAGGCATTATAGCGCATAAAGGCTTAAGCTCTTTAGGTTTAGCATTATTGAAAGTATTTGCAGCCAAGTGAAGGTTAGCTTGAGTTTCTTTAAGAGGTAGCCCTTGAGGATAACTATAGGGAACCGCATGAAAAGTATTAGGATTTTTGTCAGATGAAGGACTTGTGAAAGATTTGAAAGAATTGGAAGCTTTAGGAAATGTATGGGTATTGGAGGAAGTAGGGGATGGAAGGGAACCATCACAAGACAAAGGTACATCATTAACATAATCTTGCTTGAGAGTGTAATTTTTATTTTTAGCATGAGAGTTCTTAGAGGAAAGATTCTTATAGTATTTATGTTTATAATCAGCACGCTGAGCTTTCTCTTCCTCAAGTGAAGTAGATGTATCATCTAGGTATTGTTTACACAAATCATCAAAGTCTCTTTCAAAATTAGAATCATATGGATCACCATCACAATCTATCCATTGTGATGACCCATTTCTAGTAAGCATGAGCACATGACTAGGATGACTCTTAGGAATAGAGGTGTCATAGGTATCATTACATTGTTCATCATCATAGTCATCAAAGATGGGCATGTCACTCTTCGTGGAAGAGGTATCACAAGGGCTATCATATTGCTCATCATGGTATGTCTTGAGATGAAAAGTAAGACTCTTGGGAGAAGTAGAAGAGGAACGAGATTGTGAAGAAGAGGAAAGTGAAGACCTAGTGGAGGAAGAAGACTTGGATAATGAGGAATGTGAATAATGTCTAGAAGAGTCATGGTAAGGATTGGAAGATGAGGAAGAATGAAAGGACTTAGAAGATGAAAAATGTTTGGAAGAAGGAGGTCGTGACATGATCATGTCTATGATCCTAGCAAAGACGTTTGATTCATTCATCTTTTATTTTATTTTTGTCTTAAGTTTATCACCTGTGCCATATCTAGAAAGACTATTGGAGGAATAAAATTCTTCGAATTGAGCAATGAGTTTGAGATCATCTATTTTCAAGAGAGGTTCCATAACAAGATAGTTGAAATTCATGGTTCTGGAAGAGGAGGAATCAAGCATGGAAGTGACAGAAGAGATGAATAGAAGAAGGTAGACTAGATAATAAGAGGAAAAGAATCAAGAAGACGTGAAGAGTTTAGGAAGAAGAGGGAGATGTGGAAGAAAGAAGACCAAGAGTCATTTTGTGCAACTTGATACCATTTAAGTTCATTTGAATGTTGAGAAACATGTCATAGCACCTAAGATTTGACCTGGACCAACCAAGGGAGACTAGAAATGACACGAATTAGCTTCAAATTGCAGAAAACTATGAGGTAGCAAAATAACGCTGTGCGATAGTTCTCAGAGTAAGAGGGCGATACAATTTTCTAGTGTGATATTTCACAAGAAGTAGTGCGATATTTTCCAGGCAGTGCATTTGATATTATCCAGGCAAGCAGTGCAATGGTTGTGCAACAACGAAGTGTCGCATGATAATTCTCAACCAGTGATGTGACAGTTATCTAGTGTTACACGACTCTTGACCAGTGAGTGTGAAAACCTCTATTTTGAAGGCAATTTGGTCAATGTTTTGATTTGGAAAGTTTGATTTCACAGTTCAGAACATAGTAACAATAGATAATAGACAAGTTTGCAAATAGTAGGGGATCAAACATGTCATAAAACACTTGCACAAGGGCAAAAGCAACCTTGCCAAGACAAGCAATTGTGATATCAAAACCGAAAATTCTATGAATACTATCATGATATTTGCTGTTCGAAAATGTTCACACGGGTAGATCATAGCAAGAACACTTCAAGCACTTAGTAGCCTAAAAAGACAAAGGCTCAATACTTAACAACTTGGCCCACACTTGATGTCCCATTGCCTCACACAAAGTGGTTGCCCACAATAGATATTGGCTTTGTCGTGGAAGTGCCAATGACACAACAAAAGGAACACAAATGGTGAGTAGTCTTGGGGTGATCCGGGTTAGTCCACTAGGATCAATCCTTGCACCAAGATGCTAAGCGAAAAAGTTGGGTAGCTTCTATCTATGGTTCTTAGTAAGGGCTTCCGTTCGTAATATCCCTCTTGCTCCCCAAAGGGACTCCTTACCTTGCGGAAAGTAACGGACCTCCCGGCCACAAGAGTACCTTAAGCATTCTTGCCTAGCATTTTCCTCATGGTCATAATCCCACAAGTACTTACATCAAGCAAAGAAAAGTACTACATCTACCAAGGTTTTGTATCCTTGATAGCTTTGAGTTTATAGTGGGTCGGAATAGCTGGCGAAAAGCTTGTCCCCACTTGGGTCGTTCCTCTTGATTGCTCAAGAGTAGACTCACTAAAGGATTCTAAAACTAAACAAAGAGTGGATCAATCTTTGAGGTTCAAGATTTCTGGTTCACCTCAAGGGTGAAGAGCATACTCTCCTAGCTCAAAAATTTCTCCCAAACACACCAAGAAAAGGTTCAATTACCCTCTTGCCTTCAAAATCCAAAGATGGGTCAAGATTTCTGTTTCACCACAAGGGTGAAGAGCATACTCTCCTACCACCAAAATATTCCTACAACAAAATATTAAGTGCCTAATAAAAGAAGCAACTAGTATATGACACACTCAAAATGAAAGCAATAAACAAGCACTTGATTTGTTTTTATGCTTTGGGTAGCCCTGCAAAAACAATTAGTAGCCCTTTTGCATTTGGAGCTTTGACATGTGTTCTTTTGGAAAATATTCAAGCAACTAGGGCACACCTACAAGCACAAATTGTTAGCCCCACAAAGGTTAGCAAAATAAAATATGATATATTTTGGAAATGAAGCTCTGTCCTAAATCAGAAAACTAAAACCAGCAAGCAAGCAAACCAAAACTTGCGAAGAAAGAACCAAAAATGACTCATTGCCAGGCCTAGGTGATAGTTCTATCAGCAGAAGAATTGCACGATACTTCGCAGTATACTGGTGCGATATTTTCCTTCTCGGTGACACTTCACGCTACTTGTAGGTGACAGAGAACAATATAATAGTGCAACAGAGTCTTGTAAGATCGCACGATACTTTAACTAGTAAAGTATCGCACTGGTATACAAAAGATTGTCATACGATTCTGGTAAACTGTCGTACGATAATCTATCAGAAAAAAAAACAAAGAGCTGAAACAACAAGCTAAATGATGACAAAAAATTGACGGAAATACATTAAAAAAAGGGCAAAACAAGAGTGTTCTACCCCATGGTGGGTGCCAAAAATGTACACACTAAGATGTGCACTTCTCCAAGTCATTACTTCCAAGAGAATCCATAGATGAGAAACCTTGAGAAAGCGACCTAGAGCTCCCTAAGCATGAAGTCACAAGGATATTAAGAATGCTCTTAGCTAGAGCTATTAAGCCTATAACCTTGCTAGTAAACCACACAATGGGAGATTCAAAGATACAAGGGCAAGAATGCCAATATCTTCAAGAATCAACAATGGAAATGCAATGCAATGCTATGCTAGAAATGAAAATGCAAGCTGAGCTATGAAAGGAAAGTATTATAAATCTTTGCTAATTAAACTATGTGAGCTAATCTAGAGCTTGAAAGGAAATCTAAGCTAAGAAAGCATAAACATGAAGCTATGATGCAAGAATGAAAGCTAGAATGGAAGTAGATCTCCAAAGCTCCAAAGTCTCCAAGAAATCCTACAACATAAGATTAGTATAAAAAGTTGGATCCTAAAATGAGAAGAGAGCTTTCCTTTTAAAGGAATTGAAGAGGAATGGACCATGGAGATTAGGAGGCAAAAGATTTAATCAAGGGTGGGGTTTGAAAGAGGGATCAATCCATGTGCACAAATCTCCTCCAATGAGAAAGAAGTGTTGAATTTTGTGCCCCATGTGAGACAAAAAGGCCTTTTCTTCTTTTTATAAAATAAGAATAATGCTTTATTTGTGCAACTTAGGATAAGAGGAAAGTGGGGGTTTTTTATTTAATAAAAGGGGAGGGAATTCCTTTTAAATAAATAAAGAAAAATGATTAGCCCATAGAATAAAATTGAATAAATGATAGAATTAGGATTTGATCAAGGAAATTGATTTGAAAATTGCCAAGTGTTGATTCAAGGATTGATAAATTGAAGAAATGGGGCCCAAAGTCTAGGCGACCATTTTAGGGTGCATACAAATGTCAAATCTTGATCTCTGAAAATAGAAAAGTTATAAGATGCTGACTCTTTATTTCCACAATTTTCTTTTAATCTTTTTGCTGCATCCCAATGCTCTTGTTTAATGCTTTTGAGATGATAATATCTCTCATGTACGTTTTTGAACAATAGCACAGATTAATGGTCCTTGGTAGGACACAAATTATTCCTTACAACCTCGCTGTTGCTTTCTTTATAAGCACTCCAAAGATGTTGAAGCAAATGATCATCTTTAACAATGATTTCTTC
Organism: Chamaecyparis obtusa; assembly: GCA_027943335.1. Lineage (NCBI taxonomy): Eukaryota > Viridiplantae > Streptophyta > Pinopsida > Cupressales > Cupressaceae > Chamaecyparis > Chamaecyparis obtusa. The sequence continues at coordinate 2,222,890 of BSBK01003313.1, forward strand.
AATTGATGGCACAAATCTTTTCTTTAACTTGTCAAGATTTCTTTGTTGAGTCTAGTCTCTTGATTCATTTTTTTGAGATCTTCAATTGAAACAAAGTCACCATCCTTCAATTGATAGTATCTTTGATGTACCCTTTTCAACAATAGTGCAGATTGGTGATCTTTGGGAGGGCACAAATTATTTCTTTCAGCTTCACAAATATTTTCTTTAAGACTATTCCACAAAGATTGAAGTATGGGATTTTTTATGGCAAGAATTTCTTCGATTGTTGGTACAGGTCTTTTTCTAGACTAAACTTTTGATTGGGATCGGATTCAAATCATTTTATGAGATCTTTACTAAAACAAAGTCGCCAACCTTAGATCTAGGGAAAGCACTTTTAAATTTTTGAGAATGAAAACCAAAGCACCAACACTTTGATTCTCTCTCCAACGGAGTCGCCAAATTTTTTTTGGTTAATAGATATGCCTTATTATATTATGACTCAAACCCTCGCTAAAGCCCTTCTATTAACAACAGTTGAACAATCTTCCAATCAACTCGATCTCTGAATTGATAGGTACAACTCCTTGGAATAGATATTCATTGGATATATTTTTGTTGTTTTTCAATAAATATGGGGTATGCTCTTAACAAGAGAGTAGAAGAGGCTTCAAATGAATGTTCATCACCATGAGACATTCAAGAACAAATATGCAATCAAAATTAATGTAACTAATTTATACGGATGTGCGTCAATTCTCACAACCATGTAAACCAAAACACAATGAAATCACCATAATTAATTCTTCAAATGCACCTCCATGACCATGAAGATTACATGTATAGTATGCCCACAAGTGACTCACATATCACTTTGTAATCAAAGATTCAAAAACATAGTTTGACATCAATGACTAATTTATTCCAATCATCCCATATTCACCCATTCCATAGTAAACAATAATAACATAAATTTAATCAACAACCATGACTCAAAATTTGAGTCTCACTCAGTCATCCTAGTGACAGGGGGAATTCTGGCAAAAAATTCATGTTCAGAACCAGTATATAAAGTTCCTTTACCTACCCAAGCCGTTACAATATAGTTCTTGGAGAATAAAATTAAACAATTACAAGACATGTCATAGAGAGAATATTAAAACTGAAAAGACACTTTAAATAAAGGCTACATGGCAACCAGAGGAGATTAAATGCATTATATTATGGATAAGAACTTCTACAAGTAGTCACTTCGTGCATCTAATTCTATGAGGTGTAATAAACAACCATACATCAACGAAACTTTCAAAAAGACACGGTGTCTTCTGATTTAGGGACCTTAGCCACCAACTTGTCAAATTTTGAAACTAGCACTTTAACACCAATAATCCTAATTCTTTATCTTTCTAACAGCTGCTGCCTCCAAAAATATTACATGGCTTCTGCCGCTAGGGCTTTCACCATTGTTTCTCCTGCTGCAAGGTCTTTTCTTCCTCTGTCGCGGGTTGGCCTTGCTCTGTCGATAGGCAAAGTTTCTTTGTCTGCCTAGATTGTTCCTACGCCTCCCGTACCTAGGGATTGTTCATTGGCTGACAAGGAAGCCCCATCCGGGATCACGATAGATCTTGGTAAGGGGGCTGAGTTATCTCCTTCAGCTCACCCTTGTCCTAATGCGGTTGGACTTGAGATTAATGGTTAACAATGCTTTATGGTGGATGTTTCTTTTGCCAAGGTAGTCTCCAAGTCAAACGCTAGTGGGAATGGAAGGGTTTCAGATTCCTCCATTGATCCAATTCCTATAAGTTGCTCTCTCTCTATTAAGATTTCATCAGAAGATGAAGGGGACTTGGTGAACAATACATATGTCTTTAATTCTCATGGTCTTATTTTTCGCTTTCGAGGATTTTGGCCAAGCCTACCACAACTACATGAATGGGTGTCTAGGAGGTGGGAACCTGTTTTATCTGATACTGTTCATATATTTCCTATGGCAAAGGGTTTTTTCATAACAAAATTTGATAATGCTGAGGATAGAGTTAAGATTTTGTGTGATAACTTCTTTAGTTGGGAGGAGGATAAATTTATGCTGATGGTGAAGCCTTGGCATCCTGATTTCTCCCCCTCCTCTGAAATATTTAGTAAGATCCCTATTTGGGTAAGGCTCCCTAATCTCCCCCTTCATATATGGCATGATTCTATCCTAGAGGAAGTGGGTGAGGCCCTAGGGGATTTTTTGATGTTGGATCATGATTATTCTAATATTTATCATTCTACTTTTTCCCGCATTATGGTTGAGGTTGATACCTCGTTAGGTCTCCTAGCTGAAATCAAAATTGAATCCTCCTTGGGTTCTTGGATCCAACATCTTGACTATGAAGGTATTCCTTTTAAGTGTCAAAAATGGTTTAAGACTGGTCACATTTTTTCCCAATGTGGTTTGGATCTTAAGAAGAAAAAATATTCTCCATCATGGTGGAAGGGTGCCTCCACCCAACATTACACTGTTTTGAAAAGGTCCTTTTAGCCTAGGAAGGTGTCTACTCCTAATTTAGGTACTTAGGTGTCTAATGTGGTGGTGGATGATACAGGCCCTATGTTGCCTCATGTTGCTTCGGTTGGGTCTGTTGATGCAGCATGTTCTGACCCTTTGTGCCCGCTTGCTGGCTCTGGACCTGCTCTTTCTTTGGAGGGTGCCAGGCTTCCTTCTGGTGGTTTTGTGGGTGTTAGTTCTACTGGAACTATTGGTGTTTTTCCTGGTTTTAATGATCCTTCTATGGAAGAATCTATTGCTGGCCTTGTACTGGCTGCTTTATTGGTAGATTTAACTCCTTTGCTGGGTGTTGAAACTTTAATTTTGGATTCGTTATGCTGGCAGGATGAGGTTGCAAGAGTTGAAGAGGGTTGGATCACTGTCAAAGGAAAACATCCAAAGAAGTCCTCCCCTTCTTTTGACATGACCCTTCAGTCTGATAAGAAGGGAATAAAAAGTTAATTTCATCTACTTCTATTGTGGAACTCTATCGGTTTATCTTTTGTAACGGTGTGGGTGTTTTTTTATTTGGACTGCTTTGATTGTGGAAGCATCCTTTTGTGGGTGTTTTTGAGGATTTATGGCCTTTTGGTTTGACTAGATGGTTGTATATAGGAAACTTTATTGATCCATCTTTAGTTTTTCTCTGTACAGGGTTTCGAGGCCCTTTCAAAACCTATTTTTACCTCAATCAAAAATAATTGTTGCCTCTACGGAGATAGTAAGGGTACTTCATTTCAACTGAAGTGAGAATTTCACCACATATCTTTAGAATCTACCTATGAGGTAGTTATACGAAGATCTACAAATTCTATCTTCTTTTGACGTTCCTTAGCTTTTAACAGTTTTTATTGTCCTTCTGTTTAGCCAACGTCAGAAGCCAATCTCCACCAGTTCCACTCTTTGGAATTTCAAAATTGTACTTCCTTCCTTCATCTTCTGATGTATGTTGTACTCCAAGTTTTTTCCTTCTGACCAAAGAATTTTGGTGATTTGGCAGGTCTTCTATCATTTATCACTCGAATCTTGATTATTTATCTTCTTCTATCTCCTTTAGAACAATTATGATTTTGAACTACGTGGGACTCAGCCTTACTTTCAGAATTTCAGGAATCCCCTTACTATGCTTCCATTTCCGATCACCTTAGCATCTTGGGCATCGATTCTCCACAATAGAACACTTAGTATTTCTTTGAAGTTCAAACTTGCGACTAATATGTTGGATTACAACAAGACTCAGGACTAAAAGATCAAAGATTGACTTGACCAAACATGAGAAACTATTTTCCTGTCATCCCAAATAAAGATAAGGACTCAAACTCAAGCTAAAACCATATGGGGACCCATATTCTAAAAATCCCAACGGCACCCAAATCCTAAAATCCCAACTGCAGCCAGTTCTTTGAAAATCTCGACACTTAAAGACTTAAACATAAAAATGAACTTTTAACCAGACTTTAAAATTTTCAATGCCAATTTTACATAGAGGGACTAAAATACAGCAACAACCTCTTTATGCTTTATGTGGTTTCATGCAGTTATAAGTTAAAGCTCAAAAATATTGATTAACCCTCTCCTCTCTCAGTATTTCCCGTGCTCTTCAATTGGTCCTTTAGAAGTAGAGTTTAAACACTTGGAGGTTGATCTCGTTGGCATGCATGGGTTCTCATGAAGGATTGGTTACCAATAGATCACCCTTATTTAATGGCTCCAATTACACATCTTGGAGAATTCAAATACACGTTTACATAATGTCTCTTGGTTTGGATATTTGGTTAAATGTGGAAACTACTTACACTATTCCTACAACTCCTCCAACAAATGCTACTGGGAAGGATTTTGAAAGTAAGGTAACAACTATGAATGCAATCGTATGTGGATTATGAAAGACAAAATTTGTGAAAATTATGTATGTGATACTGGGGTAAAAGTATAAATCCGTGTCACACTTTTATGAAGGAAAATATTAACAACATCAAAGTTGTTCAACTTCAACGACATAAAAGTGGCATTTGTGTTTGAAATTTGAAGATATTGTAAATCGATGAAATGTGTAAAAATAGATTAATTTTATTGCTATTATTTTTAAAAAATTATTTGAACAAGAATGGATGTAGTTTTTTAATTTTTAAAGTTCATTTTTCAATTGCTGAAAAATGTTGAAAATCAAGGGTCTAGTTCCTGCCAAAAAACTATATGTAAATAATATTTTTTTCCTCCAGTTTTAAAATATGTTTTAGATGACGTGTATATCCAATGTATTAAAAAAGAAAGATTGGTTTTTGATGCATATTTTCTCTGTTATAACTATTCAAAGTCAAACTTACCTGAAATTGATAGTTTTTGTCTCTCGCCAAATTTCCCCCATCAAATATACACCATTCAAAAAAAATTTATATATTCTTGAAAAGCACTCACTCCTTTAGTGTTAAATCTAATTTTTAAATTTCTAATATGATTTACTATTTTTTTCTTTTTTCAAAGCCATGTCTTCTTGAATGTTAAAATACCTACTTGTAGTATTTTAAAATTATAATATATTAGATCTAATGAAAACACTATAAAACTTATATGACAATAATACTCACTCTGAGCTGTACAAAAGGGAATTTTTATTTTTTAAATAAAGTTGAGTTTTGATGGAGAAATCAGTTGCAAAAGTGAGAAATTATGTAATTCTACAAATTTTGCTTATTTGGCTACCACATGGGATGCCACATAAGTAGTTTCAACTGAACTTGGTACGGCCAAACCCCCTTGCATATATATATGCACCAATTCTTCATTGATCTAACATATTTCACTTATATTTACTCAATTTGCTTGTTCAATTGAAACCTATCTTCCATGTTTACGCCACATGACACTACATATGTGCCATGCACGTTTGACCGTACATTGTATGACTAAACTATATTTGATCGAAGTACCTTCGATCGGAACCCGTCATTTTTCCTCTACTGTGACACAACTTTGTACTTTTACCCATTGGTCATGAGATTTGAAATGAACCTCAGAAAACATATGAAGGAGATGACATGATTAAGTAGGAAACACTTCAAACTCATATAAGACACTTTGAAAGTCTAATGATGTAGGAAGAAGAAAATGTTACTACTTATTTTTTGCTAGTAGATGAAGTTGTTAACACTATTAAGGGTTTAGGAGAAAAGATTGAGGATTCCACTATAGTTCAAAAAATTCTAAGGTCTAGATTCTAGTACGTTTTGATGCCAAAGTTTTAGCGGTAGAAGAGATGAAGGATCTTGATATGTTTAATGTTGATGTGCTTCATGGCATTCTAATAGCCTATTAGATGGGGACAATTTTTGATTCTTCATCCAAAAGGAGGTAGCCTTCAAAGCTTCAACGAAAAGAAAAGAAAAGAAAATGAGCGTATACCAAGTGAAATCTTTGATGAAGAATTTGATTTTGATGAGGCACATTTAATGAGTAAGTCGAAGGAATGCACATGTAAATATAAAGTCAATCTACCTTTTAATTGTTTCAATTATGGTAAAGTAGGACATTTTGCAATTAAATGTCCTTACACAAAAAGTTAGGACAACAACAATCAAAATAAGCCCAAGTTCAACAAGAAGAAACATAAGAGAAGGGACATAAATTAAAAAAAGACTATTTCAAGGAAGAAAGTAGTTCATCTGATGTTAGTGATGAAGAGTCTTCAAATGAAGAATTTTTTTCTCATGGCCTTGGAAGAAATACATGATGAAAATTGAGAATTTGGAGATCTTACTGATGAAGAAGCATAAGTGGATTTGAAAGAAGAGATAAGAAGGGCTCTAGATAAAATTAAGAGACTTAGACATAAAAATGATAATTTGAGGTTGTTCTTGCAAGAAAGGAATGGGGCAAATATTAAGATATCTCTAGCTCTTGGAGATGCAAAAAAATTGATAGTTCACTTAGATGTTCAAGTTGAAGAAGCCACATTTATGCTATTTTCGAGTGGGTTTGCAGGGTGCGTTGGGAATTTTGCTGTGTTTGGGGGTTTGCAGGGCGTGTTGGGTTTTTTTTGAAGTGTTTGACAACTTGGAGGTTATAGGGTCTCTGCTAGGTGTGTGTGGGTTTGGTTGTTCTATTTGGTCATGCTTCAGTGATTTGGGGTTAGATTGTGCAGTTTTATTGTGAGGTTTCCTTTTGGAGGTTATTGTTATTTTATTTTTTGTTTGGATGGAGGAACATAGGGTTTCCAATAGTTTGGTGGTTGTTGGTGCAGTGTCATTCCCTAAATCTGTATAGGCTGCAATTTTTTAGATATTTAAACCGACAACAATAAATGTTAGGATCTAACCACAAAAAACCCAATCTTATTGCAAATCCCACACCTATCCAAGAGAGATAAATGAATAATTCATTATGCACAATCCATAATAAATTCAATTAATAAAATTAATTGCACACAACTATAAAAAAACTCTCTTGTTTCTCTCATTTTCTATGAAATTTAGGCTCTCAAATTTGCCCCTCAATGTGACAACAAGAAGATTTGAGAATTGTGGTTGAGAAAATTGTGAGGAATAACCATTTTTTATAGAATTATGAACTTCATTAAATGGTTTATATTGAGGGGTGTTGATTGATAATTAAGGGTTAGGATCAATTTAGAGTAGACTGATTGGACAAATGACTGAGATAGATTGACAGTTGACTAGCTGCATGGTAGGATTGATAGAATAGATAATGCTGATGATAAACAATGAACTAACTGCATGACTAGAGACAAAATATAATTGATTGCATTGATAAGAATACTGAATTGATTGAAAAGAACTATTAGTCAGTGGTAGTTAGAGGGGTGGAACTGAAGAATATAATTAGAATTAAATTACATAAATACTAAATTGTGCAGGGGGAATAAATAAATAAAATAATTTATTTAATTTTAGAAGATAGTTAATAAATTAAAAATAATTATTTAACTATGGTTTTTGATAAATAAAAGTAGCAAAATCAAGGGTGCTAACCCATACAATCGAGAAGCCAATAAGGCTTATCAAAGAATTGAAAATATGCAAGGCTTGAAGGCAAAGTAACAAACCATAGACAACACAACATGTGTTGACAAAAGAAAGAGCACAAAGCACAAAGGCTAGGAGCCTTTCAAAGGAAAGGCCAAGCTCACTCCACAAGAGAACAAAAATGAGAAGAGTTAATTAAATTAAATTATATGATTATTTAATTAATTTTAGAAGAATAATTAGAGAATCTTGGAGGAATATTAAATAGATGTTGAATAATCAAATAATTAATTAAAATTATTCAATTATTGAAATTCGAGGGAAATGATCATTTTAAAATTTTAATTTGAAGAAAGACACCAATTAATTAAATAATAAAGATTATTTAATTAATTAACACAAATGTTAGTAAAAATGTCACATGTAGGTGATGAGACAATTTTTAGTGTCTACATTTTGCCTCTCTTTGAGACAATGTGTTTTTAGGTGTCGTTTCAAGAATGATTAATAAAGATCATGCCCCAGTATGCCCCAATGAAGATGTAGCGACCAAATAATACATCACCCCCTCGAAAAATTGAGCAAAAAATATAAATAAGATTTTTATCAATTTGTCCACACTAAGATCAAGAATTAAATGAAGTAAATGGATTTGAAAATATATAGGCTAGGCAAAAGTTATGGGCTTCAAAAGATGAATTTGTACACGACCAATACAAAAGAGAATGGTTGCACGTTCACTAAGGAGGGCTGGGGGGTATAAATAGGTATGAGGAGGATCATTTTCAAAGTCATTTGTGCACATTGAGCTTTGGAGTTTAGAAAAGAAGAAAATGTGTTTGAGCACGTTTAGAGAGTGATGGCAACAATGTTCACTTGAGCGAGTGCATACCTATCGACAACTAGAGGGCACAAGACCAATGGTATGTACTTGTCAATTATGCATTTATTTCCTTATTTTTTGTGCATTTTAGAATTTTAGGTTTTAGGTTGAATCAGAAAAAATGCATTGACCGTCACTTTCACCACAATCGTCGGTGTAACAACACAATTGATTGACAAATTTTCGGTTCATGTTTTATAAATGATGCTTATTTGCTATGATTGTTCGACACAATTGTAGGAATTAAACACTGCATTTGCATGACATAATGTAGGATAGCATTTAACGCAAATGTGTAATTAATTCAACACATTTGCATGGTAGAATATAGGAAAATAAAGCAACATAATTGCATAAATGAAATGATGCATTTGTATTGTAAGGGTAAATATTTGATTGGTTAATGCATTTTTGACATGTGTTTACTCAGAATTGCACGTATATTTGACTTTAGGTCATTACATTTTGACTAATTTTACATTTGCATTTGCATGATTAGAATGTAGACTTAGTTTTGATCACATAGGAGAATCATTTTGACACACTTGCATATAGACATCATCAAAGTTAGTTGGACCGCAACCATTTAGATAACATGGGATTTGTTAGCCCATTTTCCTGTCATACCAAAAATCTGATGAAAATGGTCTTCATTCCTGCAAAATCCTTTGAAAATTGCCCAAGGTATGAGGAAATAGGGTTTCAAAAAAATTATTTGTCTAAGTCCAAAACCTTACCCTTTTTCTATTTTCTCATTACCTTTTTCATGCCACTTAAGTTTCCCTCATCCCTGACTTGCTGGCAGTTTAAATGTGTAGAGGATAACCACTACGACCCCACGAGTGTCAAATCAAGCTCTAGTCACTAGCTCGCTATTTGTCTAAAGGTCTAAGCATTAATCGTCACAAGTGGACGAGTGTGTAAGTGAAGCCTTTTTCGCTAAGTCGCATACCTTTTGATAAGATTTTCACTAACCTTGGCGATTCAGCGAGGGTCATGTTTAATGCTTGTCGCCAGCTCACAAATGTGTTTGGCAATTAAGTGAAATAGTCCGCGAGTGGGTGATAGAAGGAAGATGTTAAAGAAAGGAGGTAAGTCGTTGGATCGCTGATGAAGAAGAAGTTAGAAGTAAATGCTAGCGAGCTGGCGATGAAGTAAAAAGAAATCAAAAAGTGTTGCTCGCTAAGTCGCGGGTAAGAAGGCAATTAAGAGTAAAATGCTGGCGAGTGAGCGAGGATTCTGAAAAAGGCTGAGGGAAAGTTAAAGTTTTGATAGGTCTTTCTTCATCGGATGATGGTCGTAATTCCTTAAATGAAAGATGCAAGTTTCTTAATGATCGCATGATCACACCTGCCGTCCGATCATCCATTAGTGAAAAGTGACATTAGTAGGGCTGGAGATTAAAGCAAGAAAAAGAATAGATAGATCAAAGTTGATTGTGTGGTGGGCGTGTTGCCTCAATAAGAAAGTTCTCAATGGTTAGTGATCACAGGATCACGCCCTGTCACCACGTGTCTGATTCAATGAGTTAATAAAGTGGTGGTTCCTCGGTGCCAGGTAATACTAAGTTGCTTATTTTTGATTGGTCATCGAGGAGGTTGATGTGGAAGGTAAAATTCAAATCTTTTGTTGATCGTTTGCCCAATTTTTGTATACCACACGATCTCCCGGGAAGATGTTGCATTGACAACCATGTTTTAATCTTCATCTTTATCCATTATGTTTTAAAAATTTGAATTTCTGCAAGGATTTTCAGTAGAAAATGAAGCCGGTGAGCCAGAATTTAAACTCTAATAAAATCTGATTCATTTTGGAATCATAAAGGACAAAGTTGTAGGCTTGAAAGAGCTGAAGCAGGTGGAAATTGATTGAACCATGCAGATCATTTTTTTGCCTTGATCTGATATGATATAACAAAGTATAAAGGACAAACTGCAGTAAAGAATTGATTAATAAATGCAATATGGCCGATCTACCAGTTTTGATTTTCTTAGCCACTAAAAGAAGATTTTGAAGAGACACTTGTCTGGATGAAGGTATCCATGCCGTGGAGAAGTGGGTGAAATAGTCATGCCATTTATTATGCAACCAAAGGCATAGAGGGGTTTCAATGATGCATTTCCTATCCTTGTGGCTTACTAGTTAGGGTTTTGACCTTATTTGAAGACCAAATTTGATCTGATTGCTCTAGGTTTTATGGCATGTCTTTTTTGTATTCATTGCATCTTGGAACTATTTGTTGAGGTTATTGAATTGATCTAATTTTTCCCTAAATGGATCGAAAGCTTGTTGCAATCCCTATCCTATAAATGGATTTCCATGATCATTTAGATGGGGTTGCTATTCTGTGATTTGTTGCTATTGATGTAAAGAAACTATGTTCTTCTTGAATGCATGGAAACTTGGTATGTTAATGAGAGTCTTGTTCTGTACCCCTTTTGATATCTGATTATTTTTCTGAACCCCTTTAAATTTCTTATGAACTAGGATTGTAAGGCACTTCTTGTTCATCCATCTGTAAGGAATATAGTGGAATAGTTATAGGCTACTTTCAAGGAAAGTATAAGTCCTAGGAATTGCTCTAACGGTTTGGGGTGGGTTTATGAATTTGATGATCTAGTATTGGATTGCTGGAAGATCTATGTAAGGCATATATTACTTTCATGGTTTGGAATTCCTTTCATTGACATATTTTAGTGGATGTATGTTCATCTAGACTATGTGCCCTTGGATTATAGCACTGGTTAAGGCAGAAAGTCATTTAAAAAAATCAAATCAAATCTTTAATTTATATGTTTTGTATGGAAAATGATCAAATTTGTGTTATGAGACACCTATCCACTGCTTGGTTTGCTGAGATTTGGTAAACCAATAAGGTACACCCGCTTGAGTTTGTGGAGCTCAAAGTTGAAGGGGGATTCTCATCCTCAGCAATGTTGTTCTTTTCCTAGTAGATCTGGAATTGGGTACAAAGAGTTAAAGGCATTATTTCCAAATAGTGACTTGCAAGAAAAAGTGGTAACAATATTATTGCATGTGACATGCATGCCATAGATTAGGGAAAATCAAGGATTGATTATGACCTTGTGCGAGAGATGGAACTTGAAGACCTCTTCTTTCCATGTACCTTATGTAGAGTTTGTTGTGACTTTGGAGGACTTATGGATGATTCTTAGGTTGCTTATTAGGGGGGATAGAATAGCCTATGCACCACAAGTAGGGGTGATGACATTATGTGAGCTATTTGATTTCTCTAAGGCAAAGTTGGGTTTTAGGCACTATGAGATTAGATGTAGAGGTATGGGGTAAAAGCACAAAGTTGTGTCACGTTTCAGGCTAACTTATCAACACAATTAAATTTGAGTATTTCTAACTAAAAATTAATTTTCGTCAAACATATGGTCTAGCTAGATTCATTGTAGCTAAGTTAGATAAGTGCTTCAACTTTTCCAATTGGAAATGTCTATTAAATGCATGTTTTATACCAATTTGGGTCCAATTACCAAAGAAATAAAATTATTTCAAAAAAGTGATGTTTCAATAACTCCTACTCTTTTCAATGATATTTAAAAAAAAATATAAAAAAACCCTTTTTAGAGGTCACAGTCAAGATTATCATCATATAAGTTTTATACTATTTTTATTAGATCTAATATATTATAATTTCAAAATACTACAAGTAGGTATTTTAACAATGAAAAAGACGTTGCTACAAAAAAAAAACAAAAAAGAATAGCAAATCATATTAGAAAAACTTAAAATTTATATTTAACACTAGAGGAGAGAGTCCTCTTCAAGAATGCGAATATTTTTTTTTGAACGCTATAGATTTGATAAGGGAAATTTGGCAGGAGACAAAAACTATCAATTTCAGATAAGTTTGACTTTGAGTAGTTATAAGGGAGAAAAAATACATCAAAAACCAATCTTTCTTCTTTTTTGAACTAGCTATACATGTCATTTATAACATATTTTGAAATCAGAGGAAAAAAATATTATTTGCATATATTTTTTTGGTGGGAACTAGACCCTAGTTTTTCAACATTTTTCAGCAATTAAAAAATAAACTTCAAAAATTAAAAAACTATGTCAATTATTGTTCAAAAAAACTTTAAAAAATTATAGGCATAAACTTTATCCACTTTTACACTTTTCATTAGTTTATATCATCTTCTAGTTCTAAACATAAATGCCATTTTTATGTCATTAAAGTTGAACAATTTGTGTGTCGTTGACCTTTTCCTTTATAAAAGTGTGACACAGGTTTGTACTTTTACCTTGTGGTGGAGACTTACAATGATTATTTTGGGTTATTATGTGGGATAGGGGTAGAGGTGTTTGTGTGGGGTAGTGGTAGAGGTGTTGGTTCTTGAGAGGAGAGGGGATGGGTTCCTAGTGGGTTGGGGTCAGATGGTAGTGGGGATGTGGATAGATACCACAATTTATGCATGGGGCCTTGCATTTTGGGTATGCTATATTATCGGCTGCATGACATTACATACAATGGGGCACAATCATTGGATCACAAAGTCACTCTTATACAAGTCTGGGTATGGGAGCACATATATGTGTAGAGGCTAGTTTTTGATAGGTAGCCGATTTAGGCCAAACAATCATATGTTTATTACTATAGTGTGTAGTAACATAGATGCTGTTAGGACATACCTAGTATTGGGACCAATAGCTTGATATTATGAGGGAGTTCATGCGGTGACCATACATTGGTTACTTGTCGAAGAAGGGTGAGATAGTGCACCTTGAGTTTTATTGACGAGAGTGGTATCTTATTGGACAAACCACCTAGAGTTAGTGTATTATAGATATCTAGCTTCTTGACAGGGTTTTGAGACAATTTGGAGAAAGACAAGGAGTAATAACATGATTGACACAATTTGCACATATAGATGGGGTTGGGTTATTCTTGTGTCTATCACTAATACATAGATATATATAGTTTGGTTCCTCATTGTTGGGATTGGAGGTTAGATAATGTTGATGAATGTACTACTCCAGAGTATGATGCACGGTGGGTGTAATATAGACCTATTCTTGCGACAGATCCAAGGGTAGATGTCTATATCAAGAAGGGCAGATGGATGAGACAACCACAAAAAAGGACTAGGAGATGGAGGCATGGTGTCCAAAGGGGGAGGGGTTGAGATGGATACACAAATGGAAGGAGAGGTGGTAGAGATGGAGAGAGGGGAGATGAGGGTTGAGGGGGGATGATGGATGAGAAAGTGGAGGAGGAGGTGGATTAGTAGAAGGTTCCCCAATAGGAGGTGAGGGAGAGGGTGAAGACCTTAATAGGGAGGGGATTGAGGGAGAGGAGATGGAGGAGGTAGATATTATAGGGGAGATTTCACAAGAGGGGAGTGACTGAGATGAGAGAAGTTCTAGCGACTCCATCACAGAGGAGCCCAGTTATGAGGATGAGGAATATGAAAATAAGATGGAGGAGGATATAGAGATGAGGTAGGAAACTATGGGTGGCGATGAGGAGATGAGAGCGGAGGGGCTATTAGACGTTTTGATGCAGGGGAATTCTTGGTCCTCGGTGAAACTGCATGGGTGGTTTGTGATTTGGCTGGTGTTACTCAGTTGTAGCCTTAACCAATGGTCTCAATTATTAAAGGAAGCTCGGTTGCTGAAGGAATTTGGTTATTTCACTATTTTTTAGTAGTTTTGGTTTATCGACTCGATTTCTGTGTGATTTGTTGGGCCAAATTGGTGCATTTATTGTTGGTAGCTATTTTTATAGGCTGACATGTTGAATTAAATGTTTGTAAGGTGATTTGGAAGCTGACTTGTATGGCATTTAATATTTGTTTGTAGGAGTTAAGGGTTTCATCCAGCTGACTTGTGGTTGATGATTAGTATTTTAGGGGTGCTTAGGGTAGTTTTTTGGAGAGACATCAACATCAGGACATACATCAGTTTGGATGTGCTGGAAGAGCTGGAGTTGAAGTGGTGGAAAAGATCCTGCGAGATCTTGCAGATCAGATTGTTGTCTGATAGTTTGTAGTTGTAGAGCTAGTGGTTTGCACACTTGGAGACAAGGAGATTACTTGGAGGCTTGTGACATCAAGTTTAGATATGCCTTAGGGTTTCCATCAGTTGCTGATTGTTTCAGAGCTAAACTAGCTAGAGCTGTATTGGATCTTGTGATCTTGTAGAATTGTTTCTGATTGTAATTGGCCCTAACTTGGAAGGCCTTACAGCTGGGCATGTTAATGAAAATTGCTTTGAAATAATTATTGTTGTTGAATATTCCATTATGTAATTCTAAAGTTGCAAGGTTTGGACTATCCTTAATTGGATCTACCATCCTTGACTACGTCAGGTGGTATCAGAGTAGAGTTGGTCTTGTGGAGCGAAGATTTATCTTGCGAGGGATGGTCCTGTGAAATTGATCTTGTTGGTGAAGAGATCATATGATCTTAGTTGTAGATCCATGGCACTAAACTTGTGGAATCATGCCCTAGTTGTTTGCAGGGTTGCAAGTTGCGATTTGACTTGTATACAACTTGGAGATTGTCACAAGGTGGTCGGTGTAGGGTTTTTTGTAGAGGGTATTTCTCTTATCTTTAAGGATGCCTCCGAGAAGATTGGACCCTAGAGTTATTGCTAATCTTTGTGATACTATGGAATCCCAGATTACAGAGAAGGTGAAATCAGATTTTTGATCTGAGATGAATTGATGAAGAATGACATGGTCACTAAGATCATGAGAGCTGTTGCTAGTGTACCTTGAAATGTTGGTATTGAGGATGGTTATGAGGAAGCTGCTGGATCTAGTGGTGATGACTGGAGAGATAGATCTGGCAAAGATAGAACTGCTTGGTCACATAGATCTGGAGCTCAGTTAAGTAATAGTTACTGAATGGAAGTTTCTACTTTCTCTGGTACCTTGAAACCTGACAAATTGATTGATTGGATTGGTGAACTTGAAGATTTCTTTGAGCTAGAAGAAATTGAAGATCCTCTTCGGGTGAGATTGGCATAGACTAAGTTGAAAGGACATGCTTCTCTTTGGTGGAAGGAACTACAAAGAGATAGAGAAGATGAAGGTGAAATGAAGATCAATCGGTGGAGGTTGATGGTGACAAAGTTGAAAGCTAACTTCATACCTGCTGACTATGAGCTTGAATTGTTTAAGAAGTTGCAGAATTTGAAGCAGAAGGATTTTTCTGTTGAAGATTATACCAAGGAGTTCTACAAACTTACTATTTGGTTTGGACACAGGGAACATGGTAAGGAAAAGGTAGCTTGGAATGTGAATGGTCTGAGATTCAATATTCAGGATGAGCTTGGTATGCTGAAGATGCTTATCAGTATGCTTTGAAGGTAGAAGAGAAGTTGAAAATGAAGCAACATAGTAACTCCTGAGGGAAGGAGAAGATTGATCACTTAGTGAAGGATAAACCGACTGATGTAGAAGATGAACATAAACTTGTAGAACTAAAGAAGAAGACAGGTAGAGTTATCTTTAAGGGTACTTGTTATAACTATGGAGAGGAATGACACCATTCTTTTGAGTGTACATAGAAGAAGCTTGGTGATCGATGAATTGCTGTGGTGAATGAGAACATTTAGAATGAACCTGAATTTGAGAACTTGCTACTTTGACAAACATTGCTCGATACAAAGGAGGAACCTTGTCAGAGGAGTAACTTGTTTAGGACCCGATGCAAGTTCAGAGATTGGCCAGTACAAGGATCTCATGTTATGTGACATTGTGGAGATGAATAGTTGTCATATATTGCTCGGTAGACCTTGGCAATTCAATTGCAGAGCTATGTATGATTGTGTGAAGAATGTGTTTATTGTTGAGAAGGATGATAGGAAGTTTTTCCTGATGCCTTTGATGGATACAATGCTCGGTAGGAGAAGCCTGAGTATCAGTAGCTGAGTTGAGTTGGTGGATCCAGAGAAAATGAATGATCAGTTTGGAGAATAGACCTATGTGTTGTCAAGAAAAGACTTGAAAAGATAGGGAAAGATAAAGTGGAAGAGTATGCAAAGTGAAGAGATGGAGGACTTGTATGTGAAGAACCAGTTTGGGATTTACGTGCTGAATCTTGGAAGATGTTCTTCTCACATATGAACATCTTTTCAAACCTAGGGTATTTGATGTAGGGGCATTCTTGGTCCTCGGTGAAACTGCATGGGTGGTTTATGATTTGGCTAGTGTTACTTGGTTGCAGCCTTAACCGATGGTCTTGGTTATTGAAGGAAGCTCGATCACTGAAGGAACTTAGTTATTTCACTATTGCTTGGTAGTTCTGGTTTACTGACTGGAGTTCTATGTGATTTGTTGGGCTGAATTGGTGCATTTATTGTTGGTAGTTGTTGTTATAGGCCGACATGTTGAATTAAATGTTTTTAAGGTGATTTGGAAGCTAACTTGTATGCCATTTAATATTTGTTTGTAGAAGTTAAGGGTTTCATCCAGCTGACTTGTGGCTGATGATTAGTATTTAAGGGGTGCTTGGGGTGGCTATTTGGAGAGACATCAACATCAGGATGGACATTAGTTTGGATGTGGTGGAAGAGCTGGAGTTGGCGAAGTGGTGGAAAAGATCCTGTGAGATCTTGCAGATCAGATTGTTATCTGATAGTTTGTAGTTTCAGAGCTAGTGGTTTGCACACTTGGAGACAAGGAGATTTCTTGGAGGCTTGCAATCTCAAGTTTAGATTTGCCTTAGGGTTTCCATCAATTGCTGATTATTTCAAAGCTGAACTAGCTAGAGCTGTATTAGATCTTGTGATCTTGTAGAATTGTTTCTGATTGTAATTGGCCCTAACTCGGAAGGCCTTACAGCCAGGCATGTTAATGAAAATTTCTTTGAAACAATTGTTGTTGTTGAGTATTCCGCTGTGTAATTCTGAAGTTGCAAGGTTTGGACTGTCCTTAATTGGATCCACCATCCTTGACTGCACCACATTTTCATTGGCCATAATGCAGGGCATATTCTTGATGCATAGGGACTCAAAGCGCATATGAGGACCATGTGAGATCAAATGAGGACCCTAAAATAGAGGTTGTATGTTGTAGAGGCTAGGATAGAGACTGCACAGGCAAAGGGATTTGACATTAGGGCGGGTGAGGGATTTGGAGAGTAGGGTGGCCATTTTGGAGTAGGAGAGAGATAGGCCCATTACTAGGGCAAGCTAGGAAGAGTAGGATGTTCAGGCCTTTATTGATAGTGTACA
The DNA here is from genome assembly GCA_027943335.1 of Chamaecyparis obtusa. NCBI lineage: Eukaryota > Viridiplantae > Streptophyta > Pinopsida > Cupressales > Cupressaceae > Chamaecyparis > Chamaecyparis obtusa. Next base: position 2,240,483 of record BSBK01003313.1, read on the forward strand.
CAATTTGACATTTTGGCATGCCATAGATAAAATGTCTCATGCTAGAAAAGAGGTCAGATACTAGAGGGATCATTATGAGTGAGTATTACCTCTTGATCAACATGTTGTGAGTTACACAATCTCTCATAGATCACATGGTAGAGCACATAGAAGAGAGAACATGGGAGTTATATTGTCTACTAGACCATCATGTGCAAGCGAGAGTGTGCCAACATGATAGGTTGAAGCAAGACATGTTGATGTAGGACCCTTCACAAGTACACTACTAGGCCCACCAGATCAAAGAGAAGAGGCAACACATGTTGATTTTTGAATTTTTATCGTAGGAACTTACATATATTTTTTGAAGTTGCAAGCTCTATTAGATATTCCTCATAATGTTTTACTCTACCACATTTTTGAGTTATATATATGCTATGCAGTTTTGGCGGCAATTATATGTTATGTGTTCTATTTTATGCACATCTTTAATACTTATGATGATGTGATTATTTGTCTATGTCCTATGATGTTTATGATTTATACGCATGATGCTTATGATGATGCACATTCTATTTATCATGATTATGATGTTATGCCTTAACACTTTCCATGTGATGCTATTAATGGATATGGCATTATATATATGCATGTACTTCATATGATGTTATATATGATGGGTGAGATGCTTATATTGATTATTATATGTGATGCATAATGACTAAAGACGATCTATGTTTTTATATTTTGTATGCATATTTTGATATATACGATGTTATGTAGCTACTATATGATTATGTTTACCAAAAATCTATATGCTAACATGCTATTTATGTAGGATGCATTTTTTTTGGCGTGCTAGAATAATAGACCATGATGAATATGAAGACTAATGAAAGAAATGTTAGTGACATGATTTGGTCAAGAAGTGATTGTCATTAATCAGGAAACAAAATGAACCATCCATTAAAACTCACGATTCATTAATACCACATTCTCTTAAACTTTCATGCTTTGAGAATTCTTTTTATGATTGAGCCACTTAAAAGTTTGAAAGGAGTTTTCATCATCACAACCTTTAATATTAAGGATAGGTTTGTTTTTTGGTTGAGGAATATCTTGATTAAGGTGAACAACTATCTTGGGTTTTTCAACATTGTTAATCTATCTATTCACGTGTATCATGGTTATCAACCTTTTGTAAAATGATGGTTTAGGATTCATAAAGGAAGACTGGACAGAGATGGATTCATTATGAGCTTCATCTAACATATCAAAGTCATGACTACTAAATGGATGATTGAAGGCTCTAAAGTCTTGTTCTAAATGCAAGAAACTAATCTAATGTCCTAAATGACACAAAATGACACTTTATTTTTTCTTTTAAAATGAACATGAAATGAAATGTAAGCTAAGAAATTAAATACATACATATATATATATATATATATATATATATATATATATATATATATATATATATGTATGTATGTATGTATGTATGTATGTATGTATGTATGTATGTATGTAAATTATTAAATACATACACATGCAATATCTAACTAGTCTAACCAAAAGGTAAAATGAATGAAAGAAACAGTTTCCCAAAAATGTGCATGAAAGGAAAATGGGATCAAGTAGAGGCCTAGTTTCTACAATCCTAAAACACATTGGAATATGAAACCACCTCAAGACAAGTACGATTGACAATCACCTTGATGGAAGGAAGCCAATACAATACCTATGCTCTTAGGGTTTCTATTCCTTTGTTGCTTAGAATTGAAGAGAGGAGAGACAACTCTAATATGCAAATGACTATAAAAGAAATAAAATGAACTTTTTGGATCTATAAATTGTTAGAATAACTGAGAGGGGGGTGAATCAGTTATCCAGTGTCCCAAAACAATATGTATAATTCAAAACATCTTCTTTAATTTCTGCTCATCGGTAAGCAATAATAACTCTCACTATCTGTGCTTTTACCGATTACCAGTCTAATGCTATAACAGTTTACCGATCAAATCTGACATGTAACATGAAAAGTATGATAACAAACAAATATCACAATCGACACATAACACAAGAGATTTAACATGGAAACCCTGTAAAGGGAAAAACCACCTGGGACCGGCAACCCAAAATTGTTCACTCTTCTGAAGTGAGGTTGGTTAAGACCCAACCTTGTTAAAGGTTACAGACACACTGTTAGGTGTGACCTTGTTAGAAGATTTTAGACTAGAAGTTATCATCCAACCAACATTCACTATGGGGTTGACAGGAACAATGTTCATTCTATGAATGATACATCATAAGACTTTCAGAGTCCACTCGGTTAAGAGATTTAGACTGTATACAATGGTTAAATATGTAATAGTAAAATGACCTGCCTTAATACAACTTCAATTGCAAATTACAGATCAATATTTAGTCCATACTGTTAGAGTAGTCATATTATAGCTAATAATTAATTTATTTAATTATTAGTCTATTATTCTCTACACTTAAGTTAGACTTAGGCATCTCATTATTCTTTAGGGTTTTCACCTTTAGGGTTTTGGTATCCTTTTATAAGGATTCTCTCTTAATACAGTTTGAGCTCTAACATTTTGAGCACAAGAGGGTTTTGCTTTTTCCATATTTTTGCTTCATTCTTTGTGACAGGTTTATTGCATGCAGCTGGATCTTGGAGTTGAATCTGATATTTCATCAGTTTCTAACATGGTATCAGAGCCATCTTGCTGCTCGCTGTTCGTGTTTTGTTGAAGTGTTTCAGAAGCAGGAGGTTTTCAAAGGTTTCAGAAGTTTTTTTTGTGGATCTGGGGGGGAGCCGAAATTTGGCTCACCTTGGGCAAAAACGGACACCACCATTGTGTCCGGAAGGCCCAAGAACCCCTAAATCCATATAAAACTTGTCCATTTTGGACACAGTGGCATCAGAGGCAAAATTTTTTTGCATACCAGAGCCGTACGGCCCTGGCACGCACTCCGAGACAGCGATTTTTCAAAAAAAAAATTATTAAAATTTTTTACGGGGCGGCCTCCCGGGCGCCACCCAGCGGCCACCCGGGCGCCACCCCGCGGCCTCCGCCAAGCCGCTAGCAGCTGGCTCCTCCGCCGCCCCGCTGGCCTCCTCCGCCGGCCCCGCTCCGCGGCCCGCCCAGCCGCCGCCCGGCCCGGCCGCCACCCCGGCTCCGCCTGCGCCCGCTGCCCGCCGGCCCAGCTCCACTCGCCCGCGGCCCCGCCGTCCTCCGCCGCCCGCCGCTCCGCTGGCCCCTGCCGCCGGTGGCGGCCCGTTTCAGCCCCCGTGGGCTCATTTCACAGCAGCGCGGTCATATGACCGACCAGGGGCTGCGGCCCAGCCCCCGGAGCGCGCCATGCGCCCGGGGGCCTATTTTTTTTAGCCCCTGGGGCTCTTTTTTTGCCTTTTTGGGGGTACCTGGGCCTTTTTCGCTCTACAGGGAGCATACGGGGGTCTTTTTCTGACTTCCATATATCGTCGGAAAGATCTTTCCGAGAACTTTTTGATGGTGGAGGTTAGGGTTTTTGGTTCCACCGTTTCAATAGTATTTTTTGCTGTTGAAGTCTGATATCTCTTTTTGCCTTCCGGGAGTCATATCTGGCTCATCCGGACTCCTTTTTCGGCAAACGAGATATCGTCGGAAAGCTGATTCTGTGTACTATTCAGTGGCAGAGGTATTTCTTCCAGATTCTGCTCCAAGTTTTCACTCCTCCGCGTTTGGCAGTTTATGCCCTCTGGTGGAGTGCTTGGTTCTACAGGTCCGGGGATCTCTTCTTCTGAGTTCATAGCTCACTCTTCTTTCTGTCTTTTGAGCATTGTATGCTTCTCTTTTGTTGCATTCTTTTTTCTATAAACGCACTGAGATAAAGTGCCTGCTTTTGCATTTTGGGATCTTGAACACTATGTGTTTGTTTGTATACGCACTCAGTTATAAAGTGCCATGGGGGGATTCTGATGTATTTGCCACTATAGGCGCATCCACTCTTGTCAAGTGAGCGTACCTTCCATGACATTAGCCCATGTAGACTGTGTCTATGACACTGCCCTTTATCCTGTGCTTGTACCTTCTTTTGCACATAGGTGTTCCTGTTTCTTCTTCTTGCAGATGTTTCTGGCATTGCATTTCAGTGTTCCTGTCACCCCGTTCAGCATTATGGGGGGGTTCACCTGTTGGCTCTATTGCTTCCTTGGTTTGGTTGAGTGATCTACGTATTCAGTTTTTGTTCCTATGTACTAGGCGAATGCAGTGGCTAGGCACCTATGCATTTCGGTGAGATGGATCATCTACTATATAGACACTCATTCATTCCTATTTTGGAGGTCACCTCTTTGATTGATCAGCTTTTCAGACTTTGTCTTCTCTACCTGGTCATGCACTTCAGTGGGGGTTCCAACAGTTTCTTCTGACAGTGTTTGCAGCTTCATGCTTCGGAGATGCTTCATGCTCTTTCTTGTTCCTTTCTTTGGGACATTCCCTAGATTGGAGGCTTTGTTTCCTTCATCTAGTTTATTTTATTGTACTTGGGTACCTGATCAGGCCTTGTTGCCGGGACCCATAGCTCTTTCCTGCATTTTTGTTTTCATGCATCCTTTAGTCCTTAGTTGTTTAGCTTCTCCCTAAGTTACACTTAAGGGGGGGTGTTAGAGTAGTCATATTATAGCTAATAATTAATTAATTTAATTATTAGTCTATTATTCTCTACACTTAAGTTAGACTTAGGCATCTCATTATTCTTTAGGGTTTTCACCTTTAAGGTTTTGGTATCCTTTTATAAGGATTCCCTCTTTGTAATTCATAAGGAGATTGTATTATTTTCATTTTGTATATAGAAGATTATTTTCTTGCAACATGGTTTTACAGTCTCTGGCCTATTGGCCGCCATAGCTTTTTGTCTCTCTTCTGTCTTCATTCTTGTAGCAGTCTTTGCATGCAGGTGTTCTTGGGAAGATTTGATGCTTATCAAATCTAACACATACAAATCCTTCTGATCAATATTTCACTTTAGATTCAATACTATATCAACTAACTGTCTGTCGGTAACTGCTCTCTGTAGCTCGGTAATTGCTCTGCAACTCGGTTCTTACTAACCAGTATGATCAGAATGCATGAAACCTTGTTCACGCGATAATCCTGCAACTTCTTCTTCTTTTTCTGGCTTCTTCATAAATAAATTCTATTCTCTTATATATACGAGTAAATCATTTTCTTCTCCACCATCAGATTTTGCCGCTTAACCTCATTCATAGATTTTGCCGCTTAAAAATTTCTCGGTACTTGTGTCAATAACACATTTCAATTTGCTCCGTTAGATCTTCTTTAAATTTTATTAGTCGTTGATCTGCGTAACAAACATTATTTGTTACCTCGATGTTATACTCTTGCCAGCTCATCAATCTTATCGGCTAAACTAGTCATTTAATTCATTCTGTTCTGCTCAGTTAACAAAGAAATGCATCGATGAACACTATTCAGTTAATACTACGGTCGGTATATACTACACTCCATCGATGTATACTAGAAATGCTTCATTTACCGACAACACTGCTTTGTGTCTTTCAGCTCTATACTTCATTATAGATGAATGTAATATAATAAAGTCAATATCATCAAGTCATAGACTCATAAAAAAGTTACTCAATGTGTTCCTTATCCTCATCTGTCTTGTACATCTTTCCTCATGTAGATTTCTCTGTTCTTCATTTCTTTTCCACTTTTCTTCAGATGTCTCGGTGTAGTAACTTACAAGATAAGTGCTATCAAACTAGTTGACATCAATGACAACATAATACTGATTTAATCATATTCCATATCAAATCAGCAACTTCTCAGTGATCTTGCAATCACAGATCCTTGAATTAGATTCCAAATCAGTTGTAGTCCAACAATCTCTTCCTTTGGCATTGATGGCAACTCAAGTAATATGAAATGTACCATACACATACCAAACATACATTCTACAACTTTGTGAACAAATTCTGTAAGTTGAATAGACTTAATATGTTTAATCACTATGTTACTAAACCTACATTAAATAGTACAACTTTACCTTTCTGTAGTTGTGATCTTTTCAGTTCTCCTGTTCCTGCTTCTGTTCTTTGTAACTGATCTTCAATACTCTGTCTCATTTAGATTGTCTCTCCCTTAGATAATTGTCATCGGTGCTTGTTCCTTTTCATATTTTGTTTATCTCTCCCCTTTTCATTTCAAATGGTTTATCTCTCCCTTTGACAGCAATGCCAAAGAAACAAATAAACAAACAATTCTGTCTTCCTTTGTATCTCTGAATACTGATATTCCAATCGGTTCAAGTTCTCAAACTTAATCACAACTTTGAACATGATTCAAAGTGTGAACTATGCTGCATCAACATGAATGATCTTTTGATAGAAGTAGGCTGATGCAACATCTAGATCACCTTAGTGATTGATAGACAGGGGACAGACCCCAAGTCTAGTCCTCAAGTATTCAAATGTGTCCTTTGGTAGGGGCTTTGTAAAAATGTCAGCAAGTTGTTCTTTAGATGTAACAAATTCTAACTTAACTTGCTTCTCTTGCACTTTTTCTCTTAAGTAATAAAACTTAATAGATATATGCTTTGTCTTAGAGTGCATGATAGGATTCTTTGAAATATTAATTGTACTAGTGTTGTCACAATATATAATCACCGGATCAGTGATTACCTCATTCATTCCTTCCAACACTTGTTTGATATATGCAATGTTTGAATAGTTAGTAGCAGTAGCAACATACTCTGCTTCAACTGTAGACTAAGAAATACAAGCCTACTTTTTACTTGTCCAGGTTACAAGTCTTTCACCAAAGAAAAATGCTCCTCTGGTGGTACTTTTTCTATCATCCACATTTCCAGCCCAATCAGCATCGGTATAAACCTTTAGTTCAAACTTCCCTTCCTTAGGATACCATAATCCATAATTCTCTATTTTCTTTAGGTATCTTAAGATCCTTTTTGTAGCTATCATGTGTGATTCTCTAGGATTAGAAAAAAATCTTGCAACTATACCCACAACATGTGCTATATCTGGCCTACTGTGAACTACGTACATTAACTTACCAATCATGGATCAATAAAGTGTCTAGTTTACCTCGGTAGTTTCATCCTCCTTTGTCAATTTGCATCTAGTAGCCATCAGTGTTCCCACAGGTTTAGCATCTTCCATGCCAAATGTCTTCAGTACTTCCTTTATGTATTTAGATTGTGTGATGAATATGCCATCACTCTGCTGAATCACTTGTAGTCCAAGAAAGAACTTAATCTCTTCGAACATAGACATTTCAAATTCCTTTTGCATTTCATCAGCAAATGCCTTGCAGACAAGATCTGAGCCACCAAAGATGATATCATCAACAAATATTTCAGCAATGATAATAGTATCATCAGTATCACCTTTCACATACAAATTGCTATTTTCACTTGTTCTTACAAATCCAATACTTAACAAGTATGCAGTCTTTCATACCATGCTCTCAGTGCTTGCTTCAATCCATATAATGCTTTATGTAATCTACATACCATGTCTTTATTGTCAGGATCAACAAATCCTTCAGGTTGTTCAATGTAGACTTCTTCTTCAAGTATACCATTCAAAAATGCTGACTTCACATCCATTTGATAGACTTTGAATTTCTTATGTGCAGCATATGAAAGTAGCATTCTAACTCCTTCTAATCTAGCAACAGGTGCAAATGTCTCACCATAGTCAATGCCTTCTTCCTGTGCATATCCTTTGCATACTAATCTAGCTTTATTTCTTATGAATTCACCATTTTCATTTAATTTATTCCTGTATATCCACTTAGTACTGATAACATTCTTATCTTTTGGTCGGGGTACTAAGGACTAGGTTTTGTTCTTTTCTATTTGTTCTATTTCCTCTTTCATTGCATTAACCCATTCTTCATTCTCTAATGCAACTTTCACAGTTTTAGGTTCAAATTCACAAATTAAACATGTACCTTGTCTTGTTTTGCTTCTGGTTTGCATTCCAGCTTGTCTATCTCCAATGATTTGTGTCTTAGGATGATGTTTTCTGACAAAACTAGCCAAAACTTGATTTCTCCTTTCTTGTTCATCATGCTCAGGGTCATTTTCTTTCTCGGTAGCTCCATCTTGTTCCTCAGTTTGTGTTTCTCGTTGTCGTGCATTGTTTCCCTGCTGACCGGTTGTCACTGTCTGTGGTGTCAGTAGATACTCTAGATATTCAATGTAAGTGAATCTACCATAGTCTTCCAGTTCCTTTGTACTTTCCTTTATGTACTTATCATCAAACTCATCAACACGAACATTAGTACTTTCAACAATCTTATTTGTAGCCTTATTCAAACATTTGTATGCTTTACTTGTAGTGGAATATCCCAGAAATATTCCTTCATCTCCTTTAAAATCAAATTTGCCATTTCTCTCATCTTTCAAAATAAAGCATTTACTTCCAAAAATTCTAAAATAACTTACAGTAGGTTTGTGTCCAAACCATAGTTCATAAGGTGTTCGGTTGGAGTCCTTCTTCAGTTGTACTCGGTTAAGAACATACACAACTATACTGACAACTTCCCTCCAATATGTCTGAGCAACATTCTTCTGTATCATTAATGTTCTAGCACAGTCAATTATAGACCTATTCCTTCTTTTAGCAATGCCATTTTGCTGAGGTGTTCTGGTGCAGATACCTACCTCTTGATTCCATGCTCATTGCAAAAGTTAGTAAATTCATCAGAGATAAATTCACCTCCTCTATCAGATCTTAAGCATTTTATTTCCTTTCCAGTTTCTTTCTCTACCTTAGCTTTATAGCACTTAAACATTTTGAAGGCTTTAGATTTTTTTTTCAAGAACATAACAGTCATCAATCTAGTGTAATCATCAACAAAAAAAATAATATATCTATCACCATAATAACTCCGAGTTCTCATAGGACCACACAGATCAGTATGAACCAACTCAAGTATCTTCTTTGTTGAATAGTCTTTTCTTTTAAAACTAGACTTAGTCATCTTACCTTTCTGACATTCATGGCACATGGCATGATTAGGTTTTGTTAAGTTAGGTAATCCTCTAACTCTTCTCTTTCTACTAATCTTGATCATGCTGTCAAAGTTCACATGGCATAACCTTCTATGCCACAACCAAGCATCTTCATCCTTAATTAACAAACAAGAAGACTGATCCATGTCAAGATAGAATAGATTACCTCTGGATTGTGTACTAGTTCTGATAAGTCTTCCTCCATCATTATAAATCTTCACCTTTTTGCTCTCAAAAGCCAATCGGTGGCCTGAGTTGTTCAACTAAGCCACACTTATCAAATTATAGTTCAGTCCATCTACCCAATATGCATTTTCACATTGTAATCTGTCATTGATCATCGGTGAACCTTTACCTCTTACCATACAAGGTGCATCATTTCCCATTCTCACAGATCCTCCATTATATTCAACAAGATGATCAAACTTCTCTACATCACCAGTCATATGATGTGTACAACCACTATCTATGATCCATGTATCATTTTTGCTTACTTTAGAGATCAGTGCTGTCTCTTCATGTTTCTCTTCCTCTTTTGAGTCATCTTTCATAGCAACAAATACAACTTCTATATCATCATCAGAATCAAATTCAGTTTCAATATCTTCGGCTATGTAACATACCTTTTTGCCTTTTTCATCTCGGTTGTCTCTGTTGTTGTGTCGGTAACCTCTATTGACTCTTCTCCCATAGCTTCCTTCAGATCGGTCTTTGGATCTATCATCATCTTTCTTCTGTGGACATCTAGCAACGATGTGACCGACTTTTTTACAATTAAAGCATGCTAAAGGTAGCTTGCCTATATACCTTCCTTTTCCTTTGGGCAATCTTCTGGCCATAAGTGCTTCAAGCTCATCAAGTTCATCATCGGTATTGTCATCACTATCACAATTTTTACTATGCCTGCTAGACTTTCCAATCTTGAAAGAAGACATGAAAGTGGATTCAATAGAAGGAACAACATTGTTATCAAAATTGTTTAATTCAAAGGTTGTAAGTTTACCAATCAGAGTGTCAAGAGTGAGGTTGGATGTAGCTCTTGTTTCATGAATTGCAGAAATCCTGATTGCATAAACTGGTAGCAAAGTTCTGAGAATCTTGCTTATCACTATTTCATCATCAATTACTCCATCAGATGCTCTAATAGCATGTACCAACTCTTTGAGTCTATTTGAATATTGGACAATATTCTCACCTTCTTTCATTCTCATATCATCAAATCTGCCTCTCAAACTTTCAGCTCGGGCTCTTTTGACATTCAAATCTCCACTGTAGATTTGTGCTAATTTATCCCACATTCCTTTGGTAGTTGTGCATGTCTTGATATCTTAAAATTCAGCGGTGGTACAAGCAGCAACAAGTTCCATCATAGTAACATTGTGTTCATGCTTATCCTTTAGTTGATCAACAATTAGGGGACCAGTGGGCGGTTGTATGTAGCCATTTTCCATCAAATCTAGTGATGAGTTCCCAATTCCAGATATGTGCAGCTTCATTCTGCTTTGCCATACTGCGAAGTTCTCTTTATTTAGTTTCGGTACTTCCCTCTTATACATCTTGAGACCTTTATGCTTAAGTCCTTAAAACTCTATTCCAAGCAACCAAAGCTCTGATACCAATTGTTAGAATAACTAAGAGGGGGGTGAATCAGTTATCCAGTGTCCCAAAATAATATGCATAATTCAAAACATCTTCTTTAATTTTTGCTCGTTGGTAAGCAATAATAACTCTCATTGTTTGTGCTTTTACCGATTACTAGTCTAATGCTATAACAGTTTACTGATCAAATCTAACATGTAACATGCAAAGTATGATAACAAAAAAAATCACAATCAACACATAACACAAGAGATTTAATGTGGAAACCCTGTAAAGGGAAAAACCACCTGGGACCGGCAACCCAAAATTGTTCACTCTTCTGAAGTGAGGTCGGTTAAGACCCAACTTTGTTAAAGGTTACAAACACACTGTCAGGTGTGACCTTGTTAGAGGATTTTAGACTAGAAGTTATCATCCAACTAGCATTCACTATGGGGTTGACAGGATAACAATGTTCATTCTATGAATGATACATCATAAGACTTTCAGAGTCCACTCGGTTAAGAGATTTAGATTGTATACAATGGTTAAATATGTAACAATAAAATGACCTGCCTTAATACAACTTCAATTGCAGATTACAAATCAATATTTAGTCCATACAAATCCTTCTGAACAATATTTCACTTTAGATTCAATACTATATCAACTTACTGTCCGTCAGTAATTGTTCTCTGTAGCTCAGTAATTTCTCTACAGCTTGGTTCTTACTAACCAGTATGATCATAATGCATGAAACCTTGTTCACGCGATAATCCTACAACTTCTTTTTTTGACTTCTTCATAAATAAATTCTGTTCTCTTATATAGATGAGTAAATCATTTTCTTCTCCACCATTAGATTTTGCCACTTAACCTCATTCATAGATTTTTCCACTTAAAAATTTCTTGGTACCTGTGTTAATAACACGTTTCAATTTTCTCCGTTAGATCTTCTTTAAATTTTGTCAGCCGTTGATATGCGTAACAAACATTATCTGTTACCTCAATGTTATACTCTTGCCAGCTCATCAATCTTATCAGCTAAACTAATCATTTAATTCATTTTGTTCTGCTTTGTTAACAAAGAAATGCGTCGGTGAACACTGTTCGGTTAATACTGTGGTTGGTATATACTACACTCTGTCGGTGTATACTAGAAATGTTTCATTTACCGACAACATTGCTTTGTGTCTTTTAGCTCTATACTTCATTATAGATGAATGTAATATAATAAAGTCAATATCATCAAGTCATAGACTCATAAAAAAGTTACTCAATGTGTTCCTTATCCTCATCTGTCTTGTACATCTTTCCTCATGTAGATTTCTCCGTTCTTCATTTCTTTTCCACTTTTCTTCAGATGTCTCGGTGTAGTAACTTACAAGATAAGTGCTGTCAAACTAGTTGACATCAATGACAACATAATACTGATTTAATCATATTCCATATCTAATCAGCAACTTCTCAGTGATCTTGCAATCACAGATCCTTCAATCAGATTCCAAATCAGTTGTAGTCCAACATAAATGAAGTGCAAATAGGAATGAGAAGATATTTGTGTGCACTTGGGACTAAAATGGGAGATGGTTTGATACAAATACAAGTTTCTAATAGTTAGGATTTCACAAACACATGTAGCTGCAACTCTCAGATCCTTCGGCTGGTACATGGTCTATGTCAAAATTTGAGCTAGTTTTTGGAGGTATTGAATGCCCAGGGAATTTTGTACTTGGGTACAAATCACCTGATGCATTTTGTACCTAGTAATTGGGACTTAAAAAAACAATGTTATGACTATCTCAAGGTAGAGAATGTTGTAATTAGGAGAGATAGGTACTGAGAGGGGAGGGGTGAATCAGTGCCTTCAAAAACTTTAGTTGCACAACCTTTCTGATCTATAACTAAATACTGTGATAACCGATCAAGATAACTTGAATCTAATTGCATAAATCAATCATCTAGTTAACTTAAGAAAGTAAACAATATGAAATCAATATGACAATCACATAACGCAAGTATTTTGGTAACGCAGAAACCCTTGTTAGAAGGTAAAAACTGCATTGGGGATGACACCCACAAATTCTTCACTACTGCAGATAGAAAAGGTTTGCCTGTTAAGGCTACAAGTTTTGATCACTTCTGGTGATCTTACCCTATTAGGAGTAACATATTAGATCAACTAGATCTACCTAGTTATAGGATTTAACAACACTATATGAAGTGTGTACTCGGTTAAGAGATTTATACAAAGACTGTCAAGTCTACTCGGTTAAGAGATTTCACAAAACTCTATCACAATTGTCAGAAAGTAATAGGTAGCTATCTGCTAGTTGAAAACTCAATTGTTTGAAACAGATCTATAAGTGCTCATTGACATATCACCTTATCTGTGATGATTCTCTATTCTGTTCTGCTCGGTAGTCTTGTCTGATTCTGCTCAATTTGAAATCCTTTGTACTTTTTTCTACTCGATAAACTGATTGTCTTGAAGATAGGCAATTTCTTCAAGTGCTCCGTGATTCATATATATCAGTTCAACAACCTTATAAAATGGTGCGAACATATACAATATATAGTGTTATGTTTTGCCGCTTAAACAAAAATTAGGTTACAAAGAAAATCATAACCCTAAGATCTACGGTGCAAAATAACCTAGATCAACTAATACAAATAAGATAATCATTGCATTTAATGAATATCTTTTACAATAAATGTTCCTCAATCTTGGTAAACCATTTTACGATTTCTTATAACTGTTTGCATAGAATAATGTGCCATTTCTGATTACTATGCTGTTTACTATGATCATTGGTAAACACTGTATAATCTACTCGGTGTATATTGCGATGCTCGGTGTTTACTAACTGTTGGTGTCGGTGTCGTTGGTGCTTGGTTAACTATGTGATGCTTGGTATAAGGCTTTACCGACTGCTCTGTCTTACTTATAGTTATCGATTGTCTTAATGTAAATAACCGACCGACCTGTTTATTGTCCTTTGATACTAATGACAACCTAAAATGCTCAATAGAGATTAAAAATCTCCCCCTTTGGCATTAGTATCAAAACTTCATAATGTATGTAGACAAAATGTTTCTATATATCCCTTATATCTCTGCTATATACATATCCACTACAAAAACTTCTAAGTACAAAAGTACTCCCCCTTGGTGCATGCTCCCATTATTATGTAATATACATATAAAAAATATATTATTTTGGCATATACATGTTTTCCCCCTTTTTGATAATAATGCCAAATACCAAAAAAATATGTAATGTATACTTACATCTTATAAAAAATGTGCTAATGGGTTTTCTTCACAGACTCCAAGAGGTTTTCCCATTCCTCTTTCAAGTTGGTAAGAGCAATTTGCTCAAGACCGACTTGTGCATGCATGTCAAAGATATTTTCCAACACCAAAATCTCTGGTGTTGCCACAAGTTGCTCAACTTTGACAGTATGTGTTTCAAAAATCTTCAGGTAAGGAGTGAGTTCTTTCTGTAACTCTATAACCTGATCGGTGATGTGCTCTTCCTGTTTCCTTAAATCTGCTATCAGCTGCCGAAGTTCCTGAACTCGGTTAATGTGCTTTAAGAAAGCAGTTGGCTCGGTGATAGCTGCTTGTGTACTCAACTTGATTTCTTCTTCTAAACCTTTTATCTTTTCACTGATTTCTACAGTGAAGGTGTTTGTAGTACAAAGCTTTATTAGCAGTTGACAGATTACCTGGGTGATAGATTTTACCTTGGTAATGACCTCAAATAATTTCACCTTGTTTAGTGCCACTTCAGTGCTAATCCTTTCTACCAATTTGTGTTGAATCTTTGACTCTACCCATTCTTCTATTCTTTTTTTTGTATTTGTATCAGGGGCATTGATTCTGTCAGCGAGGTTGGCAAGTTAATCTAAAATGGGAGTATTCTCATCAATGTTTATTTTTGGTACTATCTGTTGTAGAATATCCCTTACATCATTTAACACTTCTTTATGTTTTTGGTCTTGCCTCAATTTTTCTTGTGCCACTTTCCTCGAACATAACTCCCCATACCGACTTAGTTCCTCGGGGCTTAGAGTTCTTGGGTCACATTCGGGTATAATGATAACTTCATCAATGGTGACCAGCCCTTTGGCTTTCTTCTTTTTCTTCTTCGGGGCTAGAGGTGACTTCTTTTCACTTACAACAATAGATTTTTCTTCACTCCTCAGAGTATCCTTACTGGTTGACACTATATCATCCTTCTTTTGCTCCTCGGTAGATTGAGTGGGAGTCTCAGTGGTAGTGTCAGGTTGGTTCACCTCGGTTGACTTGGTTTCTTCAGGTTCCTTCTGTTCTGTAGACTGTGCCTCTGGTTTGACAGACTCATTTGTATCTGCAGGTTGCTCAGGTGCTTGAATCTCAGTTGTATCTTTGGTTGGCTCAGGATGAGAGGCATCGGGTTGTACTTGTGAAATTATTTCAACTACCTCTACAAGTATAGGTAGTTCACCCGATAGAGATGTACACACAATGTCAGTGTTTAATGCTTCATCTTTGTATTGTGTAATTATTACATCTTCGTCATCCTTATCCTTAGGATCACTATTAGTGATGTCCTTAATGAGTGCATCATCATCAGTTTTCTTTTGCAAGTGGATCTTAGCTTGATTCGGTGCATCCTATGAAACTTTGATTTCTTCCTTTTGCTTGGTGATATCAATTACCTCGGTAACTGATATACCGGTGTCTTCTATTTTCTTGCCTTTACTATCATCAATGAAAATACTTTTACCTTTTGAACTGTGTCTCTTTTTAGACAGTTTCAGGAATGCTTCCTATTTCACTTTCTCCTTTTCTTTCAAAATTGATGTCCATAGAGAGTCACATACGACATCCATATCATCTACATTCTCATCCAAAATCTGCATAGCTCTATTCTTGACTAAAAATCTAGGCTAATACCTTGTCATGTATTCACTTACCTTAGCAAAGCTAAAGTGTGTGGCTGCACAGCCTAGAGAGTGTTCTCTTTATCTTTTCTCTGTGTCTAAAGCAATAGCCCATCTTTCACTTATTTTATCATCAAGTTCCTTCGATAGTTGACATGAAAATTCCATCGGTACTCTTTTGAACTTGATCATCATTTGAACAACAACAAGTTCTATCTTTGTCTTGTCCTCAATTGACATGTTGTTGAATTTGCCTATGCCTAGATCATTAAGATTTCCATTCTCAATAATATCTTCAATTATTTCTTCTATGGTACTATCCCTGTTACGAACTAGCTTAAATTGATTAGGGTCATTTTCAATGTCAGTCTCCTCTATATCTTCCTTACTCTTTATGTATTTTCTCTTTTTCTTCTGTGGTTCAGCTGCTTTCTTGTTCTTTCTCTTGATGTATTTCTTCGTTGGTGTAGCTTCTCTTCTTTTTGCTACTTTTACTACTTTCTGCTTGATTGATTGTGTTGCAATTGCTGAATGTGTCCTCATTCCTTCAGGTTCTGGTAGCTGAGTATCTTGTTCATCAGTTGTGGGAAGTTGAATTTCTTCATCATTGGTGGGAGGAACCGGTCTGTTATCCTTTTCTTTGTCTGACTCGGTCTCCTCACTGTCATAGGGTTTATCAGCCAGCTGTAACTGATCTTCTGTTGCATCATCAACCAGTGACTCCTTATGTGAGTCAGATGTAGTTCCATATCTTGGTGAGAGATCCTTTTTCATTTTCTTTGCCCTTCTTGACATTTTACCGATCTCAATATCCGTTGTGATTCTAGACTTAGCTTCCTCATACAGTCCAAACCTACTGGCAGTGATGTCAATTGGTAATGCTAGCAATGCATTGATGGATTTCAAAGTGAAATCATGATTCATTTCATAACCCATTGGTGCTAGCCATTTTGTTCATGGTTCTACTGCCTTTATCATTGAGTGGTCTGTGCTTACCACAAAGCATATGTCATATTCAAATTTGCTTACTAATTCTTTTGGAATTCTGCTTCTTTGTTGCATTCTTGTTTGAAATTCCTTGAAATATGCATGGAACTCCTTGTTCACATTATCTCCTAGACTTCTCATCATATCATCAATTTGGGTAGTTATTGGTCTGTCTGTTTGCTAGTTAACTTTTCCAATACCCGGTACATATTTTTGCAAATAGAGGAACGTACAGACAAGCAGTGATCTGTACTTACATGTATTGGACTTCTTTGATTTTATTGTCTTCATGTTGTCATGCAGTTGGTGTAGTAGTAGTTCGGCAAGATCAACCTGGTGATCTTTCTTCACAATTTTGTATGCCATGTCCATGGCACTGCAGGGTACACTATTCGGTCTGCTTGATTGAAATATCTTGTACCCGATGACATGAGCTACAAATCTTACTGCTGGATCTTTGATAGTTGAAATCTTTAGTGCCCTACCATCCCATTGAGCTCCAGTGTTCTTTTCTACATCAGAATGAGATGAACTTCAAAATGCTTTGGCTTTGTCGGTTGTAGGGTACCCAGTAACCCTACTAATAATCTTCTTGGTGACCTCAATTGGTTTGTCTAGCCAAAATTTTCCATCATGGAATCTGCTGAGCATGATTCTTATCCAGTCATTGTGAAATGATTGTGGGAAGTATGTGAAACATCATAACCCTGACTCTTCAATCTTCTTATATTTAGATTTGATCTTACCATCCGCTCCACAGATTTGCTGATAAGCTGCTATGGTCTCAAAATCACATACTTCACCGATCTTGGAGTGAATGTAAGACCTAACATCTTTTGTTAACAAAACTTTATCAGGAATGCTAGAAAATGTGCCCATATTGTCTGTTTGTGCTGCGATCTTAGGATGAGATTTGAATTTCTCCTTGGCAAAGTGTGCCCTAACAATTAATTCCACTTCCTCCTCAATGTTCTGTGATTTGCTTGTGGTCGAAGATGATGCCATAAATTGTTCCTAGGGTTTTGACAAGCAATAGATAACCAGTGTACAGTAAGCAGATGAAATTACTAGTTATCATTGAAGAAATTGTGGTCGGTTCGATCTACTGTAGCTTTGAATCTGTTCTGAAAATTTTAGCTCAAAATCTTCTCTGTGAAATCTCCTTTCTTCAAAATTGCAATGTAACAATGAACTCTGTTTCTACATATATATAGGGTTTTTTGATATTCCCGCTCAAACTTTGATGCATTAAATGCGTGACCTAACTTTCAATATGAGACGGCTGTCAGCTCGATAAAGTCTTTTTCTCGGTTAACATAGAGTTTCTTTATCGGTTTGAACTGTTGTCGGTTAACCTTGTATAGTGATTACCGACGGGTAACCATCTCATGTTTCCCCTTTTACCGACTAGATGTCATTTGCAAACTTATAATATATAAACCATAGTGCATCTTCATTCATGCAGATTTTGGTGTTTGTACATCATATATAAGGAACTGTATGTAAAATGTGATCATTTGAAATGTTAGTTCCATACATACCTTTGTCATCTTAAGTGGAGGTACCAATGTCACCCAATCTAGTGGACAAGGTTTCACCGATAGTGTTACTTGACTTAGCATTCTCATTAGATGCCTTTTTCCACATTGTGTTCCTTAACTTTGTAATTTATGCAATGTTATATCCACTCTCAAATATATGGTTTTCATCTAGTGCTCGGTCTCTGCAGTTCTTGCTTACATGACCGACCTTGTGTGACAGTGCATACATGCCATTCCTGCATTTGTCCAGTTACTTGATTGTCCAATTCGACTCTTTCTATAATAGTTTGCTGCAATATGTCCATACGGACCACATGTAGTACAATTAGTCCATGTATTATAATCCCAAACATATGAGTTGCCTTGTCTCTTCAGTTGATATGGCTTTCATTGTAGTTTCTCTTTAGGTGTCCAGACCTGCTTCATTTTCGCCTTACAGTCCCTTGTAGTGTGTCCATGCTTATTACAAGTATAAAATACTTTCTCCTCAGTAGTATTATTAGCAATGTCATTCTTCTTAGCTCTACATTCATAGGTTGGATGTCCAAACTTTCCACAATAATAACAATATCCATTGAATTTAGAAATGACAGGAGGCTTACCTTGTGCTTTGCTTATGCACACATTAGATGTATGTCCTAGTTTTCCATAGTGGTAACATGTCATCACTTTAGGTTTCTGAGTTTGATTGTTGTCGACTTCTTTAGCTTGTTGTGATGATTCTCCTTCACCGATGTAGCCTATACCAGCTCTACTTCCAAATCTCCTCTGATTAGTCAAAAAATAATCAATCTTTTTAGAGCTATCCTCAACTATCTTCATCATCTCATTGTGTTGCTTTTGTGTTTTTAATTCATTTCTTAGTTTTTCATTATCTTCTCTGAGTGTTGCTACATCTTCAAGTCTTCTTTACAATTCTCCATTTACTCGGTTCATTTCTTGATTTACTGTCATCATTTGATTTGATACTTGGAAGTGATGATCAGTGAGTCTCTGGATTTCACTTTCTTTTGCTTGAAGTTGTTCAGTCATCAGTCTTCGGTCTTCAATAGCTAGATTCCGATCTTGTTCAGCTTGTCTACCATTGTTCATGATTTCCACCATTCTCACTATTTGAGATTCATGACCTATTTGTAGTGCTTTCACTTGCTCGGATAAATGCTGATTCTTTTCAGATAGCTCAGAGATTATGCTTTTGGATCCGTTGGAGATGCTTCCAGAGCTTGATCTAATGTGATCAAATATGTCATCAATAGGTTCTTCATGATAACTTATTTCATTCTGCTGAATTGCAAGGTTCTTCCTATCAACCAATAATTTCTTCAGTTCTTCCTTGGCTTGTTTATACTGTTCTACAAACATCTGCATTTGTATCTTCTGATTCTCAATAATCTTGTCAAGTTTGTATCTCTCCAAGACTTAGATCTTTTCCCTTCAGTGGTTAAACTATTAAACAAGAGAACTAAGCTCTGATACCAATTGTTGTAATTAGGAGAGATAGGTGCTGAGAGGGGAGGGGTGAATCAGTGCCTTCAAAAACTTTAGTTGCACAACCTTTCTGATCTATAACTGAATATTGTGATAACCGATCAAGATAACTTGAATCTAATTGCATAAATCAATCATCTGGGTAACTTAAGAAAGTAAACAATATGAAATCAATATGACAATCACATAACACAATTATTTTGGTAACACAGAAACCCTTGTTAGAAGGTAAAAACTGCGGTGGGGATGACACCCACAAATTCTTCACTACTGCAGATAGAAAAGGTTTGCCTGTTAAGGCTACAAGTTTTGATCACTTCTGGTGATCTTACCCTGTTAGGAGTAACATATTAGATCAACTAGATCTATCTAGTTATAGGATTTAACAACACTATATGAAGTGTGTACTCGGTTAAGAGATTTATACAAAGATTGTCAAGTCTACTTGGTTATGAGATCTCACAAAACTCTATCACAATTGTCAGAAAGTAATAGGTATATATCTACTAGTTGACAACTCAATTGTCTGAAACAGATCTATAAGTGCTCATTAACATATCACCTTATCTGTGATGATTCTCTGCTCTGTTCTACTCGGTAGTCTTGTCTGATTCTACTCAATTTGAAATCCTCTGTACTTTGTTTTGCTCGGTAAACTGATTGTCTTGAAGATAGGAAATTTCTTCAAGTGCTCCGTGATTCATATATATCAGTTCAACAACCTTATAAAATGGTGTGAACATATACAATATATAGTGTTCTATTTTGCTACTTAAACAAAAATTAGGTTACAAAGAAAATCATAACCCTAAGATCTACGGTGCAAAATAACCTAGATCAACTAATACAAATAAGATAATCATTTCATTTAATGAATATCTTTTACAATAAATGCTCCTTGATCTTGGTAAACCATTTTACAATCTGTTATAACCGTTTGCATAGAATAATGTGCCATTTTTTATTACTATGCCATTTACTATGATCATCGGTAAACACTGTATAATCTGCTCGGTGTATACTGTGATGCTCGGTGTGTAGTGACCATCGGTGTTGGTGTCGTTGGTGCTCGGTTAACTATGTGATGCTCGATATAAGGCTTTACCGACTGCTCTGTCTTACTTATAGTTACCGACTGTCTTAATGTAAATAACCAACTGACCTGTTTACTGTCCTTTAATACTAATGACAACCTAAAATGCTCAATAGAGATTAACATAGAATAGATCCTTGCCACAGACTTGATTATTTTTGATCTTTCTTATACCTACAAATTTTGAAAATGTGTGTGTGGGTGGCTAGGGTTTTTCTTTGTCAAACCCTCTATTTTGGTGATTCCCACCTCTTTAGATAGCCAATATAACAAAGGTAAAGTGTGTATGCTCGTGAATCTAGAGTATATCTAAATTTTTATGAGCTAAAATGCATAAGTGCAAGTAAGAGATCTACACTAGCATGATAGAGTAAAACCCTATATGATAATGCAATCAAGTGTGTTTGAAAGCATGTAAACAAGTATAAATATAAAGCTCAAATGTATAGATTTGTGGATAACAAGAAACCATACCCAACCTAAGAGGTAGAGTACAAGATAATAATCATTAGTTCATCTCCTAGTTATCTTCATAATCCTTTGAAAGCCTCATATTGATGTTGATGTGATTGAATTCTTGATGTAGAGAGATAGATCTTGAATCCTTGATGTTTTATTGATTTGGCTTTGATTCATAGATCCTTACTTCAGGAGATGTCTCCAGATTGGGCTCTAACCTTGAAATTTCTTTCACCTTACCAAAATGAACTAGTATGCTTTCTTTTATATTAAATCATATGATAAAATTAAGAGGACCAACTAAAAATTTGGAAATCCCACCAAATTACTAATACGAGGTCTTGACTCAAATTTCAACCCAAAAATTAAGGTATATAACAACTAGGGTATTATATACTTGGGTATAGAGTGCCAAAAATTCTATATACCCACCAATTAGGACTCAAACCTAAATCTTTGGTCTCAGATAACTAGGAGATACTAGATTTTGAAGTACATGTATTTTTAGGGCCAGGAAAGAATACAAAGGCCACAGATTATGATGTAGGGCTCGTCTAATCAAATACATGATTGAATTGGTGAAGCAATCAAGGATATCACTTAGAAATAAGAGCTTATGTAGAGTTTAGATGAAATTGAATTAAGAGAGGACTCATATTTGAATTTAGGTGTTGATTAAGTGCAATACGAAGTCCTATTATGCATTCTATAATGAGAACACATTAAGGTAGGTACTAAACATTCATGATCTTGTACACACTATGTGGTTAAAATTGATATTCAATTGGAATGCAACCAACACTCAATAAAACATTAACTCAAGAATTTAGCTATAGGAGTCCATATCAAATGAACCAACTAAACCCTCAAAAGAGGATTATTTCTTCCTAGTTGAAGTGAGTTAATTATTTCATTCCGGTAAGTCACTTATACAGCATAGTTAATAGTTTTTTAAAAACAAGAACCCTGCCGAGAACTGAAAAAAATTAATTTCGAATTTAGTAGTCATGAACAACTAAATCCGATATGGCAACAAAAACCATTTAATGGGTGACTATACCCTTTTCTCATGATCTCCCAATGAAACTTCTAACCGCCAAGGATTTGGGAGAATGCGCGACTAAGGAATTTAGTAGTCATGAACAGCTAAATCCGATATGCCAACAAAAACCATTTAATGGGTGACTGTACCCTTTTTTCATGGTCTCCAAATGAAACTTCTAATTGCCAAGAATTTTGGAGAATGTGCGACTAAGGCATTCTCCCATTCATGAGATGTTTGGGACTTAACTGATTTAATTGGGAGATTTTGAGACCAAGGTTATCTCCAGTTCTCCAAATTTGTTCTCTAACCGCCAGACTATTTTGAGATTCGCCGACTAAGCTCATCTCTAGATCTCTAAATTTTTCCTTCACCACTGTGTTCATCTAGCACACATGCGACTAGGTGCCACATGTCCAACTCTGTCCTTGTCATCTTGCTAGCTTCTTGCAAAATATTATAATCTAATGCCACACTGGTAAATGGGTGACTGGTCAGAACCCACTCGAAGTGCCACTACCTCGTACTTCTCTCACTTCTGATGAATTCATCAGCCCTGTAGAAAGTAAAATGGATGGAAGTACCACTTCTGACTAATTCGTCATTCCTACAGAAAGTAAACTAGATGAAAATGAAGAAATAAGCAACACGTGTCTCGTAAACCGCAAACCTAACTTCGATTGGAATATTAGCATGAAGGATTACTGACTTGACTACACCAAAATGGAAGATTCAAATGCAATGAAAATATAGGATGAAACTAGAATGCAAGATTAACAAAATTAAAATGAAATAACTAAGCTAGCATGGATGCAAAATAAGTAGTATTCTAGAATGAAAAATGTAAGAAACTATGCTATGATAAAAAATGCAAGAAAGTAAACTAGAATTGCTAAGAATGCTCAAGAATGTAGGTATGCAAAAAGTAATCTAGAATGAAAGAGAGTGGACTTCAACAATGCAAGAGAATCAACTTGGAACCCTTGAACCAAGGAAGAACTTCCTTTTAAAGGAATTGCCTCAAGAATGGAGGGTGGAGATTAAGAGGCAAAATGTGTTAGGTAGAGATGAGTGGTGATAAAGATCAATCTATGTGAGAGGATTCAAGAATTTTGATTGGCCAAGCATGATGGGAGAATAAGAAAAAATAAAAAATCCCCTTTTAATTGTCAATTAATCAAGATCAAGTTTGCACAAAGTGCTCTTTTTTTGAATAAAAGTGCTAGGACTTTATATTAAAGGTAATTTTTGACAATTAAATGATTTTTTCAAGTTTAGAAATGATTTAGGCCTAGAAATAGTTTAATTATGCAAGGGGGATTAATCAGGTTGCTTACATAATTATGTCTAGTAATTATGCCTTTGAATTTTAGAATTTATTTTAAGGCAATTTGATCAAATAGAGACTTAGGTTCAAAGAATAGATTGAAGCTAAATCAAAGAACAACCTAATATGAAGTGATGAGACTATTTATGATAGATAGAACCAAATTTGAACTTGATTGAACAAAGAGTGATAAGAGATCAAAGATATTAGCTCTGGAATTGATTGAATGAAGACTTATGAACGAGACTAGAGTATCCAACCTGATATGAAGCAATGAGACTAAATATTTTCCAAAGAGCTTTAGATAATTGCTCTGACAAGGATTCTGAGGAAGCCAATTACTTGATTTGAGAGACAATACCAAATTGATATGAGTCTTGATGAACCTGATATGCCGCGGGAACGATGTTAGATTGATATGGGTTCTGATAAACTTGACATGCCCTAGGAGATCAAATTGATGTCTTCCAGAGTGACTTGATATAAAGAAATCAGATCACTCTTTCAAAGAGAGATACAAAGAATCTCAACTTGATATGGTTCTTGATGAAGCTGAGATGCCCCAAGCTGTGAAGCTTGAATTGATTCGTTGATCAGGGTTGATTTGCAGAAGAAGATTTTCTATATTGTCATGCCCCCTTAGGATCAAAATTGAAATGAGGTAGGGATGTTAGAACCTAATTTGATTGAAAGTGCATTAATAAGAACAAATTTAGAATAAATTGGAGCTTGTTCGAGGCTGATTTAAGGTCCTATTGACCATATTTGACTAAAGTTTGAACAAGTTTGACCAGGGTTGACCAGTATGAAACCATTTGGATTCAATAGATTTTCATGAGATTGACCTGAGAGGTTCAAGAAGTGAAGGCAGAAGTGAGCGGGAAGAAATAGCATCATCGATCAACTGCATTTGACCAAGAAGGGTTGACTTTGCTATTTGACTAGATAAACAATCTCAGATTTTGATTTCAATCATGAAAATAGATTTAGAATGTTAAAATTAGGTAGGGGTGCAATTTTTTTGAGATTTTGAGCACTTTGAAAATTAGGTGAAAATCTATAAAGGGGCTTGAAGGGGTCATTTTCAAATCATTTTCTACAGTTGATTTTGAAAACCCAGAGCCTTCTAGAGTGATAAATATGCCAATTCCTATCCAAAATAACTGATTCAAGTTGTAGAGATGCCACAACTGGCCTTAGGCATACAATATGATAGTAAGTATCTGATCCCACTTCATGATTTGGTAGATTTTAGTCATTTTTCTTTCTTTTAGCCATGTTTGGGGTTTTATTTTCTAGTTTATCATATGATAAAAGAAGTTTATCATACACCTCTTTGAGGTTTGTTGTACGATAAACTAGTTTCATAATGTGTATTATTTTTAGTTATGAGTTCTATCGTATGATAGGTACCCTCATATCGTATGATACAAATAAATTTATTGTATTGAGGAATCATATTGTACCCTTCTTTGAGTTTCATCATACAATAATTAGGAGTTAACTATTTCATCATGTGGGGTAAAAATCAAGTTTTGTCCTTTGTAGCAAATTTTATGTCTTCCATCGTAGCTTTGTAGCCTTGTATTTCATGATTTCTGATAGCTCGATGTTTGATTAATAATGATTACTAATGCTTTTCCTTGTGTTATTTTTTGTGGATTCATATACCTGATCCAATCTTTTGATGTGCATATCCACAGACACTTTGGTTGGCCCGATTCATTTCCTTAGATGACCTAGTAGTTCTTGATTAGTGTAGGTTGGTGAAGCTCTTGACTCTACTTGATATCTGTGTTAATCACAGGCTACTGACAATGCTAGCAGAGAGATTTCACTCAGAGCATAACACATTTCATTTTCCAACCAGTGAGATTACACTAACACCAGAGGATATCTATCAGATCCTTCACTTGTTGATAGCATGTGATTTAGTCTATTATGACCAGGATCCCATGAAGGACATTTCATCTTTGAGGAGGGTCTTTGTAGATGACACCATCATGGAGCATCATATTACTTGGGATTACATGATCAGATAGTATGGGAAGGAGTACCAATTAGCATGTATTATTACATGAATGATTGGTTGTGTGGTGGTCCTTGATCGAAGTCAGTAGGGCTTCCAATGCAGATGGGACACATTCTTTATGAGATGTTGATGATGTTAGATAACTGAGAGGGGGGGTGAATCAGTTAGTTCTAATTATCCTACAATCCCAAATCTCCTAGATGTATATATTAAAATTTTTCAAACAAATTATCATCTCAGTAAGCTATCAATAATAACTTTCTCTTCATCTACCGATTGACAGTCAATTCAATACCGTGTTTACCATTCTGACTAGTTATGAAATGTGTAAAGTAAAATAACAATCCAATCACATCAAATACACATAACATAGATTTTTAATGTGGAAATAGGGAAAAAACCACCTGGGACTAGTAACCCAAAATAATTCTCTTCTGAAGTAAGCTCGGTTAGGAGCCAACCCTGTCAAAGGTTACAAAACACACTGTAAGGTGTGACCTGGTTAAAGGATTGATGTAGGGTAAAGATGGACGGTCTAATAATGGATAGTCCAAACCTACACCAACACTTATAACAACAACAACCACAATGAAATACAACAATATAATGCTTCAAAATAGAATTTCATTCAACATGCCTGGTTGTGAGGCCTTCTGGGTTTTGACCTTGTACAATGAAATTACAAAAGTATTTCAGCAATCTCCTAGCTAGTCTAGCTCTGAAACACAAAAAACTGATGGAAACACTAAGACAGATCTTAAATTGAGCTCGCAAGCCTCGTAGCAATCTTCTTGTCTCCAAGCATGCAAACCACTAGCTCTGCTATTACAATATCAGATAAACCATCTAATCTTCAAGATATCACAAGATCCAATTATGATTCATGTCGACCTACCTTGACTCCTCCCTTCTCTCTTCTCTACTCTCCTCTAATCTACTACTCTACATCTACCTTGACTCCTCCCTTCTCTCTTCATGCAAAACTGGCAAAAAATTGATACCTGAGGAAAATGAAGATAACTCCCAGATCCAAATGAATTAGGACGTGTGCTCTTAGGATAGTGCTCAAGAATAGGTCCACAATACTGCATTAACTTCACAAAGCAAGAAACCAACAACAACAATGGCTACAAAACAAACAAAAGATAGGTACATAAAATAGGAAGTTTTTGGCGATGCAAGATTGCTCAAGACCCAAGATGCTCCTGCATCAAACACCTTAGGTAAATAAAAAGTTCTCATGAACATCTTAAGGGAATCAAGACAAGTATGCCATATCCGTTCTTAACCCATATCTCCTCTATTCCTTCATTCCATGCTGTCTTCATTTTATCTATTGTCACACCCACCAAATTATCTTGTCTTGCACTTTTCTCATCTTTCCTATCACCAACTGACATAAAATTACTCTGACCATCTTTTCCACTATCAATTACACCAGTACTTTGGTGAATCATATCTTCCCCAGAATTACTAATCAAATTGACATCATCTGCATTCCTCTATGTCACTAGTGTAATCATTTGATGCATTATCTTTGTCAGAAAGTCCATCAGCCTCTTAATCTCTATAAATTCTTCAGCCATGTCATGCTCTTTTTCTTTCAAACTCGGCTTCCTTCTATCCATAGGGATAGGTTCATCAACTCTTTGATCCTGATATTTGTCACTGTCACAAGGACAACACCTAACAACTCCACATCCACTAGCCCCAACTTCCAGCAAAGGTAATAACTTATGCCTTGATCCACCATGCATTACCACATATGTATTTGCATGACCATCAAACATAACATGCCTATCAAATTGCCAAGGTCTCCCGAGCAACAGATGACAAGCATCCATAGGCAATACATCACATAATATTTCATCATGATAAGATCCAATATGAAAATTAACCAAGCATTGCTCTTCAATCCTAACCTTAGACACATCTTGTATCCAACTAATCTAATAAGGGTTAGGGTGTTTCTTCCTTTCCAAGTTCAATTTACTAACCATCTGTTCTGAAACAAAGTTTTCAGAATTGCCACCATCAACTATAAAATTACATACCTTATTCTTGCACTTACATCTGGTTCTGAACAAATTTCTTCTTTTCACTAGTTCCTTAGCACATGTAGCCAACCTCCTAGTGATAATAAATTCACCTTTTTCTGCAACATTCTCAATGTCTTCTTTGACAGTTAGTGCAACTATTTTTCTAGGACATTGAAAAATTCTATGACCCTTCTCACCATACTGAAAATAAGTACCTGTGAACTCATTTCTCCATCTCCCTCTCTATCCATTATTGTAGTCTTTACTGACTTGACCACTGCCAAATCCTTCATCATTCTTCTTAGGATTCTCTATCACATTACCTCAAGCAATTGTTTCACCAGTCTTACCACCTCAGTTCCTATTATTTTGTCTTCCTTCAAACCTCTTGTTCAACATCTCCTAAATATTTAATGCCATCTGATAAGCATCTCCTATAGTTGTCATCCAAATAGTAAGTAAATCTTCTTGAATACTAGGTCTCAAGCCATAAACATACCTAGCAACCTTCTCTTTATTAGCTTCAGAATGACCAGTCCTAATCAGGATTCTGTAAAACTCCTCAGTATACTCCTTCACTGATTTGTTGTTCTGCTTCAAGGCTTGCATCTTCTTAAACATCTCTAACTCATAATCCACCAGGATGAATTTCTTTTTCAACTTGTCAACCATTCGGTTCCATCTAGTGATCTTTTATTTTCCTCTCCTACTTCTTTCCAATTGAACTTCTCTCCACCAAATATTTTCATGACCCTTCAGCTTAGTCTTTGCAAATCAAACTCTATTAGGATCTTCTATTTCTTCATACTCAAAGTGCTCATCTATCTCATTAATCTAATCAATCAACTCTTCTGGCCTAAGGCTTCCAACAAATGTAGAAACTTCAATCTTAGGTTGTTTCCCAATTTTAGACATAGCCTTCAGAATTCTAGTCTCTTTTGGATTCCTAGCTTCTATAGATTCTTCAAAATGATCATCTTCCTCAGACTCATCTTCACTATCTTCTTTCGATGTATTCTTCTTTCTCAATTCCTCTTGTAGATCTTGCACTTGTTTATGCAAAGCCTTGAAATCATCAAGATTTAATTCCCCAGCAGGTTCTTCCTTTGAGATCTCACAAGCTCTCCTTGAAGGCATCTTCATTCCAAGGTCCTAGTGCAAACTGCCTCACCTTTAGTGATCTGTCCACACACTCAGGATCTTCAAGCTCTAATACCACTTGATGTAGGGCAGGGATGGAGGGTCTAATAATGGATAGTCCAAACCCACACCAACACTTATAACAATAACAACCACAACAGAATAAAATAATATAATGCTTCAAAATAGAATTTTATTCAACATGCCTAGTTGTGAGGCCTTTTGAGTTTCAGCCTTGTACAATGAAATTGCAAAAGTATTTTAGCAATCTCCTAGCTAGTCTAGATCTGAAACACATTAGCCATTGATGGAAACTCTAAGGTAGATCTAAAATTGAGCTCACAAGCCTCCTAACAATCTCCTTGTCTCCAAGCATGCAAACCACTAGCTCTGCTATTACAATATCAAATAAACCATCTGATCTTCAAGATCTCACAGGATCCAATTATGATTCTTGTCGATCTACCTTGACTCCTCCCTTCTCTCTTCTCTACTCTCCTCTAATCTACTACTGTACATCAACCCAAGCTCCCAATATATAACTAGCTAAGGCACAAGTCAGCCAGTCAGGCATTAATTACATTATAGGTCCAACCTAGGGAGTGAAACCAAAACTAAAGAAAGAAATAACTGTTAGAATAACTGAGAGGGGGGGTGAATTAGTTAATCACTGTCCCAAATAAAAATGTATAATTCAAAACAAATACTCCAACTTCTGCTACTCCGTAAACATAAAATACTTTCTCTATCTGTGCTTTTACTGATTATCAGTCTATAACTTGTAGCAGTTACCGATCAAATCTAACGTGTAACATGCAAAGTATGATAACAAAAAAATATCACAATCAACACATAACACAAGAGATTTAACGTGGAAACCCTGTGAAGGGAAAAACCACCTGGGAGTGGCAACCCAAAATATTCACTCTTCTGAAGTGAGGTTGGTGAAGACCCAACCCTATTAAAGGTTACAAACACACTGTTAGGTGTGACCTTGTTAGAGGATTTTAGACCAATTGTTATCATCCAACTAGCATTCACTATGGTGTTGACATGATAACAATGTTCATTCTATGAATGATACATAATAAGACTTTATAGTCTACTCAGTTAAGAGATTTGATTGTGTACAATGGTTAAATATGTAACAATAGATAATTTGTCTTAATACAACTTAAATTGCAGGTTACAGATCAATATTTTGCTCATACAAATCCTTCTGATCAATGTAACACTTTAGATTCAACAATGTATCAACTTACTGTCTATCGGTAATTACTCTTTGTCCCTCAATAATTGCTTTGCAGCTCGGTTCTTACTAACCAGTATGATTAGAATGCATGAAGCTTGTTCATGTGATAATTCTGCAGTATCTTCTTCCGGTGATATTTCATTATGAAATCTCCAGTCTCTTATATAGACATGTAAATCATTTTCTTCTCCTCCATCAAATTTTGCTACTTAATCATTTTCATTGATTTTGCCACTTTAAGCTTCCTCGGCTGATGTGTCAAAAACATGTTTCAATCTGCTCCATTAGATCTTCCTTTAATTATGTTAGCCGTCAATCTTCATAACAAACTTTATCCATTACCTAGATTTCATACACTTTCCATCTCATCAATCTTATTGACTAAATTGATCATTTAATTCCTTTCTGTTCTGCTCGGTTAACAAACAAATGTGTTGGTGAGCACAAGCTTGGTTGACATTGTGCTCGGTATACACTACACTCCATTGGTGTATATTGAAATGCTTCATTTACCGACAATACTGCTTTGTGTCTTTTTAGCTCTATTCTTCATCATAGATGAATGCAACATAATAAAGTCAATATCATAAGGTCATAGAATCATCAACAAGTTACTCAATGTATTCCTTATCCTCATCTGACATATACATCTTCCTCATGTAGATATTTCTATTCTTCATCTCTTTCACCTTTCTTCAACTGTATCGGTATAGTAACTTACAAGATAAGTGCTGTCAAAACTAGTTGACATCAATGACAACATAATACTGATTTAAACACATTACATATCTAATCAACAACTCCTCAATGATCTTAAATCACATATTCTTCAATTAGGTTCCAAATCAGTTGTAGTTCATCAATAACAAAACATGATGTGAAGATATATTTAGGTCCACACATGATCCAAGAACATATCCCAAAATTCACAACATCCAATTCTCTCATAAGAAACCACACAAGGTGAAACACTCCACATTTCATGTGAAACTAGCGAAAAATCGATACCCGAGGAAAAGGAAGATAATCCCAGATCCAAATGAATTAGGATGTGCGCTCTTAGGATAGTACTCAAGAGTAGGTCCACAATACTGCATTAACTTCACAAAGCAAGAAACCAACAACAAAAATGGCTACAAAACAAACAATAGACAAGTACAGAAAACAAGAAATATTTTTAGTGATGCAAGATTGCTTAAGACCCAAGATGCTCTTGCATCAAGGATTTATCACTAACAGTTCTCCCTTGACCAACATTCACAATGGGATCAACAAGAAAACAATCAACATTCATTAAATGCCA
This sequence comes from Chamaecyparis obtusa, assembly GCA_027943335.1. Taxonomy (NCBI): domain Eukaryota; kingdom Viridiplantae; phylum Streptophyta; class Pinopsida; order Cupressales; family Cupressaceae; genus Chamaecyparis; species Chamaecyparis obtusa. The sequence goes on from BSBK01003313.1 coordinate 2,271,734, forward strand.
TATTGAAATACAAAAATACTGTTAAGTCCACTCGGTTAAGAGATTTTGCTGTAACAATGGTTAAACTGATACAATAATGATTTGATTCAAATACAACTAAGATTTTTAGATTTTCAAATCTATAATAAGCTCAAAATACCTCCTCTGATCAATATTCACTTCAATCCTTCATATCCTCCAACTTGTTCAACTTGGTGAATAGTACCCTGACACTCGATAATGCCTGCAGTTTAGCTTAGTTTTGTCTGTAACTAGTTTGATCAATGGTGCATGAAAATAGTCCTTTCACACAAATTCTCCTGCAGTGTCAGTGAGCTCTAGACTCAATAATGAATCTCATGTCTTTTTAAATAGACTTCATAAACCATTTTCTTATCATCTGTTATATTTTACTTCTTAATCTCCATTGTTCCTTTGGCCGCTTCAAGCTTCCTCAACAGATGTGTCTATAACACATTTCATCCTTCTCCATTCGATCAATCTTGAATTTTTTTAGCCATTAGATCATCATAACAAACTTTATCTTCTACCTCAGAATCATAAGCAATTGTCCAGCTCATCAATTCAGTCGAATGTTATAAAATTTATTTGTTTCTCTTACTCGTTCAATATAGAATGTGTTGGTGATAACTAACTTAGTTATTACTGTTACTCGGTATACAATACACTAGCTCGATGTATATAGAAATCTTCATTTACCGACCACATAAACTTGTTTAGTTCTTATCTTCAATACATAAAAAATTCATATAATACAATCAAGTCAACAACATGATGCCATAGACTCATCAATAAATTTCCCAATGTATACCTTAGCCATATCTTTCATATCCATCTCATCTTCATGTAGATATCTCATTCCTTTACCATTTTTCTCCTTCAAATGTTTGTAACTATCATGATAAGTGCAGTCAAAACTAGTTGACATCAATGACAATACATTGACTGATTTAATTGCCTTATATATCACTTTAGTAGCTCAGTGATCTCTAATCACTGTCTTTTACTTGTCCATTCATTTCATCAAGATATTCAATCAGTTGTAGATCATCAATCTCTCCCTTTGGAATTGATGGCAACACAATATGAAATATGCCATAGAAAACCAAACATCTGTACTACAACTCTATAGATAAATGTTGTAGCTTGGTAAGCTCTCCCTAGCTTGTTCATTTAATATTTTTAATCACTACACAACATTTCATGCAGAATCTCCCTACAGATTTGATCTTTTGCTTCTCTACGATTCTTCTCTCCCTTTCTGATTCTTCTCTCCCTTGTAGATAAATATTTCATTGATTCTTTCTCTCCCTTTGACAACAATGCCAAAAGGAGTAAACAACTATTTAGTATCCAAAATATTGTCTCTGGTGTTTGGTTCAGATCAAGTACCTTCATGTACCAATATATAATGTTCTCTATTCTAGCTTTCACAACCTTTAGGAAGCCTAAAGTGTGAACAATATGCATCAACATCATTTAATATTCTGATAAAGTATATGTTGATGCAACCTCATGATCACCTTAGTGACCAATAAATAGTGGATGGACCCCTAGTCTAATCCTCAAGTACTCAAATGTATCCTTCAGAAAGGGTTTGGTAAATATGTCTGCAAGTTGTCCTTTTGATTTCAAAAACTCCAGTTTCACTTTCTTTTCTTGTACTTGTTCCCTCAAGTAGTGATACTTAATAGATATGTGCTCAGTCTTTGCATGCATCATTGGATTCTTAAAAATGTTTATAGCACTTGTGTTGTCACAATATATTATCATTGGATCATTGATCTCTTCATTCATCCCTTTCAAAAGTTGTTTTATCCATGCAATGTTTGAACAATTAGTAGCAACAACAACATATTCTGCTTCGGTAGTAGACTGAGAAATACATGCTTGTTTCTTGCTTATCCAAGTAACTAGTTGTTGTGGTTCCACAACCACACTCCCCTTTTTTAGGCCACTTGGCCAAGGGCCCCCCCTTCTTTTTTTCTTGTTTTCAATCTTTGTTAGTCAGTTAATCCCTTGTCAGGGATTGTCCTTTTAAGTCTTTTAGTCAGTCTTCAGCCTTTCGCACTTTTGGGCTTCCTTAGGTGTGAAAGGTCCAAAAACCCAAAGTACCTTATACCCACCGAGCTTAAAACCTTTTTCACACTCTTGGAGTTTTTGGACTTTCAGAGGTTTGAAACATCAAAAGTCTGATTTCCCTAACTAGAAATTGGCCCTTCAGCATTTCGGCCTTTCGGAGGTTCGAAACCTCTGAAAGTTTGAAAGGCCGAAAGCCTCAGGGAGGTTGATGTCACCCTCCGGAGGCCTATATTAGGTGCACATGGGGCTTATTTGGTCACTTGTGCATTTTATCTATTGTCTCATTTTCAGAGCTTTTGTGTGTGCAATTTATGTCTAGTTAGCTTCCAGCTGTTTGATTGCTCATATCTTCACCTTCTTTTGGATCTTTGGTCACTTTCTCAAGGTAGGGTTCCCTTTTTTCTTCCGTGTTTTCATTTTCTTGTGGGTTTTTAGTATTTTTTATTTTTCTTAGGGTTTCAATTAGGGTTTTTAGTTTCTAGGTTTTCTTTGCATCTCTTTGGGGTCGCAGGGTTGTCCCCTTGAACCCCTTAGCATCGAGCTCATGGTTGAGCTCGATTCGGGCACATTTTTGAGCTCAAACCTTGTTTTTTTCTCCTTTCCCTTGTTGGCCCTAAATTGTTTTGCAATTTCACACTCCAAAGTGCCAAAAACCTAACTTTCCTCAAATTTTCCCTAAGTCCATTTCTTTTGCACTTTCAGAGTTTTGGCACCCAAAATGTTTCACACTCCGAAGTGCCAAAAGCCATGATAGATCACTGAAATTTTTTTTTTGTGGAATCCACCATTTTCAGCATTTCAAACTCTGACAAATTGATATTTCTTCACCCTCTAAAAGGCTGAAACCTCAACTATATCATGCCCCCTTTTTGCTATTTCAACATTTTGGAGGTATCATATCTTTTAGGAGTCTAAAAGGTCAAATTGCCAAAACTACCTTTTGAAGCCTTTTCAGGCTTGTGTTTTTAGGATTTTAGCTTCTTCATGCTTTTCTTATCTTCATATGTAATTTTTCTTATATCTGGTATTTGTTACTAATTCATGTCCCTTTTCACAGAATGTTAGAAAAGGTGAACTCTCCCGCAATGAAATACCAATTCAAGGGGTACCACACACCCTCCAAGGTGGGAAACCTACATGTTGAAATCACCGACACTGAAATTGGAAATGTTAGCTGGAATGACTACTTAGTTAAGTGTGCCCAGCCTACAGGGAGATTGGAAAACTACACTTCATTAGTCTACTACTCACTAGTGAATGCAACAACACATCTAGTGTCCATCCTTTCTTTGGACTTGATTGTCACTCTGGCGAATCACTATGTACCAGATGAAAGACTGGTGAAGAATAACATGGGAGAGGTAGTACTGGACCTCAGGCTAGACAACATTGAAGATTTCTTCCACTTGCCAAAGTGGATATACAGGTTCTATGGCTTCACCCTGGATAAGGGCACGAACTTCTACAATAAAGACATCTGCTTGCCTCACGAAATTGTAAATAATGAGTACCTCATACAACCTCTACCAAAGAATAATCTTGACAAGATAGATATGAGGAGAAGGTACATGAAAGAAGACATCCAAGAAATAATCACCATGATCAGTCGGGTGTGTTAGTGTTTCAAAATGGCTTATGCTCTTAGGCTGCCAATATACCTTTAGACAGATTTTAGGAGTGGTTAGTTCTAAAATGTATAAGGGGCTTAAGGTAATTGGACCAACTATAGGGACAAGACCACCCTCTGCACTTTTGGCTCCGCAAAACCAAGGTGGGTATACCTAATCTAGTGAAAATAATACTCTTACAACACCAAGACTGGATTTGAATAACAGATGATAGCAAGAAAGTACTAAATGTCAACCAAACACTCATTGACTCTCCATTGTTATGGACAAACAATCAAATCCTCAACCAAAGTTTAAAATCTTAAAAATGGTTCTTGATTCAATTTGGTGATTGTAACAACCTTGATCAGTGTGTGCTAACAAGAGATTTACTCATTTAGGCAAGTGCCTTATCCATTAGGCAAGAACTCCAAGATAAAGAGGAAGCAAAGACTAGAAAATATCAAGGATTCATAGCCATAAATACACCTATCAAAAATCCTTACTACTTATAGAGAATCCCTATTCAAATTAGAATGAACTCATATCCCATCCAGAGCAATATTTAATCTAATCCTAGATCAGAACTTAGGAATGAAGATACATACATAACCATTATGTAATGAACTAGAAAGTTCAAAATTCATAAAACTTGACACAATGGAGAGAAAAGAACCTTATATTTATGATGAATCCTGCCTATGCATACAAATTATCTCAATATACAAGTTTGCAAATAACAACTCAGACCTGCAACTTTCTATCTTCCATTAACATGCACTGAAGCAAAACTTATTACAATCTTGACTGAGACTAGGGTTCAAAAAGTATGCCTCTCAAACACCTAACTCCTAATACCCTAAATGATCATGAAAAAATCCATTTATCACAAGGATTGCAAAAAGCATCTGATCATTCATGACAAAATGCAAAAATCCAACCACCCTCCAACAAAAAAATTACTGCAGACAAGACATGCCGCCCAACACAAGGCCATCGAGATCAAACTGATCATCAACCTAAATAATGTTCTATCTAGGTACCTCACAAGGATAGGGAAATCATCAAAAACCCCTGTTAATTTAGGCTGCATCAGAGGTAGCATGACCTTCATGTCAAATTCTCCTCGATAGAAGCACCTCAGGACACAAATCAGCACGAGATGACCACCATGATTCTTCTCATTAATTCTCACCTGTAACCGATTTGGAACATGACCAAATCTAATCTGACTTTATGGATTTTTGACTCACTGTCTCAAACCCCATAGAAACCCTAGCAAAGAATTCAAAATCTAGCTCCAATGGATAATTGATTCATTTTAAAACATGACCGTTGATCTAATTTCTTCCCGGCACATCGGGCAATCCACATGAATCGACATAACAGTCAAGCTATCCCTTTAAAATATCTGGCCATGTCATTTACCCAACAACCAATCAAGAATAGGCACATCAGATTGACCTGGTACTGGACCCACTTTCTTATTAGTCCCTCCATCAGATGGCTGTCATAGACTTGTGATCATCATCTATCCCGCATCTTCCATTTGTAGGATCATGACATCCGTTAGATCAAAATGGACATGCAATCTCTTTATCCTAACCTCAGATAGCTTCCCTTAACCTTTAGTCATCTAGAGAATACGTGACTCAAGGCAATCTTCAAGTCGCGAAACACTTTTCTTAACCATGGCTTGGTCTAGAGATCACACGAACAAAGCATTCACATGATCACTAAATCATTTGTTTACCTTTGGGTTTCATCTAGCGAACAAGTGATCACCACCTGATCAATATTCATCAATGGCCTAGATCAGTCCTCAAAACCTTTATCCTTAACCTAGCTTTTATCTAGCAATCCAATGATTGAAGGAATCTCATGATCGATTGATGTTTGGCCTGACCCTAGTTAAATCACAAGAACAAGCGAAAGCCTTTATTTGCCAGATCACTGAGTAAAAACTTGACTGCCTAGGACTAACCTTTGACTTGACCCAAGCCCATCTAGGGATTATGTGAACAAAGGACTTTGTCGAATCTCATAATCATTCTCTTAACTAGGGTTAAGTCTTGAGAATACGCGACTGAGGCAATCTCCAAGTCACCAAATATTTTCCTTACCCTGGGTTACATCTAGAGAATCAACACCAACCGTTGATCATGTCCTCATCTTGTGGTCCTCTTTTAACTTTGAAAGCTTCCTACCTTGACCATATATCTGGAGATTCAATGGTTGAAGGGAAAGACTAACCATTCGCCAGGTTGCTAGATATTAAGAACTTAGCCGCCAATATCAAGAGAATGCGTTGACACTGCAGTTGCCCATTCGCTAGATAAAATGACTAACCACCTGAGAGCTTGGAGATCTAGTGAACACTCAGTCACGTGGTCACTGAATAAGAGACATAACAGCCCGCTAAGGAAATAAAACATGTGCACAAAGGGGACTTAAGTGGCCCGAATAGGTAATGAGGAAATAGAACGAAGCTAGGGCTTTTGGACTTAGGCAAATTTTGGAAACCCTAGGACATGGACAAACCTATTTCTCAGACCTTAAGAATGCCATAACTTTCAGGTTTTTGCACTTCAACACATGCGATCTTAACTGGAGCCTAGACACATCATAAACTATCTATGGCTAAGTGCACAATTTGTGAAAGCCTACACTTCTTCTTCATAGACCAAGACAAAAAGGTGGAACATGACTGATAACTTTCCTAGGGTTCTAGCAGGAAAAGGCCATTTTCATCAGATTTTGCATTTTTTAGGAAAATGGGCTAACAGGGTGTCTGAGATGCAGAAATCTATTCAATTGGAGCCATGGATGATCCTTCTCATTGAAAGGATAAAGAGGAGGAAGTCAAGGTTTGATTGGGAAAAAATCCTCAATGACAACCTCGACCAACAGTTGATCTCGGTCAAGAATGACCCCCACTTTTACATGACTTCCTACATTGTGTATCTACTGGTTGCAAGGGCAGTATATCCAGGGTTGGTAAAGGTCAGTGACATTGCTCAACCTAATTCTTGGCCATTTATAGTCTATCCTCAACTGGTAAAGAAGGAGCATCTAATAGAAGACAACTCAGAGTTTCAGATAGTGAATGACGCCTTCATATTTGCAATCATCTGCTCAATAGAGGGAGATTATGCTAAAAGGTTGTTGAAAGAGGCTACGAAAAAAGTGAAGGCCCTAGGGGCATTCTATATTCAATTCAAGACCTTCACATACATCAGGGTGGTGGGGAGTACTCTCACTCCCAAAAAATAGCCAAGATATCCTTCAGACAAGATCATTCTATTGGAGATGGCCAGACAACTATCAGACGCCTACGAACATATCAAGCACAAGAAGAAACATTACTGGGACTTCCCTATTTCAATAGCACCCCATTTCCTACAAGTTATGAGGGTGTGCAAATGTCTATCTTTTGAGTGGGATGAGTTCCCTCTGTAGAACTTTAACTTGATAAGAACCAGGTTTGACCCAATTGGCACCTACAACCACATAACGGAGATGCATTACATGCACAAACCACATATTGAAGACCATTGGATGAACTGCATAGATGACTATGAGGTCAAAATCTGTGACTACTGCCTGATGATACTAGAGATGACACAAAGTTCTTGACTTCTACATGTACCTTAGAAGGTGAAGGATGCTGATTCAAAGGATATCTTGGATCCCATCTACAATCAAGATAAAATTTATACTAGGGGTATCTTCAATGCTGAGGTGGATAGAGATGAAAATGATGACATTAACTTCAAGGCTCACCATGTCATCAAGGTGAAAAAGGCATGGATTGCCTGCCCATCCAAATGGACCCAGTACCTATGAATCAACAACCGGTCCAACCTTCAAAAGAGAAGAAGAAAAAAGGGGAAAAGGTGCTAATGCCCTAATTCAAGGAAGTTGCACCGCTAAGGGTAGAGACTGTGTATAGACACAAACACCCAACTACATATGGGTCAAATCCTCGGTCCAAGCTTCCTAAGACCAGGATGATGGGAAGCATAGCTCTGCTTGATGCTCCATCCTCAAGAGGTCCAGAACCAGTGTACCCAAGATGAAAGTGACTAGACCTAGGCCTGCTGGGGTTATTAAAGGACATGTTTACAAGAGGAAAATATCCTCAACACCTTCTCACATGGAGACTATCCTAGAAGAAGATGAGGAAGGTGATGAGGATGAAGTACCACTCAACCAAAGGACACGGTCTGCAGGGTTCTTGAAAAGAAGGAAGTTGTAGGAAGAGGGTGTACACATAGATTTGGAGGAAGGAGCCTAAGAAGAGCCAATAAACCCAATAGATGCTTTAGGTGATGATGAATTTGACATATCAAAATTTGAGGGTCTTCATAGATTTAAAGAAGCTGAACAAAAAATCCTGGCAAAAGGACCTTCTATAAGTCAACAATTTTCATTTTCATCCATGTCCCTTCCAACACAATTCACAACCACAAATCCTATGGATAATGTAGGGGAAGAATTCCAATAGGAACCTTAGGAATCAGCCGAGGAAGTAGAAAACATAGTTCGGTGAGAGTCCACTGAATCTGAAAAGGATTCTTCCATTGGGATTACTTTAGAGGAAGACACAGGAGCTCTGGTCCCTCCAACTCAGCAAGCTCTACCTCCAACCACTTCACTTCCACCTCAAATCTCAATTGATCCACTTTCGACCACTTCACGTCCACCACAAGTTCAAACTAGTCAGCCTCCATCACAACCCCCTGTTGGTTCCTGAAAAGGATTTTACACTCAAAGAGACACCAATACACCTAAGACTGATTTTGAGGAGGGGTTAGTTCCAAATGTGGGGAAATATGCAAGTAACTGGACCAACTATAGGGACAAGACTGTCCTCTGCACTTGTGGCTCTGCAAAACCAAGGCGGGTGCACCTAATCTAGTGAATAAAACACTTCTTACAACACCAAGAATGGATTTAACAAAGAAGATAGATAGAAAGAAAGTACTAAATGATAACCAGTCATTCATTGACTCTCCATTGCTATGAAGTAACTAATGCCCATAACCACAAAACCAACCAGACATATATGCCCAAATGGATTTTGATTTTATTTTGTAGAATATAACAAATCCAACCAAACATATATCAACATAGAGCATACTTGTTTCAGATCAGTGCCCTATCCATTGGGAAAATCATCTAATGCACTGTAGAATTCAAAGACTAACTACTATTATTTAATCAAAGATCCAAGCCATGAACACAAATACCCAAAACCATACTACTTATAGAAATCCTTGTGCAAACCCCATGAATTTGTGCTTCATCTAGAGCATCATTTAATCTGATTATGAACCAGAACTAAAGACTGACAACACATGCATAGATAAACTCCATACAATGAATTAGAAGACTCAAAACACATAAAACTTGACACAAATGGAGAGAAATGGAATTGAAAACTTGCATTAAGTATGAGGATCTAAGCCTCTATATACACCCTGCTTTAAGATTCAAAGCCACTGAGACAATATGCAAAAGATCTACAACTTTCTACTCTACTTCGATACATACTGGAAAAACATGCCATATTCCTTGACTGAAGGTTCAAGATACAACCTTTTGAACCCAAATTCCAGCAGCCCTTCTAAATGATCTTGGAAATCCTTATAAAGGATTGCAACAAGCTTAGGATCATTTAGGGCACAATTAGAGAAACACTATCAACCTTAAGATCATCCAAAATATTAGAAACAAATATGATATTATTTACATTTGAAAACACATCTTTGCAAAATATCTTCATTCTCTCCAAAATCTGATTTTGAAATGCAAAAGCCATTACTACTCTCACCTGCTTGGTCAAATCTGATTTCTTTCACTGCCATTGAATTCCTCATCCTCTGCCATTTCTGATGATATATTATATGTCTATATTCTGATAAAAAATGAATCTCTAGACCAAATCTCCATGAGCAATTGCATTCATTTAAATTTTTGAATTTCTCTCAATAGTCCAGACTATGATGAAATTTTCAATTTTTTACACAGACATTCGAATTTAAAATCAGGTCCCACATGCCACATGGCAACATTTGATTGGCTTGTCCATCCACCTCATCATCCTGTTGGAACTATCTACATCACCACCTACCACATGTCAATCTCTAACTGGCTTGTCTCTCTGACTGGGACCCAGACTGCAACGTACCCTACCACCTCATCACGGGACACGTGTCAGCCTGTCACGATCCCGTGATGGTTATCATTCGGTCATCTTCATCATTGCGAGATCGTGCCCACCATTGATCTTGGACATGCATCTCGAGGTATTAGATCTACATCTCTTCAAATTGTCAAAATTTACTTACCTCTTGAGAGGGACCCGCTCTGCCACATCATCTCTAGGTTGTTGGCAGCTCACTACCTTGATTCTTGTGCACACGTGAGGGAAGCACATCTAGGCGTCCATGCTTGGACACCATAGTATTGTGTGTTTTGATATATAAATGACTTGTTTTCCTTCCTCACTGCAAATGTGGGGTAACTCTCGTCAACTTTATAATACCTTTCTTTCCAAAATATTCCTTATAGTGCATGCCTGACTGGCACGCACTGGCTGGGCCCACATAAAGCCTCCACTCCTTCCTTTCTTTTCTCTTTACAACTCTTACTGAGTGTTTTTCCTTTTAAACACCTCAACACATACAAATCTGGGTGCATGTGGGATTAAACACCACATAGAAGCCCTTGTTTCCTTTCTCCCCCAAAGGCCCGTGCACACACATCATATGCTTCCTCTTGGGGCCTGCAAGTAGAACCCAGCAAAGGGAGCATGCACAACACCCCAAAGGGTGTGTGCGCTACCTCAAGGAAGGCATGCACACTCCCCCTAAAAGGATACACAACCCTCTCCCTTTAGTGTGCACAGATCTTAAAAAAAATGGTGCACACACCTCATTGGTGTGCCCAACTCTTAAAAACATGAGTGCACCTCCATTTCATAATGCATCAAGCCTTGATTTGATTTGAAACCTTTGCGTTGTGTTTGCATACAACATAGTAAAAAATAGAAGGCATGCTGGTAATAAAGAATTCATTCACGTGCCATGCAAGAAGAAGAACAAACCAACATTGTAAAAAAGGATAGCAAGTGTGTGTATGCTAGAAAGGGAAAGCATACACAGTATGAAAAGAACATACCAACATTAAGAGAAACAATTAGAAAAATGGAAGGGTTCATAATGCTTGAAAAGGCATGGGAAATGCCTGAAGTAATTTGGTGTGTGCTCATGTAAAGGAATGAAGATGACAAAGATTTTAAAATAATGAGGCAAGCTGGGCCCGAAGTGGGTCCGGCTAATTTTTTTTTTGATTTTGCACAACTTGGCCTCAAAAGTGATTTGAGTGATAGGCTCTTGCAAATAGAAATGATTCAAACAATGCTAGACATTTAAAAACTCTGATTTTCAACAATCTTTGCTAAGTCACCAAATTTGAATAAACTGCCTCCAGTCACACCATTAAAAGACTGATCAAAACTTATCACCAGACGTTGGCAGTTGGCGAATATGAACCTTGTACTACAGACAATCACTTTGCTAGATGGATCCTCATGAATAATCACAGGGCAAAAGATTTTAAAACTTGAAATCCCTTGTTTAAATTCATTCTGTAAACGCAAAATGAAACCACAAGGAACCGCCTCTTAGAAAGATGCACAAAAAATATGAAATGAAAAGCTAAGATTCAACCACTAATTTTGGTAGAAGACTCATAAACAAAGAGTGCAAGAAAACAACCCTCATCTAAAAACAATCATCTGGCATCAAGTTATCAATTATTGAAAATAGCCACTTTGTAAAGTTTATCCTGTTAGCACTAGCCATCTGCATAAAACCTCTTTTGTTCTAACTTTGTAAACCTATCAAATGGGACCCTCATGGTCTGAAACCCTGAACGTATATTCTCTTTCATGTGTATAAAACAAGACTATATTTAGATTCCAAAAATGATCAGCTGGAAATCAAGGATTTATCTTCAAAGTCATGTCCTCAAAACTTCCTGAACTGAAAATAATCAAACTTGCAGAAATCGGATTTGGAACTGACTGAGCAAAGGGGTCAAACGGATTGGTCATGATCTCAAAATCATCAAGAAAGTTCATTTCCATGTCTACAATATAGAGGAACAATTAATTTCTCCTGTTCATGATAGGGGTGAAATTTGCACGACCTCAAAGTAGGCTACTTAAATTCTGCATTTCCACATTTAGTAAAATTGAATAAAATGCAAACATAAGAGCCATGGTAAACTGATCATACAAACTCACATGAATCTAAAAATGGGCATGGAGACACACTCTCATGCCTAAAATACACTGCAACATTCCTCATGCCATTACTATCAACCGAGCATTAGACACAAACATCCAAAATAGGTCATTCAGTAAAAACCAAACAGAATGCAAAGTGCAGATTTGGACAATGACCTCCAAATGGCTAACTTCGAAACACATCAAAACTGAACTCTGAAAGTTTCAATCCACTGCAGATGCTAAATGATGGACAAGGAACACATGTCCCAAGCAGTATGTCATAAAAATCATCAGGTCCTCTTTTAAATGCACTCGAACTAGGGTCCTTTCAAATGGTCTTTGAAGCAATAATTTGTGCCTTAGGGAAATTTTTAGAATACAGACTCTAAAATTTATCAAAAATTTTAGAGTCCCAACACCCCCACCTACGCATATCCCAATGCCTTCTCCACCTCCTGCTCATATACTGATGCCTTTTCCTACTCCCCCAATAGACCCTACTCATCCTCTTTCTCCCACGCCACCAACACAAAACCCTACTTCACCAGCGCCTACTCCTCCATCTTCTCACACTGAGACAACTCAAAAAGGAGCCCAAGGACTAGGAAAGGAGGTTGAATTAGAGAAGGAGGTTCAGTTAGAGGAATAAATTGGGTCGGAAGAGCAGAGTACAGGAGAAGAGCAGATTACAGGGGAAGAACAACCAACATGAGATGAAGAGGTAAGAGGAGAGGTAAGACAAGAGGAAACAAAAGAGGAGTTGGGGCCAGAATGCGAAGCTGCTACTTCCAGCTTAGTCACACCATATGAGGCAATTAATGCCTTCTCCAAACCCACCTAGTTCACCAAAGAGATAAAACCAAGGGTGAGGGTCTACACGGATGAAGAAATTACATACAAGGATGAGTGTTCCACCAAGGAGAATCTAGTGCCCAGGCAAGGACCCTATCCTATGTGACATAAGATCAAAGGGGTAGATTAAAGGCACAAGTAGATGTACCTACACTAGATGCTAGTATGGCCGAGATCACTCCAGAGGATTATTTTTTTGAAGAGGTAGACCTGAGAGCTGATAAGGGAAGGAAGTAAGAAAATGGCTACTTTAGGGCTGAAGCATGCATTAGGCTTCATGGACAAAGATGAGGAAAAAATAAAAGCCTTGATGGAGAAAAATGAGGCTATGAAAAGATTCATTCTTAAAATGGCAGGTCCCATTGACCCTAGTAACCCTAAGGCCTCATTGTTGGCAAGTTGACTATACTATTGTATATGACTAGATATAGTGTTGTCATTATGGCAAAAAATTCATATAGAGTTTTGGAGTCATCGCACATTATTATAAGGTCAGAATATGGCTAAGTATAGAAGATCGGACAGTTAGCAAAGCACTAGAAGATCAGAGCATCAACACACGTGCGTATGACCGAGTTATGGTATGCACCCTTGAAGTTAAGATGGTAAGTGTGTATTGATGATAAGTCTAAGAGCACATGATTAGATGAGACAGTATGACAAAGATACAGATAGTTGAAGTGGTACAGATAGTGAATGCCAGAATAGAACAGAGTATGCAGCCGATTGTTAGTAATTTGATTAGCGGTTATAATAATGTTTTGTAAAGGCTATGCACCTATTGTAATTAGGTTGTAGACATGTAAAAATCTTTGTTTGTAGACATGCTTGAGCTAATTCACTTGGAAGCATTGTATGTAATCGGTTATAGGCCGACCTAGTTATTTGTTTTGTTAGCGCATATAAATATAAGATGTGCCTTTGTAATAAAGTATGAAAGTGGATATAGAGATAAGATAAGCAGAGCAGAGACATGAAAAGTGAAGATATAATGAGTTAGAGATTTACAAGGAGCTAAAGCATCAGCGCACAAAAGGAACTGATCAGACAAGCAGTCTCACAACACTAGTTCATCTAGTAGATATAGTGTGCATCTGAGATCATAAGGTTGTAGCCTTCACCACTTGAGCAGTGAGCTCTAGGACAGTGTCTCTCCACCCCTAATAGGGTTATTGTAAAAGAATCCTAACAGGCTCTGCCCTTTGATGTTTACATTGATGTTTATTTCAGTACTTAAGCAATCAAGTTAAGTTTCAAGAGTAAAGTAAAAAGAATAAGATATAGTGAACACTGATTCACCCCCCCCTCTCAGTGTTCCCATTCCTAACAATTGGTATCAGAGCTCTGGTCCTCTAAAGAAAAGTTTAACCACTTGAGGAGATCAATGGATTCAGAAGAAGCAAAAAATTTGAAGAAGAATCTTATGGCAGCTCTTGAAGACCTTGTTAGATCTGAGAAGGAAGTTGAAGAACTAAAATTGAAAATCAGTGGTGCACAAGTTTTCATCAAGAAGCTAAGAAAAGATTGTTCAAATAGTGATTTGGGAAAAATGGTTAAGAAGCCGAATGAGGAGAACACGTCTCTAAAAGATCAGATTGAAGAGTTGGATGAAAAGCTAACTAACAATCAAGAAGTTTATGATGAATAGATTAAAGAGAACCTTCAAACAAATGAAGAATTGAGGCAAGAAAACATGGAAATATTGGAGCTAAGAAACAACAAAGAAAAGTTAGAATCCGAATTGATTGAAGAAAAGAATCACATTGATAAATTACACACAAGCAAGGATTTGATAGAATCTCAGTTATATGCTCGTAAGCTTAAAGGAGATACCAACGGTATTGGATTCAATGAAGCAAAAAATTAGATCGATGACATGTGAGCAAGGATGAAAGCACCAGAAGACACTACAAATACTAAGGAAACTAGAAATCAAACTAAAGACACTGTTGAACCATCTAAGGATGAGCGCAAGCCAATAGACCAAACTTGTTATGCCTGTAACAAGCATGGACATATTGCAAGGGATTGTAAAGAGGTAAGACCTTCCAATGGCTATTGTTTTTCATGTGATAAATTTGGTCATAGAGCTATGAATTGTAGAACAAGTTAGAAGAACAAGACTCATCATAAACATAGAAATAAGAATCAACCAAATGCAAGAAGTTCTCAAAGTATTACATGTCAGATATGTAATTATAATGGTCACTCAGCTAGACAGTGTAAAATGGTAACCCATATCAATGCGCCAAGGAATTTAAGGCCTCCAGTTATTTGTCACTCTTGTAACAAGGCTAGACACATCTCAAAGTTTTGTAGATCAAGAATGCAAAGTCAGGAAAGCCCTAAAAAGCCAGAAGAATCAATATTGGATACTGAAGGAGAAGTCAAGTTTGTGAAAGCTTTAGAAGATGCGAGCTTGATTTGGACAGAGGCAAAGAAGGATAAGGTTGATGAGTATGTATTGGATGCATCCATAATAGATGCACCCTCTACATCTGGATGAATGACCCTCAGGGTCATAGGGGGAGCTTATTTAGCTCTAGACCCCTGCGCGGCCAATATACTCACCCTCAAAGTATGCACCTTTGGATTTAACATTTTGAAGACTATTTGATGCTATGTGCAAGAGCGTACTGCCTGATCGATTACAAGATAGAATTTAGAAATTCTCAGTTGAATTCTAGTTTACACGACAAGCATTAATGGTGGAAATTTCACTTTATAGTCTACGAAAACTTACAGATCACTCATTGCATTCAATTTTGAGTGATTGGAAACCACAAGAGCCCTAGCAGTTGAATTGAGAAGTGTTGGAGCTTGATTTACCAGTGAAGAAGTGTGATTGATCAGTTACAAAGTCCTAGTCCGACGCGATGATTCAAAAGTCTTTGGAATCCTATTTTGAGCATTAAACAAGTAAGTCATGGCTACACCTATTGTATTTGATGTCGCAGATAGAAAGAGACATCTTTTCAAGAGGCATCCCTTTAAGTCAACCCTAGATGACCTAGAAGGTCCATTTTCAAGAACCCCTATGGGCGTAATGCATGTTGAAGACATTCATGCATACATTTACTATAAGAAAGAACCAGTTGGACTTGATAGGATAAGGTCACACCTTGAGTCCATGATGAAACTAGACAAAACATTCCTAGATGAGTTCGCGCATTTAGAAAATCATCCTATTATTGAGTATGCTATGACACATGAGTTCTACAAATCCGAGTGGATCAAGATCTTGTTAAACAAAATCCATGATGACCTATTTTGGATAGGTGAAGTCCCAATAAGAATCACATGAGATCTTATTCATGAAATGATAGGCCTTTCTAAGACAAGCGCCATTCTTATAGTGGGAAAGGATGTAAGGAAATTAGTCAAACATGCATGTAAGTCTAGACGTGATAGGCATGGTATGACAATTGAGCCTATTGAAGAGAAAGACATCAAATTGATGTCTATGATACTAGGTTACAGGTTTCAGCACACCAACAGGGTGAATAGTGTGTCTGCATCCACTATTCTTGCAACAATCAGACTTGTCAAAGAAAATGGAGAGTTCAATCTGTGTGAGATCTTGCATGTATAGTTGATTGATAACATTAGATCCATCAAGCATGATAAGACCAAAGTATTCTGGTTTGGGTCTCTAATCATTTACATGTACTTCCATATACTTGGAAAGGTCTCAGATTTGTACTTAGACAAAAGTATACCTACAATGCCTCAAATATATCTTAAGGCATCTATTGAGAGCACATTGGAGGATTACATGGAGCTATAATTAAAGACATTTAGGATCAAAATGCAAATGAGGTACAGGATACTAGAAAGTATTGTTGAGAAATACAAAGACAACATTTGTTTTATGGTAGATATTGACATAACATGTATGGAAGCAGTTGAGCCTAGAAAAAAGTGGATCCATCCACTTGGTTATGAGGTAGAGGAACCAATCTTGGAAGGATATGCACAAGTATTACTTTCAGCACGTAAGGACCCTAATGAACCAAGATGGGGAACTTATGAAGAAAAGACAAGGGAAGTTGATGCAGTTCTGAACAACACATCAACTAAGAGGAAAGCCTCTAAGATTACATCTGAGATACTCAGAATTCATGGTGTAACACAAGTAGATCTTGACAAAGCAAGAGAACAAAAGATAGCATTGGAGATTGAGAGCGCATCCACAGTGGAAGCTAAAGATGATCCTAAAATGAAGAAAGTCAAGATTGAGAAGACTGAAGATCCAAAGGATAAACAGGGTAAAACAAATGTTATCCCTCCTGTGCCTAAAGTTACAATCAATCTAACATCATCTCCTGAGTATAAGACAATAACCATGAGGAATAAGGAGATTAGTGCAAGCCACCCATCCTCATGGACAACCAGAAGTTAGAAAAAGAACACTCAAGCACCTCCACAGGTAGTTTTTAGACCTAGTCTACAAGTATTGAAAACAAGGATTGTTGATGAAGGCATAATAGATAAAATAGGAATATTATATGAGAAATATAGTGAGATTGACAAATTAGAAATCCATGGAATTATAATCAAACACATGCTAAAGTTTAAAAAGACAGTCTTAGAACTGAAGACAGTAATTCCAGACAATGTGTGGAATATCTTGGAATTCTTGAAAATACAGGCTATTGAGGAGGATCTAAGAATAAGAGAAAATATTCTAGATGAAAGCCTCCCTATATGTTCTCTAGAAGAGAAAAAAATATTGTTAGATCTGGTGAAGTCGCACCTAAGAACTAAGTCAAGAACTCTACACTTAATAGATAAAAACTATGAGTTGGTAGCTAAAGAGATAGAGAAAGCTTTTGAGAAAGATTTTCTAGATAGGCACATGTACCCATCTAATGCACCCACAACTCAAGTGCCCTCTTAGGAAGCCAAGGAATCAGAGACCACCAATGTACCAGTAATAGGTCCTCAAGATTCAGTGTCTACAATGGTAACACCTACAGAGGAAGTGAAGTTTGCGCCCATGACTGAGACACACAAAGATGACACAATCATCATTGATAATGTAGAGATAGCAATGGAGGCCATAGACAATGACTTGGATAAGTTTGATGAAGCCTTTGTGAGCACACATGAGGTTGAAATTCTATGCGGTGAAAATTTACCTAAGCTACAAGAAGAAGTATTAATAGAAGATCTAACAGGTGAAGAAGAAGAAAAGGAGACATAAAAAGAGATAGAAATAGAAAAAGAAAAGATAGAAGAGGACAAAGGAGAAGAAGAGGTGAAAAGAAGTGAACCAATAGATGAGACATCGGTTGAAATA
The DNA here is from genome assembly GCA_027943335.1 of Chamaecyparis obtusa. Classification (NCBI taxonomy): domain Eukaryota; kingdom Viridiplantae; phylum Streptophyta; class Pinopsida; order Cupressales; family Cupressaceae; genus Chamaecyparis; species Chamaecyparis obtusa. Next base: position 2,289,876 of record BSBK01003313.1, read on the forward strand.
CCAATCAGAATAAAGAAAGAAGTGATGGACAACACTCCTATCACACCCTTACCCTCAGCATCATTATTTTCAAGTTTGACACCAGACACCACAAGATTGGACTCTTGGGGAGAAGAAGACCTCATTAAGATAAGTGTCCTAGCTATGGAGAAAGAAAAAGAGAAGAAAGTGATGAGGAACCCTCTGTTTGTTGAATTAGTCAACATTCTAAACAACTTGCTACCCTTAGACAAGAAAGCATCTAAGGTTCATTCAGTTGATGATGTCAGTACTATATTGGCAAACTTCAAAGAAAACTTTTCTAGCTTGGAAGAATCTGCATCCCAAGTTGCAGAAGAGAAATATATGAAGAAGAGATTGAGTGGACTAGTTGGAAAATTTGCACTTGACCTTAGTTCATTGAAGATGGGTCAAGCATCCTTGAAGGATTTTGCAGCTAAGGGAAGGAAGATCATTGCAGACTGTATGAACCAAGATAAGCTAACTGTTGATCACTACAAGAAAATCCAGGAGGCAGAAGCAATGATAGATAATGTAAGAAAATTAGTGGAAGATCCCTCCACCGATGTGAACATGTGCAACAATGTGTACCATGGGTAGATAGACAAAATATAAAAGGCTGAGAAGGAGATGTCTAAGATAAGGGCAAGGCAAACACAACTCAGGAATGCTCTTGCGCCCTCTCTAGATGTACTTAATCAGAACATCAAGGAGATCGATGCCACTATGGTGAATATGATCAAGGTCCAAGTATAGACTTGGAAAAGATGGAGAAGCTACAATATGCCTTATGTGCCCATCTATAGACTATCAATGCACTGATAGCAATTTGGAAACAAGAGATCCAGAACTTGCAGATTGCTTATCCGAATGTACTTTCTTTGTAAGTACTTGTAGATACACCTTTTTGAGCACCTTTGTCATTAATGTCAAAGGGGGAGTGTTTTATGTAGAATATGGAGTGTTATATGATGTAAAGAAGGAGTATAGTACAGAGTACAAGGGATATATAAGTTAGAGTATATATTAGAGAATTTTGTATAAAGGTACAGTTAGCAGCTTCGCCATATTCCTTTGTTGCCATTAATGACAAAGGGGGAGATTGTTAGAAAGTTGACTATACTATTGTATATGACTAGATATAGTGTTGTCATTATGGAAACAAATTCATATAGAGTTTTGGAGTCAACGCACATTATTATAAGGTCAAAATATGGCTAAGTATAGAAGACTAGATAGTTAGCAGAGCACCAGAAGATCAGAGCATTAACACACATGCTTATGATCAAGTTATGGTATGCACCCTTGAAATTAAGATGGTAAGTGTGTATTCATGCTAAGTCTAAGAGTGCATGATCAAATGAGACAATATGATGAAGATATAGACAGTTGAAGTGGTACAGACAGTGAATGCCAGAACAAAATAGAGTATGCAACCAACTGTTAGTAATTTGATTAGCGGTTATAATAATGTTTTGTAAAGGCTATGCACCTATTGTAATTAGGTTGTAGACATGTAAACATCTTTGCTTGTAAACACGTTTGAGACAATTCACTTGGAAGTGTTGTATGTAATCAGTTATAGGTTGACCTAGTTATTTGTTTTGTTAGCGCATATAAATATAAGATGCGCCTTTGTAATAAAGTATGCAAGTGGATATAGAGATAAGATAAGCATAGTAGAGACATGAAAAGTGAAGATAGAATGAGTTAGAGATTTACAAGGAGCTAAAGCATCAGTGCACAAAAGGAACTGATCAGACAAGCAGTGTCACAACACCAGTTCATCCAGCAGATATAGTGTGTATCTGAGATCATAAGGTTGTAGCCTTCACCACTTGAGCAGTGAGCTCTAGGACAGTGTTTCTCCACCCCTAATAGGGTTATTATAAAAGACTCCTAACAGGGTCTGACCTTAGCCAAATTTTGAGCTTGAAGATTTTTGGCCTTTCAACCTTTCAAGTTTTTCGGCTTTCAAAAGTTTGAAACTTTGTAAAAAGCTTGTTCAAACACTTAGCCATTTCTTCAACTTCATTTTTTCAGAGCAAGGTTTGAGGTCTGAAATTTCTAGGCTGTCATTGCCAAAAAATTCCAGTCTTCTACAATTTATTTTCAGTCAGATTGATCAATTCTATGGGGTCATTTCTACATGATTTGCGGACATCTTCCAGTTGGATCTACGAAGGAGAACTACAACAAGGAATAAATAGAAGAACTCCAAGTTTTCAAAGAAGAGCATGCATAGAAATGGAGAAGTTCCAGAATAGATTTTGAGTTTTTTAATGCATCTATTGCTCCAAAGTTGTAATGCACGAGCTTTAGTTCTGTGCTAAGTAGCTTAGACTTGTGTTAGGGATAGTTTTCTTTCTTGTAAACTGTAGTTTAGATTTATTTTCAAGTTTCATGGGAAACTGAAACCCTAGCTGTGAAATTTGTTTCCCTAAAGAGAAAGGCTCTATAAATTGTAGGAAAACAATGTAATTAAGGTCAGTTATTATTACAATACAATACTTACAATTGGTGCTTCAATCGTGGTGTGATATTTTCTTCTATCTTTTTGAGATCCATGAATGTGTGTTTTCTCATTCCTTTATTTCAAAGAGCCAATTGATTATATGGTGATTTTGATCTACGATTACATTAGTTTGGTGTTTATCATTTCTGCATTGCTTTGTTGTGATGAATTATTGAGGAGATTATTCTCTGGTGCTTCAAAATAAATTTGTCTCATGTGTGCGCACATTTGCAGTGGCTTCGTGATCTGATGAATTTTGATATATCTTACATCTGCATTTGTTTCTATTGATGATTGCATCTGCCAAACCATGATTGTGATTCGTTTAGATCTTTGTTTTGTCAATTTCTCCATCTTCTTGGTACTTTAATTCACAAAGAAACACAACATTGGTTTATGTTCGTTAGTTTACTTTTTGCAATTTTATTTTGAATTCTTGTTACCTTATTCTCGTTACTTTTCTCTTTTGTTTACAAAATCAGTCATAATAAATTAAATTGAATTTACATTACTTTCATTTAAAGATCCAAAAAACACAAAAAAAGAAAGAAATATTATATGTTTTTAAGATTGTTTTGCAGTCCCTTGAAGATCAAACTAGCAAAGGCCTCCTCGTGAACAAATTCACATTTATCTTCAATTGAGTTATCTAAGTGGTTGAGACCCAACCCATAAGGAACCTTGAGATTGATTTACATCATTCTTCCAAGAGGGGAATTTTCTCACATAAATTCCTAGCCGTTGTCTCATGTAAAAACAACGCTCAATGCTAGTCTTTCTCCCAAAAAGAATTCTCCACCGGTAGTGTTCTTCCAGTTATCAATATTTCTAGCCCAATCTGTGTCAGTGTAAACTTGTAGTTCAAAATTGCCCTCTTTCTTGTACCATAAACCACAATTCTCTATGTTTTTCAAGTATCTCAAAATCCTCTTAACAACAGTCATATGTGATTCCTTAAGATTAGCAAAAAATATTGCTACAATCCCAACAACATGTGCAATATCCAGTCTACTATGCACAACATAAATCAATTTTCCATTCATTGATCTGTATAGTGTTTGATTTACCTCGGTTGACTGATCATCCTTTGTTAATTTTCATCCTATGACCATCGGTGTACCTACTAGTTTTGAATCTTCCATCCCAAAGGTCTTCAACACTTCTTTGATGTACTTTGATTGTGTTATGAATATCCCTTCACTTGGTTGTAGAATTTGCAAACCAAGAAATAATTTAATCTCTCCAAATATTGACATTTCAAATTCCTTTCTCATTTCATCAGCAAATGATTTGCATAGATTATCATGTCCTCCAAATATGATATCATCAACAAAAAATTCAGCAATAAGAATCTTGTCATCAGTTTCTCCTTTCAAATATAAATTGTTGTTGTCACTTGTTCTAAAAAATCCAATACTAATAAGATATGAATGTAGTCTCTCATACCATGCTCTCAGTGCTTGTTTGAGTCCATACAGTTCTTTGTGAAACTTACATACCATGTTTTTTTTATTAGGATCAATAAAACCTTCAGGTTGTTCAATGTAAACCTCTTCCTCAAGTATCCCATTCAAAAATGTAGATTTGACATCTATTTGATATACTTTAAATCATTTTTAGGCAGCATATGCAAGTAATATTCTAACTCCTTCAAGTCTTGCAACTGGTGCAAAAGTCTCAACATAATCAATACCTTCTTCTTGTGCATACCCTTTACATACAAGTCTTTCGTTGTTCCTAGTGACTTCACCATTTTCATTCAACTTGTTTCTGAATATCCATTTTGTTCCAATAACATTTTTATCATTCGGTCTCGGTCCCAATATCCATGTTTTGTTCTTTAGTATTTGTTCAATTTCCCCATTCATTTCTTTAATCCATTCATCATTCTCAAGTGCATCTCTAACATTTTTAGGTTCAAACTCACAAACTAAACATGTGGTGTTTCTCAACTTAATTTGTGTCATCATGCTAGCTTTCTTGTCACCAATAATCTAATTTTGTGGATGGTGTCTTCTCACAAATTTGGCTAATACTTATTCTCTTCTTTGCTCATAAGTCGGTGTAGGATCAAGATCTTCCTCGGTATCCATTTCCTCATTCTCAATATCTATAGTCCGATGCTTGATATCTTTATCCTATTGCTCGGTGATTTCAGCCTGTGGCTCAGGTAGAATGTCAGGTTTCTCAATGTATGTGAATCTACTATAGTCTTCTAGTTCGTTGTTTCTTTCTTCATCATTTTTCTTAGCAAACTCATCAACTCTCACATTTTCACTTTCAATCATTTTGTTAGAAACTTTATTCAAACATTTGTAAGCTTTACTTTTAGTAGAGTATCCTAAGAATATTCCTTCATCACCTTTAGAATCAAATTTTCCATTTCTATCATCTTTCAGAATGTAACATCTACTTCCAAATATTCTAAAATAACTTACGTTCGGTGTGTACCCATACTATAACTCATAAGGTGTCTTGTTTGAATATTTTTTTAGTTGTACTTGGTTCAATGTGTATAAAAAAATGCTAAAAAATTCTCTCCAGTATATTTGTGCAACATCTTTCTCAATCATCAGTGTTCTAGCACAATCAACTATGGATCTATTCATCCTTTCAGTAATTCCATTATGCTATGGTGTTCTTAGTGTAGAAACCCATCTTTTAATTCCACACTCATTACAAAAGTTAGTGAACTCATCAGAAATAAACTCACCACATCTATCAGATCTTAAGCATTTTAACTCTTTTCCACTTTATTTTTCCAATTTAGCTTTATACCATTTAAACATCTTTAAGGCTTCAGATTTCTCTTTCAAAAACATAACTGTCATCATCCTAAAGTAGTCACCAACAAATAAAATAAAATATCTGTCACCATAATAACTCTGAGTTCTCATAGGATCACATAAGTCGGTGTGAACCAACTCCAAAATAGCTTTAGATGAATAGGTCTTTCTCTTGAAACTAGAATTTGACATTTTTCCCATTTGACATTGTTTACACATGACATGGTCAAGTTTAGGTAAGCTCAGTAAGCCTCTAAATTTTCTTTTCTTACTGATCTTAACCATGTTGTCAAAATTCACATGACACAACCTTTTGTGCCACAACCACACATCTTCAATTCTAGCCATTAAACAAGAAGTTTCAACATTGTCAAGATAGAACAAATTATCTTTTGATTGTTCACCAGTACCGACCAACTTTTGTTATATTGTGGTGATTGATCAGGGAAGTACTATACACTTTCCCCCCCCACCCTCACCGAGGGGAACATTTATTGGCTATTTTTGGGCTGACATGTTGTAATCCTAAATCAACAAAATAAACTTGTATAAAATAGCTTAGGGTTAGGGATTTCATTATGATGTATGTTTTAGTATCTTCTTGCGGTGGTATTAAGCTGTAAGGGATTGCAGATTGTAATCAGGTTGTAATTACTGGATAATAATAAAATTGAATTCATTAGTGGACGTAGCCTAGGGATTGGGTGAACCACGTTAAATCTTTGTGTCTTGTGTTCTCTTTCTATGTGGTTTATTATAATCTGATATTGGTTATATTTGCATGTAACTATTATTTATGTCTCATTAATCCTAACAAGTGGTATTAGAGCAAGGTTATTTTTTTAGTTATCCTCTGCAGGAAGATCTCATGGTTGAGTGGGAAAAATGGAAGAAGAGGGTAAGTTGAAGGTTGAGAAGTTTAATGGGAAAAACTTTCAGTTATGAAAAATTCAAATGGAGGACTACCTCTATTAGAAGGATCTATGGCGGCCATTGGAAGGACAATCCAAGAAACTGTCAATAATGAGTGATGAGGATTGGGAAATTCTTGACAGAAATGAACTTGGAAGTATTCGATTGTGCTTGGCACAATCAGTGGTGATTAATATTATCAAAGTGAAGACAACTCAAGAGTTGATGGAAACCCTAGAAAAGTTGTATGAAAACCCTCCGCTTCAAACAAGGTATTTCTCATGAAGCGTCTATTTAATATTAAGATGGCAGAAGGTGGATCTGTTACTAATCATTTGAATGAGTTTAATATAGTTACCGGTCAATTATCTTTTGTAAGTGTTACTTTTGATGATAAAATTAGGGCTCTCTTGATTTTATGTTCTCTGCCTGAAAGCTAGAATGGCTTGGTAATGGATGTTAGTAACTCTATTTCTGGTTCTAATACCCTAAAATTTGATGATGTTATCAGTGTGATTCTGAGTGAGGAAACTCATAGGAAAATCTTAGGTGGATCTACATCTAGAAGTGTCTTGAATGCACAAAGAAGAGGTAGAATGAATGAGAGAGGAAACAATTCAAGAAATCATGAGAAATCAAGAGGAAAATCAAAGGGTAAAAGGTCTGAATTGAAAGGACCAAATGATTGTTGGTATTGTGGAAAACTAGGTCATAAGAAGAAAGATTGTTGGTCTCGAAAGAATAAAGAAGGAGACAAACAAGAAGGTAATGTGTGATGATGATAATCACCTTCATGAAATTAAGATCTAATTAGCAACAAGTCAAAGTAAATACAAAGCAAATCTATTTAAAATTGAAACTAAGATCTATAGCATCTCATGGCTCTCTAGAAAGATGTGGTAAGTGAAGCTCTCAGCTCAATCTCCACTAGTGACACTTCTAAAATGAGAATGTATGCTACTCTATGCTTCTACAATGATTATTCTAGCTCAAATTGACAAAATGATATGAAAATTTCTCTAAATGCTCTTAAATGCTCTTCAATTTCCTATAGTAACAATGCTTTGCAAATGAATTTCTAAGATATCAATTGCTCTCAAAATGCTTCATACTTATAGTAAATTCCCAAGGGTAGGGGGTGGAGTGAAGTAATCATGATTAACCCTTGGTTGAGTCAAATACTTTGCTTTGTTCATAAATGGGGGGATAATTTAAATGTTTGTCTCAAAGCTTTGGACAAAAGGACAAGATTGAGTGGATGAGATTGAAACTTTAGAATGAGTGATTGAGATTCATCCTTTTTGAGTGATTTATGTCTTTTTGTCCTCAATTCTCATTGGTTGCTCAACTTTGTTAAAAGATATTATGAATTACTAAATTTAATTAATTAATTAAATTTAGCCATGTAAGGGTAATAGGTTCATTTTGATTTTTGATTTAAACAACTATACAATTAATTGACTAAAATCAATTATGTAGTGCTTTTCACCCCTTTAAGCTTTGATTTAATTATTTAACATCATTATTTGATTTTTCCTTTGCTTTAATTGTTTTTGTCCAACTTTATTTAATAAATGTCCATTTTAATTGATTTGATCCCTTTTTGATTGAATTAGTGCATTTTGACGATTTTAAGCCATTTTATTGATTTTTGCAATTTAAAAAGCACTTGCCCATTTTTGAGTGTCTACAACAATAGTCACGCTTATAATATGCTAATTCACGCTTACTGTTGTTAAATTGTCACTTTCAATAAATCATTTTCTGCAATTTTCAATTCTGTCCACGCTTAGTAATAAGTTGTTTATGCCTGAGTAATTTTCAGTGTCGCTTGTGTCACTGCAAATTGTCGCTCACTGTCATTAAAGTTACGCCTACTAACAATTTGTTCACGCCTATTAGCTGGACAATGTTGCTTGCTATCTATTGTCTGAATTTGCTATTAAATTGATCAAATCATTTATCTAACTCTCTGTTTGAATGATTTGACTGTAAATGAGCAGGCATAGAAAGGTCCAGAAGCTGGAAAGCAGATTTAATCAAGAAGGAAAGGCGTTAGCAAAGAAGATCAAGAAGGAAAACATTGCACACATTAAGGCTGTTCTTGAGACTACACAAGAGGAGGAAAATCAGGTATTCCAAAACTATATTGCAATTGTTGAAGCCTATAAAACAAAATTTGTATCTTTAAATTGGATTTTTAGTCCTTAGTTCAAGTTTACTTTGAAAAATTTGCAAATAAGGCGCATAAAATTCATACATAATTGTTTACTTCATCAAATCTCAATTTGGTTTCCCCTCATAGTGTTTGTTAGTGTTGACTAACTTGCTGGTGGACAAGCATACTTGGAAGGAGCTATTGCCAAGGTAAGGAAAAAAATAGTGAAATCAATCAAAAATACCCCTAACTTCGGTTAGCTACAAGAAAGAGGTAAGCCAAAACTAGTCAATATTTTCCCTTAGCTTGTGGCATTGGTGCATTTAAAATCTAGTAATTAAGAAGGATTAAGGAATCAAACACTAAGAATTAAAGCCCCTTGTTTGTGGAAGAGAGTAGAAATACTCGAATCCCAATAGTTAGTGGGTGAAATCAATTGGACATTGCTAATTGTGTTTGGGAACTAAAGGGAAAGTTAGGGATGTGCTCTTCACCTTTTGGTGAATCAAATTCCCAAAAACTTGACCTTAATTCCATTTTCCTTTCTTTACAAATGAACATGCAAGATCATTAGTGGGCTTACCTCCCAAGTTTTCCTTAACAAGGCCAGTGAGAGGGACAACCCAAAGTAGGATACACTCACTTTTGCTGCGGGGATCCAACCCACTATAAAACAAAATGCATGCATCCTTAATGGGGTGTGTGACAAAAGGGTTTTAAATTTTTTGAACTTCCTCTAGTAGTCCTCATGGATTATGCAAAATCGTACCTTGGTGCATGTGGGAAGCCCCTTAACATACTTGGGGGATGAAGATTTAAGATCCATTTTGAATGGAATCCAAAATAAATCCTTGGTAAAATAGCAAGACCACCTTATAGAGCCAAAATGATAAAAGCCAAATTTGACTTTAGGTAGACTGCTTGGTATTCTTTCTTGTGTTATACTTATGGAAATGATCGAGAATATACACACTAGAGTGTTTTAGGGGCACGATGAAAAATTAATGTGTGTGTTGCGATTGTTTTCTATTTTCAAACAAGAAAATTTCAAAAGACCTAATCTTAAACATTTAAAAATTCAAAATTTTACAACCTGGTCAGCGAAGTGCCGCCTATGCAAAGAACAATATCACCTATCAGAGGCAAAGTCACGCCTGTGACTTTTATGAAAATGCATATCAACAGTGAAGTCACGTCTAGAAAATATTGAAACACGCTTGTCAAAACTGGAAAATCGCTTATCAATAGAAAAGTGTTGCCTACACACCTGTAGTGTGCCACCTAGTTCAATACCAGTTCACGCGTACGAACATTTCAGTCATGCCTACACTCAAGCCAGTGATGCCCATAAACTTAAAAGGGAAAACAAAGAGTATTTACAAAGGGGGTCAGAAAAATTTGATTACATATTTGAATACCCTTTTTTGTGTTCTTACTACTCCAACATTCAACCTAGTCATAAATCCTATTCTATACAATTTTTGAAAAATTCTACAAGGATTTGACCACGGGCCCGATTGAAGCTTATTTTCTGAGTGGTTTGTTCATGCCTACTTTTACCAGATCCTACTATGTCAAGAAAAATTTACAAGCAGATGGGACTTACCTTAGACAAGAGCTTCCCTTCCTGGATGATACTTTTACCTCTTCGAGAATATCCAAAGAGCCCGTTCAAGAAAAAGAAACCAACATGTTGTATATCGGTGGCTTGGGTAATAAAAATAACAGAGGCATTGACCCCAACAATCAGGGAAATACTAATAATGAAGGGATGGATCAAAATACCCAAGGGATTGACACCACTCACAATAGAAGTAATCCAAAAGCAATGACAGATGATGCCACAGACGAGAAGGTTAGTGAGGCAATTCAATGTCCCTATTTCTTAAATCTCATGGAGAAAGAAATGGATAGAGATAGAGAAAAGTACATTCTAGACTTAGCTTAGAAAGGTCTTAAGCTTCCCCGTGACTATGACGTCAATCAACTCAAACCACCTGAAGTTGAAGAGAGTCCCCTTGACATCATGAACAAGCAGTTCAAGATATTTCAAATGCAATTGGATACCATTAAGCAAAGCGGGGCTCCCAAGCCCTTTTCTATAGAAGCGTTGTGTCCGTTCCCATTTGATAAAAGCTTGGTCATGGTGCCATTCCCAATCAATGTAGTGTTTCCCAAGTATGACAAGTATGAAGGAATGTCAGATCCCGAAGACCACTTACGAGAATTTTGTGCATTGAGCTTGGAGTTCATGCACGATACTACCTATTTAATGAGACTATTCCCATGAAGCTTAGGAGGTATGGCCATGGAGTGGTTTTCCAAATTACCCTCTGGCATTAAGACCTTCGAAGAGCTAGCTTCAAAATTTGTGGCCCATTACTCATACAACATCAAGCATGAGGTCACAATGATAACATTATGTAATACCAAACAAAAGGATGGAGAAGCATTCCTCACTTTTCTACAAAGATGGAGGACAATATTTGCAAGATATCCTAGGAGCGTGCCCAAAAAAGAGAAGATGGATATCTTCATAAACAACTTAAGCAACGAGATGAACTACCGATTAAGAATGCAATGTCCCAAGACCTTCCAAGATCTTATTGAAAATGGAGTGAAAACAAAGGAAGTGTTGGTTAAAAGTGGAGAATTGAAATTGTATAAAGATAACAAGAACAACTCCAACAACAATAACTCCAACAATAGCAACAATTAGGATAAGAATTGGTTCAATAGCAATAATCGGTATAAAAACAACAATAAGGGAATAGTCAATGATGGGGTTGTTGATTCTAGCAACTTGAAGGTGACCCCATTTTCTCTTACAAGAACACTTAATCAGGTGAACAATGCAAATCAGGCCTCAAAGGCACCTTCTAACAACAATGTGAATAGTGGCAATCAAGGAAACAATCAAAGAGGTAACAAATTTGATAAGTACTTGGTGCCAACTCCCAAAAGGAACTTTATTCCTTTGGGGGAGCCTCTTGAGAAAGCATTAAAGACTCTCCTTGCCAACAACATCATTAATCTACCAAGCATTCAGCCCTACGAACTACATAACAAACCTAGCTGGTGGAGTGAACATGACCATTGTGAATACCATAGAATTCGAGGGCATAGTACCAATGATTGCTTATAGCTGAAGAATGTGGTGCAAGATATGATTGATAGTGGCATGATCACAATTGAAGGGCCCCAAAGTAATGAAGACCACATGGTGTTCCAACAACCCTTTTATAGCCATGACAAAGGTGAATCATCCAAGGGAAAGAAACAAAGTAGCAATAACATCAATTTTGCACCACCTTATGATAATGTTGTGAATGCTATAGTGATTAAAGAGCAGTTCCAAAAAGAGACATCAAACGTTATCACTAGGGGGCAGATCTCAAGGATTACCCTACAAGGGATTGATCCTAAACCCATTGGTCCCCCACAATCCAACATTGTGATCAAGAAATCTTCTATAGCAATAAAACCATATAGTTTGGTAGATCAACTACAAAAGACTCCAGCACAAATCTCTATCTTAGAGCTATTAAAGCTATCTCCAAATCATAAAGAAATTCTAGAGAAAGCTCTAGTAGAGACTAACGTCCCTACTAACTTAGAAGAGGAAAAGTTTAAGAACATGGTAGGACATCTCATCGCACCTCATTGCCTTTCATTTTTTGACCAAGATGACATGTCTATTACCCATCCTCAAAATCTACCCTTGCATATAGAGGTCCTAATTGAAAGGCATAGAGTCAAAAGAGCCCTCATAGATGGGGGAGCTGGCCTTAACATTTGTACTTTAAGCCTTGTTAAATCCCTAGGATTGTCTGAGTCATGCATTGATCCCACAAAGAGAATCACCATAAAGGCCTATGATGAAGCTAAAAGGGCCTCCAAGGCATGATTGTATTTCCCATTCAAGTGGGACCTGTCCAAAAGGACACCAAATGCCAAGTATTGGATATGAAGTTAACTTATAATATCTTATTGGGAAGACCGTGGATCCATGAGATGCAAGCGGTGCCATCCACATATCACCAATGCATAAAATTTTCCTACATGGGTGAGGAAATCATAGTTGGAGGGGACTCAAATCCATTCCAATATTGTAATGCACTTAAACCCATTCATGAGCTATTTATTCCCCATAATCAAGAAGGAGTTATTCAAAGAGCCACCATTGAAGATTCTAAAATGGATGAGCTAACATTAAGTGCTACTTCAAACCCTCCTCAAGCTAGCTCAACAACATTAACTAAGGGAAAGGAAAAAGTGAGCTACAAGGGTCCAACTTCAATGGAAAATTCATATCAAGCACCTAAATCAGAGATAGTACTTTAAAAACCTACCAAAGAAGAAAAAGAAAAAGCTAAGGAGGACCATTACCAACACATGAGTGAGATGATTAATACATTTGAAAAATAGTGCAAAATCAGTTCTAAAGGAGTAAGGGAATATTCTGTTTCCTTATTCAACCTACCTACATCTCCAAGGACACATGGAAAACCATCAAAAGAACATCTTTCTCATAAGTATAAATCCTATTTTGTAAGGGAAAGTGACAAAGCAACATTTTATAAGGAAGAGGATGAAGTCCTTCGATGGCTTTATCATGATGAAGATGACATCTCAGATATTCCCATAGAAAGGATTCAGCATATCCAAACCGAGCAATATGGGAAAGGATTTGAGATCATGCAAAAAATGGGGTGCAAGGGAAGAGGACCCTTAGGCTGAAGAAATAGAGGTTTATTAGAGCCCATTGAACCTTCTTGGAGGGCAAAAGAAGAGAGATCCAGGGTAGGCTACCAATACAAAGGAGAAAGCTCCAGCCCAATGCATGATTTTTATCCTCAAGTGAACATGGTGGAATCTGATGGTGATAGTGATGATTCTTGAGATTATGAGTGGGACACTCTATCTGATGAATCATGTCATGATAAGGAGATAGTTACAATACATATGCAAAGATTTCGAGGCAAGAAACTCAAGTCAACGAAGAGCCTAATATACAAGATCTTAACATAGGACAAGCACCTACTAATCCGCTATGGATAGATACATTTTGGATGCCTTCGGAGGAGGGAGATTCAAATGTTAGTTTTAATCCGCTCATGGTTTTTCCACGCTATTTCCCGTAGAAGTCAAAGAGGACTCAAGTGAAGGGGATTTTGATCCTTCTTCCATGTACCATCTTGAGGAAGCTCACGTCATAGATCTAAATGATACAATGTATGAACCCTCTAATGAAGTCATGTCCATAAACCCAATTGATAACACTTTTCCAAATGAATCCTTACTCTTGATACATCTAGACCTCATTGATTGGGACCAAACCAAGCCAAGTGACTTACTTTATTTCCCAAATGACCAAGCAATGAACCAATACCTTAATGCGGTTGAACCCTCTTTCACCAACAAATTTGATATGGAAATGATGAGAACAACGAGGGTCCAATCTCTTATTCAAAAGAAAAAAATGAAAAAAAAATAAAAAATGAAAAGTTCTAGTAATGAAAATCACAATGTGGCAGCACTAGAACCAAAAAATGTAAAGATAAAAGATGTTTCCTATGGTGAAAACCCAACTGTGGCACCAAAGGGAGAGAGATTGGATACCCTACCCAAACATGAGGATGAAAGGTCACCAATTCTCATAGAGCCGACATAAAAGGTCAACATTGGGACAAAATTGGATCCAAAATTTATACACTTGGCAACGTCACTTACACCTCTAGAAAGAGAGGATTTCATCAAGTTTTTCCAAGAGCAACAAGTGAACTTTGCATGGTCATATGCTGACATGCTCGGATTGGGTCTTGACTTCATAATGCATCATTTGAATGTTAGACCAGGGGCTAAGCCCATCAAGAAAAAGTTGAGAAAAATGCACCCACATGTAGCTCTCCTAGTAAAGGCAGAATTGGAAAAATTGTTGAAGGTGGGATTCATAAGAGAAATAGCCTATGCTGAATGGATATCTAACATTGTACCAGTCACAAAGCATGACAAATCCATCTGTGTATGCACGGATTTTAGAGACTTGAATCTTGCATGTCCTAAGGATGACTTCCCACTTCTGAGCATAGATGCCATAGTGGACTTGACAGTGGGTCACTCCATGTACTCATTGATGGATGGTTTCAATGGCTACAATCAGATAAAAATTGCACCCGAAGACCAAGAGAAGATAGCCTTTACATGCCCTTGGGATACCTTTTGTTGGAATGTCATTCCCTTCGGCCTTAAAAATGCCAGAGCCACATATCAAAGGGCAATGACCACTATTTTCCATGACATGATGCACACCTTTTTAGAGGATTATGTGGATGACATATTGGAAAAGTCCCACAAAAGAGAGGAACACCTACAAATTATGAAAAAGATATTCATTCGGTTGGGGCAGTTCAAAGTGAGACTAAACCTTAAGAAATGTGCCTTTGGTGTCCAAACCAAAAAATTGTTAGGCTATATAGTTTCAGCAAAAGGAATTGAAGTGGATCTGGAAAAGGTACAAGCAATAATAGACATGGAGATTCCAAAGAACATAAGTCAAATGAGATCTCTACAAGGAAAGATTCAATCCATAAGAAGATTCATTTCTCAATTGGCTGAAAAATGTCATTCATTCACAAGGTTGCTACATAAGGATACTATTTTCATGTGTGATGAAGAATGTGATCAAGCCTTCACTCTATTGAAGAATTATCTAATAAATCTGCTGATCCTAATGCCACTAATCAAGGGAAAACCATTGTTGCTGTACATATCTGCTACCGAAAGGTCTCTAGGAGTTCTTTTGGTGCAAGAAGATGAGCAAGGAAAGGAAAGAGCAATCTACTATTTGAGTAGGACATTGATCAAACACAAACTTAACTACATATTCATGGAGAGAGCATGTCTAGCAGTGGTCTTTGCATCAAAAAAATTGAGACATTATATGTTGATGCATAAGGTAAAACTAATTGCAAAAATTGATCCTCTCAAGTACTTGCTAAGCAAAACTGCCTTAACGGGTAGAATAGCAAAATGGGTCATGATATTGAGTAAGTTTGACATTGAGTATGTGGATAGAAAAGAAAGAAAAGGACAACTGATAGAAGATCACATAGCTGAAAATCCATTGACTTCTACATGAACAATTCAAGTAGAATTTCCGGATTTCGTAATTGTAAACATAGAGGCTAAAACATGGAAGTTGTACTTTGATAGCTCATATACACAAGGAGGTTTTGGGGCTAGCATATTATTGGTTACTCCTCAAGGGTACACCATCCCTAAGTCCTAAAATCTCTTGTTCCCATGCATAAACAATATAGCAGAATATGAGGCTCTAGTCATTGGCATTAAAATGGCTTTAGAATGGAACATCACCGAGCTACAAATATATGGAGACTCTCAACTCACAATCAATCAAGTCAACAATGAATACAAAACCAAAGATGAAAAGCTAATGCCATATAAGACTATGATTGATGGATAGAAAAAGTACTTTGCCTTGTCACTTTTGAGCAGATTCTGAGAGAGAAAAATAGAGCAGCTGATGCAATGGCCACCTTGGCTTCCTTGTTACAAAAACTAGATCAAAATGAGAAGTACGAGTTCTTGGTGGAAGAGTTGGTGAAATCGGCATTTAACCTTCCTGAAACCCAAATTGTTTCCCTACTTCATGGACATAACTCACCTTGGTATGGCCCTATCTATACATATCTCAAAGACCAAGTTTTGCCTTTAGACCAATTCCGAGCCCAAAAATGAAATTTCATACGCCAATCAGCTCGTTACATAATCCTTTCAGAGACATTGTATCGTAAGGGTCTTGATGAGATGTTACTTAGATGTCTAGAGGAAGAAGAGTCTAAGTTAGCTTTACATGAGGTTCACGAAGGCATTTGCGGGTCACACTCAAGTGGTTTAAACCTAGCCAAGAAGATCCTTCGCTTAGGGTATTTCTGGAAGACATTAGAGAAAGATGCTTGTCACTTTGTCAAAATATGCAGCAAATGTCAATATCATGGCGACATGATACATGTACCAGCACAAGAGTTACATCCCTTTGTTACACCATGGCCATTCTATCAATGGGGATTTGACTTGATTGGGGTAATCTATCCACCTTCTTCAAATGGGTACAAATATATCATAACTGCAATGAAATATTTCACTAAATGGGTAGAAGCAGTTCCTTTGATCACGACAATGGGTAAACAAATTTCCATGTTCATCTTGAACCACATCATTTGCAGAAATAGTTTTCCTCATGTCATAATAATAGATAATGGAAAGCAATTCAAAAACAAAGATGTGGATGAACTTTGTGCAACATTTCATATCACTCATCACTCTTCATCCATTTATTATCCTCAAGGAAATGGACAAGCCGAAGCTACAAACAAGAACATCCTCAAGATTTTGAAAAGATCGGTGAATAAATTAGGAAGATATTGGCATGTGCAAATCAATCCAACATTATGGGCCTATAGAACTAGCATAAGAACACCTACGGGAGCTACACCATTTTCTCTAGTCTATGGAGCCACAACTCTTCTAGCTTTGGAGGTTGAAATCCCATCTTTACGAGTATCATTGCAAGGCCTAATAACAGATGAGGATTACAGAGTTTCCTAACTTCAACAATTAGAATTGTTAGAAGAACACCAAACCCAAGCCTATGAACACTTGAAAGTGTATCAAAATATAATCTCAAGGAACTACAATAAGCATATCAAACCAAGAGTCTTTCAAGTAGGAGACTTAGTGTTAAGAGAAAACTCAAAGAATCAAGATGACAGAGAAAAGAAAGGAAAATGGGAGTCAAATTGGCTTGGTCCATTCATCATCATTTCTTCATTTGGAATGGGAACTTATAAATTAGCAGATTGTGAAGGAGAAGAACTCCAAGAGCCTATCAATAGCATTCATCTAAAGAGGTTCTATACATGAGGGAGATGAAAGAGTATAAAGAGTATCAGATGAGGAGCATTATATTTATTGTACATAGTCAAAGAGATCTTGAAAATGCCAAAAACATTTGGAAAAAAGAAAAATACAAAAAAAAAGAAAAAAAGAGAAAACGTGCCTTGGTGAAAAACCAAGCAATAGGTTGGTAGCAAAAAAAAAAAGTGAAAAAGAAAAAAGAAAAAATCCAAAGGGTGAAAACTTGGTAATCAAGCACCTTTTGTTCCCTTAAGTCTTTCTTTCTAAGTCGCATGTGTACATATTGCATTTCCCACATCTCATTTGTAAAATTGTCATTGCATCTGTCATTTGTGCATAAGTCATAATAAAGCCTTTTCAGTCGCATTGTTGCATTTCCTAAAGCCCTAAGTTTGTCACATGATCACATTTTATCGCTTGGGGGCAGGAAAGGATTGGAAATTTGGTACCAAATGGATTCAATAGTGCTACATTCAGTCACATCAGAGAGAGATTTATCAGAGCTTCAAAAGGGAGAGATTTTCATTGAACCTTTGATGGATATCATTGTTCATACACAAGTATTTGATCCTACAACTTGATCCTTGAGCCTTCATTGACTTTATTATTTAGGATTAAAAATTGACAAAACACCTTAAAGATCAGAATGCTTGGAAATACTTTTTGAAAATCATGAAACATTGCAAAACACTTGAAGCTTTCTTTTGATAATCTTTATGAAATTGACTTTTATCACATCTTTTGAGCTCATCAATGATGTTTTGACTAGATTGGCCATGATAGAGAAATGATATTTTCTTGCATTTGAGTGATTGTTTTGAGGAAGATTCATCAACTTATGAGAGTTTGTCTAACAACATGGTCATCAAAGAACCATAGAGGAATATCCCATAAGAGGAAGGATTGACCTTTGCTCGTTTACACAAACAAATACCTTGGCTATTTAGATTTTCCATATCTTAATACCAAAAATCCACTTGCAACATTGAATCCATTGACATCAGTATTTCGATTCCCATAGTTTGGTCATCCAACTAGTGAGGGTTGTACTAGTTTCAAAAAAAGAGGTTACCAAAAGTGATATAAAAGTGGTATTCATATCATCATGATGTGGTCAGTGATGGTTGTACTTGCTTTCCGGTCCCAAATTGCTCAATGATGAAAATATATCTCCATGGCATTTCTTTGCTAAAAGCTGGTGACACTTAGTTGCATTGCATTGTATTTATCATGTTAGATGCATTGCATTATCATGTTAGATTAATTGCATTATCATGTTAGATTAATTGCATTTGTTTGTAGTTAATTTCCCAAGGACAAGGGGGGAACATAAATAATCTTGGTTAGTCAAAAACATTACAAAGAAATGAGGGGTTCAATCAAACGTCTTACTCTTAATATCAATAAACAAACAAAGAAAGTGAGATTATCTTTTGCATTTATGCATCACATTAATCATTAATCATTATCCATATATTAGAAAAGAAAGAAAAACAATCATTCTTCATACATCATTTGCATACATGTACTTAAAGATAGAATTGCATACATCCAAAAAATAGAAAATCCTAAAACATAGGAGCATTCATATGCATTTCCATACAACATTTTGCATCCATACATGGAAAAAATAGAGAAAACATGTCAAAATCCATGCACCATCGCATTCATTTATCTATATCATAAAATAAGATAACTGCATCCATAGCATAAATCAAAGTAAATGCATCATAAACATCATGTAGTTGCATAAGAAGATAATCTCATAAACAACTCATCAAGGAGAAATGAAGGAGTATATCATCATATGTCTTAAAAAAAGTGTTCATCAATGATCCATCAAATCAGTATATCAAGATACAATGTCATACAAAATGATACATCAAATGTTCTGATCAATCAAATAACATGAAATGTGATACAAGGACATCAACAATGAGCAGATCTGTCATCAATCAAAAACCCATCACAGCACCAGATCCATCCCCAGCACCTGATCTATCAGGACCTCTATCATCCTGTGAAGGAGGAGACTGAGAAGTGCTCACTCTGCTTTGTCTCTAAACCATAGCTGACATAAAATGCTGCATCAAGGTAGCAACCTGATCTAAATGCCCAACAATAGTGGATACATCTATCCGCAGTGACTGCACATCCAGTAATAAAGTACCAATAGTAGGAGCATCCTGTGAACTCTATCCCATATCCTATGGCTACTGCACCTATGGAGGCACCTGCTCTTGCTATGCTGGAACTTGATCCTACTGAGCCAAAGTAACTCTCTGCAACTAAACTAATGGATCTAATCCACCCGAAACCTACCTAGAAGCATCTACATGAGCCTGTCTCTACTGTCTCTGATGTCTATGAGCTCTATGCTGTCTATCTGTTACTCTAGGACGTACATCAACTACATCATCATGTCCTCTAGCTTGATCTCTATCCCTAGCATGTCCACCTCTCACCCGTACTTGACCAATAACCAAAGGATCTCTCTGTCCTCACTGTCTCTGACATCCACCACCACCACCACCATCACCACTGCCACCATCACCCCGGCCTGGGATAGGCTCTGCTAGATCAGTGAAATGAGGAAACCTGTTATGAGCCCACCAGTCTCCATACTCATGAGACATACCTGCATCTGCCATACCTGGAAGCATCTCCCATCTACAATAAGCCATACTAGTGATCTGATCCAATGTGAACTGGTAATCAATAAGAGGACGCCACATCAATCTCTCTGCCTATACCCGAGCATATAACGCTGCACCTTGAGGCATATCCTGTATCCTACCATACTATCTAGAAACTCTACCAAAGAAGAAACTCTCAATAGTAGTAGTAGTATGACCAATCATCCAGCAAGGAGAAAACATATAGGGTAGCTCATCATCATCCTCTCTCCAATGCTCACAACCAATGTATGGATGCCACTGAACCTGATCAAGATCATCTATCTATCATTGCCAATAATCAAGATGGCCCAGCTGGTGCTAAAAAACCATACTGCTATATAGGAATACATATGGGAAACCACGCTGTCGAACCCTGTTAGAAATAGGCCTAGTAATGGGAAGATGCTCCCATATCCACAACTATAGAATAACTGCTCCGGTTGACAAAGAAGCACTCTCTCTATAGACTACCTCATGTAAATCATGGTAGAGCTAGGCAAGAACACATGAAGCCCAATCAAAGTGCTAAGGATGAGCAAGAAAATCCTCAAGAATCCTACCCCATCCATTTGAAAAACCACGACCTCGCTGGTCGGGAAGAAGTAAACCACCGATAAGTGCACCAAGTACTACTAGTAATGTAGGAAACAAAGCCAACTATGGCCAAGTGATGGTGTCATCATCTATAGAGTTGTCCCTAAACACTCATCGACAGACTATGGAATCATAGTAAACTAACTCTCCTCTACACGGGATGCGTAACAATCTATACACGTCCTCTGGCGTGATAGTCATCTCTCCGAAGGGCAGATGAAAGGTATTGTGGTCAGAGTGCCATCGCTCCACCACTGCAATCAACAGACCAAGGTTCAGCTAGAACCGTGGAAGGTCAAGTAGAAAACTCAATCTGCACAACTTGATAACATGATACTCAACATCAGTAAGTGTCTGACCCAGATTGATGACCCAAGATGCAATTGTCCAGATGTATAGAATAGGAAAGTTTTCCTATTGGCAAAACAAAGGAATCATATTAGTATACCATATCAAGGAATTATCTAAAGTCAATCAATTCTATCAAAAGTATCAAGCAATCATACCCAGTACCATTTGTTTATGTCTCTGTGTCTTGAGAACGAACTAAGTAGTATCAATCATATCGGTTTTCACACTGATTGATTTATCCTATCAGTATCCTATCTTATCGGATTGACAAATCACATTCATTGGTACCACTATCCTGATATCCTAATCAATTGTTTTGTAAAAAGCAACAAACCTAATCTTATCATTCGAATCGATCATCCAAAGTTATCAAATTTTTCATCAGAACAAATCAAGTACAAGTGCGATAAATTTCCAAAAAGTTTGTAGGTGTGATTTTAATCATTCCATGTGACATTTCATCTCAAGCAGTACAAAAAAGTTGTTACATGACACTTTGTGGGTATTAGGTGGTAATCCAAGCATCAGGTGACATTAAAACTTGCTAGGCGACAGTGAATCGAGCCTAGGTGATAACAAATATCTAGGGTTTCATACGCGTAAAATCAAAGGCAAAAAGGACTTAAAACCCTAACCTTAAGTGACATTGAAGTTTTATTAGGTGAGAATAAAGGTTTTCAAGGTGACAGTTTACTACATGGAGGCATGAGTAAAAAGCATAGATGCGACATTAAAAAGGCTTATGTGACAACAGATTTCTCCTAAGTGTGACTTTGCAAATTCAAGGCAACGATAAAATGGAAAAATTGCAATAAATGCAAAAAATCAAGCAATAAATGCAACGAGGGAGTTCAAAATGACTCACCAGAGGTCCGTAGTTAGGTGGTCTCACATATCGCCAACACCTCTTGAACCAATGCTCTCTGATAGGGACAACCATCTCGAAAATCACCGCGGGACCAGAGCAAAATCACCAAAGTCAAAAGTGCAAATGAATAGTAAATCAAGGTTTTTCAACATATTTAAACTAATTT
This sequence comes from Chamaecyparis obtusa, assembly GCA_027943335.1. Taxonomy (NCBI): domain Eukaryota; kingdom Viridiplantae; phylum Streptophyta; class Pinopsida; order Cupressales; family Cupressaceae; genus Chamaecyparis; species Chamaecyparis obtusa. The sequence goes on from BSBK01003313.1 coordinate 2,311,844, forward strand.
TGACCTAATTTTGGAGGTGAAATTTAGCTTAGACCTATATTAACCTATCAAATCAACTGGGGCACATTCTTGAATCATGGCATATTATCAAGATTTTAAAAAAATGAAAACATATTCAATAAATTAAACATCATCAAAATTTTCAAATCAAGAAATCAATATGTTTTAATTTCTGAGGGGGCAGCAGAGTATCAAATCAAACATCATAGAATTAGTGGGGCATCAAAATTTTTTCATTATCAGAGGCATATCATTTTATCAGTATCAGAGCAGTTTATCATATCAAATCAGGCAGCATATCATATCAGTATCATATCAGAGGCATATCAGTGAATCAGTGAATTAGGACCTAAAAAGTGACCAGGACTCGAAAGAATCTTTGAATCAATGTTCTTCGCACATCAATTCAAAGAGGGGCATTTGTAGACACTAAAAAATGGGCAAGTGCTTTTTAAATTGCAAAAATCAATAAAATGACTTAAAATCATCAAAATGCACTAATTCAATAAAAAATGGATCAAATCAATTAAAATGGACATTTATTAAATAAAGTTGGACAAAAACAATTAAAGCAAAGGAAAAATCAAATAATGATGTTAAATAATTAAATCAAAGCTTAAAGGGGTGAAAAGCACTACATAATTGATTTTAGTCAATTAATTGTATAGTTGTTTAAATCAAAAATCAAAATGAACCTATTACCCTTACATGGCTAAATTTAATTAATTAATTGAATTTAATAATTCCTAATATCTTTCAACAAAGTTGAGCAACCAATGAGAATTAAGGATAAAAAGACATAAATCACTCAAAAAAGATGAATCTCAATCACTCATTCTAAAGTTTCAATCTCATCCACTCAATCTTGTCCTTTTGTCCAAAGCTTTGAGACAAACATTTAAATTGTCCCCCCATTTATGAACAAAGCAAAGTATTTGACTCAATCAAGGGTTAATCATGATTACTTCACTCCACCCCCTACCGTTGGGAATTTACTATAAGTATGAAGCATTTTGAGATCAATTGATATCTTAAAAATTTATTTGCAAAACATTGTTACTATAGGAAATTGAAGAGCATTCTAAGAGCATTTAGAGCAATTTTCATATCATTTTATCAATTTGAGCTAGAATAATCATTGTAGAAGCATTGTAGAAGCATAGAGTAGCATACATTCTCATTTTAGAAGTGTCACTAGTGGAGATTGAGCTGAGAGCTTCACTTACCACATCTTTCTAAAGAGCCATGAGATGCTATAAATCTTAGTTTCAATTTTAAATAGATTTGCTTTGTATTTACTTTGAGTTGTTGCTAATTAGATCTTAATTTTATGAAGGTGATTATCATCATCACATAGGTAACAAGGAGGAAAATGTGGTAAGTAATAAATCTAAAGAGGATTATTTGCTTCTTTCTTTAGAAAGTGTTGATGATTCATGAGTTTTAGATTTTGGGGCTTCATTTCATGCTACACCCCATAAAGGTTATTTTCTTGATTATGTCCAAGGAGAGTCTAGGCTAGTTTATTTGAGAGATAATGAACCTTGTTAGATTGTTGGAAAGGGAAAAATTAAGATTAAGTTTCAGAATGAGAATCATTGGCTACTATAAGAGGTAAGGCATGTTCCAAGGCTAAGTAAGAATTTAATTTCAGTAGGGCAACTCGGTGATGAATGTTGCACAATTACTTTTAATGATAGAAATTGGAAGGTTTCAAAAGGTTCCTTAGTAGTAGAAAAAGGTGTGAAAGTAGGAACCTTATATCTTTGTACATGTCATATTTTTCCTTCTACTTTAATTATTTCAGAGAAAAATGAATATTCAGGAACAATTGCTGCAGTTGAGTAGGAAGAACATCAAACAGTTGCTATAGATTTTGACACAATACTTTGGCACAATAGACTTAGGCACATGAGTGAAAAATGTATGAAATTAATTAATTCAAATAAAGTTTTACCTGGTCTGAAATGTGTCAATATGGATTTCTATGAAAGTTGTGTGTATGGAAAACAAAAGAGAGTTAGTTTTGTGAAGAGTGGGAAGGAAAAGAAAAATGAGAAATTAGAGTTTGTGCATACAGATGTATGGGGACCAACTCATGTATCTTCCCTTGGTGGCTCTCTGTATTATGTTACATTTATAGATGATGTTATAAGAAAAGTATGGATTTATTTCCTTAGACAGAAATCTGATGTATTTCAAACTTTTAAGAAATGGAAATACTTGGTTGAGAATGAGATTGGTAAAATGCTAAAATGTCTCAGATTTGATAATGGTGGTGAGTATTGTAGTACATAATTTGAAGATTATTGTTCATCTAATGGTATTCATAGGCAAAAAATTGTACCAAGGACTCCATAAGAAAATGGAGTGGTAGAACACATGAACAGGACAATAATGGAGCGTGTAAGGAGTATGAGGTTGCATGTTGGGCTGCCTTTAAACATGTGGGTGGAGGCTGTTAATACAACTATATATTTAATGAATAGAGGTCCCTCTACTCATTTGGGTTGTGGTATTCCAGAGGAAGCATGGACTGGTAAGAAGGTGAGTTATTCTTTTCTCAAAACCTTTGGTTGTGAAGCATTTGCACATATAGATTCAGAAAATAGAACCAAGTTGGAAGCTAAGTCAAAGAAATGTGTATTTGTTGGATATGACATTGATGAATTTGGTTATAGGCTTTGGGATTTTTAAAATCATAAAATTGTAAGAAGCAGGGATGTCTTTTTTAATGAGAAAGTGTTGTACAAAGATCTATTGCAACAACATGAGAAGAAAGAAAATGATTATGTAGTACTAAATGATACTCTAAAAGATGATGTTTCAGTAGTTCCTTATGCTCTGCAATAATAGCAAGAAACAATACCACAAACCCCAGTGAATGTTAGATGGTCAACAAGGCTAAGTAGACCTCCACACTACAACATTTGGGGTTGAATTTCGACACCAATTTGTGATGCCACTAAAATTCATGTTTGTTTTTTGTGTTTTTTTGCAAGTACCCCCGACAGTGTCGTAATAGAGATGATGATGTTGTAATTGTGACACCCATGTGGTTATAAACAAAAAAAAAAGAAAAAGAAAGTGTCATTTGTAATTTTTGTGAATTCGAACAGCTGCCACGAAGATGACACTGCACTTTTGCTTGGCGTGAAGAGGGCATTCAAGTTTGGCATGCATGAAGAGGCCAACACCATGTGGGAAGAGGGCACTGGCACTTAAGGTAGACATTCAAGATTTTTATTCTCATTAACTCAATTTAATTTTGATGGCATTTGTTGATTTAATGGCACAATATGAATGTTAATAGTGGTATTGTTTACATCTTACCATTTGGAATGCTCGATGACCCGCGAGCTTTGATAGCTAGGGAATCATTACTATTACCTTCAAGACATTGTGTGAAGTGTTTGATCTCTCTTTATTTGTTTTGCTGTTGATATTCACTACGTGGTACTCCCTGTTTATGATCATTTCATGAGGAAATGTCTCGGTGGCCCGCGGGCTACAAGCTAGGGAATCATACATTGTTTATGAGCTCATTGTTTAATACTGGCATTGTTTACATCTTTTCATTTGGAATGCTTGATGACCTGTGAGCTTTGAGAGCTAGGGCATCATTTTTATTACCTTCAAGGCATTGTGTGAAGTGTTTGATCTTTCTTTATTTATTTTTCTATTGATATTCACTATGTGGTACTCCCTGTTTATGATCATTTCATGAGGAAATGTCTTGATAGCTCACGGGCTGTAAGCTAGGGCATCATAAATTGTTCATGAGCTCACTGTTTAATACTAGCATTGTTTACATCTTTTCATTTGGAATGCTTGATGACCTATGAGCTTTGAGAGCTAGGACATCATTTCTATTGTGTGTGTGAAAATTGTACCTGATCTGTAGACACAACACTTCAGTAAAATATTAGAGGTTAGCAAAAATGAAATCGTGCAATGAATTGAAAGCTAAACTAACCAGGTGATTTACTGCCTTCTAATAAGTGCGAGTATGATATTCTTAGATTGTTATCGAGATCAGTGACCTTGACGACACCTAAATGAAGGATTTGAATGCAAAATTGATATGAAATATGAATGCAATTAACCTATTTTTTTGGATTTTAGATGCAATAATATGAAAAATGATATGAAATCTATGATATGTAAAAACTGATATGCTATGATATGCTAAATGATCTAACAATAATATGCAATATGAAACTAAAATGAATGTAAAAACAAGATTGATCTCACAACAATGTTGATTCACTAGAAGCTTTGATTCTTCCAATTTTAATTCTCCAGTGTGATTATGCAATTCTTGTGGATTTGAGAGATGAATTATGAAGAGCTGAAGCCTTAATTTATAAAAATCTAGGGCTTTGGAGGTGTTGGTGTTCTTTTTCCCCAAAGGTCAGCTTGGCATTAGGATTGACAGGGCTAGTGTCACATTCACTCAACACTCCAAATTTGATAGGAAAAAAGGCCAATTGACAAGGATCAAAGAGAGATCCTTCTACACTTTGAGCTCCACATCACTCAGGTGGGTGTACCTCATCTGTACACTCATACAATTTGTGTCACACTACAGGCCTTAGGTAACTGACTGTGGAATGATTTTCAAACCCTTATAAGTATTCTGTACCTCAATTGAAACTAATATCTCATGCAATAGCCCTACTTGCATGGAGTGAGCATGAAAACCAAAGATCTACACTAACAACATGAAAGGGAAAGGGTGGGACTAAATGGAAATGACTTGAATGGATTGAAAGGACCCTTGAGATGCCCTAAGTCTCTCATAGACCAGTGCCTCATCCAATGGGCCACAGAGTCAAATACCTTATTGCAAGAGAAAGCTATGAAACAAGAACACAATATGTTCAATGTGTTGATGCCTAACATCAATCACACACCATGACCAAACCTCAACTTAGTTCCCACCTGTGTATTCAAATATGTTATTACCCATCAAAGGATTTTGACCTTCCCCTTAGAAGAGACCTATGAATAGACAATACATTAACCAACATCCATTGGAAGACAAGCATGACCTATCCTTGATATTTTAGCTCATACATACATGAATACTAACCCTGAACCATTTATCTCTGCGAAGATAACTCCACCCACAAGCTCTTAGGAAATGCAAAGTAGAAAAACCAGACATCCTTGATGCATGACTAATGAGTTGAGAATTCAAATGGAGATAGCTTGACAACAGTAAGAGTATATTAACTTCTCATACATAAGACAAGTCACTTACAATATGTATTGTGTTCTCAGAACCAGCAAGGAGAGAAGAACACTCTATATGCAGAGAGGAGAAATCTGCAGGACAAAACTTTTCATGGAACCAGAAAGGAACTCTAAGTTGGAACCTCTACAAAGTTAAAATTTTGACTGTTTATACCACTAGCTACCTTGGAAACCCAAAACAGGTTGCAACAAGCTACGAACAAGTAGGGCTAAAGTTTCACCCACCTCAACCAACCAGAAACAATCATGAATTTAATTCAGGGGCGGGAAACGCATCCAATCTAGGAAAGAGGAAATCCTAAACTGATCCTTAATTATGAAAGTCTTCTCTGCAAGTACAAAGGATCACAAAACTAGGCTCAAAAGGATGCCTTGCAACATGCCTTGAGCCACAACTACAACGTACATGCTCTGGAAATGAGCACTAGACATCTTGGACCACACTACAAATGGCAAACCAATCGCTTCTCACCAAACAGGGTCATTTCTGCATTGAATTCCATATAAATGGTACCCTCTGTTGTTGGAAACTCTCAAAAATTCAAATTCAAACTGCAACGGTCACCATGCAATTCACGGGCTTGTGTTTTTAACCCATCCAAATACCTTGGGTTAACTCCGCAACGGTGATGCCAAACAGTTGTCGCATGATCGCATAGCCCGAAAATGGGCTATGCAAACATGCGACACACCACTTCCCATTACCTTCTTCATAACTGCCGATGCTGCCGCTGCCACAAAAGGGTTTGTTGCATGTTCACAAGCTGGAAAATTGGCTCATGTGAACATGCGACAAGCTGCTAACATGCATCCTACCGATTGTCATGTCACTACCGAGATACCCTAACCTGGGCCCGCGTTCAAATCTATCATCCTACCAACTCGGACCAACTAGAGATTGCCACAACACCACCTGCCAATGGGACCACCAAACAACTACAAACAGACCCTAGCACACATGGCACCCTGTCACATGATCGCATAGCCCAAAAATGGGCTATGCGAACATGCGACAACCCGCAGACCGTTACCTTGCCGTAACCGCATAACTGCCGCCACATGAAGTTAACACCAACGGGTTTGTTACATGATCGCATGCCGTGGAAATGGCCCTTGTGATCATACGACAAGGCCATAGGACCGCCACATCTCTACGCTGCATCCAATAGAACACTGCCATCTCAGCATCTAGAAAACACCCCATCACCACCTACCATCGGGCCCTAGGGACACGTGTCAATCGATCGCATGATCGCATGTCAGAAAACTCTGACATGTGATCATGTGACAACCAACCCCAGGCTGCCACATTACCGCCTCAGACCAACCGGAAGAAGCTTTACCTTTTAGAGGATCGGACGGTTGTTGGAAAAGCGTGAGAAATAAACCTCATGCAACTTTTCCATGCGAACAAGTGACAGCCATAGATCCTATCCGAACTTTAACTGCACCAAGCAACTGCGAAGAACCAGGACCCACGTGGACAGGTGACAAGCGGTCGCATGATCGCATGTCAGAAAAGTCTGACATGCGGCCATGCAACAACCAATCACTTGAAACCTTTGAAGACCCGGGCCCACCATACAGTTGGACTTGCGCAGTTAGAGAATGCCAACAAACAGGGTAGAAGTGCGGGGTCAAAAACACACAGGGCTTTCGGCGAAAAAGATCGAAAACACACAAAGTTTTTGACATCAAAAGATAAGCACACAAAGCTGGAAGGCACATGGTTGAAAACAATGAAGGTTTTCACACAGACCAAAAACATCATGGATTTTCAAAAATACTACGCGTTTTCGACACTGTGGCAGATTTTAAAAATATTTTCCTGTAGACCTTAGAATTTGAATATCTTTCTAGGTTTTGCAATTTAGCATGTGCAATTTGGGCTGGAGCAAGGTGATACAATAAACTACCAGGGGCTAAGGGCATACATCATGAATCACTATGGATTTTCTTCTCAAAACAAAACTGTGATTGCAGGCATGGCAGGACAACTTTACAAAACACTTGCAGGGAACAGGCCATTTTCAAAGGATTTTTGCTATGACAGAAAAATGGCCTAACAGGAGGTGCATGGATAAAAGCCATAAATCACTTAGATTAACTCAACTTGATTTTTGAGTTATCTGATCATGAAAGATAGTTAATTCTCAAAATTATGCAAAAGCATGCAAAAACAACTTTTTAACTCAAATTAGAGTTTAGATCAATTTTTTGAACTCCAAAAGGATGTTGAGTTCCAAAAAGTCAACACTTTGCATTGATTTTCTGATTTGGAGTTTAACTGTTTCTTTTGAATGTGCATAATAATTAAGAATTAAATAAATAATTAAATGATTTACTCTCAACTTAACTGATTTTTGAAAATAAATAATTGATTTATGGGTTAATCAATCATTTAATCAAATTTTTATTAAAAACTATATTATTAAATAATGACAACATGCTTTAATTAATTAAATAAGAATTTAATCAATTATTCATAGGATATTGGATTTATTGTCAAAATTAAATAATACAATTAATAATAGATAGAATTAAATTTAATTAAATAATTAAGTGGCAAATATTAAATCTAATTAATTAAATATGAAAATATTCAATTAATCAAACTTTAGGATAAATGTGATTTATCACCAAATAATCATTAAATTAAAGGTAATTAAGATAATTAAGAATATTGCTAGGAATATTTCCCAATGCAAAATTTAAGATAATCAATTAGATTCGATGATGTGCAGATGTGCCTTAGGTTAGGACTTCTATATGGATTTCATTCGATTTGAGGATGTAGGAGGTTAATGAACATATAGCCCATTTTTGGGGTATTACATTTTGCCCCTCTTTGAATTACTGTGTGAAGCGCAGTGGTTCAAAGATAGTCTGTGTATGATAAAGATATGAAACTGATTCGAAAGATATGATGATTGAAAGATTTGAAGATATTAGGTCTTGAATGACCAAAGATAACGTTCACTATAGCAGCGATGAATCGATGATTGCGAAAGAGTGTCAAAATGCCTGATTCTGAACCTTAAGATTGCAAAGAAGTGAGTGACCGATTCTAGACTCGATTGTCCTTAGAAGAATCATGTAGGTATCACATCTGAACTCTTCAGTTACCGAAGAACCAAGGAAATAACACTGATGAACTGATGGTTGCAAAAAGCTGATAAAGATTACAAGATTAGGAGGATACCAGATTGATATGGATCGACGAATCTGATATGCCCCAAGTGATGATAGATTTGCCCCGAGCGATGAGGACTTTTGATGATTCAGCAACTAGACATGGTTGTTGTCTTGATTACTGAGGAAAGATTGATAGAATTTTTACAGACTTGAATGATGTGCAATACCATGCCCCCTTCAGGATTAAAATCATAATTTGACAATAAAAGTCAATGTTAAATGGTTTAGAAGCATGTTAATTGATTTGAAAAGTGGTTATACATGTTCGGGAATGCGTTCTGCATCGTTTGGAGGTCTTGGAGACCAAGTAGACTAGGTTTGACCATGAGTTGACCATAGTTAAAAATTTGAAATTTTGATAGTTTGATGTTAGATAATCAGTTAAGTTGAATACTAGATTTCTGTGATGATTGAAGGTTGATTATGCAAGTAGTTAATAATATGAATGATTTTAGATTTTGATTTTGGTCCCGAAAAAGGATTCTACTTGCTATTTCATTGGAGGAACCTTCGTGTGGGATTCAGCTCTTGTTAGATTGGAAAGGTGATTGAAGAGTCTTTTAAGCTTTCAAGCAATTTGTGAGATTATGTAAGGTGCAAAAATGCAAAGAAACATGCAGGATGATAATGCAACCCTAGGACCTAGGGTCTACTCACTGATCATGTGTCAATTTGTTATCATCATTGAACTTTTAGGTAACCAGATAAATCAATACAATGCCCACTAGCCATGAAACCATAGACATATGAATATTGATTTGTAACACTCAAGAACCAATACAACACCCATTGGTCAAACAACCATGGACATATGAATATTGGTTTTATTTTTGGAATGTCAGATTAGATACAAGCAGCAAGGCACAAGTGCCAAGATGACTTGAGTATCATGTCCATTTTGATATAGCAATTTGCATTTAACATACACATCAAACAGTCAAGAGATCATTCTAAATCTAGTGTGAATTACTCGTAGTGACCCTTTATCGTTCACATCCTTAGGTAAGATCACGTTTCACAGTAGGAGAAAGAACTTACTCAAAAAGACAATAGTGAGATCAAACTTTCTTGAATTTTTTGGGTATCAATGGTCGAGGTACGCATGGCCATCCAATTCGAGATAGAGGCTCTTACAGTCGGACACCATTTCAATCCAAAATTTCCAAAGACGTTAGATTTTCACATACAAGCAGAAGACAAAGAAAAGATTATGCCCCTAGTCATCACTCTCTAAATCCTATAAAGGACATCATTGAAGAGCTTGAAAGGACACAATATGCAAAAATCTCAATGTGAATCAGTAAGCATACAAGGAGATAAAAGCATGAAAAGCACAGATTGTTTTTAGTTTGTGTTTGATTGTTGTTGTAGATGCAAAATCCTTTCTGGAGATGAGACAGACTTGACTGACTCAAATGAAGCTTCAAAGGACTCTGACTGGATATGATACATCTAAGATATACTGGAGGCCATTGAATATAACATTGATTGCCCCCAAGTGTTAAGCATTGATAGGATACAGACGCTTGAGCTGAGCGGTGTACAGACCGACTTATTGAAAACTGGAAATGCAAAAACAAATTGGGATATATGTACAAACTAAAGCAAAACTGAAAGCTAGGAAAGACCAAGATTGCGCTGATAGATGGAGCATTTTGAAACAAGTGACGCCCATTTGCTGAGTTTTCACCATCTTGGCAGAGATTCTATTTTTGCTACCAAGGCGCCTGTTTCCAGGTTTTCACCAAGACACTTTTTCTTTTTCTCATTTTTTTATATTTTTCATTTTTTTTTTTTGTACTTTTGATATTTTTTGATTTTTTTGTGAATCATCAAGGTGCCTATTGCTAGGTTTTCACCAAGATGTTCATTTTTTCAGGACTTTTTCTGATTTTTATAAAATTTTTTTAGGACATTTTACCATAAACTGAATGCCTTAGGCGTAGAATTTCTTTAGATGGAGAACGTTGATTGGTTCTTAGAGCTATTCTCCTTCAATCGTTGAGAGTTGATAGACACCAGAGCCAAAAGTAGTAGTAATTACAAAGGGACCCAGCCAATTGGATTCAAACTTCCCCTTGCGTTCTCGATGGGATTGATTTTTAAGATTTTCTCTCAAGACTAGATCACCAACCTGAAATTCTCTGTGTCTGACTTTCTTGTTGTAACCTCTAGACATTCTCTTCTGATATACTCTAAGATGATCATACGCTACTTGTCTGCACTCATCTAGTAGTTCAAGTTCTTGCAACCTAGACACTCTGTAGTCATCATCAGTTACTAGACCATGCATTCTAATTCTGAGTGATGGGATTTCAACCTCAATAGGCAGTACCACTTCAGACCCATAAACTAAAGTGAAAGGTGTAGCCCTAGTGGGTGTTTTGATACTGATTTTGATACTTGTTATGATACTGGTTCTGATACTTATTCTGATAATGGTTCTGATACTGGTTCTGATACTAGTTTTGATACTAGTTCGGATACTAATTCTGATACTTGGTATACTTGATAACATCTTTTTCCATTGCAAACTCTCAAGAAAGATCATATCATGCAGTCCCAATGTCTAGCAAGGTGGAGAATAAGAGGGATTAACAAGCTAGTGGAAGAGATGGAAGACACGAGAATGAAGGAGAATGAAGGGAAGAAATCCTCAAGGGAAAACTCTTCAAGAATACCCAAGCTAGGGAAAAATTGTCATGTAAATCGCATTTGGACAAGCAATGAAAGACCAACATAGGATAAGTCACAAAAGTGTAATGCTAGAGCAGGAAATGATGCAGTCCAAAGGAGTAGACATGTCAAGAGGTTTCATAGCATCGCGTTTCACTCTTTCTTTCTTTTTTTATTAGATCAAGACCAAAGGGGAAATGGATAATGATAGGTGAAAATGAATAGAGGAAGATGGATATGAAGGCTAAACATGGAAAGAATGAAAGAAAGATCATCATAAGATAACTCATAAAATAGCCAAATATTCATGTATAGATCAACATTGTCAAGATCAAAAAGAGAAGATGGAATTGATGAAATATGTAGAAGAACTATGCATGATGCCTGATTGCCAGATTTTCATCACGGTACTTGTCCAAGGTGCCACAAGGGAGTGGTTTTCACTATAGGATGAATTTATTTCTCTTTACTTTTGCTACCAAGGCACCTATTTCCAGGTTTTCACCAAGGCATATTTTTAAATTTTTTTTTTTTTTTTTTGGGAAGAAGGCAGACTTTTTAGATAATGCTCCTTGAAAGGATAAACCATGATATGCCAAGGATTCAAAATGATATGCTCAAAGATGCTGATAGGGAAAGGAAGATGGAAGAAAAAATGGAGGATAAGGTTTTATGTAAAGCAAGTGAGGTTGGAAGATAGGAGGAATAGGCAAATGAGGAAAAATGATAAAAGGTAGAAGGATAATGAATGGAAGGATTGTGAAAGGGTAAATAGAAAGGAAGGCAAGCTCAACATCAACATATACCTTGAAGGGTGGTGAGAGGATGGAGGAATCATGAATGAAAGAATACGTGAAGGAATATGGTGAATGGATAGTAAAGGTTGTGGTTTAGGCTCATGGAATGGAATAATATTTTTGGAAGAAGATGAAGTGGAAGTCTTTGAAAGCTTGAATGTCAACTTCACTTTTTGTTCAACACCAGACTCTTTCAAGAGAGACTTTGGAATCCATATAGCCGTAGGATTTTCATTTATTTTTGGTAATTTAGAGAGAATATCTTCAATGATGGATTTTGGAACCCATACTTGTCTTGTAGTTTTTTTCTTAGATATCTCTTTTGACTTTATGTTTCCATGTCTATTAGAGGAGACATGGTGATATTTTTTTGATGGATTCTTGTATTATGTATTGAACATTCAAGTTACTTTCAAAAGACTTGGGACTTGTGGAAGAAAAAGGAGGATATGACTAGTTTAGATGGGTGGGTGGATGAAAAAGATTCAAGGGTATGCATCTATGTTGATCTTGAGGAAAGATAGGAGATGGAGGTATGTAAGGACCCAAGATGGATGATGAATTAGGAAAGGTAGGAGGGGAAAGTGAAGGGACATAAGGACCCAAGATGGAAGATAGACGTGAAGCCTTTACTAGTGGTGGAAGAGGTCCAAGGATGGAAGTGGAAGATGCAAAAGGATAATCAATAAGTTCATCAACATCTATATGACAACCAAGGATATCAACATCTTTAGAGTGAGCATTAAAATTTTCAATAGAATCAATTACATCTTGAATATGAGCACCTTCTTTGATAGGATTGTTCAAAGCTTGCAAAGACTTAGGAAGAGTAGAAAGTGGAAATGAACATGGAGTGGTAGAATAAGAAGATGAAAGATTTTGATCTTGACAAGGATCTTTGGACAGTATAAGCACATTATTTTTGTTTTGATTTTCAATAGGCTTAACATTGAAAGTAACAACACCATTTTTACCAACCTTAATGGAAGTATCATCTTTGGAAAGCGGAAGTGGGGTAAGGTTATTTTGATTGTCAATAAGCTCAACAGTGTAAGTAGTAGCTTGATCTTGCTTAGGAGAAGACTCAAGACATGGTGGAATGCTTGAAAAAGGATGTGCAGGATCAAAAGAACCCTGAGGCGGATAAGAGACATTGTGAAAAAGAGTGGATGACATGGAGGGTTCTTGATCTTGATCTTTCTTTATGTTCTTTTCTTTATCATTTCTGGAGTCCTCTTGACATGGAGCCACTTCTAAGGACAAGGACGCATGTTGGGATTGTATGGAAGACTTTGGAAGAGATGGTGGAGGACTAGCTGAAGTAGGCATTGTAGCGTATGAAGGCTTAGGCTCTTTAGGTTTAGCATTATTGAAAGTATTAGTAGCCAAATGAAGGTTAGCTTGAATTTCTTGAAGAGGTAGCCCTAAAGGATAACTATAGGGAATCATATGAAAAGTATCAGGGCTTGTGTCGGATGAAGGTTCTGTGAAAGATTTAAAATACTCGAAAACTTTAGGAAATGTATGGGTATTGGAGGAAGTAGGGGATGGAAGGGAACCATCACAAGACAAAGGTCCAACATTAACATGATCTTTCTTGAGAAGATAATCTTTATTTTCAGCAGGAGAGTCCTTAGGAGAAGGATTCTTATAATATTGATGCTTCAAGCTATCACGATGCATTTTATAGTTCTCAACAGTAGTAGATGGATCATAATCAAGGTATTGTTCACAAAAATCATCAAAGTTTTTTTCAAAATCAGAATCATATGGATCACCATCACGATCTATCCAATGTGACATCCCATTTCTAGTAAGTAGGAACACACAATGAGGAGGACTCTTAGGAACAAAGGTGTCATAGGTATCATTATATTGTCCATCATCATAGTCATCATAGTCTCCAAAGAAGGATGTGTCAATCTCTGTGGAAGAGGTATCATAAAGATTTTCACGTTGCTCATATTTTGTCCGGGGGCATGGTGACATGTACAAGTCTTTATCAAATGGAAAAGGGCATAGAACTTCCATGGAGAACTCTTTAGGTTCCTTTTCTTTCTTAAGATTGTTAAGATCAACTTGCATAGCATGCATCTGTTTCATTATAGCGGTGATTAGAGCTTCTTCCTCATGTGTACTGATTCTTTGAGACATGTGTACTGATTCTCAATAGCTACTGCTCTATTCTTGACATAGTGATTTGTTCAACAGATTCTAGAAATAGGCTGAAAAAGCTAAATATCTGACAATTCTGACAACTTTTCAAAAATTTCCCAAATGACTTTCTGCAGACTCGTACGACAGTGGGTAGGCAATGAAACGATAGTTGAAAAATTCGTACGATAATTGCTAGCATGATTTGACTTTTGAAATTTTTTGGCATCAAAATTCATACGACACTGGGTTGTTTACCATATGACAGTTGGGCAGTAATGAAATGACACTTGGAAAAATGCATACGACTTTCTAACCTCCTGAAACAACTTTTGACTCTAGAAAAGATTTCACTTCAAATTTTGCAAAATTTAGGATTTTTAGTTTCAGATTGTTCACAAATAGTACTATCCAGATTTGAAGATTATACAAGGTTTGTTCATTTTCAATAACCAGATAGATAAACAAGCACACAAAGTAGCAAGCAAGTGATTTTAAGCATGTCTGAAAGCAATGAACAAGGGCAAAAGCAACCTTGTGCATGAACAATCAAGTGAATTATTTGTGCTAATCTTTAGAAGCGCTAATTGTGTATGCTCCAAAATATTTTGCAATAACGCACATATACCCTAGAAAATGAAAATTTGGCCTCGCTAGGGTTTTTAGTAATGGTTTGACTCTGCAACTTTTATGATCCAAAGGGGTGAACTCCAATCCCGGCGCACCAAGGTTTTGACACAGTCTGAGAACTTAATCTTTAGGAGCTACTAGGGAGATTTGACAACCCAACAATGAACCACACTTGTGAAGATTTCTTCCACAAGGACATTTATATAGCAGCTATCACTACCATGACAAAAATGACTATTACCGCTTGAGGTTCTATCAATGCAGTTTTTCTTGTGAAGGGAATGTCTGCTACAGTTAACCCTCTCTAAAGATGACTCAAAGTATTGTACCACAAGGGGACTTGGCTCTAGATCCAAGGTTTTTGACGCTTTTTCACTTTTAACCCAAATAAAGCAAACAGATAAATTCGACACGCTAAGACAAAGTTTTGCTTCACCAAGGTCTATGATATCAACTCCACGTGATCTATCAACCTCTCTAGGGAGATAATGTATCGATCAATAAGAGAAGGCGCACTAACCAATTTTGATTCACCAAAGCTCGTGATGTCAACCCCACGTGATCTATCAACCTCTCTTGGGAGATAATGTATCGATCAATAAGAGAAGACGCACTAACCAAGTTGAATGTGAAATGCACTAAGTATCCTCCCTACCTACAAGGATTCTATCATCAAGAAAGTTTTCACTGGGAATCCAATCTTTCAAGAATCATGAATAGAGTTCATAGGGCCTAATTACTATGTGAGCACAGATGTATGTTTCCAAAAAGAAAATCTACCAAAAGTACCCAAAAAGCAGAAAGAGGAATAGTTAACACTTAAAGAGAATATGAGATGAGTCCACAAGGTGGAATACTTAACACCTCACACAAGTTGAAAATGAGTCCCCAACTTAGAAAACAAGTGAGTTCCTAAAAGCATAAATGGGTTGCCAAGTGGAACACTTAACGCTTCTGTCCTGTTGACCCCTCCCCTTTAATGTGGCATTGACTTGCAACCACGGGGTGGAATGAGGGGTCGGTAGATTAGCGAGTCCAATAACCCAAGATAGAAATCAAGATCAATCACAAGTATCTAAGACTACTTAATGAATCCTTAAGGGGTCACAACCTAGTGTAATACCCCAAAAATGGGCTATAAGTTCATTAACCTCCTATATCATCAAATCATATGAAATCGACATCAAAGTCCTAATCTAAGGCACATCTAAACATCATCAAATCTAATTGATTATCTTAAATTTTGCATCGGAGAATATTCCTAGTAATATTCCTAATTATCTTAATTATCTTTAATTTTATAATTATTTGGCAATAAATCACATTTATCCTAAAGTTTGATTAATTGAATATTTTCATATTTATTTAATTAGATTTAATATTTGCCACTTAATTGTGTAATTAAATTTAATTATATCTATTATTAATTGTATTATTTAATTTTGACAATAAATCTAATATCATATGAATAATTGATTAAATTCTTAATTAATTAAAGCAAGTTGTCATTATTTAATAATATAGTTTTTAATAAAATTTTGATTAAATAATTGATTAACCCATAAATCAATTGTTTTATTTTTAAAAGCAGTTAAGTTGGAAATAAATCACTTTATTATTAAATTAATTCATAAATAAAACATGCACAATCATAAAAGAAAACAACTATCAATTATCAATTAAAGCTAAACTCTATTTTGAGTTAAAACTTAGCTTTTGCATATTTTTGTGAGTTAATTATCTTTTATTTAAAAATAACTCAAAAATTAAGTTGAGTTATTTGAGTGATTTATGGCTTTTTCCCATGCACCTCCAAAGCCCTGGATTTCTATAAATTAAAGGCTCAACTCTTCACAAATCATCTCATATTTTGCACAATCACGCTGGAGAATTAGAATTGAAGAATCAAAGCTCTTGCGAATCGACATCTTTGTGAGATCAATCTTATTTTTGCATTCATATTACATATCATTGTTAGATTAGCATAGCATATCAGTTTTCATATAGATTAATTTCATATCATTTTATCATTCTTATTGCATAGAAAAATATCAAAAAAATAGCTCAATTGCATTTATTTCATATCCATCTTTTGCATTCAAATCCTTCATTTAGGTGTCGTCTAGGTCACTGATCTCGATTACAATCTGAGAACATTAATCTCGCACCTATTAGAAGGCAGTAAATCGCTTGGTTAGATAGCTTTCAATTTTGCACGATTTTGATTATCACTAACCTCTAATGTTTTACTGAGTGTTGTGTTTACAGATCAGGTATAATTTTCACACACACATTTCTGGCGCCCACCGTGGGGCAACCCACCTTTGCATGCTGGTTTTGATTTTTTTGGGAGCTAAAACCCTAAAGTTTCAAAGATTTAATTTTATCTCCCAAACGGCTTAGAATTTTGGTCTGAAATTTCTTTTGCAGGTTGGTGACATGTCATGGAAGCTACAGTAAAAAATTTAGAATTTTCTAAAATGTTTTGAATTTTTAATAATTTTTTCTTGAAATTATGGAAAAAATTAATATCTGACGCAAATCAGCATATTTTTTGAAAATTTTTATATTTTCGGAAAGCTCTTTAAATTATATAGGGGGTCCATTCTTTGTGTTTTAAATTTGGACATGATATCATAGCTCAAATAGTCAATTTATAAAAATTGATCTGTTTTGATAAAATAGGTCTCTAGGGCACAAATGAAGAGGTTTTTCTAAAATTTTTGCATTTTTGGAAAGCTCTCTATTTTTTAGTAGGGGTCTCTATTCTGAATTTCTATTTTTGTGGCCAAAATCATATCAAAAAAATTAGATCTTGTTGACTAGGTCAAATGCAGCAAAAAAAATAAAGTTTTGTGATGGGTATGCACTTATTTTTTTTACATGGTTCAATGAATGATATGAGTTGTCATTTGGGTTAATTTCTGGTTATTATTACTGATAATAATTGATTTTTAGAGCTAACCCTATGATTTTCATAAGTTGAATATATTTTGCATATCTTGTTTGCTTGTTTGCTTGTTGGAGAGTTCGTCACTTGCTTGCATGGAAAAACTCAACAAAAATTGCTAAAAATCAAGTAAAATCTACTAAACACGTTGTGAGGATCTCAGGTATTCTCCTTCATCTAATAATATTCTGATTTGGGACTTAAAATAAATCTCTTATGTGTCAAGCTTGTGTGCATCTTTTCATGCTTTTGATCTATTTCTACACACTTGCATAATTGATACTAGGTTGTGAACCCTTAAGGATTCATTAAGTAGTCTTAGAATACTTGTGATTGATCTTGATTGCTATCTTGGGTTATTGGACTCTCTAATCCGCCAGCCCCTCATTTCCGCCCCGTGGTTGCAATCTCAGCGCCATAAAGGGGAGGGGTCAACAGGACAGAAGCGTTAAATGTTCCACTTGGAAACCCTTTTGTGCTTTTAGGAACTCACTTGTTTTCTAAGTTGGGGACTCATTTTTAGCTTGTGTGAGGTGTTAAGTGTTCCACCTTGTGGACTCATCTCATATTCGCTTTAAACGTTAAGTGTTCCTCTTTCTACTTTTTGGATGCTTTTGGTAGATTTGCTTTCGGAACATACATCTGTGCTCACATAGTAATTAGGCCCTATGAACACTATTTGTGATTCTTGAGAGATTGGATTCCTAGCGAAATCCTTCTTGACGATAGAATCCTTGTAGGTAGGGAGGATACTTAGTGCGTTTCACATTCAACTTAGTTAGTGAGTCTTCTCTTATTGATCGACACATTCTCTCTCCGGAGAGGTTGATAGATCACGTGGGGTTGATATCACGAGCTTTGGTGAATCAAAATTGGTTAGTGCGTTTTCTCTTATTGATTGATACATTCTCTCCCCGGAGAGGTTGATAGATCACGTGGAGTTGATATCACAGACCTTGGTGGAACAAAACTTTGTCTTAGCGTGTCGGATTAATCTGCTTGCTTTGTTTGGGTTAAAAGTGAAAAGGTGTCAAAACCTTGAATCTGGAGCCAAGTCCCCTTGTGGTATACTATTGTGAGTCATCTTTAGAGAGGGTTAACCGTAGCGGACAATCCCTTCACAGGGCAAACTGCATTGACGGAACCTCAAGTGGTAATAGCCATTTTCGCCATGGTAGTGACAACCGCTATATAAATATCCTTGTGGAAGAAATCTCCACGGGTATGGTTCATTGTTGGGTTGTCAGATCTCCCTAGCAGCTCTTGAAGATTAAGTTCTCGGACTGTGTCAAAACCCTGGTGCGCCGGGATTGGAGTTCACCCCTTTGAATCATAAAAGTTGCAGAGTCAAACCATTACTAAAAACCCTAGAGAGGCCAATTTTTCACTTTCAGGTATATGTGCGTTATTGCAAAACTTTTTCAGAACATACACAATTAGTACTCTCAGGGATTAGCACAATTTGGTCACTTGATTGTTCATGCGCAAGGTTGCTTTTGCCCTTGTTCATTATTTTTAGACGTGCTTGGAATCACTTGCTTGCTATTCTGCGTGCTTATTTATCTACTTGGCTATTAAAAATGATCAAATTTGGTATAACCTTCAAAATCTGGACAATACAATTTGCAAACAATCCAAAACTGAAGACCTTACATTTTGCAAAAATTGACGTAAAATCTTTTCTGGAGTCAAAAGTCATTTCAGGAAGTCAATATTCGTACGAGTTTTGTCAAGTGTCATTTCAGTATTACCCAACTGTCGTATGAGTTTAGCAACTGTCATTTCATAGACTACCCAGTGTCGTACGAGTCTGCAGAGTGTCGTTTGGAAAAATTTGAGAAAGTTGTCAGAAATTATCAAATTGCAAGATATCCAATGTTTCCAGCCTAGTTCCAGAATCTGTCAAAAATATCATTGTGTCAGGAACAGAGCAGTAGCTATTGAGCATTCTACCATTTTCTGAGTTTGATCTTTTGAATCCGATCTAGTCTTCTGTTTGATCAATTTGAGTCCTTTTTATCTCGTGTCAAAACCTTGTCATAACTATCAATCTTCAATCAATCAATCTTCAAAAACAAACTAAGTGTTGAGAACTCATGTCCGCTATCTTTTGGGCGATCTATCCCATACATCCAGGGAACAGTTTCCTTCACCCACATCTCATCAGATCATCAAAACTATCATAATCTTGACAAGGTTGCATCATTCGATTTTCTCGAATCAAATTGTTCTTCAGTTGTCTTCATCCTTTTCTTCTGTTTCATTCAAAGTTAATGGTGGAGACCAGAGCTTCTTCACACAAGAAATCAGAAGAAACATCTTAGAACTTACTTTTGACCAATACCCCGGGTCCAACTCTTGAACAACTCATCAAGTCAGGTATCTACGAAGACGACGGTCTCGGTAACTTTTGATTAAAAACTGGTTACATACCTCCTCTATCAACTCACAGAGGTAATCAACAAACTCCTCCTCAATCTATTCCAGGGAGCCCAAAAACTCCTACCATGTCTCAAGCAAGGACAAACCATGGTTCTCTAGGAGGAGGATCCCAGGGACACCATTCTCAACATAATGCCGACCAAGACCCTACACCCTCTGAAATCCATCGGTGTCAGAATGACGATGAATTCAAAAGAATGATGAGGCATTTCTTGAAAATGGATAGAGAGGCATACTTTTTGCAATTAGCCCAAGAAGGAGCTAAACTTCCTCCTCACTTCAATGTCGAAGATATCATCACGCATGAGGAAGAAACTCCGATGATGGCCATAATGAACCAGCTGCACGCTATGCAGGTCAAAATGAATAAAATTGAGAAAGAGAAGGAACCCAAGGAATTCTCCATGGAGGCCCTTTGTCCTTTCCCTTTTGACAAAGACTTGTATATGCCTCCATTCCCAAAAAGAGTGGAGATACCAAAGTATGACAAATATGATGGACACTCTGATCCTCAAGATCATGTCAGAGAGTTCTGTACACAATCCATGGAATTCATGCATGAACCGACTTATCTAATGCATCTTTTTCCTAGATCCTTGGGAGGAGCATCCATTCAGTGGTTTTCAAGATTACCTTCTACGATCAAAACTTTTGAGGAATTGATTAAATTGTTTTATCAACAATATTCCTACAATATTCAACATCCGATTACCATGATCGATATCTGTAACCTCAAGCAATATCCAGGGGAATCATTCCTAACTTTTCTCAAGAGGTGGCGAAAGAAGTTTTCTTTATATGCTAGACCAATTCCCGAAATGGAGAAACTTGAAATCTTTATCAATAACCTTGTTCCAGAGCTCAACTATCCATTACAAATGCAAGATCATGTATTTTTTGATAAAATGGTGGATAATGCAATCAAGATTGAGAAAGTACTTGTCAAGAAAGGAGAAATCACACTTCAAAAGGACAAGTCTGAATCGGGATCTAGCTC
This sequence comes from Chamaecyparis obtusa, assembly GCA_027943335.1. Lineage (NCBI taxonomy): Eukaryota > Viridiplantae > Streptophyta > Pinopsida > Cupressales > Cupressaceae > Chamaecyparis > Chamaecyparis obtusa. Next base: position 2,332,944 of record BSBK01003313.1, read on the forward strand.
AAAAGATAAAAACAAGAGCTGGAATAGAAACAAAGGTATCGTCTCTGACGGTGTTGTTGACACTATCCAAACCCCATCAAAGGCACCGGCCTACAATCTCACCCTTGCCACCAAAGCCATTGAAGCTTCAGAGCAAAAATCTGCTGAACCATCTCCAAAAAAGCCATTCAAATGATGGGATAATAAATGAAAGTTTACTCCCCTGGGAGAATCTTTGGAATCTGCTCTGAGGACCCTGATAGCGGATAACATGATCTCTTTACCACCAATCCAAAAACCTGATCCGGATCCAAAACCATGTTGGTGGAAAGATAATGAATTTTGTGCTTTCCATCGAACTAAAGGCCACAGAACTAATGGATGCTTCCATTTGAAGCATACCATTCAAGACTTGATAGATCAAGGGGACATCACAATCGATAATCCTACCAGCAATAATGATCACACAGCATTTACAGAACCTTTTCCACAACATGGCAAGGGAGTTTCCACTTCTCAGCCTAACATGGGGGCAAAAGTCAACTATGCCTACCCTGGAAATGATGTTGTCATCAATATGGTGGAACCATGCCTCTCTGAGAGCTGTAATGTCATCACGATTGTACGAAGAGATAGAAATCATTCCTTAGCTAATGCAGTTACCAGATCACAAGCTCAGACGCATCTGAAAGGACAAACACCAAATTCATTTGATGTCCCTAAGATACCTTTTCATCTCACATCTGCTTCTAAACAGAAGGTTGCCTTGAAATCTTCCAATCCAAAGGATACCAGACCTACATCTTACAGCATCGTACAACAACTCCAGCATACCAATGCCAAAATCTCTATGTTTGAGTTACTTCGAATATCTCCAGCTCACCGAGATATCCTAGACAAAGCTTTGCTCAGCTCTAATGTTCCTGATGATCTAGATCTAGACAAGTTCCAGACTATGGTTGGTCATCTAACATCTCCGCAATATATCTCCTTTTCAGAAGAGGATGACAACTCCCTAAGTCACCCACATAATCAGCCCTTGCACATAAAAGTCTTGATCCAGAACCGTCGATTCAAATGTGTGTTGATAGATGGGGGCGCAGGCCTCAACATTTGTTCTTACAACTTAATCACACAGTTGGGATTCTCAGAGATGGCTATTGATCCTCGAAAGAAGATCACTATAAAGGCCTATGATGAATAGGAAAGATCTTCTAAGGGCACCATTGTCTTACCCATCCGAGTGGGTCCAGTCATCAAAGATACCACATGTCAGGTGCTCGATCTACCATTGGCTTATAATATCCTTCTAGGGAGACCCTGGATCCATGAAATGCAGGCTATTCCTTCAACATACCATCAATGCTTGAAATTTCCCTATGAAGGAGTGGAGGTTACTATCCCAGCTGATCTGAGTACAACTTGCAATACATTGAAGGAAAGTGCCGATAAACTTGTTCCCAATAACAGAGAATCTTCCATCAAGCAACAAAATGTGGCTTCCACATCTAAGATGGATGACATTGCTAAAGAGATCAATATCAAAGAAAATGGGATGGGAGAATACACTATAGAGCCAGTCTTGTCTTTGACATCTCTCCCAATCTCACCTAAGTCATATGGCCAATCCTTGAAGCAGTCTAAATCAGAACCTAAGGAACCTATGGAAGCATACAAAAGACATTTTGTGGTGGAGCAAGTATCTAAACAAGAATTTGAAGAGGATGAAGCTGTGCTGGCATGGCTATATAAAGAGGATTCTGAATCTAAAATTGTTCAACCTAGTGAATCTATAGCACCTACAGTCCCTTCTAATTCATATGGTCCAGGAAACAAATTGATAGCCAAGATGGGATATTCTGGTCAAGGACCTCTAGGAATTAGGGGAAAGGGTCTTGTGACCCCCATTTCACATATTGGTCGAGCCAAAAAAGATACTGGTGGCATAGGGTTTAAAAAGAAACCCTATCATCTCAGAGGTGGTTGTTCTCATGTCATAGAACAAATTGCACCAGGAGAACCCCTTCTTAAGAAAGAAGAAACAGAACCCTCTGATGATGATTCAGATAGCTCTGAGCTTATCCCCTATGAAAAATTGCCTAAAGAGATCAACGATCTTCTTGATGATACAGATGATCCTATCAGAAGAATTAATGTAGTAGAAACACAAGAACCTACTGTAGCGCAAGAGATGGTTGTACCACAAGAACCAGCCAATCTCGAAGGCAATCAAACTGATCAAGAAGCAGGGGGTAGTTATTCTGACACTGATTCCCATGAATATGAATTCAAGTCAGAGACTGAGGGTAATCCTTCTTGGGGTATTCATCCTGATTTCACGCACTTTCTAAGATTTCCTAGAGATTCTGAATCAGAAGATGAGTCAAATGATTATGAATGGGGTGCCATTCCAGAAGAAGATGAGCTTATAACAGAGAAATCTATTGATGTTATTCACCAATATGTCTCTCAACCCAACGTAGGTCTAGAGCGAAACAATGAACTTAACGTGTTTGATCCACCTATGGCTGAAGAGGACTCCTATGATGATGTTGAGCCTATTCACGAATTGAACATTCTGAGTTGTAATATCACCTTTGAACTTGAGCGTCAGGTTAGGACCAATGATGACATATCCACATCCGTGAACACCATATCCCAAGCCTTTCCCACTTTGACTATCCAACGCCCTGATCTTATCGACCAAACTTCCACCAACCCAAACCATGGTATGTATACCTTCCCAAATGACTATGCCCTTGCCTGCTACCTCAATGCAGTTGAGCCTATGAGTACTTCCATCAGTGAACTGAGTGTCAGCATGATCGAGTCGGACATCAAATATCTTAGTCAGAAAAACAAGAGTAAAAAGAAAAAGAAAAAGAGTTCTGAGGGTGAAAACCACTTTGTGGCAGTCTCAGAACCGACAAAAGTAAAAAGAAAAGACGTATCTGAAGGTGAAAACCTCTCTGAGGCACCTAAGGATGAGATATTTGATGTCCTTCCAAGTCATTTACAGGATAGATCTCCAGTTCTGATTGAGCCAACTCAATCCATCAATTTGGGTACAACAGAGGAACCACAATTGGTACATGTAGCACAATCTCTATCAGACGAAGAGAAACAAAACTTCACTACCTTCTTATCAGAGAAAAAGATCAACTTTGCATGGAAATATTCAGATATGCCAGGATTGGATCCCAATCTCATTATGCACCATCTATCCATTGCTCCCGGAGTAAAACCAATCAAACAAAAATTGAGAAAGATGCATCCTCATGTCACACTCTTAGTCAAAGCAGAACTAGAAAAACTCCTAAAAGCTGGATTCATCCGTGTCATCGACTATGCTGAGTGGATTTCCAACATTGTACCTATTTCAAAACCAGATGGTTCAATCAGAGTGTGCACGGACTTTAGAGATGTGAACAGAGCATGCCCTAAGGATGACTTTCCACTACCTAACATTGATATGATAGTAGACATGACTGCGGGCTATGAAATGTATTCCTTAATGGATGGCTTTTCTGGATACAACCAAATCAAAATTGCTCCAGAAGATCAAGAGAAAATAGCTTTCACATGTGCGTGGGGAACTTTCTGTTGGAATGTTATGCCATTCAGACTCAAAAATGCTGGAGCTACATATCAAAGGGCAATGACATCTATTTTTCATGATATGATGCATAGAACGATGGAGGATTATGTAGATGATACCTTGGCAAAATCCATGATTAGAACTGAACATCTAACAGACTTGAGCATGATCCTCGATAGAATGGAAAAATTTAGTCTTCGACTAAATCCTAAAAAGTGTGCTTTTGGAGTCACTTCTGGAAAGCTCCTAGGATACATCGTCTCCAAGAAAGGCATTGAAGTTGATCCAGCTAAGGTCAAGGCTATAATAGAGATGCAACCTCCCACAAATATTAGTCAAATGAGGACGTTGCAAGGTAGAGTTCAATCTATCAGAAGATTCATATCACAGCTAGCGGACATCTCACAGCCTTTTACAAAAACATTACATAAAGGTGTGACCTTTGCATTGAATGAAGAATGTGAGAACAACTTTAAACATATCAAGAAGTATCTATCAAATCCACCTATATTGATGCCTCCTATTCATGGGAAGCCATTAATATTATATGTCTCCGCAACAGATACATCACTGGGGGCATTGCTAGCACAACATGATGAGAACAAGAAAGAAAGAGCCATCTACTATATCAGCCAAACTTTAGTGGCCTATGAGAAGAACTACTCAATGATAGAGAAGGCCTGTCTCGCTGTGATCTTTGCATCACAGAAATTGAGACACTACATGTTAGCTCATACTACTCATTTGGTAGCTAAAATTGATCCACTGAAATATCTCCTAAGCAAAGCTGCCCTCACAGGTAGACTAGCTAAATGGGTCATGCTCTTGAGCGAATTTGACATTGAATATGTTGAAAGAAACGCTATCAAAGGACAGGTCATTGCTGATCAATTAGCTGAAGCACCACTGTTTGATGATACACCCATGCAAGTGGAATTTCCCGATTCCTCTATCATGCACCTCTCTTCTAGAGCATGGCGATTATTCTTTGATGGCTCCTACACACAGAATGGATCCGGAGCAGGCATATTGTTCATTACTCCTCAAGGATACTCGATACCCAAAGCATTCAGATTAAAGTTTCCTTGCACAAACAATATTGCTGAATATGAGGCACTTCTCAATGGTATGAAAATGGCAATACAGTGGAGAGTTACAGAGATGCACATTCATGGAGACTCACAACTGGTCATCCACCAGGTCAAAGATGTGTACCAAACCAAAGATGAAAAGCTCATTCCTTACAAGAGAATGGTCAATGATCTAAAGAAATACTTCATCTCTATCACATTTGAGCAAATACCCAGAATGGAGAATAAGGCTGCTGATGCAATGGCAACATTATCTACTCTTTTACAACAGCCTGAACATGAACTACACTACGAGTTCCTGGTGGAAGCCCTATCCTATCCTGCATATGACTCCCCTGAAACCCGCATGATCTGCACTGTTGTAAGTTATGACTCATCTCGCTACAAAAATTTGTTCTCCTATCTCCACGACCAAATCATCCCTGAGTCCTTTAACCATTTTGAGAAACGAAACCTTATCCGATCCGCATCCTGATATGTCATCATTGGTAATGATCTGTACAAACGAGGTCTAGATGGTACACTGCTTAGATGTTTAGAACGAGAAGAGTCTCAACGTGCATTAGAGGAAGTCCACGAGGGTATATGTGGGTCACACTCGAACGGGTTAATGTTAGCTCGAAAACTTATTAGGGCTGGGTATTATTGGCCAGAAATGGAAAAAGAAGCTATTAAATTTGCTAAAAACTGTCAACAGTGTCAAGTACATGGCAACTTGATTCATGCTCCAGGGAGAGATCTGATTCCCTTTACTACACAATGGCCTTTTCAACAATGGGCATTTGATCTCATAGGTGCTATCCATCCGCACTCTTCTAATGGACATACCCATATAATCACAGCTACAGATTATTTTACAAAATGGGTAGAAGCAGTTCCTCTAACACAAGCAACGGGGAAACAGATCTCTATGTTCATCCTGAATTACATCATTTGCAGATATGGGATCCCTCACTCTATAATCACAGATAACGGGGGACAATTCAAAAACAAGGACCTAGATGACTTATGTGCCAAGTTCAAAATTACTCAACATTGGTCATCTATCTACTATCCTCAAGGGAACGGACAAGCTGAGGCTTCAAACAAAAATCTCCTGAAGATCTTGCACAGAACAGTGAATAAAACAGGAAGAGACTGGCATCTGATGATCAATCCAGCTCTCTGGGCATACAGAACTAGTATCAGAATGCCTACAGGGGCTACACCTTTCGCTTTAGTTTATGGGTCTGAAGCGGTATTGCCTATTGAGGTTGAAATCCCATCACTCAGAATCAAAATGCATGGACTTGTCACTGATGAAGACTACAGAGTGTCGAGGTTACAAGAACTTGAACTACTAGATGAGCGCAGACAAGCAGCGTATGATCATCTCAGAGTGTATTAGAAAAGAATGTCTAGAGGCTACAACAAGAAAGTCAGACATAGAGAATTTCAGGTTGGCGATCTAGTGTTGAGAGAAAATCCTAAAAATCAATCACATCGAGAACGCAAGGGGAAGTTCGAACCCAACTGGCTGGGTCCCTTTGTAATCACTGCTACTTTTGGCTCTGGTGCCTATCAACTCTCAACAACTGAAGGAGAACAGCTCCGAGAACCAATCAACGTTCTCCATCTAAAGAAATTCTATGCCTAAGGCATTCAGTGCTTGGTAAATGTCCTGAAAAAAATCTTAAAAATTGGAAAAAGTCCTGAAAAAATGAACATCTTGGTGAAAACCTAGCAATAGGCGCCTTGATGATTCACAAAAAAATCAAAAAATATCAAAAGTACAAAAAAATTGAAAAAATGAAAAATACAAAAAAATGAAAAAAAAAAAGAAAAAAGAAAAAAAAAGTGCCTTGGTGAAAACCTGGAAACAGGCACCTCGGTAGCAAAAATAGAATCTCTACCAAGATGGTGAAAACTCGGCAAACGGGCACCACTTGTTCCAAAATGCTCCATCTATCAGCACAATCTTGGTCTTTCCCAGCTTTCAGTCTTGCTTTAGTTTGTACATATCTCCCGGTTTGTTCCTGCATTTCCAGTTTTCAATAAGTCGACCTGTACACCAACCAGCTCAAGCGTTTGCATCCTATCAATGTTCACACTTGGGGGCAATCAATGTCATATCCTATGGTCTCCCATGTATCTTAGACGTGTCATATCCACTCAGAGTCCTTTGAAGCTTCAAGTTGAGTCAGTCAGTCAGTCTCGTCTCCAGAAAGGATTTTGCATCAACAACAATCAAACATCAAAACTCAACTGAAAACAATCTGTGCTTTTCATGCTTTTATCTCCTTGTAGGCTTACTGATTCGCATTGATATTTTTGCATATTGTGTCCCTTCGAGCTCTTCGATGATGTCTTTTATAGGATTTAGAGAGTGATGACTGGGGGCATAATCTTTTCTTTGTCTTCTGCTTGTATGTGAAAATCTAACATCTTTGGAACTTCTGGATTGAAATGGTGTCCGACTGTAAGAGCCTCTATCTCGAATTGGATGGCCATGCGTACCTCGACCATTGATACCCAGACAATTCAAGGAAGTTTTCTCTAACTATTATCTTTTTGAGTAAGTTCTTTCTCCTACTGTGGAACGCAATCTTGCCTAAGGATGTGAACGATAAAGGGTCACTATGGGTAATTCACATTGGATTTAGAATGATCTCTTGACTGTTTGATGTGTTTGTAATGCAAGGCGTACTCAGGTCATCACAATGTTTATGTTTTGATGCTTGTACAAATTGCTATATCAAAATGGACATGATATTCAGGTCATCCTGGTGTTTGTGCCTTGATGCTTATCTCTAATCCGACATTCAACAACTAAAATCAATATTCATATGTCCATGGTTGTTTGACCAGTGGGTGTTGTATTGATTCTTGCACATACAAATCGATATTCATATGTCTATGGTTTCATGGCTAGTGGGCATTGTATTGATTTATCCGGTTACCTAAAAGTTCAATGATGATAACAAATCGACACATGATCAGTGACTAGGTCCTAGGTCTTAGGTAGCATTTCATTTTGCATGTCTCATTGCATTTTGCATGTTTACATGATCTCACAATGATTAAATGAACTTCAATGCTTAAATGATTCTTCAAATCGCATCTTCAAGTCTAACAAGAGCTGAATCTCACACGAAGGTTCCTCCAATGAAATAGCAAGTAGAATCCTTTTTCGGGATCAAAATTCAAATCTGAGATCATTCATATTATTAATTGCTTGCATAATCAACCTTCAATCATCACAGAAATCTAGTATTCAACTTAACTGATTATCTTACATCACACTATCAAAATTTCAACTTGGTCAACCATGGTCAACTCATGGTCAAACCTAGTCAAACTTGGTCTTTTTGGACCTCCAAACGATGCAGAATGCATTCCCGGACGTGTTTTAACCACTTCTCAAATCAATTAACATGCTTCTGAACTCTCAACGTTGACTTTTCTTGTCAGATTTCAATTTTAATCCTGAAGGGGGCATGGTATTGCACATCATTCAAAGTCTGTAAATCAAATTCTATCGATCAAATCTATCAACATCTTTCATCAGTGATCAAGACAACAATCACGTCTAGTCGCTGATTCATCAAAAGTCCTCATCGCTAGGGGCAAATCTATTATCACTTGTGGCATATCAAATTCATCGATCCATATCAATCTGGTCTTCTCTTAATCTTGTAAACTGTATCAGTTTTTGCAACCATCAGATCATAGTGTTCTTTCCTTTGTTCTTCGACAACTGAAGGGTTCAGATGTGATACCTGCTAGTTCTGCTAAGACAATCGAGTCTAGAACGGGTCACTCACTTCTTATCAATCCTAAGGTTCAGAATAAGGTGTTTTGACACTTTTTCACAATCATAGGTTCATTTGCTGCTATAGTAAACATTATCTCTGGTCATTCAGGACCTCCTATCTCAATATCTTTCAATCGGTTTATCTTTTGAATCAGTTTCATATCTTTATCAAACACAGACTATCTTTGAACCACTGCGCTTCACACAGTAATTCAAAGAGGGGCAAAATGTAATACCCCAAAAATGGGCTATAAGTTCATTAACCTCCTATATCATCAAATCATATGAAATTGACATCAAAGTCCTAATCTAAGGCACATCTAAACATCATCAAATCTAATTGATTATCTTAAATTTTGCATCGGAGAATATTCTTAGTAATATTCCTAATTATCTTAATTATCTTTAATTTTATAATTATTTGGCAATAAATCACATTTATCCTAAAGTTTGATTAATTGAATATTTTCATATTTAATTAATTAGATTTAATATTTGCCACTTAATTATGTAATTAAATTTAATTATATCTATTATTAATTGTATTATTTAATTTTGACAATAAATCTAATATCATATGAATAATTGATTAAATTCTTATTTAATTAATTAAAGCAAGTTGTCATTATTTAATAATATAGTTTTTAATAAAATTTTGATTAAATAATTGATTAACCCATAAATCAATTGTTTTATTTTTAAAAGCAGTTAAGTTAGAAATAAATCACTTTATTATTAAATTAATTCATAAATAAAACATGCACAATCATAAAAGCAAACAACTATCAATTATCAATTAAAGCTAAACTCTATTTTGAGTTAAAACTTAGCTTTTGCATGTTTTTGTGAGTTAATTATCTTTTATTTAAAAATAACTCAAAAATCAAGTTGAGTTATTTGAGTGATTTATGGCTTTTTCCCATGCACCTCCAAAGCCCTGGATTTCTATAAATTAAAGTTTCAACTCTTCACAAATCATCTCATATTTTGCACAATCACACTGGAGAATTGGAATTGAAGAATCAAAGCTCTTGCGAATCGACATCTTTGTGAGATCAATCTTATTTTTGCATTCATATTACATATCATTGTTAGATTAGCATAGCATATCAGTTTTCATATAGATTAATTTCATATCATTTTATCATTCTTATTGCATAGAAAAATATCAAAAAAATAGCTCAATTGCATTTATTTCATATCCATCTTTTGCATTCAAATCCTTCATTTAGGTGTCGTCTAGGTCACTGATCTTGATTACAATTTGAGAACATTAATCTCACACCTATTAGAAGGCAGTAAATCGCTTGGTTAGATAGCTTTCAATTTTGCACGATTTTGATTATCACTAACCTCTAATGTTTTACTGAGTGTTGTGTTACAGATCAGGTATAATTTTCACACACACACCTAGTATCAATTATGCAAGTGTATAGAAATAGACAAAAGCATGAAAAGATGCACACAAGCCAAACACATAAGAGATTTATTTTAAGTCCAAATCAAAATGTTATTAGATGAAGGAGAATACCTGGGATCTTCACAATGCACTTAGTAGATTTTACCTAATTTTTAAAAATTCTTGTTGAGCTTTTCCATGCAAGCAAGTGACGAACTCTCCAACAAGCAAACAAGCAAACAAGATATGCAACATATATTCAACTTATGAAAACTATAAGGTTAGCTCTAAAAATTAATTATTATCAGCAATAATAACCAACAATTAACCCAAATGACAACTCATATCATTCATTGAACCATGTAAAAAAAATAAGTGCATACCCATCACAAAACTTTATTTTTTTTGCTGCATTTGACCTAGTCAACAAGATCTGATTTTTTTTTTATGATTTTGGCCACAAAAATAGAAATTCAAAATAGAGACCCTTGCTAAAAAATAGAGAGCTTTCCAAAAATGTAAAAGTTTTAGAAAAATCTCTTTATTTGTGCCCTAGAGACCCATTTTATCAAAACAGACTAGTTTTTGTAAATTGACTATTTGAGCTATTATATTGCATCCAAATTTAAAACACAAAGAATGGACCCCTTTAGAATTTAAAGAGCTTTCTGAAAATATAAATTTTTTTTAAAAATATGCTGATTTGCATCAGATATTAATTTTTTTCATAATTTCAAGAAAAAATTATTAAAAATTCAAAACATCTCAGAAAATTCTAAATTTTTTACTGTAGCTTCTTTGATATGTGTCCAACTTGTAAAACAAATTTTAGAGCAAAAATCTAAGCCATTTGAGAGATAAAATTAAAATTTTGAAACTTTAGGGCTTTAGTTCAAAAAAAAAATCAAAACCAGCATGTAAAGGTGGGTTGCCCCACGGTGGGCGCCATAAATGTGTGTGTGAAAATTGTACCTAATCTGTAGACACAACACTTAAATAAAACATTAGAGGTTATCAAAAATGAAATCATGCAATGAATTGAAAGCTAAACTAACTAGGCGATTTACTGCCTTCTAATATGTGCGAGTATGATGTTCTCAGATTGTTATCGAGATCAGTGACCTTGACGACACCTAAATGAAGGATTTGAATGCAAAATTGATATGAAATATGAATGCAATTAATCTATTTTTTTAGATTTTAGATGCAATAATATGAAAAATGATATGAAATCTATGATATGTAAAAACTGATATGCTATGATATGCTAAATGATCTAACAATAATATGCAATATGAAGCTAAAATGAATGTAAAAACAAGATTGATCTCACAACAATGTTGATTCGCAAGAAGCTTTGATTCTTCCAATTTATATTCTTCAGCGTGATTATGCAATTTTTGTGGATTTGAGAGATAAATTATGAAGAGCTGAAGCCTTAATTTATAGAAATCCAGGGCTTTGGAGGTGCATGGATAAAAGCCATAAATCACTTAGATTAACTCAGCTTGATTTTTGAGTTATCTGATCATGAAAGATAGTTAATTTTTAAAATTATGCAAAAGCATGCAAAAACATATTTTTAACTCAAATTAGAGTTTAGATCAGCTTTTTGAACTCCAAAAGGATGTTGAGTTCCAAAAAGTCAACACTTTGCATTGATTTTCTGATTTGGAGTTTAACTATTTTTTTTGAATGTGCATAATAATTAAGAATTAAATAAATAATTAAATGATTTACTCTCAACTTAACTGATTTTTGAAAATAAATAATTGATTTATGGGTTAGTCAATCATTTAATCAAACTTTTATTAAAAACTATATTATTAAATAATCACAACATGCTTTAATTAATTAAATAAGAATTTAATCAATTATTCATAGGATATTGGATTTATTGTCAAAATTAAATAATATAATTAATAATAGATATAATTAAATTTAATTAAATAATTAAGTGGAAAATATTAAATCTAATTAATTAAATATGAAAATATTCAATTAATCAAACTTTAGGATAAATGTGATTTATCGCCAAATAATCATTAAATTAAAGGTAATTAAGATAATTAAGAATATTGCTAAGAATATTCTCCGATGTAGAATTTAAGATAATCAATTAGATTTGATGATGTGCAGATGTGCCTTAGGTTAGGACTTCTATGTGGATTTCGTTCGATTTGAGGATGTAGGAGGTTAATGAACATATAACCCATTTTTGGGGTATTACATCTATTACCTTCAAGGCATTGTGTGAAGTGTTTGATCTCTTTTTATTTGTTTTGCTGTTGATATTCACTATGTGGTACTCCCCGTTTATGACCATTTCATGAGGAAATGTCTTGATGGCTCGTAGGATGCAAGCTAGGGCATCATACATTGTTCATGAGCTCACTGTTTAATGCTGGCATTGTTCATGAGCTCACTATTTAATATTTGGCATCATGCAAACATACATTAATACACTTACTATTTTGAATTTGAGCTCGGACATCGTGCAATGTTATTGCTATCATTGCATTCTTCTTGCTGTTGTGCACCATATATTGTTTTATACACTATTTAATTCATTGAGACCGTGAGCTTGGCATTTGTAATATATTTTCTGTTATTGGATCAATGCTACCATGTTGTCGAGTGTGTATGGGTTGACTATGCACATGCATAATTGTAGATGAGGATCAGTAATAGGGTGCCAGACATTGCTTAGATCCTCTGGATCTAACCCCATCTTTTTCTTCCTTGCAGGTTTTGGATCATACAAGAGCATATTGGATTGAACCCCAGGTGAACACTTCATTACTTCAGGCAATGTTTGGTACCTTCGTTATTTATGTTCATCCACTTATGTATGTTTGCATTCATTCATATTCTTCTAAAGTTGGCTATTAGTGACCATATAGGACCATTATTGATGTTTTTGGGTCATTTGCTGAAAAGATGTAAATAGGGACATCAATAATAAAATAGGGATATCTTAATAGGGATATATTAAGATTAATATCCTAAGTAAAAAAATTACATAGTGGCATTTAGATTAAGTACAATATGAATTCATATGCTTTTAATTATGATACACTTTTGAAATTATCACTCATTGGTCATTTGACAATTCAAGATATAAGTATCAGAATATAAACTATTGTAAAAGGAAGAAACACATATGTATCATCATTTAATATAAAATATAAATGTATCCCATAGACACATAGTTTCTATTATAACAACCATCCTCCAATCCCATGGTGTACTAGTCTCAAGGTAAGAACAATTTACTTAAGCCATCATATAAGTATCATCCTAAAGTTTAAATAAACATTGACTATGGATATACAACACTGAGCCATAATAAATTACAAAGTTTCACTGCAATTTTTATGTCCACTTACAATCATCCTACTACTTACACTGCACTTTCTATGTCCACTTATAATAATAAATTATAGAGTTTCACTGCAATTTCTATGTCCACTGCTATTAAAATATATCACTCCTCCTGTTATATAATGTATATGCATACTTGTTTAAAATGCCATACTTGTTTCTCTTAAATATTATTACCATTTCACTCAAATTTACATGACATTAAAGCAAAGCCCAAAATGTATACATACGTGTAAGTATAGGAGAAGCTGGATTCTGCAACTATTGAAAAAAACAAAACTATACCAATAACAGCTTACGAGAAACTATACTTGTGCTTACCACACCATACCTCAACATCATAATGCTTATCATTTTCAAGCTTCAACGAGGCTTCATACCATGCTATGTCCATAGATTTGTTCGCAACACTGATTTATACTAGAGGTAAACTACATGTGTCATGTAAACAACATGGTTGAATGCAATCTTTTTTATATTTTTTCAAAAGTTTTTCCACCAATACAAGTGTAAATAACGCATTGAATGTAATCTATAAACACTGCATGGTATGAAGTCTCGCTGAAGCTTGAAATATATCACTCCTCCAGTTATTGTCAAAATTAAATTCAAATATTTCTCAAAACATTTATTCTTGTAGAATTAAGATATCCTTATCTCAATAATAAAATAATCTTACATAATAGCTTTTGAATCACATTAACACACACCTATGTTCTATAGCATAGTTCATTTTAGAAGTGTATGACTTGACTATGAACATGCATAATTGTAGATGAGGATCAGTAATATGGTGCCAGACATTGCTTAGATCCTTTGGATCTAACCCCATCTTTTCCTTCCTTGCGGGTTTTGGATCATACAAGAGCATACTGGATTGAACTCTGGGTCAACACTTCATTACATTTGGCAATGTCTAGTACCTTCATTATTTATGTTCATCCACTTATGTATGTTTGCATTCATTCATATTCTTCTAAAATTTGGCTATTAATGACCATATATGAAGATTCTTGATATTTTTGGGTCATTTGATGAAAAGATGTAAATTTTTTTTAAAAGTTTATATTTTTTATTTCAATTTTTAAAATCATAAAATGAATAAAATTTAAAGATAAAAAATTAAGATAATCTTTGTCTTCACTTAAAAAAAAAACATAAAGCTCATAAAGCATGGTAAAAATATAAAGCTCATAAAGCATGGTAAAAGAGGGTCCTAACTGTGGTAAAATGGGAAAGTTGCCACCTTGCATTGCTCTTCATATGGCAGCTGCTAAGGAATTATGTTATAAAATTTCAAGGCATGAAATTTTATACTTTTTGACATCATACTTTTTTCTCCTTAGCATTGAGTTCACAATGTGGGGGAGTCGAAGAAAATATATGTACTGTTATAAAATTTCATGCCTTGAAATTTGGCATGAAATTTTATAACATAGTTCTTTAGCATTTGATCTTTATATGGCAGCCATGACTTGAGGTAGGCATTTGAGCCTTGTCTTCTCATTAACTCAATTTCATTTTGATGACATTTGTTGATTTGATGGAAAAATATGAATGTTAATACTAGCATTGTTTACATCTTTGCATTTGGAATGCTCGATGACCCACGAGCTTTAAGAGTTAGGGCATCATTGCTTTTACCTTCAAGACATTGTGTGAAGTGTTTGATCTCTCTTTATTTGTTTTGTTGTTGATATTAACTATGTGGTACTCCCCGTTTATGATCATTTCATAAGGAGATATCTTGATGGCTCGCGGGCTGCAAGCTAGGGTATCATACATTGTTCATGAGCTCACTGTTTAATACTAGCATTGTTTACATCTTTTCATTTGGAATGCTTGATGACCCGTGAGCTTTGAGAGCTAGCAAATTGTTGCTATTACCTTCAAAACATTGTGTGAAGTGTTTGATCTCTCTTTATTTGTTTTTTTATTGATATTAACTGTGGTACTCCCCGTTTATGATCATTTTATGAGGAAATGTTTTGATGGCTCGCGGGCTACAAGATAGGGCATCATACATTGTTCATGAGCTCATTGTTTAATACTGGAATTGTTTACATCTTTTCATTTGGAATGTTCAATGACCTGTGAGCTTTGAGAGATAGGGCATCATTTCTATTACCTTCAAGGCATTGTGTGAAGTGTTTGATATCTTTTTATTTGTTTTGCTGTTGATATTCACTATGTGGTACTCCTTGTTTTTGATCATTTCATGAGGAAATGCCTTGGTGGCTCACGGGCTGCAAGCTAGGGCATCATACATTATTTATGAGCTCATTGTTTAATACTGACATTGTTTACATCTTTTCATTTGGAATGCTTGATGACCTGCGAGCTTTGAGATCTAGGGCATCATTTCTATTACCTTCAAGACATTGTGTGAAGTGTTTGATCTCTCTTTATTTGTTTTGCTATTGATATTCACTATGTGGTACTCCCTCTTTATGATCATTTCATGAGGAAATGTCTTGATGGCTCACGGGCTACAAGCTAGGGCATCATACATTGTTCATGAGCTCACTGTTTAATACTGGCATTGTTTACATCTTTTCATTTGGAATGCTTGATGACCTATGAGCTTTGAGAGCTAGGGCATCATTTCTATTACCTTCAAGACATTGTGTGAAGTGTTTGATATATTTTTATTTGTTTTGCTGTTGATATTCACTATGTGGTGTAATCACCTAAAATTGGGCTAACAAAACCTAGGGCCCTATTTGCCCTTAATTTGGTATGTAACCTTAATTATGCTAATTTGATCTTTGATTATTAGTATAAATTTTCAAAATTCATTAAACCCCATCAATTTCTAAATCAAGCATTTATCACCAAGGTTCAAGCAAAAATCAAAGTTATTAACTTTAGGCCTATTTAATTAATTAAACCCCATCAAAAGTAAAGGCTAGAGTTATTAATTAAGGCAAATGCATAAATATCTCCTAAATCAAACAAACACAACAAACACAACTTAAAACAAGGAGGCTTGCACATGGATCAAGGATCAAGCCAAGATGCATCTCAACCACTCCTCATGGATGCATCTCGACCACTGATTCTCTTCCAAATCTTATAAAAGAGAACTTTCAAAAGCTTTCTTTCTTCTTCTAGCTCCTTTAGTTTTGAAAGGCTTTCTTGCTGCTTCTAGCTCCTTTAGTTTTGAAAGGCTTCTTTTGACACATTGCTAATTGCTTCCAATTTTAATGTTTAGACTCCCATTTGCTCATGGATTTGAGGCTTCATGATCCATGATTATGAACTCTCATGCTTTGGAGAATTTGTGAACTAATGCTTGGATCGATAGTTGTCTTCCATGATTTCAAGCTTTTATTAAGTAGAAAACACTTCAATTTGGGTTTTAATGGAAGCAATTAGGATTTCATGCTCTCATTTAAATTGTTTACATGCACTTTGAATCTCTCATTTTAGTGTAGATTGTCACTATTTTAAGGGTTAAATCTGAGAACAACTAACCCCTATTTCATACTCACATTAATTAGAGAGCAATAAGATGCTTTTGCTTGTTAGCATTTTCAATTGAATCCTCATTTTCCTCTAACAAGTGATGTTATTATCCTATTGAAGTGTTGTGTTGTAGGTCACAAACTCACACACACATGTGGTACTCCTCGTTTATGATTATTTCATGAGGAAATGTCTTGATGGCTCGTGGGCTGCAAGCTAGGGCATCATACATTGTTCATGAGCTCACTCTTTAATACTGGCCTTGTTCATGAGCTCACTATTTAATATCTAGCATCATGCAAACATACATTAATAGACTTACTATTTTGAATTTGAGCTCGGGCATCATGCAATGTTATTGCTGTCATTGCATGCTTGCTACTGTTGTGCACCATATATTGTTTTATACAATGTTTATTTCATTGAGACTGTGAGCTTGACATTTGTAATGTATTTTATATTATTGGATCAATGCTACCATGTTGTTTAGTCTGTGTAAGACTTGCAAGGTTTTACCCAAAAATTTATTAGTAATAAAATAGGGACATCAAATAGGGACATCAGTAATAAAATAATACACTTACTATTTTGAATTTGAGCTCAGGCATCATGCAATGTTATTGTTGTCATTGCATGTTTGTTGTTGTTGTGCACCATAATAGCAACAAGAATGCAATATTATAAAATTTTGGGATTAAATTGATGAGTTTGTATACTTTTTCCATTTTAAATTAACCTATGACTTCAAAGAAGGAATTATGAAATATAGTTGTAGGTGGTTATCTCTTCTATAATGATGGAGGAGTCAAAGGTAATGATCAATGAGGTTGCTGCTATTAAATCATACATATATTAATACACTTACTATTTTGAATTTGAGCTCGGACATCATATATTGTTTTATACACTATTTATTTCATGGAGACCATGAGATTGACATTTGTAATGTATTTCTTGTTATTGGATTAATATTGCCATGTTGTTGAGGTTGTAGATGTCCTTTTACTAATCTTGTATAAACAACATATATACCATGTTGACTCCCAACCCATGAGGTGTTTCTTGATAACACATTTGACATCATATTTTTTGCTCCATTTTGGTCTTGATTTACTCACTGCATGCATATGTTTCTTGAGTGCACATGTTCTATCGCATAGTTCATTTTAGAAGTGTATGGCTTGACTATGCACATGCATAATTATAGATGAGGATCAGTAATAGGGTGCCAAGCATTGCTTAGATCCTTTGGATCTAACCCCATCTTTTCCTTCCTTGCAGGTTTTGGATCATACAAGAGCATACTGGATTGAACCCTGGGTCAACACTTCATTACTTCAGGCAATGTTTGGCACCTTCATTATTTATGTTCATTCACTTATATATGTTTGCATTCATTCATATTCTTCTGAAAGTTGGCTATTAGTGACCATATAAGACCATTCTTGATGTTTTTGGGTCATTTGATGAAAATATTTAAATAGGGACATCAACAATAAAATAGGGATATCTTAATATTTATGAGCTCAATTTTAAAATAATAAGTGTATTATTTTATTACTGATGTCCCTATTTGATGTCCCTATTTTATTATTGATGTCCCTATTTTGAAGTGTTTGTTCATTTCTATTACCTTCAGGGCATTGTGCGAAGTGTTTGATCTCTCTTTATTTATTTTCTTGTGCATATACCTTCTTTGATCAACTCTAATATGCACAGGTGATGAACATTCATATTTTCCTAAGCAGTACTGTGAGCTTTCCTTCGAACACATGTACTATTGTGAAAATAATCACAAGTCCATTTGTTGGAGGAAAGCTCACAGTACACATGTCTAGATGTCTGCATATTTTTCACCTGTTTATATACCAAATGATGAATGCTTAATTGTTGTAATGAAAAAGAATTAGAACCGTCCATATAGGACCTTCATTATTTATGTTCATCCACTTATGTATGTTTGCATTCATTTATATTCTTCTGAAAGTTGGCTATTAGTGACCATATAAGACCATTCTTGATATTTTTGGGTCATTTGATGAAAATATGTAAATAAGGACATCAGTAATAAAATAGGGATTGTTGTCATTGCATGCTTGCTGCTGTTGTGCACCATATATTATTTTATACATTATTTATTTCATTGAGACTGTGAGCTTGGTTTTTCTTTCATAAGTGTATGGCTTGACTATGCACATGCATAATTGTAGATGAAGATCAATAATAGGATGCCATTCATTGCTTAGATATTTTTTTATCTAACCCCATCTTTTTTTTTTTTTCAGGTTCTGGATCACACAGGGGCACACTAGATTCATACTGGGGTAAAAAATTTATCACTTCAGGCAATGTCTAACACCCTTATTATTTATGTTCATCCTCTTATGTATGTCTGTACTCTTGCATTTTCTTCTGAAAGTTATTTTCCTTGTATAGTATATACAAGTTATTTTTCATATATATACATGTAATCTTTAGATGCAAATTTTTTTTTCCTTTACATGTATCTTTGCATGAAATGAACACAAATTAAACAAGATCATCTAATAATGCAAACTAGGGTACTGTAGTCACTCATCTAGTAATCAATTCCCCAAACCATTACTAAGGATTGAACATAAGTCTAAGTCTCCAAACCTTTTGTTCTATGTGTATAAAACAATATATGGTGCACAACAACAACAAGAATGCAATGACATCAATAACATTGCATGATGCCCGAGCTCAAATTCAAAACAGTAAGTGTATTAATGTATGATCTAATAGAAACAACCTTATTTATTGTTATCTTTCACTCCTCCATCATTATAGAAGAGATAACTACCTACAACTAAGGCATCATGCATTGTTTATGAGCTCATTGTTTGAGCACCTCATGTCCCTATTTGATTGGTCAGTGCTCAAACAATGAGCTCATAAATAATACATGATGCCCTAGCTTGCAGCCCACAAGCCATCAAGACATTTCCTCATGAAATGATCATAAATGGGGAGTACCACATAGTGAATATCAACAACAAAATAAATAAAGAGAGATCAAACACTTCACACAATATAAGTTGTTTTATAAGATTTTATTAAGACTGAATATATTGTTTATGAGCTCACTATTTGAGCACCTCATGTCCCTATTTGATTGGTCGATGCTCAAATAGTGAGCTCATAAATAATGCATGATGCCCTAACTTGCAGCCCGCAAGCCATCAAGACATTTCCTCATGCAATGATCATAAACAGAGGGTACCACATAGTGAATATCAACAAAAAAACAAATAAAGAGAGATCAAACACTTCATACAATATATGTTGTTTTATAAGATTTTATTAAGACTAAATATATTGTTTATGAGCTCACTGTTTGAGCACCTCATGTCCCTATTTGATTGGCCGGTGCTCAAACAGTGAGCTCATAAATAATGCATGATGCCCTAGCTTGCAGCTTGCATGCCATCAAGACATTTCCTCATGAAATGATCATAAACGGGAGGTACCACATAGTGAATATCAACAACAAAACAAATAAAGAGAGATAAAACACTTCACACAATATATGTTGTTTTATAAGATTTTATTAAGACTAAATATATTGTTTATGAGCTCACTATTTAAGCACCTCATGTCCCTATTTGATTGGCCGGTGCTTAAACAGTGAGCTCATAAATAATGCATGATGCCCTAGCTTGCAGCCTGCAAGCCATCAAGATATGTCCTCATGAAATGATCATAAACGGGGAGTACCACATAGTGAATATCAATAACAAAATAAATAAAGAGAGATCAAACACCCATTTGGTTATAAACAAAAACAAAGAAAAAGAAAGTGTCATTTGCAATTTTTGTGAATTTGAATAGCTGCCATGAAGATGACATTGCAATTTTGTGTGGCGCGAAGAGGGCATTTGAGTTTGGCATGCGCGAAGAGGCTAACACCGTGTGGGAAGAGGGCACTGGCACTTGAGGTAGGCATTCGAGCTTTGTCTTCTCATTAACTCAATTTCATTATGATGGCATTTGTTGATTTAATGACACAATATGATTGTTTACATCTTACTATTTGGAATGCTCGATGACTCACGAGCTTTGAGAGCTAGGGCATCATTGCTATTACCTTAAAGACATTATGTGAAGTGTTTGATCTCTTTTTATTTGTTTTTCTGTTGATATTCACTATGTGGTACTCCCCGTTTATGATCATTTCATGAGGAAATATCTTGATGACTCGTGGGCTACAAGATAGGGAATCATACATTGTTCATGAGCTCACTGTTTAATATTGACATTGTTTACATCTTTTCATTTAGAATGCTTGATGAACTATGATTTTTGAGAGCTAGGACATCATTTCTATTACCTTCAAGGCATTGTGTGAAGTGTTTGATCTCTCTTTATTTGTTTTGTTGTTGATATTCACTATGTGGTACTCCCCATTTATGATCATTTCATGAGAAAATGTCTTGATGGCTCGCGGGCTGCAAGCTAGGGCATCATACATTGTTCATGTAATATCTGGCATCATGCAAACATACATTAATACACTTACTATTTTGAATTTGATCTTCGGTATCATGTAATGTTATTGCTAGCATTGCATGCTTTCTGTTGTTGTGCACCATATATTGTTTTATACACTGTTTATTTCATTGAGACCGTGAGCTTGGCATTTGTAATGTACTTTCTATTATTGGATCAATGCTACCATGTTGTTGAGTTTGTGTATGGCTTGAATATGCACATGCATAATTATAGATGAGGATTAGTAATAGGGTGTCAGGCATTGCTTAGATCCTTTGGATCTAACCCCATCTTTTCCTTTCTTGCAAGTTTTGGATCATACAAGAGCATACTGGATTGAACCTTGGGTCAACACTTCATTACTTCATTTAGATTAATATTATAAGTAAAAACATTACACAGTGGCATTCAGATTAAGTACAATATGAATTCACATGCTTTTAGTTATGATACACTTTTGAAATTATCACTCATTGGTCATTTGAAAATTCAAGATATAAGATCAAAATATAAATTGTTGTAAAAGGAAGAAACACATATGTATCATCATTTAATACTGGCATTGTTCATGAGCTCAGTGTTTAATATTTGGCCAGGCCATGTAAATGGTACTAGACCAACCCAATCAGCCCAACAAAATGTGTCATGTTTATCTTTTTCAAATACACTCGTTCACCATTTTGTTCTTGTTCTTCACACAAATATTGCATCAAAAGTAATTGTAAACAATGATTCAAAGAAAAAAATAAAATACAATAGATCAGATCCCAAAAGAATATAGTCAATTACAATAGCTCACAGTCTCAATGAAATAAACAGTGTATAAAATAATATATGGTGCACAAAAACAACAAGCATGCAATGATAATAATAACATTGCATGATGCCCGAGCTCAAATTCAAAATAGTAAGTGTATTAATGTATGATCTAATAGCAAAAACCTCATTGATCATTATCTTTTAGTCCTCCATAATTATAGAATTAGAATACCCTATAGGAGTAGTAGTTGTAACTGGTACATGGCTTAGATGGTATGCGATCAAGAACCCTAGGTTGTGGTTGTTCGAGGATTGGGAGACACATAGAAAGATTTTTCATTATTCAAACCTCGTCATTACATCAAATGTCCACTTGATCAGATATGGGGGAAGACCACATAATAAATTTTTTTGAAAATTTCGTGAGTCAGACCACGAGGCAATACTTGAGACAATCAAGGGTAGGACAGATCCAATTGGTTCATTGGACTAAATGGAGATACAAAATATTGTAATGTCAAATTTATATAGCACTGTAAATTGGGTGGACTGTAAATTTGTTCATGCATTACCCCGTATGTATAATGAGAAGTTTTTAAGATTTAATGACAACCTTTCTCTTCTATTTTTTGGGGCAATACTGGAGGTTTTCTCTGCTCAGCTCTTTCCTCCGGTCCTCCTAATGAGCATAGAGAGAGGCCAGAGAATCTTACAAGCCTAAAATGTCGGTATACACTATATGACCTCATAATTACTAAGCCAAAGAGGTTTTCTAATTTGAAAGAATTAGTAGCCTTTAGGGCCATTTTCTTTTCTGTTGTGTTAACAGGACGTCTGCTAGAAAAATTATGATTGCGCATCCCTCTGCTCATCTCTTCAATTTTTGTTTTCATAGATTTCACCATCTGACATTCCCTTTTGGTAAGAGATGGATGGAAATGTTCATGAATCTCAGAAGAATGGCCTGCATACAAATAATTATGAGGCCATATAGTGTATACTGACATTTTAGGCTTGTAAGATTCCCTAGTGTCTCTCTATGCTCATTAGGAGCACCAGAGGAAAGAGCTGAGCAGAGAAAACCTTTGGCATTGCCCTAAAAAATAGAAGAGAAAGGTTATCATTAAATCTTACAAACTTCTCGTTATACATACGAGGTAATTCATGAGCAATTTACAGTCCACCCAATTTACAGTGCTATATAAATTTGACATTACAATATTTTGTATCTCCATTTAGTCCAATGAACCAATTGGATCTGCCCTACCCTTGATTGTCTCAAGTATTGCCTCATGGTCTGACTCACGAAACTTCCAAAGAGTTTTATTATGTGGTCTTCCCCATATCTGATCAAGTGGACATTTAATGTAACGACGAGGTTTGAGTAATGAAGAATCTGTTAGAATAACTGAGAGGGGGGTGAATAAGTTATCCAGTGTCCCACAAGAAAATGTATAATCCAAAACAAATACTTCAACTTCTGCTACTCGGTAAACATAAAATACTTTCACTGTCTATGCTTTTACCGATTATCAGTCTAAAACTTATAGTACAGACTTAGTTACCGATCAAATCTAACATGTAACATGCAAAGTATGATAACAAACAAATATCATAATCAACACATAACATAAGAGATTTAACGTGGAACCCCTGTGAAGGGAAAAACCACTTGGGACCGACAACCCAAAAATATTCACTCTTCTGAAGTGAGGTTGGTGAAGACCCAACCTTGTTAAAGGTTTACAAACACACTATTAGGTGTGACCTTGTTAGAGGTTTTTAGACTGACCGTTATCGTCCAACCAGCATTCACTATGGGGTTGATAGGATAACAATGTTCATTATATGAATGATACATAATAAGAGTTTATAGTCCACTCAATTAAGAGATTTAACTGTGTACAATGGTTAAATATGTAACAGTAGATGATTTTCCTTAATACAACTTCAATTACAGATTACAGATCAATATTCAGCTCATACAAATCCTTCTGATCAATATAACACTTTAGATTCAACAATGTATCAACTTACTATCCATTGGTAATTATTCTCTATCGCTTAGTAATTGCTCCATAGCTCAGTTCTTACTAACCAGTATGATCAGAATGCATGAAAACTTGTTCACATGATAATCTTGCAGTATCTTCTTCTTCCGGCAATATTTCATTATGAAATCATCAGTCTCTTATATAGACAAGTAAACTATTTTCTTCTCCTCCATTAGATTTTGCCACTTAATCATCTTCATTGATTTTTCTACTTAAAGCTTCCTCAGTTGATGTGTCAATACCATGTTTCAATCTACTCCATTATATCTTCCTTTAATTATGTTAGCCGTCGATCTTCATAACAAACATTATCTATTACCTCGATTTCATACACTTTCCATCTCATCAATCTTATCAGCTAAACAGATCATTTAATTCCTTTCTATTTTGCTCGGTTAACAAAGAAATGCGTCAGTGAACACATGCTCATTTAACACTGTGCTCAGTATACACTACACTTCGTCGGTGTATACTGAAATGCTTCATTTACCGAAAACACTGCTTTGTGTCTTTCAGCTCTATTCTTCATCATAAATGAATGCAACATAATAAAGTCAATATCATAAGGTCATAGACTCATCAACAAGTTACTCAATGTGTTCCTTATCCTCATCTGACATATACATATTCCTCATGTAGATATTTTTGTTCTTCATCTCTTTCACCTTTCTTTAGATGTTTTGGTATAGTAACTTACAAGATAAGTGTTGTCAAACTAGTTGACATCAATGACAACATAATACTAATTTAATCATATTACATATCTAATCATCAACTCCTCAATGATCTTTAATCATAGATTCTTCAATTAGGTTCCAAATCAGTTGTAGTTCATCAATCTCTCCCTTTGGCATTGATGGAAACTTTAAGTAATATGAAATGTACCATACACATACCAAACATGTATTCTAACACTTTGTAAACAAATGCTGTAAGTTGAATAGACTTAATATGTTTAATCACTATGTTACTAAACAAAATTACATAATACAACTTTACCATTTTGTAGATGTGCTTAGTTCAGTTCTCTTGTTCCTACTTCTATTCTCAGTAACTGATCTTCAATACTCTGTTCCTTTCAGATTATCTCTCCCTCAAATAGTTCTCATCGATGCATGTTTATCTTTCCCTTTCATATTATTTATCTCTCCCTTTGACAACAATGCTAAAGAAACAAATAAACAAACAACTCTTTAGTAGCTAAGTAACTCTCTGTAGTCCAATACATTCTCTGTATCTCTGTATACTGATATCCCAATTTGTTTTAGTTCTCCAAACTTAATTACAACCTTGAACATGATCCAAAGTGTGAACTATGTTGCATCAACATGAATGATCTTCTGATAAGATTAGGCTGATGCAACATCCAGATCACCTTAATGACCGATAGATAGGGGATGGACCCTAAGTCTAGTTCTCAAGTATTCAAATGTATCCTTCAGTAGAGGCTTTGTAAAGATATCTGCAAGTTGTTCCTTAGATGTAAAAAATTCTAACTTCACTTGCTTCTCTTGCACTTGTTCTCTTAAGTAGTTATACTTAATAGATATATGCTTTGTCTTAGAGTGCATCATTGGATTCTTTGAAATATTAATGGCACTAGTATTGTCACAGTATATAATCACCAGGTCAATGATTACCTTATTCATTCTTTCCAACACTTGCTTAATGTATGCAATGTTTGAGAAATTAGTAGCAATAGTAACATACTCTTCTTCAGCTATAGACTAAGAAATACAAGCTTTCTTTTTACTTGTCCAAGTAACAAGTCTTTCACCAAAGAAAAATGCTCCTCCAGTGGTGCTTTTTCTATCATCCATATTTCCAGCCCAATCAACATCGGTGTAAACCTTCAGTTCAAACTTCCCTTCCTTAGGATATCATATGCCATAATCCTCTATCTTTTTCAGGTATCTTAAGATTCTTTTAGTGGCAATCATGTATGATTCTCTAGGATTAGCAAAAAATCTAGCAATAATTCCCACAACATGTGCTATATCTGGTCTATTGTGAACTACATACATTAACTTACCAATCATGGATCGGTAAAGTGTTTGATTTACCTCTGTAGTTTCATCCTTCTTTGTGAGTTTACATCCAGTAGCCATCGGTGTTCCCACAGGTTTAACATCTTCCGTGCCAAATGTCTTCAATACTTCCTTTATGTATTTAGATTGTGTGATGAATATCCCATCGCTCTGCTGAATCACTTGTAGTCCTAGAAAGAACTTAATCTCTTTGAACATAGACATTTCATCAACAAAGGCTTTACATATATGATCTTGTCCTCCAAAAATAATATCATCCACAAATATCTCAGCAATAATAATAGTATCATTAGTATCACCTTTCATATACAGATTGCTATTTTCACTTGTTCTAACAAATCCAATACTTAACAAGTATGCAGTCTTTCATACCAGGCTCTTGGTGCTTGCTTTAAACCATACAAAGCTTTATGTAATCTACATACCATGTCTTTGTTGTTTGGATCCACGAATCCTTCAGGTTGTTCTTGTATGCACCCTAAAATGGTCGCCTAGACTTTGGGTCCCCATTCAACAATTTATCAAATCTCTGAATCAATATTTTCAAAAATCATTATTTTTCAAATTATATCAATTTCCTTGATCAAATCCTATTCTATCATTTATTCGATTATTTTCTATCGGCTAACCATTTTATCCTAAGTCTTTATTTATTTAAAAAGAATTTCCTCTCCTTTTATTAAATAAAAAGCCCCACTTTTCCTCTTATCCTAAGTTGCACAAATAAAATATTATTCTTATTTTATAAAAAGAAAAAAAGGCCTTTTTGTCTTATATGGGACACAAAAGTCAACTCTTATTTTTTCATTGGAGGAGATTTGTGCATATGGATTGTTCCTCTTTCAAGCTCCACCCTTGATTAAATCTTTTGCCTCTTAATCCCCATGATCCATTCCTTTTCAATTTTTTTAAAAAGGAGAGCTCTCTTCTCATTTTAGAATCCCACTTTTGAATACTAATCTTATGTTACAGGATTTCTTGGAGACTTTGGAGCTTTTGGAGATAATCTTGGATTCTAGCTTTCATTATTGCATCATAGCTTCATGTTTATGCTTTCTTAGCTTAGTTTCTTTTATGCTATAGATTAGTTCACATAGCTTAATTAGCAAGGTCTTGTAATACTTTCATTTCCATAGCTTAGCTTGCATCTTCATTTTTAGCATTGCATTGCATTCTCATCTTGATTCTTGAGGATATTGGCATTCTTGCCCTTGTCTCATTGAATTTTCCATTGTGTGGTTTACTAGCAAGGTTATAGGCTTAATAGCTCTAGCTGAGAGCATTCTTAATATCCTTGTGACTCAATGCTTAGGGAGCTCTAGGTTGATTTCTCAAGGTTTCTAATCCATGAATTCTCTTGGAAGTAATGACTTAGAGAAGTGCATAATTTGAGTGTACATTTTTGGCACCCACCGTGGGGTAGAACACTCTTGTTTTGTCCTTCTTTTCATGCATTTCTGTTAATTTTTCATCATCATTTAGCTTGCTATTTTGACTCTTTGGTTTTTTTTTGACAGATTATCATACGACAGTTTTCTAGAATCGTACGACAATATTTTGTATACTAGTGCGATAATTTACCAGTTAAAGTATCATACTCCTTTGCAGGTTTTTGTTGCACGACCATACATAACTCTATCACCTAAGCATAGTGTGAAGTATCATCTAGAAAGAAAATATCACACCACTATACTATAAAGTATCATGCGAGAATTTTGGCAACTGAACTATCGCACAGGCCTAGCAGTGGCTGATTTTGGTCATTTCTTTACAAGATTTGATTTGGTTGTTTCATATTTTTGATTTGCTATGGTAGAACAAAGGTTTATTTGTAGATTATTATTGGTTTTGATGTGCTAACTCATTGTGGGGCTAACAATTTGTGCTTGTAGGTGCTCTTATTGCTTGAATATTTTCCAAAAGAACGCATGTCAAAGCTCCAAATGCAAAAGGGCTACTAATTGTTTTTGCAGGGCTGCCCAAAGCATAAAAACCAATTAAGTGCTTGTTTATTGCTTTCATTTCAAGTGTGACATATACTAGTTGTTTCATTTCATTAGGCACTTAATATCTTGTTGTAGGAATCTTTTGGTGGTAGGAGAGTATGCTCTTCACCCTTGTGGTGAAACAGAAATCTTGACCCATCTTTGGATTTTGAAGGCAAGAGGATAATTGAACCTTTTCTTGGTGTGTTTGGGAGAAATTTTTGAGCTAGGAGAGTATGCTCTTCACCCTTGAGGTGAACCAGAAATCTTGAACCTCAAAGATTGATCCACTCTTTGTTTAGTTTTAGAATCTTTTAGTGGGCTTGGTCTTGAGCAATCAAGAGAAACGACCCAAGTGGGGACAAAATTTTCACCGGCTATTCTGACCCACTATAAACTCAAGGCTATCAAGGACACAAAACCTTGGTAGACATAGTACTTGTCTTCATTTGGTGTGAGTACTTGTGGGATTGTGACCATGAGGAAAGTGCTAGACAAGAATGCTTAAGGTACTCTTGTGGCCGCGAGGTCTGTTACTTGCCGCAAGGTAAGGAGTTCCTTTGGGGAGCAAGAGGGGTATTACGAATGGAAGCCCTTACTAAGAACCATAGATAGAAGCCACCTTATTTTCCCACTTAGCATCTTGGTGCAAGGATTGATCCAAGTGGACTAACCTGGATCACCCCAAGATTGCTCACCATCTGTGTTCCTTTGGTCATGTCATTGGCACTTCCATGACAAAGCCAACATCTATTGTGGGCAACCACTTTGTGTGAGGTAATGGGACATCAAGTGTGGGCCAAGTTGTTAAGTATTGAGCCTTTGTCTTTTTAGGTTAGTAAGTGCTTGAAGTGTTCTCGCTATGATCTACTCATGTAAATATTCTCAAACATCAAACATCACGGTAGTACTCATAGGATTTTTTTTTGCTTTGATATCACAATTGCTTGTCTTGGGAAGGTTTATTTTGCCCTTGTGAAAGTGTTTTAAGACATGTTTGATCACCTACTATTTGAAAACATGTCTGATTACTGCTATTATTGTGCTTGAAATCAAAAAATCCAACCATTAGATTGCAACTTTAGAAAAATTACCTTCAAAAATAGAGATTTAGGCTCTCACTAGTCAAGAGTCGTACGATACTGAAAATTCATCACACACTGGTCTAAGAATTGTTGCGCGATACTTCATCCTTGATTTTGTATCCCCCTATTTGCCTAGATTTTATTGCAGTGGCTACTTGGAAATTGTCACCTAACCTCTGTCAAAAATATCACCCTAGAAGATTGTATCGCACCAGTTGCCTAGAAACTATCGCACAGAGTCTTTTGCTATCCTACTGATTATGTCACTTTCAGTTATCCCGGGTTGACTAGATTTTAGTAGGTTACATACTTTGCCATTGGAAGCCTATTTTTACCTTAGGTTCTTGTATTTAGACATCTTGAGTTAGTAATTTTTGATTTCACCAACAATCTTGCTTGTCATTGATAAGTTAGGAATCATCCTTGTTGAGAAGATTCACCTTTAGACTCTTTGATTGCACACTTGGAGAGTTTTAGTACTCTTTTGTCAAAATTCACTTCCATATAAATTCAATTTCAATCAAAAATATATTTTGGGTAAATCACCCTCCTGATCCATATGTGTTAGGATACTTATCCTTTTATTATGCACCTCTGTGGCAGTGTTGGTTTATACCTCTTGTCAGCTTTCTATCTAACCATCTCTCTTTTGGACAATTGAATGCTTTCACTATCCTAGTTTGACATCAATGTTTCTTAGGTTCATTTTATCACCAAGGGTCTTTTATTTCATATTGGTTATGAAAAGATATCAAGTGAACCAAGGAAAATGACCTCAAGTAGTTTTTGAACAATTACCTTTAGTCCAAACTCACCAAAAGTGAAAGGGGAAAGAACCCATCTTTGATCAATCTCCTAGGAATACTGAAGAAGTTTGGTTTGAACTTAAGAGAAGTCTTAGTGAGTTGAGTACCTCCTTAGCACCTTCTCAATTAGATATGGACATGAGTTACACCATGAATAGAAAAGAGAGGGAAGAAATGGATCAAAATCTTGATGATATATTTCAGAGACATAGAGATAATATGTCATTTGGTGATTCCTCTCATGAAAGTCAACCAGGGTCACCTCCCATCAATACTAGATACCTAGATGCACATCAAAGAGCTGAAAGGTATTATAGATGAGCTCACCAAGATGAACAGTCACAACATGAAGACCAAAACAACCAACCTTGTGATGCTCATGTGAATGCAGCTTTTACTAATGACTTGTTCAAATGTTTGAGACCCAATTCACCACTCCAAATGACCTCAAGGTATACAAGTGAAAGGATAAAGAGAATTGAGAATGAAAAATAGGCCTTCTTGGATGAACAATCTACAAAAGAAGAAAAAATTAGACTCCTAGAGTCTGAAAGGCAAGCCTTGTTGG
This sequence comes from Chamaecyparis obtusa, assembly GCA_027943335.1. Taxonomy (NCBI): domain Eukaryota; kingdom Viridiplantae; phylum Streptophyta; class Pinopsida; order Cupressales; family Cupressaceae; genus Chamaecyparis; species Chamaecyparis obtusa. Next base: position 2,363,473 of record BSBK01003313.1, read on the forward strand.
ACATAGAGAGAAGAGCTGCACAAGAAGAACAAGATAGGCTTTTAGCCCAATAGCTCAATGCACAATTCAACAACAAGGGTATCAACAGTGGAAACAACTCCCCACCATCTAATCCCTCAGGAACCCCATAAGGTAGAAGGCGTTCAAGATCATCCTCAAGATCTCCTAGTCCTAGAGGAAGAAGGACTTCACAACACGCTCACTATAGGAGACAAATGACTCCTAGGAACTCAAGGAAACCCTCCCAATGAGCTCATCATGGCTCTCAACATGGAGGTAGTAGTACAAGTTTTGATGCTCAAGACTTTATGAGGATGCAACAAGAGCCATTTTTCCAACAATACATGGAGAAATATGTTAATAAAAATAAGGATAAGTTCCTAGAGAGCTTGATTAACAAGGGTGTGAGAGTCCCATACAACTTTGATGTGGATAGAAAAATTAAGAAACAAAGCCCATCACAAGAAGAGGAAATCAAGCAAATGAAAAAAATGATGGAGAAAATGATGGCACCCAAGAGTTCTTTTAACCTTGATTCTATTTGTCCTAATCCTTTCGATAGGAGTGTAAGTATGAAGGACTTTCCTAGGAAAGTTGAAATTCCCCAATATGACAAATATGATGGCAACGATGATCCACATGATCATGTGCGTCAGTTCTACATCATGAGTTTTAAATTTCACCAAGATGACTCTGATCTTATGAGATTTTTTCCAAGGAGTCTCAAGGGTCAAGCAATGGAGTGGTTTACCAACATAACCCCTCCCATCAAAACTTTCAAAGAACTTGTCCATAGATTTGTTCAACATTTTGCATACAACTTGTCAAGATCAGTCACTATGCTAGACTTGTGCAATTTGAAACAGAATCAAGGGGAATCTTTGTTACCTTCTTACAAAGATGGAGACGACTGTGCTCTCTCTATTCTAGGAAAATTCCTGAGCATGAAAGGATTGATATCATTGTTGGCAACTTGGTGCTTGAAATACAGTATGAGGTTCGGAAGGTGGTCTTTGATTCCTTTGACACTATGATTGAAACTGCATGTGGAATTGAAGATTTCTTGAAAGAACAAGGTATTTTGACTAAACATAGCAATAACAACAATAGTCATAATAATAACTCTCATAAGGACAAAGGCAAGAACTCACACTGGAACAAGAATAAACAAGTAGTCAACGGCGGTGTTGTGGACTCTTCTCAACCAAAGGATCAAGGTGTCCTTCATTTATCTAGTGTAGTTCAAGCCATGAAGCTCAATACATCCTCCAACCAACAAGAGCATAAACCAACATATCAAGATAAGCCCAAAAAGGAGAAGCAACAATTTTTTCAACTTGGTGACTCATATGAGGATGTTTTCAAGACGCTCATTGCTAACAACCTTGCACAACCTCAAGATCTAGTGAATTTATGCATACCTGAAGTCAAACCACATTGGTGGAATGAAAAGGCTTTTTGTAAATTCCACAATGGTATTGGACATGACATTGAACATTGTTAGAAGCTTAAGCATATAATATAGGATCTAATTGAGAGGGGAAAACTTCAAATTAATGGGTTGAACACCAATGTAGACCATAAGGCATTCAAGGGGCCTTTACCTAAATATGAAAAGGGGGAAACCTCTAAAACTAAGAATGGTAAGGCTAAAATCAACTAAACCTACATGTTTATAGAAAATGTTGTCAATATGCTCAAAGTTGTGGATGAAAGTGTCAACATGATAAGGAACAAGGATCCTTATGGTTATGATGTGGGCTCTCCTCCTATATTTGATGAAGAACCTGTGGTAGTGCTAAGGGGTCCTCACTCTCAAAGGTCATCCCAAGCTCTTAACGCTGTCACAAGAAGTCAAAGTCAAGGTCCTATGGTTATTAGAGGTCCTAGTTCCAACCAGTCTACCAAACCCAAGGAAGTGACATCCAAGAATGTCACCACCAAATCAATTGTGAATCCCAAGCTGAACTACAACCTTGTTGATCAATTACGGAGAACGCCAGCTTAGATTTCAATCTTTGAGCTTTTAGAGTTGTCTCCAAGACATAAACAAATCCTTGAGGATGCTTTGTGTACATCAAATGTCCCTAACAACATAGATGACAACCAATTCCAAAATATGGTTAACCATCTTGCTAGCCCACATTACCTAACATTTTTAGAAGAAGACGACAAAGGTTTGAGCCATTCGCATAATCTTTCCCTTCACATTGAGGTCATGATCCATAAAACTCGTGCCAGGCGTGTGTTGATAGATGGGGGTGCTGGACTCAACATTTGTTCTTTGAGTCTGGTGAAGATACGGGGTTATTCTGAGCAAGTTATTGATACCTAGAAGAAAATTACCATTAAGGCCTATGATGAGGCAGAAAGAAGCTCCAAGGGCCTAGCCATTCTTCCTATTAGAATTGGTCCTGTTGAAAAGGACATTTTGTTCCAAATTGTCGATGCTAGTCCTCTAGCATATAACATCCTACTTGGTAGACCATGGATCCATGACATGCAGGCAGTGTCATCTACTTACCATTAATGTGTTAAGTTTCCCTATAATGGAGTCAAAGTCTATATATGCGGGGATAGCACATTATCTGTAAATGCAATTTCAGCAGGGACTCATGTTCCTCTCAATAGAGAAGCAAAAAATTTTGATGCAACTCTAGAATAGTGCAAGAATAAGTTCAAGTCCATAGACCTTGGTATGGGAGGATATCAACTTGACTCCTTTACAAAACTACTAGTCTCACCTAGGTCTTATGGAAAACCTTCACAAGAAATGCGACCTTCATCTTCGGCCATGACTTTGTTTGGAACATTTGTAGAGTCCTTAGTGCCTATCCAGGATGAAAAAGAGGAGGTAGATGTCAAAGACTGGATCTATAGAGAAGAAAAATACATGCATAATGAAAACTTCTCTCCCTCTCCTCAGACTTATGGAAGAGGGTATACTCTTGTTAGAAATATGGGCTATCTAGGACATGGTCCTCTTAGTCATAGACTTGATGCTAGAGCTGAACCTCTCAATCATGCTCTTTTTGGTTGTAGGTCTAACAAAATGGTTTGCCTAGGTTTCAAAAATCATAACAAAAGCACTGTTCCTATCCTTGGAGAGACAGATAGTGGGGATGAAATAAAGTACATGCTCAATTTGGCAAACCAACAGGACATGTGTGAAGATTGAGTTCCTTCCACCAATCTCCTTTGGGGAGATTCAGACAATCCAGTTGCTCATACAACAGTTTCACACATAGAACAAGAGGAGTTAGATGCAAAAGATCCTATTACAACACATGTTACCCTTGGTAACATTAGAGCCTCTACCTCAAGGCATCATAAACATGCATGGTGTAAACATCCTAGTCAAGATTTAGATACAGATTCACATGAATATGAATGGGAGTCTCTCTCAGATTCCTCTATAGTTGACATGGACATTGATGTTGTCCATACATATAGTTCCCAACCTAAGGTAGCTAATGAGTCAAGTGTAGGATTAGAGGATTTGAATCCACAAGTCGCTTTAGTGGATGATGCTTCACTTGGTAGGATAAATCCTGATTTGGGTACCTTAGAGCGATACTTGACAGACCCAAACTTTGCAATCACCAAAGATGACGCCATTTGTATCAACAACATTGAACCCATCATTGATCTACCCTTTTCTCACCCCCACCTAATTGATTGGTCTCAACACTATCATGTGCCTCAACTCTTAAATTTCTAGAATGACTATGAGATAGCTTGTTACCTAAATGCCCTTGAGCCTGTAGTCTCTTCCACCAGCGAACCAACTACAAGCATGACAGAACCAAATATCAAGTACCTTAGTCACAAAATAAAAAGAAAAGAAAAAAAGAATAATGGTTCTGATGGTGAAAACCACTATGTGGCGGTATCAGAACCCAAAAAAATAAAAATAAAGGACGTATCCAAGGGTGAAAACCTCTCTGAGGCACCTAAGGATGAGGTTTTTGATCATCTTCCAAGCTATTTTCAAGATAGATCATCAGTGCTTGTTGAGCCTACACAACTAGTTAATTTGAATACAAAAGAGACTCCACAAATTGTGCATTTGGCTCAATCTCTATCAACATAGGAAAAAGAAGCATATACCAAGTTCCTACAGAGAAAGAAGATTAATTTTGCTTGGACTTACTCAGACATGCTAGGGTTGGACACTAATCTCATTATTCATCATTTGTCCATAGCTCCAGGTATCAAACCAGCTAAAAAAAAGCTGAGGAAAATGCACCCTCACATAGCTCTTCTAATGAAAGCTAAATTAGAAAAAATCCTAAGTGTAGGATTTATAAGAGCTATTGATTATGCCGAATGGATTTCAAATATTATCCCAGTTTCTAAACATGAAAGGTCCATTTGTATCTGTACAAATTTCAAAGATCTTAACAGAGCATGCCCAAAGGATGATTTTCCACTCCCTAACATAGACATGATAGTGGACATGACTATGGGGTATGAGATCTATTCCTTAATGGATGGTTTTTTTGGGTATAATCAAATCGAGATAGCTCCTGAAGACCAGGAAAAGACTACATTCACTTGTGCATGGGGTACTTATTGCTGGAATGTTATGCCATTTGGATTGAAAAATGCAGGAGCTACATACCAAAGAGCTATGACAACCATATTCCATGACATGATGCATAAGAATATGGAAGATTATGTGGATGATACCTTGGAAAAATCTAAAAAAAGGGATACACACCTAGGTGATTTGGAAGTCATTCTAGATTGTATGGAATAGTTTCAACTGAGATTAAATCTAAAGAAGTGTGCATTTGGGGTTACCTCAAGAAATTTTTTAAGATTTATCATTTCAGCCAAAGGAATAGAAGTGGACCCAGAGAAAGTACAAGCAATCTTGGATATGCCGCCTCCCAAAAATATTGGCCAAATGAGGGGTCTTCAAGGATGCCTTCAATCTATAAGGAGGTTCATTTCACAACTAGCAGATAGAGCTCAACCCTTCAATAAGACATTGCATAAAGGGGTTAAATGTGTTTGGAATGAGGATTGTCAAAAAAGCATGGACCAAATTAAGCAATACTTGGCCAATCCTCCTATTTTAATGCCTCCTATCCCAAGAAAACCACTCATATTGTATCTCTCAGCAATAAAATCTTCCCTAGGGGCATTATTAGCTCAACTTGATGACACTAGAAAAGAAAGAGCTATCTATTACATTAGTCATACTCTTGTGTCATATGAGGTCAATTACACTAGTATTGAAAAATCTTGCCTTGCAGTGGTGTTTGCTTCCCAAAATTTGTGACATTACATGCTTGCACATACAATACACCTCATAGAAAAGATTGATCCTCTCAAATATATGCTTGGTAAGGCTACTCTCACAGGTAGACTTGCTAAGTGGATGATGATCTTATCAGAATTTGACATAGAGTATGTTGAGTGTAAAGCTATAAAAGGACAAGCCATTGCAGATCAATTGGTTGATTTTCCAGTTCAAGAAAGCATGCCTATTCAAGTTGAGTTTCCAGATGAGCACATAATGTACATGACTACAAGAACATGGAAGATGTTCTTTGATGGCTCTTTCATGCAAAATGGTTCAGGAGCTGGAGTGTTATTTGTTTCTCCTCATGGGTACACAATCCCTAAGTCCTACAAACTATTGTTCCCATGTACAAATAACATTGCTGAATATGAGGCCTTGACAAATGGACTAAAAATGGCAATAGAGTGGAGAATCACAGAACTGCACATTTATGGGTATTCATAATTAATAATCAACCAAGTTAATGAAGAATACCAAACAAAAGATGACAAATTGGTACCCTACAAGAAAATAGTTGATTCATTGAGATGATATTTCACCTTTGTCACATTTCAACAAATCCCTAGAATAGAGAATAAAGTAGCTGATGCTATGGCTACATTGGCTTCACTTCTTCAGCTAGAATAGCATGAGTCTAGATTCAAATTCCTAGTGGAAGAGCTACACTATCCTATCTATGACTCCCAAGAAAGACAAGTTGTTTGTACCCTTGTTGGCCATGAGTCATCCCGCTATGGTGCCATTTACTCATATCTCCATGATGGAATTATCCCTAATACCTTCAACCATTCTGAAAGAAGAAACCTAACCTGAAATGCCTCTCACCATACCCTTATCTCTGGTGATCTGTATAGGAGGGGTTTAGATAGGACACTTCTTAGGTGCTTGGAAAAGGATGAATTTGACCAAGCGTTAGTTGACATTCATGAGGGCATTTATGGGGGACATTCCAATGGTCTTGCCATGGCCTAAAGGTTGCTTAGGGCTGGGTACTATTGGCCTACCATGCAGATAGATGTAGTAGCTTTTGCTAAGTCATGCGAAAAGTGTCAAAAACATGGTAACCTCATACATGCTCTAGGCAGGGAGCTTATTCCATCTATATCTCATTGGCCATTTTAGCGCTGGGCCTTTGACCTTGTTGGGTAGATTCACCCCAACTCATTAGGTGGACACAAATTTATCATCACTGCTACTAACTACTTTACTAAATGGGTAGAGGCTGTCCCACTTTCTGTTGCTTCAGGCAAGATAGTTTCTCTATTCATTTTAAACCATATCATCTATTGGTATGGGGTGCCTTCTGAAATAATCACTAACAATGGAGGTCAGTTTAAAAACAAAGACCTTAAACAACTCTACAAGAAGTTCAAGATAAAACAACATTGGTCCTCCATTTACTTCCCACAAGGAAATGGACAAGCAAAGGCTTCTAATAAAACCATTCTCAAAATTCTCCATAGAACGGTTCACAAGAATGGTAGAGATTGGAATCTATAGATAAATCTAGCTTTGTGGGCCTATAGAATGAGTATTCATACTCCAACTGAGGCTAATCCATTTTCCCTTATGGTGCTAAAGCAGTGTTACCTTTAGAGGTTGAGATTCCTTCACTTTGAGTCTCTCTCAAAGGTCTAGTTATAGATGAAGACTACTGCTCCATGAGACTCTAAGAATTAGAACTTCTCAATGAAAAGTGTAAAGCATCATTTGACCACATAAGGGTTTACCAAAAGTGTATGTCCAAAGCATTCAACAAGAAGGTTTTCCCTAGAGAATTCCAAGTGGGAGATCTTGTCTTACGAGAAAATCCTAAAAACCAACAACATAAAGAGCAAAAGGGCAAGTTTGAACCTAATTGGCATGGACCATACATCATTACTATAGCTTTTGGAAGAGGTACTTATTTACTATCTAATCTAGAGGGAGAAAAAATCCCCAAGCCTATTAATGTTTTGCACCTAAAGAAGTTCTATCTATTGGTCCATTTTCCTGTCAATGCAAAATCCTGAGAAAATGGCCTTTTCCCTACAAATTTTGAAGTTATCCCACCTTGTTGCATAGTTTTAACTTGCGATGAAAATCCATAGTGTTTCATGGTGTGTGCCATTAACCCTGTGTTCTTCATATTGTCACCATGCTCCAGTTCAGATCGCACCTCCTAAATCACAAAATCCAGAGAGTTATTCAAGTTTTAAGGTCTGTAGGAAACAATTTCAAAATCTACCTAAGTGTCAAAAACCCACAATATTTTTGAAAACCCATGATGTTTTCGGTCTCCCTGCTACCTTTTGGTCTGCATGAAAACCTTGTGTGTTTTGGACCTTGCATTTCTTCTCTTTTGTCGGCACTCCTTGTTCGTCGATCTTAAGTGTGCAAGTGCGATGGTTGGTGGGGCTAGATTCTTCAAGCGACAGAGGGAGGAGATCGACGATTGGTGTATAAGCGTAAGGAATATTCCATGCTCATGAGATGCACCTACCATTGATCTCATTTGTCTCAAATGTATCTTTGGTGGTGGTCCCGCTGCCAAGTGAGCTGACTTGGCAGTATCTCATTGGTCCACAGGAGTATGGAGTAGAGTGTGGTCAGTGGGATCGGTCTTCTTGGCATTCAAGTAGATTAAAGTTTAGTTTAATCTTGTGGCTGTCATTATACCATTAATGAAACATGCTCGACCTTTAATGCAGCGGTATAGCGACTGCCGTTGATTCTCATAAGGAGGGCAGGTGGATCCGTTGACACATATGCATAGTTGGCGCTATTTGATTCATCCATGTATCTACACAGTGGCTTTTTATCAGTGGGGCTGAGGGTTGTAGTGTTTAAAGGGGTCCAGTTGATCCATTTTCATGATGAGGTTGTTCCTGATTGGCCGGTGGGTGATAGGGTGGAAATCTCATGGCTTGTCGCATGTTCGCATAGCCCTTTTCCTAGCTATGTGATCATGTGACAACTATTTGGTGTCACAGTTGCGGAGTTACGGGTGGGTCCACGGTGCCAGTGCTACTGATGTGCTCTTTTCCAATTGGTTGCTGACTGGTGACAGGGCTATTGACTTTTTGAGGGGCCCACAACTATCGTGAATTAAGTATGACCGCCCGATGTGCCGGGAAAAGGAAGAGATCTACGACCACATTTTAAATTTTGTTGATTGACCGTTGCTTTTCAAATTTAAATCTACAGAGGGTTTCCTGCGACCAAGAAGTACTGTTCTAAATGCTTTCATGGCCAGATTTGATTGGTTTGGTGGCGCTTGCTATTGTAGTGTGGTCCAGGGTGCCATGAGTGTTTGCAGGGATGTTTTGCTGTGTGGGGAGGATAGTTTGTTGGCTCGAGATGTTTTGATGGTCTAGTCAGATTGATTTTCATGATGAATTTGTGATCTTGGGTACAAATTTGAAGATTTTCTTACCGTGAGGATCATGCCTTATTTTTGACAGATTGGTGCTGGTTTTCCCTCCAGCATGTTTTTTGGAATTTTGTTGTGGTTTAGCTATTGTAACCCTAACCCTAGTCACCCTAAGCTTCATGCAATCTCTTTGAGATTCCCAAGGTGGCTAGTGGTATAAGTTGTTAGTTTTTGATAGAAAAGGGGTTCTGAATTTTATCAGTTCCAGAGGTTCCATTTTGTTTGGTTCCTATGGGAAGTAGTAAACTCTGTTGCATTGTAGGAGGCTGAATAGAACTTCTTTGCATCTTTTGCAGGTTATTGAAGTGGTAGTCTCATTTCTGGTATAGACATGTACATGCCTCATCATACTTAATATAACTATTCTCATGCTTTCAAGTCTCTCCTTGGTGTCAGTCTTATGAGTTTTGGATTTTCTGGTCCATTGCATTGGGTTACCTTTGTATATGTTCTAGTCTTTAGTTCTTGATCTAGGATCAAGTGAAAAATACTTTGGATAGGGCATAGATTCATTAGATTCATCTACAGAAGGATCTTATAAGTAGTGGATGGGGTGGAATAGTTGTATTTATGGCTTTGAGTCTTTGAGAGTAGTTGGTTCATGTTCTATATTTGTTTTTGAGTGCTACCCAATAGATAATGGCACTGATCAAGGACTAGTATATTTAGTTGAGTCCAATGCTTGATGGTCTTTGGCTATTTCCTGCATCTTTGAATATCAATCATCAGTAATACCCTTCACAAGGCCATTTTATACCCAATAGCAATTGAGATTCAATGAATGTCTAGTTAACATTTAGTAGTCTCTTGCTATTATCTGATTTGTTTAATCTAGTCCAAAGTCCTAAAATGCCATAAGTTACTGGATTAGGTGCACCCGCCATGGTTTTGCAGAGCCAAAAGTGAAGAGGGCAGTCTTGTCCCTATAGTTGGTCTAGTTGTCTTGCAGAGCTTTCACACTTGGAATTAACCACCCCTAACATTAGTCTCAAGGCATATTGACAGCCCTAAGTGGCATAAGTATTTTTGAACACCAACAAGATGGTGACTCTGCTGGGGAGAGTCTAGTATAGAGTCAGATATAAAAAATACACTTGTAAAATCTTCTCACCTAGTTGTGAGTGGCGATTCTGAAGTCTCTATTTGATCAGTGTAGTTTCTGATAAACAGTGTGGTTACTTGTGGAATTTTGTATTGGTTGGAAGAAGAAACAAGGAATTACTTTCCTCTTCAAGGAGGTGGTGACTCTACTTTGCAAAATTTGATGGAGCTGCAAGGTGAGCTCTAGATCTGCCCTGCTTCCAGCCAAAGGTCTTCTGCTGTAAGATTCTTAGGTATTTCTCAAGGATTTGAAATGTCTCCTTATTAAGTGATCAAGCACTAGAAAAGGATAAGGTGTGAGTAGAGGTTACATACTTCAAGTTTTTAGTTGCATCTTTGCAAAATTTTATGGAAGTATTACATTAAGTTAAATGAATAATCAGGAGAAAAGCCGATCTAGGCGGCTGGGATTTGTCAAGTTGGATAGACCTTTAAGCTATGCTCTTCCAAAGTCCCCTCATTCTTTCCCTGGTGAGATTTTGGGTTTGATTCCTATTTTTGATTGCTGGTCTAATTCAGCAGTGAAGCATGTCCTAGCATTCTATAGATTTATTGTAGAATATCAAATTTTTGATGAGGATGTTAGCATGATGTTTTTTGGGAGATCCCTCAAAGGGGTTGCATCTAATTGGTATCTAAATTTTCCCCCAAAATGCATCTCTTCTTTGACTGAATTCAAGTGGTTGTTCTTAGAGGAGTTTGCTGATGATGATAAATGGAATGAGTTGTAAAAGGATCGTCAACAAAAAGGGAATACAAGTTGTATTTGAGAGAAACCCATACCTAATGCTGAGGGTACTTCTTTTGATGAAGTTTTGTTAGAGGAGTATTCAGATTGTGGCAATGAGCAGGAATCAGAATCAAGGTCTGGAGATCCTCCATTCATTCAAAGATGTTTGAATGTGATTTCAGTGGTTATTCAGGTGAAGATGATGAAGGTAGTGATGTTGATGTATCCTCAAATGAATCAGATGCATCATGGGAAGAAGAAAGTAATGGTGAAAGTGAACACTCCTTCAGTGAGGAGTATGAAGATAAGGAAGTGATAATGGATTGTGATGTCAGCGAGTTTAAACATGAATATTTAAGTGATGAGTTATTAAATAATATTAAAATGGGTAGTGAGTTTAAAGTGTTCACTAACACTTTATATGATGAAGACTATGATGATTATCAACCCATTTTTTGTCATGATGTTCAACATGGTGCATTGCATGGAGTTATCAATCCTTTGTTTGAAGAAAATGTGGAGGTCTCAAAATCAGTTGAATTAGGATGCCCATTTTCCATTTGTGGGTATCAGTCTGATTATTCATTCAAGGTCGAGCCGGTTACACTTGTGGAAATGCAAAGTCAAGGTATGAATGAGGCCTTTCTGCAGGCAGAATATGAGACTTTTGTATTTCTAATTGATAGCATTCATGAGTCAGTAGAGAAGAATAGGTTCTTATCTGATGATACTAATCATTGGCATGCTGAATCATACTTTCATAGTGAGCAAGATGGAGAGAGTGCCAAAAACTTTTACATGCACTATGAAGATAGTTATTTTGTTTTACCTGATAGGCTGGTTGAAAATGTTGACGTACCTAGTGAAACAAATGAAAATAGAATGCCTGATGTGCCACATGAAGGAAGAAATGAGAATCAGGTTTTTGACAGAGGCAAGAACTGACTCTTGTTTATTGCTGCAGGTTTTTGTAAAAAATGTACATTTTGTGAATAGTTTCCCTTTCCTGTCCGTTCCCTGTGTTTTTTGAGGTCTCTGTGTTTTTCCAGTGGGTGGTTTGCTTCTTCCCAGAGATCTGAGGTCCTCATTGTATCTACAAGAGATACATGTCCCCCAACTAGAGCCACTGTTGGTCCATTTTCTTGTCAGTGCAAAATCCTGAGAAAATGGCCTTTTCCCTGCAAATTTTGAAGTTATCCCACCTTGTTGCATAGTTTTAACTTGTGATGAAAATTCATAGTGTTTCATGGTGTGTGCCCTTAACCTTGTGTTCTTCATATTGTCACCATGCTCCAGTTCAGATCGCACCTCCTAAATCACAAAATCTAGAGAGTTATTCAAGTTTTAAGGTCTACAGGAAACAATTTCAAAATTTGCCTAAGTGTCGAAAACCACAATGTTTTTGAAACCCATGATGTTTTCGGTCTCCCTGCTACCTTTTTGGTCTTCATGAAAACCCTATGTGTTTTGGACCTTGCATTTCTTCTCTTTTGTTGGCACTCCTTGTTCGTCGGTCTTAAGTGCACAAGTACGATGGTTGGTGGGGCCAGATTCTTCAAGCGACAAAGGGAGGAGATCAATGGTCGGCGTATGAGTGTAAGGAATATTCCATGCTCATGAGATCATGCGCTTGCCATTGATCTCATTTGTCTCAAATGTATCTTTAGTAGTGGTCCCACTGCCAAGTGAGCTGACTTGGTGGTATCTCATTGGTCCACAGGAGTATGAAGGTAGAGTGTGGTCAGTGGGACCTATCTTCTTGGCATTCAGGGAGATTAAAGTTTGGTTTAATCTTGTGGCTGTCGTTATATCATTAATGAACATGCTCGACCTTTAATGCAGTGGTATAATGATAGCCATTGATTCTCATAAGGAGAGTAGGTGGATCCGTTGACACGTATGCACAGTTGGCGCTATTTGATTCATCCATGTATCTGCACAGTGGCTTTTTATCAGTGGGGCCGAGGGGTTGTAGTGTTTAAAGGGGTCTAGTTGATCCATTTTCATGATGAGGTTGTTCCTGATTGGCCGGCAGGTGACAGGGTGGCAATCTCGTGGCTTGTCACATGTTCGCATAGCCCTTTTCCTGGCTATGCGATCATGCGACAACTGTTTGGCGTCACAGTTGTGGAGTTACAGGTGGGTCCACAGTGCCAGTGATGCTAATGTGCTCTTTTCCAATTGGTTGCTGACTGGTGACGGGGCTGTTGACTTTTTGAGGGGCTCACGACTATCATGAATTAAGTATGACTGCCCGATGTGCCGGGAAAAGGAAGAGATCTACAACCACATTTTAAATTTTGTCGATTGACCATTTCTTTTCAAATTTAAATTTGCAGAGGGTTTCCTGTGACCAAGAAGTACTGGTTCTGAATGCTTTCATGGCCAGATTTGATTGGTTTGGTGGTGCTTGCTGTTGCAGTGTGGTCTAGGGTGCCATGAGTGTTTGCAGGGATGTTTTGCCATGTGAGGAGGATAGTTTGTTGGCTCGAGATGTTTTGATGGTCTAGTCAGACTGATTTTCATGATGAATTTGTGATCCTGGGTACAAATTTGAAGATTTTCTTGTCGTGAGGATCATGCCTTATTTCTGACAGATTGGTGCTGGTTTTCCCTCCAGCATGTTTTTTGGAATTTTGTTGTGGTTTAGCTATTGTAACCCTAACCCTAGTCACCCTAAGCTTCATGCAATCTCTTTGAGATTCCCAAGGTGGCTAGTGGTATAAGTTGTTAGTTTTTGATAGAACAGGGGTTCTAAATTTTATCAGTTCGAGAGGTTCCATTCTGTTTGGTTCCTGTGGGAAGTAGTAAACTCTGTCGCATTGTAGGAGGCTGAATAGAACTTCTTTGCATCTTTTGCAGGTTATTGAAGTGGTAGTCTCATTTCTGGTATAGACATGTACATGCCTCATCATACTTAATATAACTATTCTCATGCTTTCAAGTCTCTCCTTGGTGTCAGTCTTATGAGTTTTGGATTTTCTGGTCCATTGCATTGGGTTACCTTTGTATATGTTCTAGTCTTTAGTTCTTGATCTAGGATCAAGTGAAAAATACTTTGGATAGGGCATAGATTCATTAGATTCATCTACAGAAGGATCTTATAAGTAGTGGATGGGTTGGAATAGTTGTATTTATGGCTTTGAGTCTTTGAGAGTAGTTGGTTCATGTTCTATATTTGTTTTTGAGTACTGCCCAATAGATAATGGCACTGATCAAGGACTAGTATATTTAGTTGAGTCCAATGCTTGATGGTCTTTGGCTATTTCCTGCATCTTTGAATATCAATCATCAGTAATACCCTTCACAAGGCCATTTTATACCCAATAGCAATTGAGAGTCAATGAATGTCTGATTAACATTTAGTAGTCTCTTGCTATTATCTGCTTTGTTTAATCTAGTCCAAAGTCCTAAAATGCCATAAGTTACTGGATTAGGTGCACCCGCCATGGTTTTGTAGAGCCAAAAGTGAAGAGGGTAGTCTTGTCCCTATAGTTGGTCTAGTTCTCTTGCAGAGCTTTCACACTTAAAATTAACCACCCCTAACATTAGTCTCAAGGCATATTGGCAGCCCTAAGTGGCGTAAGCATTTTTGAATGCCAACACTATCCATGATGCCTATTTATGTCTGGGGGCATCCTTTGTACATATTTATTGATCCTGAAAAAATTCCCAAAAAAAATTCATATATGATGCTCAAAAAATCCTAAAAAACATATAAAGTCTTGAAAAAATATGAAAAAATTTAAAAAATTCAAAAAAGAAAAAGAAAAAGTGCCGTGGTGAAAACTTGGAAACAGCTGCCTTGGTAGCAAAAATACAAAAAAATCAAAAAAATTAAAAAATCTGTCAAGTGGTGAAAACCTGGAAACGAGCGCTACTTCAGGCATTTGCACCCTTGTTTCTTAGCATGTGTCCTTGACACTTAAACCTTTTTCCATCATGCCTTGACCTTGTTGCCTTGGTTTGGAATTGGTCTTTGTCTTTGTCTAGGGGGCATAACTGTGTTAGCTTTGGTCTCTTGGAGTGCTAGTCTTTAGGACACCTCGCACATAGTGTTTTTGAACACACCCCAACTGTGTTTTTCAACACTATCCTAGCATCGAGTGTTTCTCAACACTTATCAGATATCCTATCCATAGTCTACCATGATATGATATTTTCCACTAGCAGATGCGATACTCAAAGTTTGACTCTATGACCTACACACACGCACTTAAACACTTGACTCACTGAGACTTGTTTGAATTTATTTCTTTGTGTACTATCTATGATGATTTCTTTGATGAGTGTTCTCAGCCTAATAATTTTCAATGATGCTGAGCTAGAAGACTGGGGGCATGAGGACATGTTTTATTGCTTTTTCTGCTTGTGGCTGTATTTTGTTGGTCCTTGTTAGAAAGTAAAGTCCACCAAGATAACTGAGAGGGGGGGGGGTGAATCAGTTATCTGATACTTATAACTTTTATCAATTTCAACAACATTTAACCATGTAAGCAATGTAATTACCAACCATAGAAAGATATTCATACACAATAGCACAATGACACAACATATGTTGACTAGGGAACTTCTTGATCAAAGAGTAAACTCCAGTGGGAATGATACCCACAAAAGATGCACTAATATGAATATTCTTTGTGAAAGGATAGAATCTGTTAGGAGTCTTATGAAATACATTCAGTACATATGAATCCCTATTAGGAGATTTTGAATCCCTATTAAAAGATTCTAACCCCGTTAAGAGTTATAGAAGACAGAAGGACCCACTGCCCAAACAACTTCAATGGCAAGATCACTGAACACACTGTCCAACTGACCTTAAGACTATTCAACATAATAATATGAAATATGTTACCTCCTTCACTGTGTGAAAATCGCACTTACTGCTATACCAGATCTCAATTCCAGATCTTTGTACTTCGCATGTCTTCCCTTCACAACTGCATTGGCTCTCTTCTTCACTTCATGAATACATTTGCATTCAACTATAATCAATCACTTTCTCATTATCCTCATACATACACTACAACAAGGAAAAAAATTCCTTCTTTTATACCACACTCAAATAATTACAAATGAGTCGACATACAATTACAAAATAAAAGTTTCCACACGCTACATTAAAATTACACAAAATTGTCAGCTTCCAAATATAATAACTCTTCACTCATGTGACCTCAAAGTTTGTGCTATCATCCACATCACTATCAATGTGTCTCTAGCTTCCCTTTAACTGTGAAAAACTAGATTCCATCCCGATTATGAGATATCATCCGATTTCCACAAATTGCTACTCAGGAACACTGCCTGAATACTGCTTCCACTAAAATGCTCATAACTTCCATGAATTAATGAATTACTATCTGCACTCTTAACCATAGACATATAACATATAAAATAATATAACCTCAACATCACATATCTCCAACTGCAATATCCCACGTGCGCTAATCAAAACACTGTATGCTTCTCTGCAAGTCTCTAGAAGATCACTATGTTAACAACAATGACAATCATAGTCATGAATGCAACAACAACTGCTACAGAATGACTGCCAAGCATTCATTCCTAACAATCTCCCCCATTGGCATTGATGGAAACATAGATGAAAAACATCCAATGTTCCAAAAATCCAATACTGCAACACTGCTGCTCTGACAAACATTTTCAAGTCCTCTTCATCAATCAAATCTTGCTTCATTTTCCTATTCAGATAGTACAATTGGTTTTTCATGTACACTTTGTTGGTTGTCTTTTCTTTCTACTTGCAGGTTTACACTATGATTGACAACTTGATGTCATTGACTCTATCACCACTCCAAAGTCTGCAAGGAAAAGGGCCAATTAACAATGATCAAATAGATCCTCCTACACTTTGAGCCTAGATGCTCAGGCGGGTGTACCTTAGATTCACTTCTTAAAAGGAATCACAAAATGTTATACATTATACCCTTTACAAATTGTTTTTAAGATTTATCATTTAAATGTGTGATTGATGATGATGAACTACTTCCAAAGAATGGATCAGTGCCTTAACCTAGGGCATAGAGTCATCCAATGACATATATCCACTAAAAATCCTAAATCAAATACTCCTGAATTCAAGATAAGTGCTTTGCCTATTATCCCCCTCACTCCCAAAATTGATCATCAAATTCTTACCCAACCATGAACTCACTGAAATTACCTCAAAGACTTTAATCCTAACTTTGTTAGGAACTCAAAGATAACTCCACAATACTCTTTGTTTACCATATGCTAACTCACTTTGTGACATTAACATATATGAGCCTAAGATCAGAATGAGAAGACAAACATAAATTTGAGATTAGAATCCAAGTGTATTATCATTAAAATTTACAGAATCAATACATTACCAGAACAACAAAATGCATAGGAAACAAACCCTAAATCCAAGCTCTCCTTGTTCAGTCTTTTACATTGACTATCAATATAACATCAACAACAAACCAAAATAAAAAATTCAACCATATATACCCCCTAATCATCTTGGGATCCCAAAATAGGATGCAACAAGCTACAGATGATTAGGGTTAGGGTTTTACCCACCAAACCAACTAAGATCAATCAGAAATTTATTACAATTGGGGGAAAACCAAGCAGCCTAGAGAAAGCAGATCCAAGAATGATCTGTAATCATGGTAATTCCCTGAGAACGTACTGAAAACCATAAAATCATGAATTTTACCATGTTGAATAGGTAGATTATCCACCTGCAACATGCCTCAAGCAACTTCATCACAGTACAAAAACCCTTGCAATCAGTCATCAAACACCTTGGGCCACTCTGCAACAGTCGATGAAATCAAATCCTACCAAACCCAGCCACTAAAACATTAAAAATCAGTCCTGTCTCTAGAAAACCCTCTAAAAATTTAAATTTGAATTATAATGGTTATCCAGATAGAGCTTAAAACATGGCCGTCGATCCTAGCATCTTCCCGATAAATCAGGCAGCCCACATTGATCTCAAAAATAGTCACCAACCCGTTGAAAAGTCTCCACCACATCAACACACCACAACCAATGAAAATTGAGCAAGTCAACACATGTAGTAGTTCAGACCCACACATTATAAGCCTTTTAATCAGATGGCTTTCTTAAGATCGCATGGCCCAGAAAGATTCCATGCAAACTTAAGACAACCGTAGATCATGAATCTGCCATCCTTTGAAAGATTCGGGCCCACTGACACGTCCTCGTCACCTTCCCGCTTAGCCAATCAAAATAATACAAATCAGCACACCTGGCAACACAGTCCCATTGCAGCTTCATCTCTCTCGCCAATGAAAAATGTGCATGTCAGCTCAAACTGTCAGAGGACCCACCCTTTGTCGCCTGAGAATAAAGTAAAATCGATGGTTGGCATAAGATCTCATAGCTCTGACAAAACCCATGAGAACTTACGCCAACCATATATCTTCTATGGATGTCAAGACCCTCAAGGACATGCTAGCAACTAGGTCCCACTGACACATGCCAAATCATCAGTGAACGCCCCGACCAATAAGAAAATGCCACGTCATGAAATCTGACAGGCAGACAAACAACTTTTTCATCACACATAGGTCCATCTGACATACTTCCACCTCACTATCCACGTCGACCAATAAGAATCAAACACGGTGGCATGACCTAGCACTGGACCCACTGAGGAACATCATACCGCTAGCTGATTGGACGGCTAGTGCATGATCTTATGGCCTGGAAAGATTCCATGAGATCATAGGCCTACCGTAGATCTTGAATCTGAGACTGAGAAACTGGGCCCACTGGGACAGATGGCACCCTATCACTATACCGCATGTCAGAACTTCTAACAACCTATAGTCTAGTAGATTAATGACAGCCACAAATTTCAAAGGGGTGACACTACAAGAAATATTAATGAGAGACTTAGGCTTGGATAGAAAATATTAAAAGGGGCCCCGATAATAAAACCTAACCATGAAACACATAAAGTGATCCTTTTAAAAGCACATGCATTATTGATGACTTTAGTGACTGAAAAAGGTAACACACAATTAGAACAGGGCTAAGACAGACTAGGGTTTTATATCCCAATGACTAGATTTTAAAAATTTGAACTAGGGTTTAAGCCAGAGACATGGAAAAAACAAGCAGAGACCAGAGGAAAATTGGTGAAGCCATGAAAATTTTTGTAGGTGCTAATAGTGGCTCTATCTGGGGATGATGGGAAACCTATGCCTATGCAAGAATGTAGAATTACTGGGTGAAGCAGACCACCTACTAGACAAAAAACTTGAACAACAAGGAGCAAAGGACCAAACCCTACTAGCCACGACAAAACAAGATAGGGGGCAGACAACTTTACAAAATTTATAAAATATATAGACCTAACTACTGTTCATGGAAAGAATGATACCTTCAATTGAAGTATTTCTTCAAGAATTGTACATGAACTGGCAATTCCTGAACATCACCATTTAGTTCCTTTACAATATAAGAATCCTAGCCCCATTTCTCATGAATTAGATATGGCCCTAGCTAGATTGGGTCAAATTTTCCATGTTTCCCTTTATCCTCCAATCTAGCATTCCAAATTAATACCAAGTCACCAGGCTCAAACTTCCAGTCAACAGTCTTCTTGTCATACAGATTCTTAACTTGTAACTGCAACCTGGCATTTTTTGCAACTGATTTTCTTCTAATTTCATCCAGTCTGATGAGGTCCTTAATCCTTAACTGCATTTCATCATCTATATCATCATCATATAACTGGACAAACTTATACATTTCCAATAGATTGTTCTGGGGCATCCTTGCATGTATCCCATATACTAAATCAAATGGTGCACAACCAATTGCCTTCTTCACAATTACCCTATCAGCCCATACAGCTAATGATAATTTTGAACTCCATGCTCTTTTATTCTTATCAAGGATCCTCTTGAGGATTTTAATCAGGCTCTTATTTGTTGATTTTGCCTATCCATTCCCTTGTGGATGATAGGGTGAGGAATATGACATTTGAATTCCTAGACCTTTGTAGAAATCTTTGTATTCAGTAGACCTGAAACACATTGCATTATCACTGACTATCCTCTTAGGACAACCAAACTTGGTAACAATATTGTTCAATAAGAAATCAGTCACCACGTTACTAGTTGCATTTCTTGTAGGTATAGCCTCTACCCACTTTGTAAAATAATCAATGGCTACTAAGATCCAAGAATGTCCTCTGATAGACTTGTTTGGTATTTCTCCTATGAAATTCATTCCCCATTATTAGAAAGGAGCTTGCACTTCTACTGGCCTTAAAGGCATATTGCCTGAAAATTCAAGCTTACTAGAAAACCTTTGACAAGCATCACACCTCCTTACCAACTGCTCTGCAATCCAAATTCTTTCTATACAATTTGCATTTCACAATCACATACTTGATGGCCTATAATTTCAATGTTCTCTTCTTATTATCATCCATTCCTATTGGACATTTCATGTTTCTTAAGTAATAGATAATATCTTGATACCAAATGCAATCATCCATATCACAAGTGTAATAAACCTC
Source organism: Chamaecyparis obtusa (assembly GCA_027943335.1). NCBI lineage: Eukaryota > Viridiplantae > Streptophyta > Pinopsida > Cupressales > Cupressaceae > Chamaecyparis > Chamaecyparis obtusa. Next base: position 2,383,586 of record BSBK01003313.1, read on the forward strand.
AGTTTGGTTTATCTAATTTGCATCAAGATTGGACTGAGCCATCAATTTTTCCAATCCTTGTCCTCTAACCAATTTGGTAATCTGGATATCAATATTGAATTCTTGGATCCTATTGATCCATCTACATCTCCTTCCAGACACCTCTTGTTGTGAAAAGATATCCTTTACTGCAGCACCAGGTACAAAAGCAATCACAATTGCTCCCATCAAATAACATCTAAAAGCCTTGACTACCTTCACCAATGCATAAGCTTGTTTCTCATTAATATCATACTTCAATTCAGCAACCTGCATAGATTTACTAAAAAATGCAATAGGCTGCTCATAACCCTCATTATTCTTCTGCAACAAAATTGCAGCAATAGTGTGAAAAGATGCAAAGGAAAAGATATGCATTGGAACACTATAATCAGGTGCCCTAAGCATAGGTGCATCTTTTATAGCCTACTTGATATTCTTGAAAGCTTCATCAGGCTCACCTTCCCACTTGATCTCAGAGCCTTTCTTCAACATCTTGGATATTGGCCTGGTAACCTCAGCAAAGTTTGTAACAAATCTTCTCAAGAAATTCACCTGACCAAAGAAAGACTGAATTCCTTTAACATTTTTTGGTCTTTGAATCTTATCAATGGCTGCCACCCTCTCAGGATCAATTCTGACTCCTTTCTTTCCAACCAAATGGCCAAGCAACTTACCCTCAGTGACACCAAAAGCACATTTACTTGGATTTAATGAGATGCCATATCCCAAAGCCCTCACAAATATTTTTTCTAAATGAGTACAATGGTCTTCTTCCTTCTTGGAATAGGTAGTTAAATCATCTTGATAAACAACAAGGAAATCATTAATAAAATCTAAAAAGGCAACATCCATTGCCCTTTGAAAAGTTGTACTAGCATTTGTGAGACCAAAAGGCATCCTCACATAAACATATGTCCCCCAAGGTGTAGTGAAAGCTATCTTAAATTATTCTAATTCTTTCACAATTACCTGATTATAGCCAGAGAAACCATCCATCATAGACATTAATTCAAATCCGGTCACTCTCTACAACATGGCTTCCATATTGGGCAGACAATAGTTATCCTTTAATGAGTTGGTGTTCAAATTTTTGAAATCCACACAAAGTCTGATGTCACCATTCTTCTTCCTAACAGGGACCAAATTTGACACGCAAGAAGAATGCCTAATGGGCTTGATGATTCTAGCATCTCTTAGCTTCATCAATTCTTCTTGCATCTTAGGTACCAAAGTAGGATTTATTGGCCTTTGTTTTTGCCTAAAGGGTTTGGCTTCTTCTTTCAAAGGAATAACATGTTGGAACAAGTCTTCTCTATAAAATTTTAGGTCATCATATGACCATGCAAAAACATGCCTAAATTTTCTCAATAATTCAATCAAGGACTTCCTCACTTTATGAGATACATCTCTACCAATGTAAACCTTCTTAGGTGCTTCTTGTGTTCCAAGGTTTATCTCTTCTAAATCCATATGACCTTCCTTTTTAATATCCTTTTGAACTCTGTCTTGATTATCAAATACGGTTTCTAGAACAACAAGTACCTTAGGAACCTTGTTAGTTCTAAGTTGAATGACCTCATTACCAAGGACAACCTCCCTTCCTTCTATAATCTCAACCAAGGCTGAACAATCTAACTCCTGACCATGATACTGATCTTCACAATTCAAAAATCTCAAGATATCCTGGTCATCTTCAAAAACCTGCCAATTCTCAACATTATCTGGTATACTAGGCCTAGTCTGAATTTCAACCTTGGAGAGGTCAGCAAAAGTAATATCACTGGGATTGATTGCAATATTGGCTAGAAAATCAGCCATCTTGTTATTACTTCTATCCTTCCACTCAATATTGAAGGCATCAAAACACTCAATCAAATCCCAAACAACATTTCTGTATTGCTTCAACCTCTTGTTCTTGGAAGCATATACTGATCTTATTTGGGACACCACCAGTTTAGAATCCCCAATAAATTTTATACATTTAATTCCATGCTTTTGTGCCAATCTCAATCCTAGCAACAATGCTTCATACTCTGCTATATTATTGGTATAAAAGAAATTCAATGTGAAAGAGAACTTGTAGGTGCTCCCCTTAGGAGAAATGAGTAAAAGACCTGCTCTTGCTCCATCTTTGCAGCTAGCACCATCAAAGTACATCACCCACAAATCACCCTTCACAGACCTAGAACCTATCTCATCAGCAATACATGGCAATATAGGCTCCTTTTCAAGTATAGTGACCTCAACTTTGAAAGCATTGACATCAGTATCTATAAAGTAGGTAACCTCATTATCAATATCCTTTTCAATCATACAAGTTACCCTTGGTTCTCTTTCAATTTTAACAAACTGATCATCAATCTTGAAAGTTGCAGAAGAGAGATCACACTGCAAACATCCACCCATGGAAGCACTCCATTTCCTAGATAATAGCATACCATAATGGGGTGGAATGTCTACAACCAAGACACTCATAGTCAATTCTTTCTCTGGATAGGCTGCTAATCTGTATGACATTGCATTTATAGTCCCAATGATTGGTACTTCCCTCTGATCCATTGCACAACATCTGCCTTGATCTGTATCAACTTTGAGACCTAACTTTTCCATAATTTTGAAGGGCATAACAATATTGGAAGCACCAGAATCAATCATATAATTTCTTAACTTCATTCCATTCACAAGGATACTTAAGAAGAACGGATCTATATTTTTGAGGCTAGCATTGACAGATTTATCCAAGTAAATAGGTGGTATATGAGATACCAATCCTTGAACCTCCACCTCTTTCAAAACTTTATCCTAAGGTTCATTGCATGTAACATCATTATTATGAACATTGTCTACCCATGCAATAGCCCTATCTTTATGTTCAGGGATCCTCAACAATTCTGACAATGGAACCTTGACAGTTATCTAAGATAATATAGCCAACATATCAATAAGAGCAAAGGGAGGAAACTTAATCTGTTCTACCTTAGTGTCCCTTTGTTTATCTGATACATTGGTTGTAGCTGTGACCTTTACTTTTTCAACTTTAGCTATTTTTCCAACTGGCTTTTCTATTTCATTAGAAATTTTTTCAACTCTAACCCCCTTAGGTTCCCACTTCTTACCTTTTACATTTTTGAACCTTGCCATATGATCATCCTTTGATCTATTTCCACTGAATTCCCCAGAGTTGGTATTCTTCATAAACATTCCTGCAGCTTTCCCATTTGTATCTCTTGCCGCCATGCCTCTAGTTTGCACTTGGGCAATCATTTCTGCAGTAATTCTATCCATTTCTTCCTTTGAACGTCTTCTCAAATTCATGGGCTTTGAGGAAGAAAACATGTTACATGTCTTTTCATCAATGTCATCATTATTAGAAAAGACCTCCTGATGGAACAAGGCCCTATTATGTCTTTTCAAACACACATCTACTTCTTCATCAATATTAGAATCATCTTCATATCCTAGATATGAAGTTGCCATGTTGCATCCAATATCATCTTAATTTTCTTCTTGATCTAACAAACTTGATATCCCTTATCAACTAACTGTCCAATACTCAAAATATTATGTTTCAAACCATCCACAAAGTAAACATCATCAATATTAGCATTTCCATCAAGAGTAATAGATCCTATACCTTTAATCAAACAAGGTGCATTGTTTCCAACTCTCACAAATCCTCCATCATAATTTTTAAACTTTATGAACTTCTTCTTATCTCCAATCATATGATGTGAACAACCACTATCTATAATCTAATCATCTTTCTTTTCAACTTGGGAAACTAAGGCTTTTTCTTCCTTAACATCAGTTTCAAGATTTTCTTCTTTAATTGCTACAAATCCTATTTCATCATTATTCTCAGTATCACTTTCACTTAGAGTTCTTTCAATACTAGCTTCAAGATCTTCATAATTAGCATAATAACATTCCTTGGATCTTCTAGGCTTGAAATTTTTTCTATGCTTCTTAACTCTCTTAGGACACTTAGATGCAAAATGACCATATTCTTAACAAGTCCAACATTTAAAAATTTTCTTACCATCTAGTTCTCTCTTCATAAGTAAGGAAATACCTTCTTCAATCTTTCGGTCTTCTTCATTTCTAGATCTACTGCTACTGCCAGCATAGTCTCCATTCACACCGATGCTTCTTGACAAGGTAGGGTGCATACTAAGAGCACTGAATGCTGTCTCCATTCTAGGTAAGTCTCTTGATAACCTCAGGTTCATCTCTGTTGCTTCCAATCTTTCAAGAAGAGTCTCTCTTGTAAATTTTATTGTACAAGGTATAACTTTTTTAATCATCTGTGTTGTCTACTTAAATACAGGTGTCAATGTCCTCAAAATTTTCCATATTGTTTCATTCTCTATCTTTGTTCCTCCACAAGATTTTATCCTTGCAACAATTTCTGACATTCTACCAGTATAGCTTCTAATAGATTCATCTTCCATCATTCTAATATCTTCAAATGCACATATCCAATTATGTAAGCTAGCTCTCTTTGCATGTTCATCACCTTCAAAAGTAGAGTGTAAAGCTTTCCAAATTTCATGAGATTTTTTCAAACATTTAACCTGACTGTACTCATTCTCTGGAAGTGCTGTCAAAAGTGCTTCTCTTGCAAGTATGTTACACATGAATAGATCTCTCTCATCATTAGAACATGTCTCAAGATTATCTTCTTCAATGATCATCTTTTCATTCTTTGTAATCAACCAATAACCTAGTCCTAAACATAGTAGATGTGTCTTCATTTTCTCTTTCCAGCTATCAAAATTTACTCCATCAAATTTAGGGCTTTCTTTCCTAAAATTCACCATGGATCTCCTTAAGCTGTTAAAATTCTCTTTCAAGGACCTGCTACTCTGATACCAATTGCTAGAAAGTAAAGTCCACCAAGATAACTAAGAGGGGGGGGGGGGGGGGGTCAATCAATTACTTGATACTTATAACTTTTTTCAATTTCAACAACATTTAACCATGTAAGAAATGTAATTACCAACCATAGAAAGATATTCATACACAATAGCACAATGACACAAGATATGTTGACTAGGGAACCTCTTGATCAAAGAATAAACCTCGGTGGGAATGATGCCCACAAAAGATGCACTAATATGAATATTCATTGTGAAAGAATGGACTCTATTAGGATTCTTATGAAATACATTCAGTACATATGAATCCCTATTAGGATATTTTGAATCCCTGTTAAAAGATTCTAACCCTGTTAAGAGTTATAGAAGACAGAAGGACCCACTGCCCAAACAGCTTCAATGGAAAGATCACTGAACACACTATCCAACTAACCTTAAGATTATTCAATAGAATAATATGAAATATGTTACCTCCTTCACTGTGCCAAAACCGCACTTACTGCTATACTAAATCTCAATTCCAGATCTCTTTACTTCGCATGTCTTCCCTTCACAACTACATTGGCTCTCTGCTTCACTTCATGCATAAATTCACATTCAACTATAATCAATCACTTTTCCATTATCCTCATACATACACTACAATAAGGAAAAAAATTCCTTCCTTTATACCACATTCAAATAATTACAAATGAGTCGGCATACAATTACAAAATAAAAGTTTCCACACGCTACATTAAAATTACACAAAATTGTCAGCTTCCAAATACAATAACTCTTCACTCGTGCGACCTCAAAGTTTGCATTATCATCCATGTCACTATCAATGTCTCTCTAGCTTCCCTTTAACTACACAAAACCAGATTCCATCCCGATTATGAGATATCATCCGATTTTGACAAATCGCTACTAAGGAACACTGCCTCAATACTGCTTCCACTAAAATGCTCATAACTTCCATGAATTAATGAATTACTATCTATGCTCTTAACCATAGACATATAACATATCAAAGAATATAACCTCAACATCACATATCTCCAACTACAATATCCCATGTGCGCTAATCAAAACACTGTCTGCTTCTCTATGAGTCTCTAGCAAATCACTGTGTTGACATCAATGACAATCATAGTCATGAATGCAACAAAAAATGCTGTAGAATGACTACCAAGCATTCATTCCTAATAGTCCTAACTATCATTAGCATCTATTCTTGTTCCACTTGACATTAGGGTCTACAAGGTATTATCCTTGACTATTTTCACAAGTGCATGCTTATAGTCATCTTGACTTTCTTGTGTCTCGATGCAAGCCTAATCTTGCTATACTAAACTTAGGGAACCTCACTACACTAGTCATCTTGACCTACATGTCTTTGATGCTTAGGTGGGATTACCACATATCTATCTGATATAGATCATATTTAGATTCACATAGTTATACTAGTGTGCATTGTATGATCTTCTGACGCTACAAATAATGCTCAATGATGAATATTAGAGTCTAATATCTTTGTGACCTTGCAAGTAAGCCACTTTTCATAGTAGCTTGCATTATTAGGTTCATGTTAGATTAGTTTTTCATCTTGCATATGGAGAGAGCTCTCCTTTTATCTTTCATGGAGCTGTCAGTCAACTGCGCTCACTTTTTAATCTTTCTTGATCATGTCTTTTTCTCCTTATCTTTCACATCACATTCCTTTTCCTATCATCACAAGGGGTTAATCTTATCATCATATCTATACCCTAAAGAGATCATTTTTAGAAACATGAGTTGATATCCTAACATGAGAACTAAAACATACATCCATGAGAGAGATTATACATGAGCATTTATAACATATACATCATACATTTGAGCAATATGACAAGGCAATAAAACTAAACCATCCATCACAAGTGGGACAAATACACATGATATATCAAAAATCTAGTAAATCTCATATATATAAATGTCATGATAGAAAGTACAATGTGGGATCCAAAAAATTGGATAATATCCCAAGATATGTCTAAACATCTAATCCTAATCCTAAGTCTAACTCTCCCCATCATGTGGTGGTGGTGGTGGTGGAGGTGGTGTTGCTACTCTATCTGGTACCATGTCAGATCTCCCAGCCCTCTTAGAGTAGAGTGGCACTCACTGTGCTGCAGGTATAGCCTGTATGTATAATCCATGGAAATAGGCCACTCACACCACCTCTCTTCGGATCTCTACAGTGTTAGCCTATACTGCCCTCTCCCACCGATCTATCTCAGCTTGTGCATCTGCTAGCTATTGATCTCTCATAGCAATAGTAATCCTCAGCTACTAGATTTCAATCTCCAAAACTTGCACTCTCACCCTGAGATCCTCCCCTCCTCCCCTGTAGGCTGATTCTACCCAACGTCTACCTATCGGTGAACTAATCTTGCTGCATCATCCCCCTCATCATCAAAAGCCTATCTCTGTGACCATTTTTGGCAACTAGATTGAGATCCCTACCCTCTCTCCCTAACCCTCCCTCCATATCCCCCATCTCCCCCATCTCCATCCCTCCCATCACCACCCTGTGCTGGTGGCTATGCATTAGGTACAGTAAATCATGGAAATGGATGTCTCCACCACTCTGCCCTATAGGCTGCATCTGTACCTACATCCACCATATCCAAGAGATAGTCCCATGGCTCCCTACATATCCATGCGATGTCCTATACTACCTACTGGTAGTCCAGCATTAGTAGCCATCCCTGTCCCTCCTCATCCCTAGCCCAGGCATATGTGGTGGTCTCTGTGGACACCCTCTACTGTCGCCCAAATTGTCTCCAAACCTAAGTGATCATGAACCTCTCCATTCTCTTAGAGTGCCACCCTACTAATGGCTGGCTACACAACATGTATCCTAGCTCCCACTCTTGATCACTCCATAGTTCACAAGCCCTGTATGGTCTCCACTCGAATGATGTGAGCTCACCCAGTAGTCTCCAGTAATATGTCATATCCCTACTATGAGGTTGGCTGAAAAAACCTATATATCTATAGATATAGGGGCACCTCCACTCCCTAGGCTATACATGTGGTCACACTACAAAAATGTGCTCCCACGCCCATATCTGGGCAAGAATGGCTCCACATGCCTATGTCCTACTATCTCTATATACTATCTCATGGAGATTGTGGTACATATCAGCTAGGATAGCCGGTTCCCATGCCATCTACCATGGGTGTGCCACCAAATCTTCCACCAATCTACCCTAGCTAAGTGGAAAACCCTTCTGACTCCTGTCAGTAATGAGGGGTTATGCAACTATGGAACATATAATGCATGGAATTGGGTAGTCATGACCGAACTCCTCCATCAGTCGGTCCCAACTGAGGTGTCTATCTATAAAAGTAATATCGTGGAATAGGTCCTGGATGGCTTATCACCCCTCGGTCAGATCCTGATCATAATATACCTGTGCCAACACAAAATAATGTTAGTTTTCATCATATGGAAACATTATACTTAAAAGTTCATCTCTAAACATGATTATACTTACATGATTACCATGGCTGGATACTCAGAAGATCTGATAGATGTCCACTAGGGTGATAGATGCCTCTCTAGTAGGTAGATGGAAGGTGTTGTGCTCACTCTGCCACCTCTCAACCAAAGTGGTCAATAACCCATGGTTCACCTGAATATGGGCCATCTCTAACAAAGATCTGAACCCCATGCTAATCAGATCATCTCATCCCGGAGTATCAAGATCTTTGACATAGCGTAACCCAGTCACTCTCGGTGCTCTGATTAGTAGTGCCAAAAAAGCCTCCTACAAGCCATAAACCCAAACCCGATGTCAGACCATATCATGATGGATGATTAAAATCAGTACAAGGAAACTTAAACGCAAAAATTGTCTAGACCCATGTCATATTGTTCAAATTTAAACATGTGATATTTCTTATTAATAGGTGCGACACTATTTTTTGGGAAAGTATCGTGTGATACTTTCTTCAATAGTAGTATGATATTCTTTGTTTATATGATAATTCACTCAATATCACATGATGTTTCATCCAGTATCATGTGATACTAGATTGAACACTTGGGCGATACTTTTTGGACTCATGAACTATCGCATGACAAAATATATCAAGGAGTGCGATACTTTCAAAATGTCATACGAACTTTCACAAGGTTTCAAATTTGAAATATTTAAAAACATCAAAAATGTGTTTTACAATGTAATAAATGCTCATAAATGACTCAAAAGCTAAGTTTTTCTGAAAACTTATTAGGGCACCATAGTGAGGAGGCCAGTTGTGCAATTGACCGCAGTCGAACCGATGTCTGTGCACTGGAATCACTGCTTGCTGGGCCATTTTCTCTCTCTGAGCTCTCAAGGTTCTCAAAATCACAAAAGACAAATGAATTTGAAAATAACCTTTTTACCCCATATAAATAGCATTTTGAATTTTTGACCTAATTTTCAAAACACCTTAGAAATTCATGAAAATTGTACCCTTGGCTAATTTTGATGTCCTGGATCCATTTTTGGACTCGAAATTGAAATCCGAGTTCATGTATTGATAGTCAAAATTGCATTTTAAAATTTCCCCTTCTTCTATGTAGTTGGCTGACCATTTGAGGCTTGATCCTTTGATCTTTGTTGGGGCATCTTCATCTCCACCTCTTTCAACCTTGTAGTCTTTCATTCATCCCCTTCACTTCATTTCTCTCTAGGGTTTGACTTAATTTTTATCCTATATCTTTCTCAGTCAAACCTAGTCAAATTGGGGCATGTCTTCACTGCTTGATGGTTATTCTATTATCCTTCATCTTTAATTATGCTTTCTAGTGATTTGATCAACTTTATCAATTTGCTGCTTCTCCTCTACCTAATTTTGATTTTGATTCCAAGGGGGCAGTACCTATCTGTTGGTTAACAGTTTGTCCTCCCGTTAGATTTGTAATCTCTGACTCTTTTAGCACCCAAGGTGAGAGAACAAAGGATGTCACCAACAATTGGGTCAGTGTATGTCTTCTATCACTGCCCTCTGAATTGACAGGTATAGCTCCCTAATTGTGTTTAATCTTCAATGAATTTGTTTCTTTATGATCATCAAATTATCTTCTTATGAGTTTTAACCAAATTTTTTGTAGGCACAAACAATTCAGGCAAGGATAAAGTGGATAACCTATAATCCCCAATGGAATGTTGATCATAGATTATCATAAGGACTATATTCTAACTAAACCTATCTATTCTAAGAATGCATATTTTACTAATGAGAATAGAAGCAGAATCATATACAGATAGCAAATAGAATTGCTTAGACTGCAACTACTAATGTGAAAAGGAATTCAAGCAAAAATTATAGCTCCATATACAATTGTACTTTCCATTCAGATGCATCTAAATAATAGGGTGAATAGGAGAAGAATCATACATGAAAGGTAAATGGAATTACTTTCACTGCAATTACAAACATGAAATGGAATCCAGCAAGCAATTACAAATTCATATAGAATTGTCCTGTCTATTCACATGCAAATGAAAACTACTGGTTCAACAAACATGAAAACCCAACAAAGTAAATGGAATCACTTATGCTACCCTTACAAGTTTGCCGACCCCTACACCCAGTTTCTTGACATAATTTATTGATTTTTACAATGCATCAGGCTCGTAGGAGCCAATGACCTTCCCACTTCTTGGAATACAAAGAGACAAGGTACAAAGAAAGAAACTCTTCCAATCTGAAAAACTTGAAAAGTCACTATGGATGTAAGAATAAAGAAGACACAAAGATAATGACTTCTCAATTTGAAATTGTCGAGCTGAGTCCATTGGGCTTCTGGAGTCGAATAATTTTTCTGAACTTTGAATTTGAAATAGAACATAAGGTAGAAAGATGCCAACCATCAATCTTCAAATAATCATTGTCTTCATCCTTGGTCAACAAGACTACTGGATCATTGAAATAGGGCTCTATCTGATATCAAGACGAACTGAACCTCTTATACTTTACGATAATGGCTTACTACAACAATTGACTTAACCATACGTCGTGTTTCTTATATGCACACACATATATTAGAAGCACTAAATTCAATCCTCTTCCAACTGTTATCCATTTTCAAATGACCTCAATTAGAATTTGTTTCCTTATACTAAAGTAGAGTTTATAAAACATGCCATGGACTCATGTTGTCGCATGATTGCATGGCTCTTCTTTACCTCTTGCGATCATATGACCACACACCTAACCGGCTACAATTCATGCCTTGTCGCATGATCACAAGATAGTTCTCTTAGTCATGCGATCATGCGACCACACACCTAACTGGCAGCACTTTCATGTCATCTGATCACTTAACCTATGTGGGCCCACCTTACTGCATGGAATACTACAATGAATCAGGAACTACCACATCACAAAATCTGACAAGCGGACATATGAATTTTCCTTTCTTCACAAGTCACTCTGACAACCCTACCATATCATCGATTTATTTGACCAATCACACTTGTCACCATCTCATCCTTGCACTTGCACTGTTGGCATACGTGGGTCCCAGTAGAGGGCATTCGCTTGCCCAAACTCCATTGTCGCATGATCGCATAACATTATTTAACTTTATGCAATCATGCGACCACTCTTTCCATGTGGCAGTGTTTTGCTAAACCACAAAGATAATCTGGCACCATCCCGGGAAAGTGACGACCGTTGATTTCACCAAACATGATAAATCTTTAAACTTGCAGAAAAAGAGCTGAGTGAGTGCGAAAGGAGTAGCCGAAATGAGAAATCCCGCCGAGCTCATTCTCTACAAATTTAGCACCAAAACATGTGCCGTTTTCTCCATTAGGATTGTTGAGACCTGTAGAATCGATCCAAACCTTTATATCACAAAAGCACCACACTTTATTGCCAATAAAACATGTATTACAAGGTGTGTATTCGGCTATGCTAAGCTAGGAAAAGAGGGACCCGAGTTCAATAAGAAGCATTTCACTTGCATGTGTCTGTCTTTTCGATTACTTCTTAATCATCTTGCATTAGGAAGTTCTCAGAAAATTGAATCTAAACAAACTCCTTTCCAAAATCTCATCATTGAGCCTTTCTCAAAAGATTTCAAATGATCTTAAATGCAATTCAATTCATGACTGTCCAAACTTTGCTTCCGAAAGTTGAATCAACCAATAGATACCATATTGACATATGCATTCATTTAGTATAAGAAAAGGCTTCAACAATTGAATGCACACACTATTACAAGGAATAAAATCTAAGTCTTTCAATGCCAATTTCAGTCAATGTATCACAAGAAAACTTTCTTCTGATTCCTTGCAAGTGCCATGAAGATCATGGTCCACAATCACCATTTCACCTGAGAAAGATTACCAATCAAAACATATTATCCTTGCCAGGTTGGGGTCTATCACCTACCCATGATGACAAGATTTTCAAAGCAACCCACCCGGCTTGAAGCAAGAAGGAAAGGATCCCTGGCAAGAATAGCCTATCTTAGAAAAGCTAAACCTAGACACCAGACTTGACAAGACCACATGACTCCAACATTGCCAAAAAAAATGGGTGACTGAAAGTTAGGCAACAACTGGCTCCAACTGGGGGATCATGTACTGCAAAGTGCATGAAGAATTCAACTTCTTTGGTGAGACAAGTGCCTTATCCATTGGGTTGCGGAGTCTAGACCAAAGAGAACAATGAGCAGTTGCATACAGGGAGGGCGGAGGGGAGCAGGGAAAACTGAAACAAAGCAGGAGAAAACAACAACTAACTAAGCAAGGAAAGGCTACACTAAACACACCAAAATTGGAAAGAAAACCTATTTACAAAAGGTGAGGAGACCTCACCAACAGGACCATAAACAAAGAAAGATTCATATGTGGCCATTTACAGGAAGAGAGAAGTATGAACCTTTCCTGAATAGAGGAAGATGCTCCACCAATTTGAAACAACACTGGTAACTTCTGGCTACTCCTTCATTGTTGAACTTGAGTCCAAAAGCTATCTGCAACATGATGACACACACGATCTTTCCAAATAGCTAGGCCTCATTATAGATCTCTGATTTATCTATGCTTCCATATACATCCTTTCTTGCACATTCAACTTTCTGTGATGGAAGAGGATATTCAACATATTCTGAATGTACTACTGGAATATAATTCAATTCATCTCTTTCAGCATTATCACCTCTATTTGTTTTGTTATTATCCTTAGCAGAGATATCAATGTTCAAATCGAGATCAACAAAATCAAAATATTGGAAATCCTCTAGAAGTGAAAAAGCATCATACCGTTTGCAAGCATTGTCAAAAATAACTTCTGATTTTGAATCAGGGCTGAAACAAATAGTATCTTCATTACTCACGGCCTCTACCAAAATTGAAATATCTTCTTCATCTTTTGCATCTGTCAAATCTTCATGATGTTCATCTGGATTTAAAACTTTAATATCTGATTTGACTATGGAAGACGATTCACATATAACTGTCATCATGACTTGATCAAATTTTATTTCAAGACTAGGAAGATCTTCATCTATTTCTCTGTCTTCTATATGATGCTGCAGTACTTCATTAACATGTTCAAAATCTACTGTTGCATTGATTCCTTCAACATTATTTTCAATAGGCTGACTATCTTTTTCATCCACACATATTTGATTAGCAACATCCAACATTGTATCATCTTCAAAACAAAATGTTTCTGATATCTGATCTTTATCAGCTATAATGAATGAAGGATCAACCTTATTATGTTCTTCAATAACATCAGGAATTTCATCTTTTAATAGCCCATCAGCCTTAGGATGATCTTCAGAAGAAAAATAGTTTGAAACATTATCCTCATTCTTTTCACCCAATCTACAACTTTCATCAACAAAAGAAAAAGGAAACATGGATGCATCTTCTTTTTCAATTTTGTTTACCTTTTCTTCCTGATCTTCAAGAATCTCCCTATTCGCCAAATTTTGTCTTGTAGAATTCCAGGGCTTTTCTTGCTCTTCTGAAACTAGGCAACTTGTAGATTCTTTACTTACCAGTTCTTCTTCAGGTATAGTCAAAAGAACAAATTTCTTCTTTCTCCTTTGGGCTTGGACCTCGAAATACTTCTGATGCACATGTTTTAACAATAGGGCAGACTGATGATCTTCAGACACACTCAATCCTTTCTTCAAACCCTTAGTCAAACTTAGTTTATATGCTTCCCAAAGGAATTGGAAGTTGGGATCATCTTCAGCATTTATCTCCTCAATTGTGAGTTTCCTTCTAATTTTTTTTCTTGGTTTAATCTCTTTTTCACTCAAGACTGAAAAATTTAATGAGGTGTGATCTTGAGGGGCTTCTAACATTTCACCATCATGCATATTGAGCTCTTTCTTTAACTTCTGCAACAACTTTGTTTTCTCTTCCACTTCTTTTAGCAAATGATATCTTGCACATATACTCATCCACAACAGAGCAGTTACATGATCCTCTTCAATACTCAAGTTCATCTTTCTTCCATGAGTAATGCTTTCTCTCCAAGCATCAAACATATCATACAATACAAAATCAGTAGTGTGATGAAGTTCTATAAGGGAAGGATCTGGCCTCCTTCCTTTCTCCATTTTAGAAGGCATGGTCCTTTTACAACAGAGTCTCCAATCTCCTGCAAGTTTTGAGATAATACATTTTGAAAATATAAAACACTAGACTCTTCAACCAAAGTTATGAGGACCAGAGCGGAGTCACCAATCTCTGAGAAGTAGAGATAACTATAAAAATAAGGAAACCAATATCAGCATCAATCTTCTCTTCTTCCTCAGTTGGGTGCTTTCCAGTCCTCAACTTTAAGCTAGTTCTTCCTTCAGCATGTGGGACTAGAAACCTGATTCCTGTGGTAAGCACCTTTCTCCACAAGATTAGCTATAAAAGGGGAAACTAGAAATATGTCTATTTAAAAATTCTCCCCAGTAGAGTCGCCAAAAAATGCTGGTTAACAGTTTGTCCTCCCGTTAGATTTCTAATCTCTGACTCTTTTAGCACCCAAGGTGAGAGAACAAAGGATGTCACCAACAATTGGGTCAGTGTATGTCTTCTATCACTGCCCTCTAAATTGACAGGTACAGCTCACTGATTGTGTTTAATCTTCAATGAATTTGTTTCTTTATGATCATCAGATTATCTTCTTATGAGTTTTAACCAAATTGTTTGTAGGCACAAACAATTCAGGCAAGGAGAAAGTGGATAACCTATAATCCCCAATGGAATGTTGATCGCAGATTATCATAAGGACTATATTCTAACTAAACCTATCTATTCTAAGAATGCATATTTTACTGATGAGAATAGAAGTAGAATCATATATAGACAACAAATAGAATTGCTTAAACTGCAACTACTAACGTGAAAAGGAATTCAAGAAGAAATTATAGCTCCATATACAATTGTACTTTCCATTCAGATGCATCTAAATAACAGGGTGAATAGGAGAAGAATCATACATGAAAGGTAAATGGAATTACTTTCACTGCAATTACAAACATGAAATGGAATCTAGCAAGCAATTACAGCTTCATATATAACTGTCTTGTCTATTCACATGCAAATGAAAACTACTAGTTCAACAAACATGAAAACCCAGCAAAGTAAATGGAATCACTTATGCTACCCTTACAAGTTTGCCGACCCCTACACCCAGTTTCTTGACAGAATTTATAGATTTTTACAATGCATCAGGCTCGTAGGAGCCAATGACCTTCCCACTTCTTGGAATACAAAGAGACAAGGTACAAAGAAAGAAACTCTTCCAATCTGAAAAACTTGAAAAGTCACTATGGATGTAAGAATAAAGAAGACACAAAGATAATGACTTCTCAATTTGAAATTGTCGAGCTGAGTCCATTGGGCTTTTGGAGTCGAATAATTTTTCTGAACTTTGAATTTGAAATAGAACATAAGGTAGAAAGATGCCAACCATCAATCTTCAAATAATCATTGTCTTCATCCTTGGTCAACAAGACTACTGGATCATTGAAATAGGGCTCTATCTGATATCAAGACGAACTGAACCTCTTATACTTTATGACAATGGCTTATTGCAACAATTGACTTAACCATACGTCGTGTTTCTTATATGCTGTAGACATGGAAAATTGGCAAAGGCAATTCAAATCAAAGGAAAATTTAATTAAGTGATTAAATGATTAAATAAAGCTTGAAAAGGGGAAAAACACTAAGAAATTGATTAAATTCAATTAATGACATAGTTGTTGAAATGAAAAATCAAAATGAACCTCTTACCCTTCATGGCTAAATTTAATTACTTTAATTAATTAATAAATCATAAATTCTCTCAACAAAGGAAAAAGGAGACAAAATGGACACAAATCACTCACTTTTGTTGAAATGGTCCAGCCTTTTGAAACCATTTAAATGTTTGTCCCCCAATTTAGGGACAAAGCAAAGCCAATTGACCTTACCCAAGCATAACCATGGTTATCTCACTCTACCCCCTACCCTTGGGAAAATCTTATAAATAGAAGGCATTTTGAGGCATTATTGATCCACTCCATATCTTTGAATTGCAGCAAAGCTCTTGCAATTTGCATCCATATCACTCACTTATTATTTGTCATTGCTAATTAGCTTAAATTGCTTTGATCATAGTAGATTGTTCATCAAATAGAGCTAGAATTTGATAGAATAGATCTAAATTTGCATATCATATAGCTTAATTCTCATCTTTAGAGTGTCACTAGTGAGGATCATAGCTGAGAGCCTCATTTACCACTTTATTTTAGAGATCCATGAGATGTTGATAGATTAATTGTGCATTTGTTAGATTATTTTGCTCTAATTCTTGTTGTTCTTAGTTAATCTTGTAATTTCATGAAGGTGTAAATCACTCACCCATAAATGGCGCGCACCGTGGGGCCCTAGGCCTCAAATTTATCATAATTTCCATGTTATTTGCAAAATTTAGGCTAGAATTGCATGATTTTGCTCACTGTTTGCAGGTTACAGGAAAGAAATCACGCCTGCCGGTAAAGAAATCATGCCTACAACAAAGAGATGTCGCTTACAGAAATTTAAATGTCGCCTGGAGTCTGAACGATCACGCTTATCAGTCTTCAGAATCACGCTTCCGCAGAAAGAAATCACGCCTGAGCACATTAAATTCTCGCCTCACGCACAAACAGCTGATGCCTTTGGCTATTTAGATGTCGCCTACAAAGAATTAAAAGCCGCGGCCGAGGAATGAGTTTACGCCTGGTGTAAAGGGAGTTTCCGGCATTTCGCTTTTAATTTGTCGCTTTTGATATTTTAAATGTCGCTTTCAGTTAATAAGATGTCGCTTCTCTGAGTTAATTTGTCGCTTGCAATAAATAATTTACGCGTTTATATAATTTGATATCGCACATAATTACTTTAATCTCGCTTGAGCCCCTTTTGGTGACGCTCGCGGTTAAAGTAATTACGTCTTTGTTAAATTAGATATCGCCTTTAGCAGAAGAAATGTCGCCTGGTATAGCATCTATTTTCTATTAGAGTAATTGCTGTTGTCGCCTGTAATAAAGATTTCACGCGTTTGCTAAATTTAATATCGCACTTGACTATTTTGATCTCGCTTGAGCCCCTTTTGGTGACGCTCGCGGTTAAAGTAGTCACGTCTTCATTAAATTTGATCTCGCCTGTAGTCTGGACAATGTCGCCTGACAGTATTTTCACTATTTTGTCAAAATAAGGACTGTATGCTAACTTTACTGTCATTTTTTTTGTCTCAGGAGCATGGTCTGTCATAAGAAAGTGCAAAAACCAGAGAGAAGACACAACTTAGAGGAGAAATTGATCTCTAAAAGGATAAGGAAAGAAAACCGGGTACATTCTACCTTTGTTCTCAACAATAATTTAGAGAAAGAAGTAGAATTACATGCCAAATACATTGCTGTTGTAGATGCTTACAAACGAAAATATGTCTCATTGAATTGGGAATTTAGTCCTTAAATTTGTAAGAATTTTTGCAAGTATTTTGGTAAACAAAGAATCAAAAGTATAATCAATTATATCATTTTTAGCTTTGATTTTGGTTTCCCCTCACTTTGTTTGTATTGTGCTGACTAACTTGTTGGTGGAGGGAACATTTTGCCAAAGTAAGAGAAGGATTTGGAGAGAAAACAAAAAATCTACTACTTAAAAATGTGCCTAGCCTTTGCTAGCATCGTTTGAGGTATTTTTCTCATCAAGCTTGCACTTCCCTTAAATTGTGGCATTTTCAAAGTTCAAAACATAGTTTAATCATAAAAGGAAAAAATAAACACTTCAATTTTAAGAACCCCTTTGTCACGGGGTTGAAAAAGAACCAAATTTGATTGTGAGTGTTTGGGATAAGGGAAAAGCAATAGGGATATGCTCTTCACTCTTTGAGTGAATCAAATTCCCAAACTTGCTCTACCAAATCCATTTTTCATGCTTTTCAATGAATATGTTTAAAACTTAGTGGGCTCGCCTCCCGAGATTGCCTTAGAAGGGCCGGTGAGAGGGACAGCCCAAAGTGGGATACACTTGCTTTTGCCGCGAGAATCCGACCCACTATAAAATGAAACGCGGGTATCCTTAATGGGGTACACGACAAAAAGGATTTTAGCTCTTTCGAACTTCCTCTAGTAGTCTTAACAGATTGCGCAAAATCGTGCTTCGGTGCGTGTGGGAAGCCCCTTAACATACTTGGGGGATGAAAGGCTAAGATCTATTTTGAACGGAAAACTTACTACATAACAGTAAAAATAGCAAAACTACCTATTAGAGCCATTTAAAAGCCAAATTTGTGCTAGGTAGCTTGCTTGGAAGTCTTTCTTGTGATCAAACCCGTGGAAACATTTGAGAATATACACATTAGAATGATCTAGGGACATGGTGAACTATTGATGTGTGTGTTGAGATTGTCTTCAAATTTTCAAACAAGAAGTTCCAAAGTACTTGATCAAAATACAATTAAAATTTTTAAATCTTAAAAAATTGATCAATACCATTTACCCATTCCAAACCAACCCAACCGGATTGAAATTCACAAAGGAAGTTTATTTGGGAAACAAATCAACCCTATTATGGAGCATAATTATCAAAGTCAAGATCAAGATCTCCATAGGAATCAAAGCGATGAGGTTTCTGAAGATGACATTGTTGAAGCATCCAAAAGTCCCATGTTTCTGGAAATAATGGAATTACTTTTGAAGTGGGATAAAGACACATATTTTCTAGCTTTCGCTCAAGCAGGAGCTAAACTTCCTTATAATTATGACACATCAACCTTGAGAAAGAATGAGGAAAACCAAAGAGATACATCATATAAAATGCCATTATTAATATCAAGCTATTCTTTTCAAAGTGATGAGGTGTCTAAAGATGATGTTGTGAGAGCATCCCAAGATCTCGTGTTTATAGAAAAAATGGAATGAATTTTGGACTGGGATAAAGAAGCATATTTCCTAACTTTAGCTCAATCAGGAGCTAAGCTTCCACATAATTATGACACATCAACTTTAAGAAAGGATGAAGAAAAGCAAAAAGATACTTTATCTAAAGAGCCATCATTAAGATCAATTTTTCCTTTCCTTTATGATGATGGGCCATCCATATCTTCATCCTCCTCACAAAAAGAAGCATTTCAGAGAAACAAAGTTATCTCAGATCAAAGGAAATTGCATAATCAACCTATTGGTGATCAAGATAATAAAGAATATGGAGTGAAAAATACCGCTCTCAAGCAAGATCTAATTCAAAAACCTCCATATAGCAAGAGTAATCCATTCATCCTTTGTCCATCTCCTAACAAGGTTTCTCCTTGGATGACTTGTACACCTTTCATCCTTCATCCATCTCCCGAACCTCTATCTAACAAAGATTCTCCCATAACTAGCATTCCTTTCATTTTTTCTTCATCTCCCAAAGCTCCACAATTATCCAAAATTCCTCCATCAAAGAATGAGCCTAATGATGACACTTTTCCCATTAACTATGTCTACCCTCAAGGGCTACCTCTAAAAGAAACCCAAGCTAACTCACATCTTGCTGCAGATTGTTTCCATGCTTCAAAGATCTTAGAACCCAAAGCTTCATGTGCCTCAATGCCTATTATACCTATTCAAGAGGATCCTACACCATTCTTCCAAACATTCCCCACACATATCCAAACATCTACCTTGTCCTTAGAAGTGGCTTCATGTCAAGAAGATAATCCAAAAAGAAAAGAGATAAATATTGATAAAGGTCAAGATCAAGATTATACACAAACCCCTCCCATATTTGATGAAGGTCACATATCCCTTGAACCTTGTGATGATCCCCTTGCATCCTTTCATGTCTTTCAAGATGATATCCTTCCGTTCCAAGAGCAAAGTACCCTTCCAAGTTCCACATCTTCTCCACTTCCCAAGCAAGATCAAGATATCCCTTCCATAACTTCCAATGAGCATATTGAAAACCAAGAGCAAAATACCTTCACTACACAATTCAAAGATCCTTGTCAAGATCAAAGCATCCCATCATTTCCTTGTCATATTCCTCCATGTTCACCTCAAGAAAACATCATTCTTCCAGATCCCTTGCAAGATAATAAATCCCTTCAAGCTTCAGTTGATCCTATCAAATGTGTTCCTATCAAAGCTACTCATGAGCCTATTAGTATAAAGATAAATCCTAAAGATGAGAACGTTGACGATGGAGCTCCTTCCAAAGATATTGATATCCCTTTCACACCTTATATCCCTCCATTCAAATACAACCACATACCTCCACTATCCTCCAAATCCATTTTGGGTTCCTATGTCCCAAAACAAAAATCTTCATCCCTTCCATCCATATTAGGTCCATATACTCCCCCATCAACCATTCCTATCATCCCTAGCTATCCATTCACTTACCCTACCATGTATCAAGATCAACGAAGACACACATACTTGAAGAATGTCCAAACACCAATCCATATGAACCATCCATATTATTCCTATTCATCCACAATTCCTAAGTCTTTTGGAAGCAATGTTGATGTGCAACATAAAAATCATAAATCCAAGAATCCATATGTGCATAAAAATCACAATGTCCCATCTAATCGACATGTGAATGAAAAGAAAAATGAAATATCCAAAAGGCCACAAAGGTCCACAAAGCCAAAAGAAAAAAATAACATGTGGGTTCCTAAATCCCTCATTGAAGAAATGCATTCAAAAGCATTCCAAAAGGAAGAAAAATCAAAGAATATGTGGATTCCCAAGTCATTGTTGAAAGACTAGCACACAAAAGAAGAATCAAAATTGACATTCAAGCTTCCAAAGGCTTCCATTCCATCTCCTTCCAAACATCCTTCATCTTCTTACATCCCAAAATCCACTACCTCAAAAAGATCCTTACCTCCATCATCTATTGTTCCTCCATCATTCCACCACTCTTCAAAGTGTGTGTCAAAGTTGATCTTGCCAACATTTCCATCTTCAACATACCTTCTTCTTATCCTCACATTCATTTTCCAATGCATACTTTCCGTACTTCCATCCCTCTTATCAATACCTTTGAGCATCCTAGTCATACCCATGGTTTATTATAGCATATCTTTCAGAGGAGCATTGTCCAACGATTCTAATGTTGGGAAAATATTGAAAAATACAAAAAAAGAAAAAAGCAAAGAAAAAAAGAAAAAAATGAAAAAAGAGAAAAAGTGCCTTGGTGAAAACCTAGCAATAGGCACCTTGGTAGCAAAAATAAAAAGAAATAAATCTAGGGTGAAAACCACTTCTTGTGGCGCCTTAGACAAGTACCATGATGAAAACCTGGCAAACAGGTGTCATGCGTAATTCTTCCTTCTTGCACTCTACACTTGGGGGTAAGTTTCATCCATATTTCCATCTATCACCTTCATCTTGACAAGGTTGAACACATCCATGAGCATTGAGTATCTTAACATCCGTTATCCTTTCCATCAGCTTATGTACTTGTTGCATCCATGTTACCCTATCATGATCTTGCTTATCCCAAATTCACCTTCATCATTCCTTGATAGCTTTTTCATAATCCCAAAACATCCCTTCATAGCCTCCATCACCTCTTTATCCAGATTGTGTTATCTTATACACATCTTACCCAAGTTGACCCTTGGTCTTGATCAAGATGAAGAACTTTAAAAAAAAAAATTGTTATCAAAAAAATTCTTGACATGTCCACTCTTTTGGATCACTCCTTTTCATGGCAGCAGATCGTTATCCTATACACTATCTAGCCTTGCACAATTGACTTTCATGGCTTATCCAAAAACATGCTTCACATTGCTATATCATTTTTTCCTTAGCTTGGGTACTCTTGAGGAGATAGTCCTATGGGTCACATTCGCATACTTCTTCCATCATAGCCCTTTCCATCTCTAATCCATCAGCTTGCAAAATCCATCATTCATGTCCTATATCTTGCTAAGACATTGGGGGCAAACCAATGTGATCTTGTTTGAGAGTGGGTAAAAAGGACAGCATGAAGTGCTTTTGAGTTGCATCTTGCATAAAACTGAGCTTCGGTAAAATCTTGAAAGTTTGTCCAAGTCCAACATTTTTTCTATCCAACTGGGGCATTTGATCTTAATCAATGGATTTCAGCAAACAAGCATGAATTCACATGAAGCAAGGCATTAACTTCAAAAGGATTTAATAGTACAATATTTAGTCACATCAGAGAGACTTATCAGAGCTTCAGAAGAGAGAAGAATATTTTCGTGAACCTTTGATGGATATCATTGTTCATAAACCAAGAATTCAATTACCACAACTTGATCCATGAGCCTTCATTGACTTTATTATTCGGGATTAAAAATTGACAACACTTTAAAGATCAGAATACTTGGAAATACTTTTTGAAAATCATGAAACATTGCAAAACGCTTGAAGCTTTCTTTTGATGATCTTTTCTTACATTGATTTTTATCACATCTTTTTAGCTAATCGATGATGTTTTGACTAGATTGGCAATGATGGAGACATGATATTTTTCTTGTCTTTGAGTGACTGTCTTGAGGGATATCCAACAACTTATGTGAATTCGTCTAACGACATGGTCATCAAAGAACCATCGAGGACTTTCATATAGGGTGGAAGGTTGACCTTTGCTTGTTTATGCAACATTGAATTCGTTGAAACTGGTATTCATACTCTCATAGTTGGTTTATTCGACTAGTGTGGGTTGTACTAGTTCAAAAAGGAGGTTACCAAATGTGATAAAAAGTGGTATTCATATCATCATGTCAGTGGGCAGTGGTGATTGTACTTGCTTTCCGGTCCCAAAGTGCTCAATGATGAAAATTTATCCTCAAGGCATTTATTTGCTAAAAGCTAGTGACACTTAGCTGCATTGCATTGCATTATCATGGAAGGTTAATTGCATTATCATGTTAGATTAATTGCATGTGCATTTGTTTTTCCAAGGGAAAAGGGGGTTCATTCAATTGAAATCTTGATCAGTCATAAAATGGGTCATTCAATCAAGAATCAAGGAAAGTCCATAAATCATAAGTGTCCATAATATCAAAGATCCATGAAGTCTGTCTAATCAAAGATACAATGTCATCAAAGTGATAAATCAACATCCTAATCAATAACTAAAATATCATGATACACTATCAACAAACTGAAGGAGCTCCATAATCAATCATCTCAATAACCTGTACTCTAGCTGGGTCAAACCCATGACTTAAATCCAAATATCCAAGAAGCTAAGGTCCGTATATATATATCATTTACGGAAATGTGCCTGTTTCACAAATCAAGGGAATCATATCAGTATTCTATATCAATGAATCATCTTACGTCAATCAATCCTATCAAAGTATCAAGCAATCACACCCAATACCATCGTTCGTGTCTCTGTGTCCTGAGAACGAAGCAACAGTATCAAATCATATCGGTTTTCACACTGATTGATTTATCCTATCAGAACTATCCTATGAGATTGACAAATCACATTCATTGGTACCATTATCCTGTTATCCTAATCACTTGTTTTGCTTAACTACAATAGACCTATCTATCTTGGATATGCAAAATTTCAAGTCATGGCATATCATCAATATTTTTTAGAAATCAAAACATATTCCAACTACTCAAAATTGTTCAAATCAAGGAATTAATATGTTTTATTTCTGAGGGGGCATCAGAGTATCAAATGAGCATCACATCAAAAACATTTATCAGTGGGGCATATCATATCAAGATATCAGTATCATATCATAGCAGTATCATATCAAGTATCATATCAGGAGGCAAATCAATTGCATATCAGTTTCATATCAAATCTGTCATCATATCAAATCTATCAACATATCAGCAATCAATCAACCCAGGACCTTTATCAATCAACCTAGGACCTTTATCAGTGAACCCAGGACCTATCATCAAATCAGAGGCATCAGAATCATATCAGCACCATCATCAGAGGCACATCATCGTCATCAGGAAGTACATCAATCAGAGGGATCAGAGGCATATCAGAATCAGGACCTGAATCAGATCATCATACTAAGGGAATCTTTGAATCAATGTTCTTCGCACATCGACTCAAAGAGGGGCATTTGTAGACATGGAAAATTGGCAAAGGCAATTCAAATCAAAGGAAAATTTAATTAAGTGATTAAATGATTAAATAAAGCTTGAAAAGGGGAAAAACACTAAGAAATTGATTAAATTCAATTAATGACATAGTTGTTGAAATGAAAAATCAAAATGAACCTCTTACCCTTCATGGCTAAATTTAATTACTTTAATTAATTAATAAATCATAAATTCTCTCAACAAAGGAAAAAGGAGACAAAATGGACACAAATCACTCACTTTTGTTGAAATGGTCCAGCCTTTTGAAACCATTTAAATGTTTGTCCCCCAATTTAGGGACAAAGCAAAGCCAATTGACCTTACCCAAGCATAACCATGGTTATCTCACTCTACCCCCTACCCTTGGGAAAATCTTATAAATAGAAGGCATTTTGAGGCATTATTGATCCACTCCATATCTTTGAATTGCAGCAAAGCTCTTGCAATTTGCATCCATATCACTCACTTATCATTTGTCATTGCTAATTAGCTTAAATTGCTTTGATCATAGTAGATTGTTCATCAAATAGAGCTAGAATTTGATAGAATAGATCTAAATTTGCATATCATATAGCTTAATTCTCATCTTTAGAGTGTCACTAGTGAGGATCATAGCTGAGAGCCTCATTTACCACTTTATTTTAGAGATCCATGAGATGTTGATAGATTAATTGTGCATTTGTTAGATTATTTTTCTCTAATTCTTGTTGTTCTTAGTTAATCTTGTAATTTCATGAAGGTGTAAATCACTCACACACATATGCACACACATATAATAGAAGCACTAAATTCAATCCTCTTCCAACTGTTATCCGTTTTCAAATGACCTCAATTAGAATTTGTTTTCTTATACCAAAGTAGAGTTTATAAAACATGCCATGGACTCATGTTGTCGCATGATTGCATGGCTCTTCTTTACCTCTTGCGATCATGCAACCACACACCTAACCAGCTGCGCTTCATGCCTTGTCACATGATCGCAAGGCAGTTCTCTTAGTCATGCGATCATGCGACCACACACCTAACCAGCTACACTTTCACATCATTCGATCACTTAACCTATGTGGGCCCACCTTACTGCATGGAATACTACAATGAATCAGGAACTGCCACATCGTGAAATCTGACAAGTGGACATATGACTTTTCCTTTGTTCACAAGTCACTCTGATAGCCCTACCATATCATCAATTTATTTGACCAATCACACTCATCACCATCTCATCATCGTACTTGCACTGTTGGCATACGTGGGTCCTATTAGAGCGCATTCACTTGCTCAAACTCCATTCTTGCATGATTGCATAGCATTATTTAACTTTATGCAATCATGCGACCACTCTTTCCATGTGGCAGTGTTTCACTAAACCGCAAAGGTAATCTGGCACCATCCTGGGAAAGTGACGACCATTGATTTCATCGAACATGATAAATCTTTAAACTTGTGGAAAAAGAACTGAGTGCGAAAGGAGTAGCCAAAACGAGAAAACCCGCCGAGCTCGTTCTCTACAAATTTAGCACCAAAACACGTGTCATTTTCTCCATTAGGATCATTGAGACCTGTAGAATTGATCCAAACCTTTATATCACAAAAGCACCACACTTTATTGCTGATAAAACATGTATTACAAGGTGTGTATTCAGCTATGCTAAGCTAGGAAAAGAGGGACCCGAGTTCAATAAGAAGCATTTCACTTGCATGTGTCTATCTTTTTGATTGCTTCTTAATCATCTTGCATCAGGAAGTTCTCAGAAAATTGAATCTAAACAAACTCCTTTCCAAAATCTCATTAGTGAACCTTGCTCAAAAGATTTCAAATGATCTTAAATGCAATTCAATTCATGACTGTCCAAACTTTGCTTCTAAAAGTTGAATCAAACAATAGATACCATATTGACATATGCATTCATTTAGTATAAGAAAAGACTTCAACAAATGAATGCACACACTATTACAAGGAATAAAATCTGAGTCTTTCAATGCCAATTTTAGTCAATGTATCACAAGAAAACTTTCTTCTGATTCCTTGCAAGTGCCATGAAGATCATGGTCCACAATCACCATTTCACCTAAGAAAGATTACCAATCAAAACATATTATCCTTGCTAGGTTGGGGTCTATCACCTACCCATGATGACAATATTTTCAAAGCAACCCACCCAGCTTGAAGCAAGAAGGCAAGGAACCTTGGCAAGAATAGCCTATCTTAGAAAAGCTAGACCTAGACACCAGACTTGACAAGACCACATGAGTCCAACATTGCCAAAAAAAATGGGTGACTGAAAGTCAGGCAACACTATCAAACTTCAATCCTTTATTTAACTTTATCAATCAGCTCAACTTGAGATTCTTATCTCCTATTTGAGACTTGACAATCTCTTATTTACAGGTGTGTTGGTCTTGTCTTTCAGCTTGTCAGCTTATCTTTGTCCTGATAGGTTCCCATCCATTGAACACATGTCTGGGTTGTTTTGTGATCCCAAATCAATCTCATATTTAAATTCCATTCTTTGACCACATGTGATCCCAAATCGATCTCACATTAATCAAAGAGGGGCAAATGTATGCACCCTAAAATGGTTGCCTAGACTTTGGGCCCCCATTCAGCAATTTATCAAATCCCTGAATCAATATTTTCAAAAATCATTATTTTTCAAATTATATCAATTTCTTTGATCAAATCCTATTCTATCATTTATTCAATTATTTTCTATGGGCTAACCATTTTATCCTAAGTTTTTATTTATTTAAAAGGAATTTCCTCCCCTTTTATTAAATAAAAAGCCCCACTTTTCCTCTTATCCTAAGTTGCACAAATAAAGCATTATTCTTATTTTATAAAAAGAAGAAAATACCTTTTTGTCTTATATGGGACACAAAAGTCAACTCTTATTTTCTCATTGGAGGAGATTTGTGCACATGGATTGTTCCTCTTTCAAGCTCCACCCTTGATTAAATCTTTTGCCTCTTAATCTCCATGGTCCATTTCTTTTCAATTTCTTTAAAAGGAGAGCTCTCTTCTCATTTTAGAATCCCACTTTTGAATACTAATCTTATGCTGCAGGATTTCTTGGACACTTTGGAGCTTTTGGAGATCATCTTGCATTCTAGCTTTCATTATTTCATCATAGCTTCATGTTTATACTTTCTTAGCTTAGTTTCTTTTATGCTATAGATTAGCTCACATAGCTTAATTAGGAAGGTCTTGTAATACTTTCATTTCCATAGCTTAGCTTGCATCTTCATTTCTAGAATTGCATTGAATTCTCATCTTGATTCTTGAGGATATTGGCATTCTTGCCCTTGTCTCATTGAATCTCCCATTGTGTGGTTTACTAGCAAGGTTATAGGCTTAATAGCTCTAGCTGAGAGCATTCTTAATATCCTTGTGACTCCATGCTTAGGGAGCTCTAGGTCGATTTCCCAAGGTTTCAAATCCATGCATTCTCTTAGAAGTAATGACTTAGAGAAGTGCACAATTTGAGTGTACAGTTCTATGTAGACCTCTTCTTCAAGTATACCATTCAAAAATGATGACTTCACATCCATTTGATAGAATTTGAATTTCTTATGTACAACATATGCGAGTAGCATTCTAACACCTTCCAATCTAGCAATAGGTGCTAATGTTTCACCATAGTCAATGCCTTCTTCTTGTGCATAGCCCTTGAATACCAATCTAGCTTTATTTCTTGTAACTTCACTATTTTCATTCAGTTTGTTCCTAAATATCCATTTAGTACCGATAACATTTTTGTCTTTAGGTCAGGGTACTAAGGACCAGGTTTTGTTCTTCTCTATTTTCTCTATTTCCTCTTTCATTGCATTAATCCATTCATCATTCTCTAATGCAACTTTTACATTTTTTGGTTCAAATTCACAAACTAGACATGTACCTTATCTTGCTTTGCTCCTAGTTTGCATTCCAACTTGTCTGTCTCCAATAATTTGTGTCTCAGGATGATGTCTTCTAACAAAACTAGCCAATACTTGGTTTCTTCTTTCTTGTTCATCTTGTTCAGGTTCATTTTCTTTCTTGGTAGCTTCATTCTGTTCGTTAGTTTGTTCTTCCTGTTGTTCCACATTATTTTCGTGCTGATCGATTATCATAGATTGTGGCTTCGGTAGATACTCTGGTTGTTCGATGTAAGTGAATCTATCATAGTCTTCCAGTTCCTTTTTACTTTCCTTTGTGTTCTTGTCATCAAACTCATCAACACAGACATTAGTACTTTCAATTATCTTATTGTAACCTTATTCAGACATTTATATGCTTTACTTTTAGTGGAATATCCCAAAAATATCCCTTCATCTCCTTTTGAATCAAAATTTCCATTTCTCTCATCTTTCAAAATAAAGCATTTACTTCCAAAAATCTTGAAATAACTTACAGTAGGTTTGTGTCCAAACCATAGCTCATAAGGTGTCTGGTTGGTGTCCTTCAGTTGTACTCGGTTAAGAACATATAAAGCTGTACTGACAGCTTCTCTCCAATATGTCTAAGCAACATTCTTCTGTATCATCAGTGTTCTAGCACAATCAATTATTGACCTATTCCTTCTTTTAGCAATGCCATTTTGCTAGGGTGTCCTCGGTGCAGAGACCTATATTTTAATACCATGCTCATTACAAAAATTAGTAAATTCATCTAAGATAAATTCACCTTCTCTATCAGATCTTAAGCATTTCAATTCTTTACCAGTCTCCTTTTCTACCTTAGCTTTATACCACTTGAACATTTTAAAAGCTTCAGATTTCTCTTTCAAGAACATAACAGTCATCAGTCTATATAGTCATCAACAAAAATAATAAAGTATCTATCAGCATAATAACTTTGGGTTCTCATAGGACCACACAGGTCGGTATGAACCAACTCAAGTATCTTCTTTGTTGAGTAGTCTTTGCTTTTGAAACTAGACTTAGTCATCTTACCTTTCTGACATTCATGGCACATAGCATGATCAAGTTTTGACAAGTTAGGAAACCCTCTAACTCTTCTCTTTTTGCTAATCTTGATCATGTTATCAAAGTTCACATGGCATAACCTTTTGTGCCACACCCATGCATCTTCATCCTTCATTAACAAATAAGAAGACTGATCAATATCAAGATAAAATAGATTATCTCTAGATTGTGTACTAGTTTTGACAAGTCTTCCTCCATCATCATAAATCTTCACCTTTTTTCTCTCAAAAGAAAGTCGGTGGCCTGAATTGTTCAGCTGTGCCACACTTAACAAATTATAGTTCAGTCCATCTACCCAGTATGCATTTTCACATTTTATTCTATCATTAATCATAAGTGAACCTTTACCTCTTACCATACAGGGTGCATCATTTCCCATTCTCACAAATCCTCCATTGTGTTCATCAGGTTGATCAAATTTTTCTACATCACCAGTCATATGATGTGTACGACCATTGTCTATGATCCATGTATCATTTCTATTTACTCTAGAGATCAGTGTTGTCTCTTTATGTTTCTCTTCTTCCTCTGAGTCATCTTTCATAGCAACAAATACAACTTCTATGTCATCATCAGAATCAGATTTAGATTCAATATCTTTGACTATGTAACATACCTTTTTTCCTTTATCATAACTATCTCGATTGTCTCTATCGTTGTGTCAGTAGCCTTTGTTGAATCTTCTCCCATAGCTTCCTTTAGATCGGTCTCTGGATCTATCATCATCTTTCTTAGGTGGACATCTAGTAGCAATGTGACCAACTTCTTTACAATTAAAGCATGCCAAAGGTAGCTTACCTCTATACCTTCCTTTTCCTTTGGGTAATATTCTGGCCATAAGAGCTTCAAGCTCATCAAGTTCATCATCGGTATTGCTATCACTATCATTATTCTTACTATTCCTGCTAGACGTACCAATCTTCAAGGAAGACATGAAAGTGGATTCCACAGAAGGAACAACATTGTTATCAAATTTATTCATTTCAAAGGTTGTAAGCTTACCAATCAGCGTGTCAAGAGTAAGGTTGGATGTAGCCCTTGTTTCATGAATTGCAGAGATCCTGATTGCATAAACTGACAGTAAAGTTTTGAGAATCTTGCTTATCATTGTTTCATCATCAATAACTCCATCTAATGCTCTAATAGCATGTACCACCTCTTTCAATCTATTTGTGTACTGCACAATGTTCTCACCTTCCTTCATCTTCATATCATTGAATCTACCTCTTAGGTTTTCATCTCGGGTTCTTTTAACATTCAAATCTCCACTGTATATTAGTTTTAGTTTGTCCCACATGGCTTTGGTAGTAGTGCATCCCTTAATGTCTTCAAATTTGGCATCGGTATAGGCAGTAGCAAGTTCCATCATAGTAATATTGTGTTCATGCTTGTCTTTCAGTTGATCAAGAGTCAAGAGACCAGGGGTTGGTTTAATGTAGCCATTCTCCATCAGTTCTAGTGCAAAATTCCCAATTCCAGATATGTGCAACTTCATTCGGCTTTGCCATACTGTGAAGTTCTCTTTGTTCAGTCTTGGCACTTCCCTCTTATACATCTTAAGACCTTTGTGTTGAAGTCCTTAAAACTCTATTCTAAGCAACCACAACTCTGATACCAATTGTTAGAATAACTGAGAGGGGGGTGAATCAGTTATCTATTGTCCCACAACAAAATGTATAATCCAAAACAAATACTTCAACTTCTGCTACTCGGTAAACATAAAATACTTTCACTGTCTGTGCTTTTACCAATTATCAGTCTAAAACTTATAGTAGTTACCGATCAAATCTAACATGTAACATGCAAAGTATGATAACAAACAAATATCACAATCAACACATAACACAAGAGATTTAACATGGAAACCCTATGAAGGGAAAAACCATCTGGGACCGGCAACCTAAAAATATTCACTCTTCTGAAGTGAGGTCGGTGAAGACCCAACCCTGTTAAAGGTTTACAAACACATTATTAGGTGTGATCTTGTTAGAGGTTTTTAGACCAACCGTTATCGTCCAACTAGCATTCACTATGGGGTTGATAGGATAACAATGTTCATTCTATGAATGATACATAATAAGACTTTATAGTCCAATCGGTTAAGATATTTGACTGTGTACAATGGTTAAATATGTAACAGTAGATGATTTTCCTTAATACAACTTCAATTGCAGATTACAGGTCAATATTCAGCTCATACAAATCCTTTTGATCAATATAACACTTCAGACTCAACAATGTATCAACTTACTATTTGTCGGTAATTACTCTATGTCGCTCGATAATTGCTTTGCAGCTTGGTTCTTACTAACCAGTATGATTAGAATGAATGAAAACTTGTTCACGTGATAATCTTGCAGTATCTCTTCTTCTGGTGATATTTCATTATGAAATCATCAGTCTCTTATATAGACAAGTAAACCATTTTCATCTCCACCATTAGATTTTGCCGCTTAATCATCTTTATTGATTTTGTTGCTTTAAGCTTCCTCACTTGATGTGTCAATACCACATTTCAATCTACTCCATTAGATCTTCCTTTAATTATGTTAGCCGTCGATCTTCATAACAAACATTATCTGTTACCTCGATTTCATACACTTTCCAGCTCATCAATCTTATCGGCTAAACTGATCATTTAATTCCTTTCTGTTCTGCTCGGTTAACAAAGAAATGCATCGGTGAACACACACTCGGTTAACACTATGCTTGGTATACACTACACTCCATCGGTGTATAATGAAATGCTTCATTTACTGACAACACTACTTTGTGTCTTTCAGCTCTATTCTTCATCATAGATTTATGCAACATAATAAAGTCAATATCATAAGGTCATAGACTCATCAACAAGTTACTCAATGTGTTCCTTATCCTCATCTGACATATACATCTTCCTCATGTAGATATTTATGTTCTTCATCTCTTTCACCTTTCTTCAGATGTTTTGGTATAGTAACTTGCAAGATAAGTGTTGTCAAACTAGTTGACATCAATGACAACATAATACTAATTTAATCATATTACATATCTAATCATCAACTCCTCAGTGATCTTTAATCACAAATTCTTCAATTAGATTCCAAATCAATTGTAGTTCACTAGAATCTTTATGTGTGTCTCCCAATCCTCAAACAACCACAACCTAGGGTTCTTCATAGCGTGGTGTCTAAACCATGTACCAATTACAACCACTGCTCCTATAGGGTATTATAATTCTTCACCATCGATAACCGAGTGATCCAATTTCATTTTTGCCTCAACACAACAACACACATAAAGAACATGCACATAAACATGACAAATGAGAAACATAAATGTAGATATCACAACAGCTGAGAAACATAAATGTAGGCATCATGGTCACAATTTTTTGGAGACACAACATAATTGAATGGTATACCCAGATGATGCAACACAACTATATATCACTCCTCTGGTTCCAAGTTTACACTGCGGTAAACAAACCCATAGATAAAGAATAAATTTAGAGAGTAGAGGAGAGCGATAATGGCCAAAATAATATAGGGTCCCTATATTATTTCAGTCGTTATCGCTCTCCTCTTGCGCTCTCTAAATTTATTTTTTATCTACGGGTTTTGGTTTACTGTAGTGTGTTGGTTCTTCAAAAGATTTTACACTCCATGAGACACCAATATACTTATGACTAATATTAAGGAGGGGTTAGTTCCAAATGTGATAAATCTATAACTAACTGGACCAACTATAGGGACAAGACTACCCTCTTCACTTCTAGCTCTGCAAAACCAAGGTGGGTACACCTGATCCAATAGATATAACTCTGTTCCTTACTTAATAATAGATCCTTCAATAGATGACAATGAGAAAGTACTAAATAACAACCTATTATTCATTGACTCTCCATCACTGGGTAGAACAACTGTAAATGTAAACAAAAGTAAAATGACTAGTATTGATTTATGTGTGTGACTGTAATGATTTCAATCATTTCCCATAAAGCATAAATAGGAAAATATAGGCCAGTGCCTTATGCATTGGGTAAAAATATCAGAAGACAAAATGAATACAAAGATGCTTAAGAATAACTGGTCTTTAAACATAAATACAAAACACCCCAACTCTTTCCTACTTATAGAAAATCCTGAAGTAAATTTAGTGAACATGCATCCCACCCTAAGCCATATTTAATCCAACCCTAGATCAGAACTCAAAGCCAAATACATACACATAAATCTCTGAAAGATTTAAAGATTCACAGAATAAACACAAAGGAGAGACAAAGATCTGAGATTTGTATTAAGTATAACCTTGATCATTTGTATTCATCATTTTCTAAATAGTAAGCTTGCAAGATAATAGCAGCAGCCTGCATGTCTTCTCTATTTCTTGATAAGAAATAATACAAAATGTTACAATCCTCGACTGAGGGTTAGGGTTTCAAAATTTCTATCTTCTCAACACCTAGACTCTCAATGCCTAGAATGATCATGAAAAATCCTTTATATACAAGAAAATGCAACAAGCTACCGATCATTCTAGGGCTTACAAAACCTTAACCTAAAAACTTTACAACAACCCTATTGGGTTTATAATAAATACATCGATCAAAATTGGTGAGATATTTGTAGATGAGCTGCCCTACTTCATGTCTTCAATTCTATCCTTGGCTTCTTTCAACAAATCTGATTGCAACATCTTCACTGTCATTCCTACAATAAATGCCTCTCTACATCTCAACAATATTCTTTACTCAAAAGGTTACTATCTTCATTTATCTTTAAGAGGTAGGTGGAGTATTTACTTTTTCTACATGAGGTATGTACTGATACTTCCACCTATTATACACCTCTTCACTTGGGAACTCAAAATTTGCAAACTCAGCTTTCTTGCTAGATAACTATTCCCATTCTCTTTCTATCTGATTGACCTCATGCTGAATAAAATCAAACTTTGATTTTGCGGTCATTAATAGCTTGATGGTGCTAATAAAGGAATAGGTTTCATTTAAGACAATAGTTATTCTCTCTGACAAAAGTGCATCCATCTCCTCTCTCCATTTATATAATTCTTTCAATTCTCCTCGCTCTGTGAGAATAGTTGGTATCATTTTATAACTTGAAAGCATTAATTCCCCTTTTAACATACTTGATCTCCTTATGAAATTATCCAAAATAATGTCATACTCCACTATTTTCTTCATAGATTGGTGCACCAGCTTAATCAGTGGATCAAGATCCTCTTGGCCTTTAGACAACAAATGAAATAACTTCACACTTGAAGACCTCTCAATCCACCTTTTCAAAATTGGTGCCATCTCAGTCTTATCTTTATTCAAAGTTGTAAGAAAAACATGTAACCTACTGACATGATTGAAGAAAATTGAAGGCTTTAAATCATGTGCAAACTGCATTATTGCATCTATCATCTTTTCTTCATACTTCTGGTTTACCAGAGATGTGGCCTTCACATGTTCATCCTTTTCTTTTTCCAGCTGCACCCTTATCTCTCTTAATTTATTGGTTTCCTCAGTTAACTATTTCTTCTCCCAACTGACTCTTGCATCTATACTTGTTTCTGGGAGTGGTGATGGTGGAAACTCAATAATGGGGCTTGATGAAGAGGCCACTACAGGCTTGTCAACTATCATCAATTGGGGTGACCTGTGGTCCTGTGGTCCTGATAGTTCTGTAATCAACTTTTCCTTCTGAATCAATTATATTTTAAGCTCATTATAAGATTTAAGGATAGTTTCAAACTTAATCCTCAACTCTTCTCTTTCTTGTGCTTCCTTTTCTGCCACCTTCACATTAAATTTAGCAGTTTCCAAAATGAGACTTGAAGCCTCTACACCAGAAGTCTCACCTACTCACTGTACTAGTAAATTTCCAGTGTATCTTGAAGAGTGAGCCTCTCTCTTTCCTTTATTTTCTTCCCTCTTTAGTGACCACATTACTAGAGCAGAATGATCATTATAAAATGTGATACCCCTTTAAGCTTGTTGTACTTGTTTTGCAGTAGCAAGGGTCTTTACCTTGCTCTTCCTAACTTGATAAAAAATTATTGCATCAGTAATATCCCATTCTGGTAAAATCAACACCCCTGCAGTATGGACCATAGCCCTTCCCTCCTCAGGAGTAATCTTCTCAAATTGCTTCATCATTTCATTTTTAGTTTCATTCTCTATTTTGGTTATGTCCCTATTAGGGAACTCTTCTTTCTTCTTCTCACAAATCTCTTTAAACTGGTTTATTTTCATTCTCCATAAAAATTGAAAGAATGCTCTAGTTTGCAAAAATTTATCATCAGCAACAAAAGAGTCATTAGCCTATTTTAAAATAGGGTCAATTTTCTTACCCTCAAACTCTGCAACAGTTAAATCCATTGCCACCTCCTTAGGTGCCTCTAGCATTCCTTCTTGTAATTCATCATTGGAAACAAAAATGTTGCCCTCATTCCTCATTTGTACTAACTATTTAGCTACCCCATGTTCATCTAAGTGTAAGGGGGGTTGAGAAGGAGAATAAAAATTTTGTTCTGGCCCTGATCCCTCCTGTCTTTGCCTCTTTGGAGAGGGTCCCTGCATTGTTTGATCATCCATGGGCCTTTTTCCTCCTGAAGTAGAAGGAAGATCCTCACCTCTTTTTTGTGTTGGCAGAAGCACAGTATAACCACTTCTTTTTTGTATAGTGTAAATTCCCCTTGGGGTCAACTTTGTCTATCCTAGCTAGCTTAGAATTTTCCTAGCTCTCTCAGGGTCTATTTTTCTCACATCAACCCTTTTCTCATTCACTGCATGCATGATCCCTTCAAAATGCTCCATAAGAGCCTCTACCTTTTCAGCCCATGGCTCAAAACCCTTCAATGTATCATAAGTTTTATCAAAATGTCTAATAAAATCTACAGCCTTTTTTAGATTATCCATTTCTCCTTCTTAATTTCTCGAGTTTGGAGGTCAAACTCATTCCTTATTATGTCCTCAGGAAAATTAAATTGATGCTCAAGAAGAGCACACCTTATCTTTTCTCTAAACATTCCTGACAGGAAACCCTCATTATCTACACACTTAACCACAGTTGTAGCCATCATGTATGGCTGCAAGACCTGATTCAAATGTACCCAACCTCCTTTAGTGATAACATACTAATTGGTAATTGTAATATCTAGGAAAAAAGTCCCTCTTCCTTTACAAGTGAGAGCAGTTTCTTGCAAGTCACCAATTTGCCTCAAAATTTCAGCATATCTTATCTTCAATGGAACTTGGTAGGATAAAATGTATGGTGCCTTTTTACAATCATATATTCTAAAAACTGTAGAAACTAGATATAATATAATGTCACCAAAATTGTGTACAATAGTGATATCTTGGCAATACTCCTTAGGTCTGATCAGTCTTAACAATTCCCTTGGAATTCTAGGATTATCAAAAAACAATAATGTTCTAAGCCTTGAGGCAAAATCTCTGTCGAATGCAATAAAAATAGCATCAGTCCTATCCCATGACAAGGTTGTGGTCCATAGCTAAATTAGGAGAGTTTCCCCATTCCTCTCTTTGACAATATTGACTGTTGAACTAAAAAACTGCTCACCCTTGTACAAGAACATATGCATGAGCATAGAGTACCACCCAAAGGGCCTACTAACCTTCATGTTCTTTATTCCCATCAACCCCTCATGGATTAGGTCATCCAAGTGAGAGGAAAAATCAAATATTAGTGCCAATTGGGGATGTAGAGATTGCACCATCATAAACATATATGGAATAGGCATATGAGTAGCTTCATCATGCCCCAGGATTAGAGTTAGAGACTTATAAAAACCCTGTGCACATTTACTAAATAGATCCAACCTGAAAGGCTCTGGTGTACTTGAGCTAACAACACACATTGATCCAATTTGGTCCAGAAATTCCCTTAGAGGCCCTATCCTTAAGTAATCCTTCTGAGCTTCATATACCTTAGTGAACTCATTAAAATCTATCTTTTCTAACCCAACAGAAGGGTCATTTAATGAAAATACCTCCCTGATCTCATCCTCTATAATAATTATTAGATCATTTCCATTCATGTCCTTGACACATCTAGTCATAGGATCATAACACTTAGCAATTTGGATCAACAATTCTACATCCATAAATACTCCAGGGATGACCAACTTCCCTATATCAAATTGGCACATGAATTCCTCTGTGAATATGATGACCTGAACAAAATGAGACCATTATGATCATCTCCCATGCTAGCATCCCTCATCTAGTTTACTCTATCATGGAGACCTTCACCTACAGAGTCCCTAGGGTTTCTTGGGACTAATTCCTTCAGTCTTGTTGCCCCATTGTCTGAATACAAGAGAAATTGCATCAAATCCTAAAAAATTCCCTTGTCTTTATACTCTATTTTCCTAGACAAGTTCCTCTTTGGTGGCATCTTAACTAGGGATTTTAAAACAATGTGAAAATACCATAGAACACCCTAAATATTTACTAGCTAACAACATAATTCCTTCACAATTTCCTCAAAACCCCAAACAATTCTTGAATTTAGAAATTATGACCTACCAGGCGCCTGCAAAACTCTGCTTGATATCACTCCAGAAAACAATCTAGTTTGCCAAGATGCTTATGAAAGAGGTAAAGAATGCAATGATCAAATTGGGGCATATAATGTCTTGCCAACCATTTGCAATTCATCTGCACGTAGCTCATTAAGTTCACCATTATTGAAAGCTGGCGGCCTCAACATTCACAGGACGTGAGCAATGTCATAGAGAAGAAATTTAAATTTAGACCGTTGATCTTCCTTTCCTTCTGGTGCATTGGATGGTTAACAAGTTCAACAGCGTAACCGTGTGTTACTTTTCCCTAGATCAGTTCTCGACCAATGAGAACATTTTAAAATAACATGTGTAGAAAACTTCCACTTATCTTAAGCTTTGAGCGGGGGGAACAGGTGTCATCTTGTCGCTAAAGTGTTGATAAAAAATTGTCAGAAAAGTCAGATTGAGATATAATGATAACCGTTGATGCTTATTTAATTAGACAAACCTCATAATTTATGAAACTTCGGCCCCACTTTCCACTTTACGAAACCTTTTATACAACTAGAAACCGCCACGTTGCAAAAATTGGCAAGTGGACCTCTCTTTTATTTCTCGGTAACAAAGATCCTGACGACTGCCACATCACAACCCATTTCAACCAATAGAAAACAAACATATCAGTGTGACCTAGCAATTTAGGGCCCACTTCATATCTCTTCCTTCATGGAGAATCAGACGGTCATCACTATACCGCAAAGCTTAAACACTTCACAAATTTCTTCAATGGTATAACGAAAGCTATAAGATCAATCTGAGCTTTATCCCTTGAAAAGATTGACCCCACAGCTACTACATCACTTAAGACAAGTGTCAACCTAAGAGAAACGCCATGGAGACTGAAAAGCTAGAAACTACCTCTGTCAGAATAGATGTTGATCAGATGCTTGTCGCTAAACCGCGATGCTTAAAAGGTAATCAACTTGGCCAATGGTATAATGACAACTGTTGATGCATCCCATTGTTTAATCACCAATGGGCTTTTGAAGACGGGCCCGCCTGGATAGATGTCATTCCATTGCAAATTCGCATGTCAAAAAATCTAACAACCAAGGGTCTTAAGATTTAACAACAGCCACAAGTTTCAAAAGGGTTAGTCATTCGAAAATATTAACGAGAAGACTTAGGCTTTAAAGGAAATATTAAAAAGAGACCCCGCTTGGCAACCTAGTGACATAACATATGAAGCGGGCATTTCAAAAGGGTCTAATACTGCACATGTGTTATTTTCCTTTTAATGAACAAAAAGTAACATTCAAACATAACAAAGGTTATGACAATTAGGGCTTTTCTTTTACCCTCCTACTAGGTTTTATGAAACAAGGGTTTACAACAAAATTGAGGAACAAGGGCCCAAAAAAAATCTTTCAGTACTAACACAGTGTTGACTGATTGGAACTGGAGGAGTAGTGGTTCTGTTGCATCATCTAGGTATACCACTCAATTATGTTGTGTTTCCAAAAAATTGTGACCATGATGCCTTCATTTATGTTTCTTAGTTGTTGTGTCCTAGGACCCCTTATGACCCTTTATGATCCCTAAGAATACATCTTAGAGGTCTTAAAATGTCATAAAGGGTCATAAGAGGCTCCTAGGAGGGGTCAAATGAGCTTCCACCTTCACGTGGTTGGCCCTATTAAGTAGAGAATGTTAAACTATTCTTGAAACAAAGAGAAGCTCAATAATTTAAGATCTCAATCCATATATGACAAATATATATGGATCCATCTCAATGGCTACCAAATCAACAGATCTTTGCCAAGAACCCAGTCGTAAAGAAACACCATAGACTGCACCACAAACCCGCTATGAAGAGGCATCCAATGTCTCATAAGTCACATCAAACGACCCACTTTCTGTAATCTAAGTCTCTCAGCTCAGTTCACCAAGAAGAAGACTTCTACCAAGTCATCACAGACACCATAGAGATCTACGAATCTCCAATGTGCAAGTTTTGCATGTTGCTCTATCGACATCACATCTAACTCAATAATCCATGAGTCGCTACCGAATCTACTGCAAAGTCATCTCCAAAAGATCCATAACCAAATCATGAGTAGGAACTAGATCTACTAGAACACCCTTCTGAATCAATACCAACCCGATCAAAAAATATATATATATTTTTTAAAAAACCAATTTGCCTCTCAATTGCGATGGCCATAAAACTACGATAGTTATCTATTGAAACAATTTGACATCCAGCCATTGCATATACAACATCAATGTCAGTAAAAAATTATAAATGATGGACAGCTGTCGTAAGATTCCAACGACACTCCATCGCATGTACAACATCACTGTCATTCAAAATTACAAATGATGTATATCCTTCATACATTTCCTACAGACATCCATTGCACTAACAACATCTCTATCGGCAAACAAATTACAAATGACGAACACCCGTCAGAAGGTTTTGACGGGTCACCTTCGTTGTTATTTTTTTGTGATGGATAGGTGTCAAAATTGGGATGGCTACAAATAGGTCCAATGCTAGGTTCACCTTGCTGGCACCCCCTTCTTGTGATGTCCATTATCATTGTAATTATGACGCCAATCGAAACGGTTAATTTTTCTGACAGCAAAACTACGATGTCAGGTGGTGTCGCTATATCGATGATCAACCGTCCCAATTCAGATGACCATCTGTCAAAAAAAGGTCTCAAATGTACTAGTGCCAAAAATATTTTCTCCCTCTTTGTATTCTATTTTATTAACAGATGTTGGTGAACCTAAATGTTATAATGAAGCTGTGCAGGTGGATACAAATATTTAGTGGGAGTCTACAATGATAGATGAAATGTACTCACCGAGAAATCAAACTTGGAATTTATGTAAGTTACTTGAAGCTAAAAGGGATTTATAGAATAAATGGGTTTACAAGATGAAAGAAGAGGATGGAGGTAAGAAAATATTTAAAGCCATATTAGTCGTAAAACGATTTGCATAGAAAAAGGGTATTGATTTTGATGAGATATTTTCTCCAGTTGTTAAAATGACTTCTATTCATACTATTTTAAGTATTGTGGCTACTAAAGATTTTCATTTAGAGAAGCTTGATCTTAAAAAAACTTTTCTTCATGGTGATTTGGATGAAGAAATATATATGGTACAACCACAAGGATTTGAGGTCAAGGGTAAGGAGAATCTAGTGTGCAGATTGCAGGAAAGTTTATATGGCTTGAAGCAAGCACCTTGGCAATGGTATATTAAATTTGACACTTTTATGAATGAGCATGGATACACTCGGTGTCATTCTAAACATTGTGTTTATTTTAAGAGGTTGGATGATGATAGCTATTGGTTAGAATCCTCAATTTTTGTTTTTTCCCTAAATTTACGGATGATCCTAAAAAAATTGCAGTCTTTAGGGTTTGCTAGGTCTAATTGCCTTTGAATAATCAGAAAAACACTAGTTTCAGTCATCAACGTTCTATTCTCCTATTACTTTATCGGATGACTTAAGTCTCAAAATAAGCATGTGCGCTTCTATTTTCCTCTTAGTCACTGAGTCTCCTTAAGGTTTAGGAATATTCCCTTTTGTTTAGCAAATGCCTGAGAGCTTTTGTTGCCCGATCTCATGAGCCTTTTAGAATATTCCCTATTATCTAATAATTTAGCGTTTCCCTTTTAGTCTCTAGATCTCGCAATGTTTTCTTGAGACCTAGTGACTGCTGTATCAGATTTATCATTAAGGGACTTTAGTCGCATGATCTCCAGGTTGATTTTACCTATGGTCAGGCAATCTCAAGATGTTTTATTAAAGTGATCTTTTGTTCGGCGATTATGAGTTCCACTTTTAGTCGCTAAATCTCTAGAGGTAGAAGTGGTCTTCTTTGACAGTTGTCTCTAGATCTCATGATCCCCTCATAGTTAGTCTTTTCTTCTAGCGATTGAGAGTTCCTTTGGTCCCGTTATCTCCCAATGTTGATAGCTATCTCTTGTGCAGTTAGTTATTTAGCGACGCGGTAGTCTCCAAATCTCTGAATGCAACGGTTAAGTGATAAAGGATTGTCAGACTTGATGATAACTGTAACATGAAGTTTTGATTGATGACCATTATTTAATCTCCAATTGTAGCTCAGAGTTAAGAAATGTTCTCACGACTTGGAAAATGCCTTAGTCATGTGTTCTCATGATTAGACCCCAATTAAGTGAAAGATTGTGAGATTTAGTGAGAACTCTTTGTCGCTAAGTCTCCAGATTTGCCTAGGTCAAGTGAAGGTTAATGAAATGGTTAAGGCCTAGCGGTTATGATTGTATTTAGTGATAAGGTGACTATGTGGTCATGTGATCTCAAGCTCCTGACGGTTAAGTAGAGAACCTCCAACGATTTAGTGACATGGTTATCTCTGGGTCACTGAATCAAGCGGTTAGTTGTGACAATCTCTCACAATTTAATGTGGGTCGTAAGATGAGATGAGGAATGAGATCAATGGTAGTCACATGTTCTTAGATAAAAATTCAAATAGTTAAAGTTTTATGAAATTATGAGACTTCAGGTTTTTCGCCAGATCTCCAGGTTGGGTGATCGCTGAATGTTTTAAAGAATGAATATGTTTCTGTGACTATGGTTTCGACTATAGTCACCAAATCTCAGAATGAAAGTTATTAAGGTTTCTTCCCTTCAGTCACCAGATCTCCAGATGGCCCGATTGGGAAATCTCAGAATAAAGTTTGAAAAGTCAAAAGTTTTCCATGACTACGAGAATCCCTCTTAGTCGCTAGATCTCAGAATAGTTTTCTAAGGTGCCAATAT
Source organism: Chamaecyparis obtusa (assembly GCA_027943335.1). Lineage (NCBI taxonomy): Eukaryota > Viridiplantae > Streptophyta > Pinopsida > Cupressales > Cupressaceae > Chamaecyparis > Chamaecyparis obtusa. The sequence continues at coordinate 2,426,394 of BSBK01003313.1, forward strand.
TATAAAAGGACAATGTGTCTTTTCCTTCAGTTGCCAGATCTCATAATGTTTAAATTTTAAAATTTTGCCTACAGCTAGTAAATTGAAACCCTGTGCGTGTTGAAGTAATGGCAGAACTGACCTTTTGATAACTGGAGATGTCAGATATGGTGGCGCATTCAATACTACAGGTTAAAACAATTGGAGGTGGCTCATTTGAGAATTACGAAGCTTATTGAGGAAGTACAAAGTGCTAGGTTTTTTGAGCTTTCTAGACTTGCAGTGTGATCAGCAAATTTGCAGAGGAATTTCCAGAGCTACAGTCAGGATGAGTTAGGTGACAGCAAGTGGAGTTTCTACCAGCCGGGGGTCAAAAGAAAAAGTAAAGGAAAGTTTTTCAGATGAATTTCTCACTCTCTTGCTGGGTTCATCCCAAAACAAGAAGGTAAGTGATGAAATTTTTGTCGATGACTTAGCTTACTGTAGGGATGCTAGAACTCCAGAGATAACAGGCATGTGCCTATTTACATATTTCTACAAGAACTGTGATAGTGTCGTACCAGTTTAAAACCCTTGGACTTCAAGGTTGGCCAAGTTGATTGTCCTGGAGGTTTTTCTAGATGTAGATTTACTCCTCATGCTATCTCAGAGATATGATCCTCTCTCAAAGACCATTAGAAAAGAGGATGGTTCACCTTTGATAACCCTAGACCGGAAATCTTTCATGAATGCTTTTAGGATTCAGTTTCCAATGGCCAGAGAAATTAACTTGCATGCTCAAGAGAACAGATATGTTAAGGAGGCTGCTCTGGTCTCCAGGGAGATTAAGAGTCATATGCCTAAGGAAAATAGGAATTATATTGCACCTATGGCCAGATCAATTCCGTATGCCCACGAGGACCTAAAGTTTTACATTAAATATATTGCATATGGGATATGTCAGGTTTTGGGAATTGATGCGGGCCCTGAGAGGATTACATCTGATATTTTGATGTTGGTGATGGATTCACAGAGCCGTATGGTGAGTAAAGGATATGACTATATTGGTTATGTGATAAACAAGATGCATGAGGGTTTGCTGTCCTTGAAGAATTTCACCTCTGGTTCTCAACCCAGATTCATGCACTACTCCTTGTTGATGCACCTAATTGTATATCACAATTATGGTTTAATAAATTTGAATGAACTCAAACCAAAAATGATGTGGAATGGACAGCCTAACCCAGTACAGTTCTAGTTAGGAGTTTGGAGCCCTTCTTGCCCTAGGCAAGATTTTGGTGCCTTTGAGAACTAGATTGTGTTCCCCATTCTCCGGAGTTTGGGAGTTAATTGTACTAGATTATACACCAAGGTCCTGTAATTGGTGAGACCCCAACAGTTTGTTCATAATTGGACCAAGGGTCATAATTGGGGAGACATTTATTATGAGAAGGGCTATACAATGATTACAGTTTATGGATGCCCTCAGCCTCCTTATCTACTTCCATTTTATATTCCACCAAGAGTTGTGTTTCTAGAGTTTGTTTGGCAGCTCATGTTGATAGAAAAAGAGCACTTGGCTTCCCACAGGAAAGGGAATCTCACTCCGGGGCACTTTAGAGTGCATTATATTACAATTGGAAAGGGAGATTTTAGTAAGGTGAATGATTGGTTAGAGAAATATTGGATGTTTTTAGCTTCACATAGTTATGTAGATACAAAAGGCTTCATGGCTGCAGCAAGGAAATAATACATGCCTACCATTCCTTTCAATAAACTGCATGAGTAGTATCCTGAGAAGGATGTGATCAGAAACATCATTGAAGATGATGAAGTGGAGAAGAGAATTTGGCAATTGGATCGGTTGCACAAAATTGAGAAGGAGTTTAAAGGAAAAGGATTGGCATTTGGGGGCTTCTTTCCCACTTTTCCTTACCTCCAAAGACGTGAGTAAATGATGGCTCAATTTGATACATTAGTTGACTCCATGAAGGATCAAATCGATGATGCTAACTAGGGAAAAAAGGGCCATTTAGAATCAAAATGTGATGAGGATAGTGATGGTGGCTATCCCATACATAGCCTGCCTCCTATGGAGCAACCATTAATTGAAGAACCAAAGGAAGGAGGTGAGATTGTCAACCTCAGTGAGCTGCCTAGCTCAGAGGACACCCCTGAGCCCTAGAAAAAGAAGAAAACATTGATGACTAGAGAGCCCTCAGAGAGGAAGAAAAAAGATAGGGTAAGTGCTCTTTATCCTAGAGCCAGTTTCCATGATCATGAGATTAGGAAAGCAGTTAGAGAAGCAAAAAGGCAAAGAAGGTATGAGACACAAGATGTGGAATTGTCTCTAGCCTTGGGCCAAGATGAAAGACTAATTGAACAAGATGCCTTCATGAAGGATGATGATTTTGTGAATTTTGAGGAATTCAAAAGTTTTTTTCTTTGGCATAAACAAGAACAAGTGGCCTCAAGTGTACAAATAATAGAGGAGGGTCAAGTGCCGGAGGAGGCATTGCAACAATTCAAAGAATATGACCTAGGGAGTGAAACCCTTACTCCAGATGAGGCCAGGGAATTAGTAAGAAAAAGAAACATGTTGCTTGTACCTGGGTGGAGTTTGTATACTGACTTCATAATTGATCAAATAAAGAGGCAGGAAGATGTCACTCTATCTTCTAAAACCCAAGTAGGAGACATAATAAGAGGATTTGGGTATAGCCCAAAAAGTCAGGCCTGGGCCATGTGGAGTCTATATCCAAAAGACAAGAAACCACAAATTTTGAATGTGAAAGAACAAATGTAAGGGGACAAAATTGTGTGGTCAATCCACAATACAGGGGACTTAGAAATTTCTCAAGTTTTGACCCAATTTGCAAAATTAAATGAAGATAAAACAAAACAATTGTCAGAGAGATATGGAAACCTTTTGGAGGATTATAGTGCCCTCGTGAAGGATAGGGACTTACAGATTATAAAGGTCATAGCATTGGAAAAATAGGTGGAAGATCTGCAATTGCAAATAATAAATACCCCTGTAGTAGTTCCTGCACCTCCTGAACAACCAACATTAACAGAGGCACAAGGAATGACAGATGAGGAGGTGGCAACTGAATTGAAAAAGATCAATGATGAAAAGAATGAGGCAGTATTGCAAGCCCTATTGAGTCTTTTGCAGCATAGATTGAACACAATCAAGGATAAATTTGACCTAGTTTATAATGCTTGTGGAAAATTTATAGAATTGCAAAGGGAGGTCAACAATTATGTTCAAATTTTGAGTGGATTTCATACAGTGTGGTCTGTTAGAGCACCACTTTTTGAAAGATTGATATTTGCTCAATCTTTGGGGAGTGACATACTGGAAATAGTTGTAGGAGTTGGCGAGGAGATTGACAAAATTAAAGCCATTCTACCACTTTTCAAGGGTAAGGCAAATTTGATTGATGCTAATATAGCCATGCTCAAATACTGTACCAACAAATTCATCCCCTCAATTTTGAGTACAGATGGGATAATAAAGAGCCTTGATAATTGGAGATCAGATGCTGATCTTCTACTACCTAGGAAAGAGGCATTTTTAGGTGAGAATAATGATGTTGATTTAGAGAGCTTCAATAAGGCCTTAGATGAAGCCATTAAGGTAGAAGTTGACCCCACCAAGTTCATTGCAGATGTTAAGGCAATTATGGATGCCAGATGGGAGAGACAAAAACCCCAACTACAACTTGTCCAAGGTTTTAATTGGTCGTCAGAAGAACAGGTAACTGCATGGGATGAAAAGACAAAGCCCAAAAAGGGTAAATCTACCACAGTTGATTTGGACATTTTGGATGAAGATTGAAAAGGACATCTGACACACTTGACACCGGATCCAAGGAATACAAGGTTGATAAGCTATTATTCAAGAATGGTGTAGGTTAGGCTGAAATGGTGGTCACCATGTCTCATTGAAATCAAGGAGCTATCATAAATATTTGCAGTTGAAGGTGTCAATTTTTGAGCAGCCAAAGATGTACCATAATCCGAGGAAGTTTTGTCCTTTCACCACCGGAGGGTTGGTTGTATATTTTATTTTATTTTTATTCTTTAAAATGAGTTAGGTTTTCCAACCACCCGAAGCTTGTTGCATTCCCATTAATTGGGGAATTCCAAGGTGGTTGTGAAAAAAGGCTATATAGAGTTGAAAGACTCATTTTTGTAAAGTTGGTAGAAAAAGGAGTAGAGATTGAAAGGATATAGAAAATAGAACCAGATTGCTTAGAAGGAGATCACTAAGCTTTGTGTCTGGTCTTCTGAGCAATGGAATTGTGAATGTAAGTGGCAAGTTGATTTTAATACAAATACACTGCAACTTTTGCCATATATTATTGTTGTCTCTTTGCTTATGTATTTTAGTCTTGTATGTTATTCATCTTAGGCATTTGAAATATACCGGTTGTAAGGCAACCTGCTTGACTGTTTTATGAGCTTCTTTTAAGGAAAGAATTAAATGTGCTTATATTTCATCTTGGAGAGTAAATATATTTGTATGGATGTTTGATGATAACAATATTTGGTTAAAAAAATAGTTTGTAAGGCAACCTATTTGGATTTGTAGTTGGTGTGTAAGGCATATTGCTATGTTTCTTTTTAGGGTTTACTTGTTGATTTGCATTGTGATTTTGTTGCCCTTAGGATTAGGCACTGGTTTGGTATTTGTTTCTCACAATTGTATCTTTCATTGATCTCAGAGAAGAAGTTGAAATATTCACATTATTTATCAATACCTTTTTATTTTTATGTTTATTGCACTTGATAGATTGGACTGTGCCCAGGGCATTTAGTTCATATTTCTTGATTCTGCAAAGAGAGAATCATATTAGATTGTCCCTCCTTAAAAGGAAGAAGGATGAGAATCCTTAAAGCACTGATTATTGCTTCACTTACAGTCACACTTTGTCTGGTTAAAGTTTGCATTAAAGTGATTACAGTCATATGCAGAGTGTTCTATAGGTTTATGCATTAAGAAGACTAGAAGCTGGTCAGTGTCCACTCATAAGAATACTGTAAAGATAGTCATCATCAAATGGTAATACCTACCTGAGTCTATGGAGCTAAAAAATGAAGGAGGATATTATCCGATCCTCAGCAATTAGGTCTTTGTCTTGTGGGAATCAATCTTAGGGAACACAAGTTCAAACATCATTTTATGTCCTACAAGAAAAATCCCTAACAAATTGGTGACTCTACTGGGGAGGTCAGCAAGTTATCAAACAAGTTAAGATCTCTAGTTCTACTACACAACATCAAAGCATTTATTATTGGACTTCTTTCTCCAAACCCCAAAAGGAAATTGGGTGGCGACTCTAACCAAATCTTTGAACCAGTGTTTTGAAATTTAAATCACTATTTTACAATGACTCATAGAAACGAAAGATCTTGGAGAAAGGAACATCCAGAGGAGAATCTAGAAGGAGAACTCCCATCCCCATCAAGACAAGGCCATATGAGAAAAGATAGAAATACTAATGACATGTCTTTCAAATGGAAACAGAAAGGGGATGCAAGAAGAGAAGAACCTATCCATACAAATCAAGAGGAAAATGCTTCTGAATATGAGGAAGCAATTGATTTGGGTTTAAATCAATATGAAGATTACTACTCACCCTCTGAAAAGGATGGAAGAAGAGCACAGTCCTGTAGGAGAGGAATCTCTAGAAATAATAGAGGATCTAGAGGCTAGACTAGGAGCAAACCAGTTTTTGTTCCTTCTTCTCCCCATGATTCCCCCTTACAAAGTCATCAAATTCCAGGTGACCACCAAGAAGAAATCCCTGCCCAAGAATCCTCATCAGAAACAACCCTTCTTGATTTTAAGGAAATTTTTGAAGAAGTGTTTGAATTGGAAAGAAGGATCCAAGAGAAAATTCAAATAAGACAAAAAAGAGAAAAGGAAAAAGAGGAAAAGATTAGACATGCTATGATCAGGGCAGAATAATTGAAGAAGCAATTATTGGACTCTGAAGCCATAAATCATGTTCCTATAACCAAACAAATAGAAGACTAACCTATTGTCCATAAGATCTATAAGACAAGAAATCCTAGGGACAAAGGTAAGAAAAAGGCTGTAGGGATCTCAATAAAGGAACCAAATCCTGCAAGCAAGTCCCTAGATCAAGCAACAAGATTGGATGCTAACTTGGAAAAGGCCAAGAGGGAACAAGAAATATTGGCTAAAGAATTAGAAAAGGTAGAGCTGGAAGCCACTGTAGCTGAAATAAAAAGAAAGATTGATTTCCTTAAGTAGTCTTTAGGACCCACCAATACACTTTCCACTTCTCAAGCACAAGGTGTAAACGTGTTGAACACTACTAGAACTCTAGGTATGCCCAAAACTTCTAACATCTCAAATGTTCAAGCATCCACATCTTTTGGTGCAGGCCCATCTCAAATAGGATCCATACATGAGAGACATAAGCAATTGGTTTTTAATGGGATCCCTAGTTACCCAAATTCCATCCCTGATGAAATTAGGGAAAAGATCCCAAAATTCACTAGAAGCAATGTAGTTACTTGTGAAGAACATTTGAAAAGTTTCACTGATGTGATAGATGATTACAACATTGAGCTTGATGATGTGATCATGAAGCTTTTTGTTCAGTCTCTTACAGAAGATGCTAGAGATTGGTTTAGAAATTTGCCTCATGCCAACATATGCTCTTGGGAACAGTTCAAACATTTCTTCAAAGAACAATATGGTGATAAAACCAATGAGGGTTTCATGCTTAATGAGTTCAACAATATCAAGAAAAATCCAAATGAGGGTGTTGTTGAGTTCAATGTCAGATTTCAGAAGGCAATGTATAAATTGTTACAAGTTATCAGACTAGATGACAAGATTTGTTTGGTTACTTATCTAAATGCCTTTGATTAAAAAATGGGGTATCTTTTGAGAGATAAGAACCCTATAAATATTGCAAAAGCTTACAAACTATCCATTAATATAGAAAGCAATAGAAGAATATCAGGAAAGTTGGGAAGGAGAGAGGATTATAGGCCTTCAGTCTCAAATAGAAAAGAGCCAGGGAAACTTGATACAAAACCAAAAGATGATGATAGTTTGAAGAAAATCTTGAAAGCAATAAAAGACTTGAAACCTAATGAAGCAAGAAATAATAGAATATAGGGAAACGACAGGCCATCCTTCAACAACTTTGGCAATAAATTATCAAGAATGTAGAATTATCCCTATAACACCCAATGGAAAGATGGGAAGCCAGTGCTTCCTGAAAGAAAGGATAGGCCAACTGATAAGACTCCAGATCCCTTACATAGGAATATAGTAAATATGAATGATGATTTTCCATGGTGTATTTCCTGCCAATCACCTCATGATCCTTACTACTGTGCAATAGCTCCAAGTGTCTTTGCAATTGATGAGTAGGATAATAACAATGAGGAGTCTTATGATGATCAAGGTTGTGGTATGACTTCTTCATACATATGTGATGAGATAGGCTCTAGTGAAGAAGATGAAGGGAAAGATACTGGCAGTTCCAAAGTAAAAAATGAGATCTATCATCAGCAGGTATTTTATGATGAAGAGGATAGTCACTTGGATGGAGTCTAGTGCAACACCTTAAAAATGATGAAACAGTAGTGTTGAGGAGACCTTCTGATTAAGAGATTGCACAAATCACATCGGATATAGTCACCCAAGCTAGAAGTAATTACAATTTGAGAAATAGGGTGGTGGGTGATTCAAGTCAAAAATCAATTGGCATATTTATCAAAAGAACAGGTCAAGATGTAAAAAAAACTCAAGACAAAAGTAAGGTTGCTGATGTTGTTGGCAAGACTAGGATCAAGAAGAATGTAACATTTGTTCCTCCTAATGTAACTTATAAGGTAAAGAAAAAACCTCTTCAGGAGACTGTTGCCTCCACCCAAAAGGAGGTTAGAATCATGAACAAGGATCAACAAGGCCTCATGGAGCATGAAAACAATAAGGAAGCAACTGTCATTAAGCAGGATGTAGTTGATCCCAAGTATGTTCCAGTTGACATGGGAAAAATGTTGTCAAAAATTAATGTTAAAGTCCCCTTATTGGAAATGATGAGAATAGAAGAGCATAAAGAAAAAGCCTTGAGTTGGGTACAAGGAGTTCTTCCTTTTGATACCCAAAACTCCACCAAGGATGGTAAAGTGACTGCTGCAGCAGATGATTCAACTAAAAATCAATGTGGAGAGATCACCTCTGAGATCCCTCAAATGTATTTGGATACTAATGTTATAAATACTATGACATGGACTATTGATCCTTTCTTTTTGTCCCTAATAGTGAATGGAAAGTTGTTAAAAAACTATATGATTGATTCAAGAGCTTCTAATACTGTTATGCCTGTAGAAATAATGAAATCCTTGGGTTTGAAAGTAGATACACTTCATGGAAGATGTCAAGATATGGATTCAAGAGTGGTCCCTATTATTGGTACTATAAGGTCTTTCCCTTATAGGTTAGCAACTTTTCCTGATAAGTTGTTGACAATGAGTGTCCTAGTGGTTGATATCCCACCTCACTATGGGATGCTACTATCTAGAAAGTGGAGTGCTTCAATGGGAGGTAGTATCCAATGTGATTTGTCCTTTGCAACTTTTAATATTGATGGTGAGAATGTGAAATTATCTAGAGAAGGTAGAACCCCACACAAGATAGAGCTGAATAACATGGATGAGTTGAATTGTTATGTGGATGTTGACATGGAGAATTTTAGAGTGGAAAAAGCCATTTCACAAAGGGAAGATTTAGATCCATTCACCCAAGAACTGAAGGAACAACAAGATGGATTGTGGCAGATGTATTTTGATGGAGCATGCTCAAAAGAAGGCTCAGGAGTTGGAGTTCTATTCATATCTCCATCAGGTACCACTTTTAAGTATTCATTCTCATTGACTTTTCAATGCACAAATAATACTGCTGAGTATGAGGCACTACCATTGGCATTAAATATTGCTATCAAACATGGGATAAAATGTTTAAAGGTTTTTGGTGATTCTGAGCTTGTGGTGGCACAAGTTCAATCTAAATATGCTGTTAAAAATGATAGATTGAAATTGTATAAGCATGTAATATGGGACCAGATTGAAATGTTTGATTCTTTTAATATATGTTGGGTAGAAAGATCCAAGAACATAATGGCTGATTTTTTGGCCAATGTTTCTTTGAAAAGAGATGATTCAACTTTGAATGGAGTTTCATTAGTTTAAATAAAAAGTAGGCCAGTTGTGTCAGACAATATTTACAATTGGCAAGTTTTTGAGGATGATCATGACATTTTGAAATTTATTCAGTGCCTTGACATATATGAAGATCAACTTATAGATTGTAATACATTGGTTGAGGAAGTTGATGGTAAGGACATGGTTATGGGAAATGAGGTAATCCAACTGAATTCAAAGAGTATCCCTAAGGGCTTAATTGAGTTAAAAGCATTATATAATAGCCAAAATGAGCATATGTCAAAGATAAGTAATGCCAAGGTGGAAGACCTGGATGAGGTAAATATGGGATCACATAATGCACCTCAAATGGTTTACATTGGGAAGGGTTTAGCTCCTCAATTGAGATATAGTTTGATAAAATTGTTAAGAAGGTATAAGCATGTTTTTGCATGGTCATATGATGACCTAAAAGCTTATAGAGAGGATTTGTTCCAACATGAAATCCCATTGAAGGATGAGGTCAAACCTTTTAGGCAAAAGCAAAGACCCATCAACCCATTGTTAGCTCCTAAGATGCAGCAGGAGATAGTCAAGTTGAGTGATGTAGGAATAATCCAACCTATATGACATTCAACTTGGGTGTCTAACTTAGTCCTAGTCAAAAAGAAGAATGGGGATATCAGGTTGTGTGTAGATTTTAGAAATTTGAATGTTGCATCATTGAAAGACAACTATTCACTGCCCAACATGGAGGCAATGTTGCACAAAGTCACTAGATGTGAATTATTATCTATGATGGATGGTTTTTCTGGATATAACCAGGTGTTAGTAAAAGAATCTAAGCAGTTCAAAACAACATTCACTACACCTTGGGGAACCTATGTCTATGTCAGAATTCCATTTGGTCTCAGAAATGCTGGAGCAACTTTTTAAAGGGCCATGAATGTTGCTTTTAAGGAATATATTGACCTATTCATGGTTGTGTACCAAGATGACCTAACTACATACTCAAAATTGGTAGTTGACCATTGCTCACACCTAGAAAAGATTTTTGTCAAAGCTCTGGAGTATGGCGTGTCTTTAAATCCAAAGAAGTGCAACTTTGCAGTCAAAGAGGGAAAGTTTCTGGGACACATTGTATCAAAGGAAGGAATAATAATTGATCCAAAGAGAGTTGAGGCCATCAAGAAAGTTACAGCACCCAAAAATCTCAAGGGAGTGCAGTCCTTTTTAGGAAAGATCAACTTTGTCAGAAGATTCATTGCCAATTTTGCTGAAATTGTCAAACCCATAGTGAAATTGCTCAAGAAAGATGTGAAGTTTCAATGGATTGCTGAAGCTCAAGGTGCATTTGACAAAATCAAGGAAGTAGTCCAGCAGGCACCTGTACTTAGGTCTCCTGATTATACTAAGCCATTTTCACTCTTTTCCTTTGCATCATTTCACACAATTGCTACTGTACTATTGCAAAAGGATAATGAAGGTTTTGACCATCCAATAGCAATCTTTAGTAAGTCTTTACAAGCTGTAGAGTTAAATTATGAGATGATGGAGAAGAAGTCATATGCACTGGTGAAAGCAATGAAATCTTTCAAGCCTTATCTGGTTTGTGCTAAGGTCATTGCATATGTACCTCATGCTGCAGTCAAGGATGTCCTCACTCAGTCTGAAGTTACTGGTAAGAGATGTAAGTGGATTTACAGGATTCAAGAGTTCAATTTGGAAATCCATATTACCAAGCTTGTGAGAGGACAAGGCTTGGCAAAATTGATGACTGAAGAGAACATGGATCTAGTTTAGGTTAACAACAAAGGAATCCTGGATATGACAATTACAAGTTTTGAGTTGCAACCAGAATATGTTGATATTGTATACTTCCTCAAAAATGCCAAATGTCTAGGACATATGACAGAAAACCAGAAGAGGTCCCTAAAATTGCAAGCTTAGAAATATGCATTGGTACAAAGAGACTTGTATTGGAAGAATAGAGATGGAATTTTGCTCTTTTGCCTTGATAGGTATCAAGCAGAGAAGGTTTTGAATGACATGCATGCTGGTGTCTATGGAGGCCATTATTTAGCAAAGACTACCACCCATAAGATCTTGAGGGCTGGTTATTTTTGGCCTACACTATTTAAAGACTCATTTCAGTTTGTGAAGAAGTGTGAAGCCTACCAGAAGTTTTCTTCCAAATTGAAATACTTAGGGGCACTATTGTTGAACCTAATAGCTACTGAGGCACCATTCGCCATGTGGGGATTGGATTTCATAGGAGAATTTTCTAAGAAATCTAGTGGGGGACATAGTTATTTACTTGTTGCAACTGACTAATTCACAAAATGGATAGAGGCCATTCCCACAAAGAATGTGTAATACCCCAAAAATGGGCTATAGGTTCATTAACCTCTATATCGACACATCAAACAAAATCGCCATCAAAGTCCTAACCAAAGCACATTTGCACATCATCGAATCCTAATTGATTATCTTAAATTCTGCATCGGGGAATATTCCTAGTAATATTCCTAATTATCATAATTATCTTTAAATTAATGATTATTTGGCGATAAATCTTATTTATCCTAAAGTTTGATTAATTGAATATTCTTAATATTTAATTAATTAGATTTAATTCTGCCACTTAATTATTTAATTGAATTTAATTATATTTATTCCTAATTATTATTATTTAAATTTGACAATAAATCAAAAATCCTATGAATAATTGATTAAATTCTTATTTAATTAATTAAAGCAAGTTGTCACATTTAATAATATTATTTTTGGAATAAAAGTTTGATTTTAATAGTTGATTAACCCATAAATCAATTGTTTTAATTTTAAAATCAGTTAAGTTGAGAATAAATCACTTTATTTATTTATTAATTCATAATTATCCATGTGCACAATCAAAAAGCAGTTAAACTCCAAATTAGAAAATCAATGCAAGTTATTGACTTTTTGGAACTCAACATCATTTTTGAGTTTTAAAGTTGATCTAAACTTCTAATTTGAGTTAAAAAGCTATTTTTGCATGATTTGCATATTTTTGTGAATTAAATTATCTTTATTTAAAAATAACTCAAAAATCAACTTGAGTTATTTGAGTGATTTATGGCTTTTTTTCCCATGCACCTCCAAAGCCCTGGATTTCTATAAATCAAGGCTTTAGCTCTTCACAAATCATCTCTCAAATCCACAAGAATCTCATAATTTCGCAAGCTTACTTTGTCAAAGTCATCTACGAATTGCACAACTATTTTGGAGAATTGGAATTTGGAGAATCAAAGCTTATTAATAGCGAATCAAGGCTATTGTGAGATCAATTTTTTTTTTTTTACATTCATTTAGATTCATTTTCATATCATTATTAGATCATTTAGCATATCATAGCATATCAGTTTTTACATATCATAGATTCATATCAGTTTTTTATTATTATTGCATAGAAAATAAAAAAAATATAGATTAATTGCATTCATATTTCATATCAGTTTTGCATTCAAATCCTTCATTTAGGTGTCGTCTAGGTCACTGATCTTGATTGCAATCTGAGAACATCAATCTCGCACCTATTAGAAGGCAGTAGATCGCTTGGTTAGATTATATTTTAATTTTGCACGATTTTGATTTTTGCTAACCTCTAATGTTTTACTAAAGTGTTGTGTCTATAGATTAGGTACAATTTTTACACACACATTTCTGGCGCCCATCGTGGGGCAACCCACCTTTACATGCTAGTTTTGATTTTTTTGGGGAGCTAAAACCTTAAAGTTTCAAAGATTTAATTTTATCTCCCAAACAGCTTGGAGTTTTGCTCTTAAATTTTTTTTTCAAGTTGGAAAAATATCAGGAAAGCTACAGTAAAAAATTTAGAATTGTCTAAGATGTTTTGAATTTTTAATAATTTTTTCTTGAAATTATAGAAAAAATTAATATCTGACGCAAATCAGAATATTTTTTGGAAATTTTTATATTTTTGGAAAGCTCTTTAAATTATACAGGGGGTCCATTATTTATATTTTAAATTTTGACATAATATAATAGCTCAAATAGTCAATTTACAAAAACTGGTCTGTTTTGATAAAATGGGTCTCTAGGGCACAAATGAAGAGATTTTTCTAAAATTTTTACATTTTTGAAAATTTCTCTATTTTTTAGTAGGGGTCTTTGTTTTGAATTTCTATTTTTGTGGCCAAAATCATAAAAAAAAAATTAGATCTTGTTGACTAGGTCAAATGCAGCAAAAAAAATAAAGTTTTGTGATGGGTATGCACTTATTTTTTTTACATGGTTCAATGAATGATATAAGTTGTCATTTGGGTTAATTTTTGGTTATTATTGTTGATAATAATTTATTTTTAGAGCTAACCCTATGGTTTTCATAAGTTGAATATATGTTGCATATCTTGTTTGCTTGTTTGCTTGTTGGAGAGTTCGTCACTTGCTTGCATGGAGAAGCTCAACAAGAATTGCTAAAAATGAGGTAAAATATACTAAGCATGTTGCAAGGATCACATGTATTCTCCTTCATCTAATAACATTTTGATTTGGACTTAAAATAAATCTCTTATGTGTCTGGCTTGTGTGCATCTTTTCATGCTTTTGTCTATTTCTACACACTTGCATAATTGATACTAGGTTGTGACCCCTTAAGGATTCATTAAGTAGTCTTAGATACTCGTGATTGATCTTGATTTCTATCTTGGGTTATTAGACTTGCTAATCCACCGACCCCTTGTTCCACCCTATGGTTGCAAGGTCAGCGCCACATTAAAGGGGAGGGGTCAATAGGATAGAAGCGTTAAGTGTTCCACTTGGAAACCCATTTATGCTTTTAGAAACTCACTTGTTTTCTAAGTTGGGGACTCGTTGTCAGCTTGTGTGAGGTGTTAAGTGTTCCACCTTGTGGACTCATCTCATATTCTTTTTAAGCGTTAAGTGTTCCTCTTTCTTCTTTTTGGGTACTTTTGGTAGATTTTCTTTTTGGAAACATACATCTGTGCTCACATAGTAATTAGGCCCTATGAACACTATTCGTGATTCTTGAGAGTTTGGATTCCTAGTGAAATCCTTCTTGACGATAGAATCCTTGTAGGTAGGGAGGATACTTAGTGCATTTCACATTCAACTTGGTTAGTGTGTCTTCTTTTATTGATCGATACATTCTCTCTTCGGAGAGGTTGATAGATCACGTGGGGTTGACATCATGAGCTTTGGGGAATCAAAATTGGTTAGTGCACCTTCTCTTATTGATCGATACATTCTCTCCTTAGAGAGGTTGATAGATCACGTGGAGTTGACATCATAGACCTTGGTGAAGCAAAACTTTGTCTTAGCGTGTCAGATTTATCTGTCTGCTTTATTTGGGTTAAAAGTGAAAAGGTGTCAAAAACCTTGGATCTAGAGCCAAGTCCCCTTGTGGTATACTATTGTGAGTCACCTTTAGAGAGGGTTAACTATAGTGGACAATCCCTTTATAGGGTAAACTAGGTTGATAGAACCTCAAGTGGTAATAGCCATTTTCGCCGTGGTAGTGACAGCCGCGATATAAATGTCCTTGTGGAAGAAATCTCCACGGGTATGGTTCATTGTTGGGTTGTCAGATCTCCCTAGCAGCTCCTAAAGATTAAGTTCTCGGATAGTGTCAAAACCCTAGTGCACCGGGATTGGAGTTCACCCCTTTGGATCATAAAAGTTGCAGAGTCAAACCATTACTAAAGACCCTAGCGAGGCCAAATTTTCATTTTTTAGGGTATATGTGCATTATTGCAAAACATTTTTGGAACATACACAATTAGTACTTCTGAGGATTAGAACGAATAAGTCACTTGATTGTTCATGTGCAAGGTTTCTTTTGCCCTTGTTCATTATTTTTAGACATGCTTGAAATCACTTGCTTGCTATTTTGCGTGCTTGTTTATCTATTTGGTTATTAAAAATGAATAAATCTGTTACAATCCTCAAATCTAAACATTGAAATTTGCAAACAATTCAAATCTGAAAACTCAAAATTTACAAAATCTGAAGTAAAATCCTTTTCTAGAGTCAAAAGTTGTCTCAGGAGGTCAGAAAGTCATACGAGTTTTCTCAAAGTGTCGTTTCATTACAACCCATCTGTTGTATGATTGAGTACCTAGTGTCATACGAGTTTTCATGCCAACAAATTCTCAAAGTCAAAATCTTGCAACTATCATTTCATTGGTCACCCTTTGTCGTACAAGTTTTGCAACTATCATTTCATAGCATACCCACTGTCGTATGAGTCTGCAAAAAGTTGTTTGGGAAAATTTTGAAAAGTTGTCCAAAAATTGTCAGAATTGCCAGATACTTCAGCTTTTACAACCTATTTCCAGAATCTGTCAGACAAATCACTCTTCAAGAACAGAGTAGTAGCTATTGAGAATTAGTACACATGTCTCAAAGAATTAGTACACCTGAGGAAGAAACTCTGATGAGGGCCACGATGAAACAGATGCACGCTATGCAAGTCAAGATTAACAAACTTGAGAAAGAAAAGGAACCTAAAGAGTTCTCCATGGAAGCTCTATGCCCTTTTCCATTTGATAAAGACTTGTACATGTCACCATGCCTCCGGACAGAATTTGAGCAATGTGATAACCCTTATGATACCTCTTCCATGGAGAGTGACACATCCAGCTTTGGAGACTATGATGACTATGATGATAGACAATGTAATGATACCTATGACACCTATGTTCCTAAGAGTCCTCCTCGTCATGTGTTCCTACTTACTCCAAATGGTCCGTCACATTGGATAGATCATGATGGTGATCCATATGATTCTGATTTTGAAAGAGACTTTGATGGCTTTTGTGGACAATATCTAGATGATACATCTACTTCTATTGAGGAATATAAAATGTATCATGCTGATTTGAAACGTCAATACTATAAGGATCTCTCCTCTAAGAACTCTCAGGCTGAAAATAAAGATTGCACTCCCAAGCAAGATCATGTTAATATTGAACCTTTTTCTAGCAATGGTTCCCTTCCATCCCCTACTTCCTCCAATACCCATACATTTCCTAAAGCTTTCGAGTCTTTCAAATCTTTCACAAAACCTTCATCCGACGCAAGCCCTAATACTTTTCATGCGGTTCCCTATAGTTATCCTCCAGGGCTACCTCTTAAAGAAACTCAAGCTAACCTTCACTTGGCTCCAAATACTTTCAATAATGCTAAACCTAAAGAACCTAAGCCTTTATACGCTATAATGCCCACTTCAGCTAGTGCTTCACCATCTCTGAAATAGTCTTCCATACAATCCCAACATGCTTTCGTATCCTTAGAAGTGGCTCCATGTCAAGAGAACTTTAAAAATGATAAAGAAAAGAACATAAAAAAAGATCAAGATCAAGAAACCTCCATGTCATCTACTCCTTTTCATGATGTCTCTTATCTGCTTCAGGGTTCTTTTGATCCTACACACCCTTTTTCATGCATTCCACCATGTCTTAAGTCTTCTCCTAAGCAAGATCATGGTACTACTTACACTATTGAGCTTATTGAAAATCAAAATAACCTTACCCCACTTCCAATTTCCAAAGATGATACTTCCATTAAGGTTATTAAAAATAGTGTTGTTACTTCCAATGTTAAGCCTATTGAAAATCAAGAGAAAAATTATGCGCTTATGCTATCCAAAGATCCTTGTCAAGATCAAAGTCTTCCATCTTCTTGTTCTACCACTCCATGTTTTCTTCCACTTTCTACTCTTCCTAAGTCTTTACAAGCTTTGAACAATCCTATCAAAGAAGGTGCTCCTATTCAAGATGTCCATGATTCTATTGAAAATTCTAATGCTCACTCTAAAGATGTTGATATCCTTGGTTGTCATATAAATGTTGATGAATTGGTTGATTATCCTTTTGCATTTTGCATGTCCATCCTTGGACCTCCTCCACCACTACAAAGGGCTTCATGTCTACCTTCCATCTTGGGTCCTTATGTCCCTTCACTTTCCCCTCCTAACTTTCCTAATTCACCATCCATCTTGGGTCCTTACATACCTCCATCTCCTATCTTTCCTCAAGATCAACATAGATGCATACCCTTGAATCCTTTTCATCCACCCACCCATCTAAACCAGTCATATCCTCCTTCTTCTTCCACAAGTCCCAAGTCTTTTGGAAGTAATTTGAATGTTCAATACAAGAAAAATAAGCAATACAAGAATCCATCAAAAATAGAAGATCACCATGTCTCCTCTAAATGACATGGAGGCATAAAGTCAAAAGAGATATCTAAAAAAAAAACTACAAGATAAGTATGGGTTCCAAAATCTATCATTGAAGATATTCTCTCTAGATCCTCAAAAGGAAATACAAAGCCTATGGCTATATGGATTCCAAAGTCCCTCTTGAGGGAATCTAATGTTGAGCAACAAGTAAAGTTGACATTCAAGCTTCCAAAGGCTTCCACTTCATCTCCTTCCAAAAATATTCTTCCATTCCATGCGCCTAAACCGCAACCTCTGCTATCCATTCACCATATTCCTTCACGTATTCCTTCATTCACATTTCCTCCATCCTCTCACAACCCTTCAAGGTGTGTGTTTATGTTGATCTTTCCTTCCTTTCCATCTACCCTTTCACAATCCTTCCATTCATTATCCTTCTACCTTCTATCCTTTTTCCTCATTTGCCTATTCCTCCTATCTTCCAACCTCACTTGCTTTACATAAAACCTTATCCTCCATTTTCCTCTTCCATCTTCTTTTTCCTATCAGCATCTTTGAGCATATCATTTTGAATCATTAGCATATCATGGTTTATATTTTCAAAGAGCATTATCTAAAAAGTTTGCCTTCTTTCAAAAAAAAAAATGAATTTTTTTTTTTGAAAATGTGCCTTGGTGGAAACCTGGAAACAGGCACCTTGGTAGCAAAAGCAGAGAGAAATAAATTCATCCTATGGTGAAAACCACTCCCTTGTGGCACCTTGGATAAGTACCATGATGAAAACTTAGCAATCAGGCATCATGCGTAGTTCTTCTACATGTTTCATCCATTCCATCTTCTCTCTTTGATCTTGACAATGTTGATCTATACATGAATATTTAGCTATCTTGTGAGCTATCTTACGAAGATATTGCTTTCATTCCTTTCTTTTTTAGCCTTCATATTTATTTTCCTCCATTTATTCTAGCCTTTCACTATCCTTTTCCCTTTTGGTCTTGATCTAATAAACAAAGAGTAGAACACGGTGCTATGAAGCCTCTTGACATGTCTACTCCTTTGGATTGCATCTTTTCCTGCTCTTGCATTATGATTTTGTGACTTATCCTATGCTAGCCTTTCATTGCTTGTCCAAATGCACTTTACATGATAATTTTTCCCTAGCTTGGGTATTCTTGAGGAGTTTTCCCTTGAAGATTTCTTCCCTTCATTATCCTTTATTCTCTTGTCTTCCATCTCTTCCACTAGCTTGTCAATCCCTCTTGTTCTCCACCTTGCTAGACATTGGGATTGCACGATATGATCTTGTTTGAGAGTTTGCAATGGAAAAAGATGCTATCAAGTATACCAAGTATCAAAACCAGTATCAGAACAAGTATCAAAACTAGTATCAAAACTAGTATCAGAACAAGTATCAGAATAAGTATCAAAACCAGTATCAGAACTAGTATCCGAACCAGTATCAGAACTAGTATCAGAACCAGTATCAAAACCACTATCAGAACAAGTATCAAAAATAGTATCAGAATAAGTATTAGAACACCCACTGGGGCTACACCTTTCACTTTAGTTTATGGGTCTAAAGCGGTACTACCTATTGAGGTTGAAATCCCATCACTAAGAATTAGAATGCATGGTCTGGTAACTAATGATGACTACAAAGTGTCTAGGTTGCAAGAACTTGAACTACTAGATGAGTGCAAACAAGTAGTGTATGATCATCTCAGAGTATATCAAAAGAAAATGTCTAGAGGCTACAACAAGAAAGTCAGACATAGAGAATTTCAGGTTGGTGATCTAGTCTTGAGAGAAAATCCTAAAAATCAATCTCATCGAGAACGCAAGGGGAAGTTTGAACCCAATTGGCTAGGTCCCTTTGTAATCACTACTACTTTTGGCTCTGGTGCCTATCAACTCTCAATGATTGAAGGAGAACAGCTTCGAGAACCAATCAATGTTCTCCATTTGAAGAAATTCTATGCCTAAAGCATTCAATCTATGGTAAAATATCCTGAAAAAAATATAAAAATTAGAAAAAGTCCTGAAAAAATAAACATCTTGGTGAAAACCTAGCAATAGGCACCTTGATGATTCACAAAAAAATCAAAAAATATCAAAAATTCAAAAAAAATTGAAAAAAATGAAAAATACAAAAAAATGAGAAAAAAAGAAAAAGTGCCTTGGTGAAAACCTGGAAACAAGCGCCTTGGTAGAAAAAATAGAATCTCTGCCAAGATGGTGAAAACCCGGCAAATAGGCGCCACTTGTTTCAATATGTTCAATCTATCAGTGCAATCTTGGTCTTTCCCAGCTTTCAGTTTTGCTTTAGTTTGTACATATCTCTCGGTTTGTTTTTGCATTTCTAATTTTCAAATAAGTCAGTTTGTACACCAATCAGCTCAAGCATCTGTATCCTATCAATGTTCAAACTTGGGGCAATCAATGTCATATCCTATGGTCTCCAATGTATCTTAGATGTATCATATCCACTCAGAGTCCTTTGAAACTTCATGTGAGTCAGTCAGTCAGTCTTGTCTCTAGAAAAGATTTTGCATCTACAACAATGCAATCAAACATCAAATTGAAAACAATCTATGCTTTTTACATGCTTTTATCTCCTTGTATGCTTACTAATTCGCATTGAGATTTTTGCATATTATGTCCCTTTGAGCCCTTCGATGATGTCCTTTACAGGATTTAGAGAGGGATGACTAGGGGCATAATCTTTTCTTTGTCTTCTGCTTGTATGTGAAAATCTAACAACTTTGGAAATTCTGGATTGAAATGGTGTCCGACTATAAGAGCCTCTATCTCAAATTGGATGGCCATGCGTACCTCGACCATTGATACATGGAAAATTCAAGGAAGTTTGATCTAACTATTGTCTTTTTGAGTGAGTTCTTTCTCCTACTGTGAAACACGATCTTGCCTAAGGATGTGAATGATAAAGGGTCACTACGGGTAATTCACATTGGATTTAGAATGATGTCTTGACTGTTTGATGTGTTTGCAATGCAAGGCGTATTCATGTCATCCTGGCATTTATGCCTTGGTGCTTATATCTAATCCGACATTCTGAAAATAAAATCAATATTCATATATCCATGGTTGTTGACCAGTGGGTGTTGTATTGATTCTTGCGCATACAAATCGATATTCATGTCTATGGTTTCATAGCTAGTGGGCATTGTATTGATTTATTTGGTTACCTAAAAGTTCAATGATGATAACAAATTGACACATGATCAGTGAGTAGGTCCTAGGTCCTTAGGTTTCATTTCATTTTGCATGTTTCTTTGCATTTTTGCATGCTGCATGATCTCACAATGGCTAAACGAACTTCAATGCTTAAACAATTCTCCACTCGCATCTTCAAATATAACAAGAGCTGAATCTCACATGAAGGTTCCTCCAATGAAACAAAAAGTAGAATCCTTTTTCGAGATCAAAATCAAAATCTGAGATCATTCATATTGTCAACTACTTGCATAATCGACCTTCAATCATCACAAAAATCTAGTATTCAACTTAACTGATTATCTAACATCAAACTATCAAAATTTCAAACTTTTAACTATGGTCAACTCATGGTCAAACCTAGTCTACTTGGTCTCCAGGACCTCCAAACGATGCAAAACACGTTCCTGGATGTGTATAACCACTTTTCAAATCAATTAACATGCTTCTAAACCATTTAAAATTGACTTTTATTGTCAGATTTTGATTTTAATCCCGAAGGGTGCATGGTATTGCACATCATTCAAGTTTGTAAAAATTCTATCAATCTTTCCTCAATAATCAAGACAACAACTATGTCTAGTTGCTGAATCATCAAAAGTCCTCATCGCTCGGGGCAAATCTATCATCACTTGGGGCATATCAGATTCGTCGATCCATATCAATCTGGTATCCTCCTAATCTTGTAATCTGTATCAGCTTTTTGCAACCATCGGTTCATCAGTGTTATTTCCTTGGTTCTTCGGTAACTAAAGGGGTTAGATGTGATACCTACGTCGTGGTTCTGCTAAGACAATCGAGTCTAGAATTGGTCACTCACTTCTTTGCAATCCTAAGGTTTGGAATAAGGCATTTTGACACTCTTTCGCAATCATCAGTTCATCACTGCTATAGTGAACATTATCTTTGGTCATTCAGGACCTAATATCTTTGAATCTTTCAATCAGTTCCTATCTCATATCAATTTCAATTTTGAATCAGTTTCATATCTTTATCAAACATAGACTATCTTTGAACCACTGTGCTTCGCACAATAATTCAAAGAGGGGCAAAATGTAATACCCCAAAAATGGGCTATAGGTTCATTAACCTCTATATCGACACATCGAATGAAATCACCATCAAAGTCCTAACCAAAGGCACATTTGCACATCATCGAATCCTAATTGATTATCTTAAATTCTGCATCGGGGAATATTCCTAATTATCATAATTATCTTTAAATTAATGATTATTTGGCGATAAATCTTATTTATCCTAAAGTTTGATTAATTAAATATTCTCAATATTTAATTAATTAGATTTAATTCTGCCACTTAATTATTTAATTGAATTTAATTATATTTATTCCTAATTATTATTATTTAAATTTGACAATAAATCAAAAATCCTATGAATAATTGATTAAATTCTTATTTAATTAATTAAAGCAAGTTGTCATATTTAATAATATTATTTTTGGAATAAAAGTTTGATTTTAATAATTGATTAACCCATAAATCAATTGTTTCAATTTTAAAATTAGTTAAGTTGAGAATAAATCACTTTATTTATTTATTAATTCATAATTATCCATGTGCACAATCAAAAAGCAGTTAAACTCCAAATCAGAAAATCAATGCAAGTTATTGACTTTTTAGAAGTCAACATCATTTTTGAGTTTTAAAGTTGATCTAAACTTCTAATTTGAGTTAAAAAGCTATTTTTGCATGATTTGCATGTTTTTGTGAATTACATTATCTTTATTTAAAAATAACTCAAAAATCAACCTGAGTTATTTGAGTGATTTATGACTTTTTTTTCCCATGCACCTCCAAAGCCCTGGATTTCTATAAATCAAGGCTTTAGCTCTTCAAAAATCATCTCTCAAATCCACAAGAATCTCATAATTTTGCAAGCTTACTTTGTCAAATTCATCTACGAATTGCACAACTATTTTGGAGAATCAAAGCTTATTGCGAATCAAGGCTATTGTGAGATCAATTTTTTTTTTTTTTACATTCATTTAGATTCATTTTCATATCATTATTAGATCATTTAACATATCATAGCATATCAGTTTTTACATATCATAGATTCATATCAGTTTTTCATTATTATTGCATAGAAAATAAAAAAAATATAGATTAATTGCATTCATATTTCATATCAGTTTTGCATTCAAATCCTTCATTTAGGTGTCATCTAGGTCACTGATCTCGATTGCAATCTGAGAACATCAATCTCGCACCTATTAGAAGGCAGTAGATCGCTTGGTTAGATTAGATTTCAATTTTGCACGATTTTGATTTTTGCTAACCTCTAATGTTTTACTGAAGTGTTGTGTCCACAGATCAGGTACAATTTTCACACACACAGAATGCAACTAGTAAAGTGGTGATTGATTTTTTGCTTGACAATATTTTGATCAGATTTGGTGTTCCCATGACACTGATCACAGATAATGCGATGTGCTTTAGATTAGATGAATTCAAGAAATTTTGTAAAGATAATAGAATCATGACATCTTATTCATCTCCTTATCATCCTCAAGTAAATGGAGAAGCTGAATCTAGCAACAAAAGTATCCTGACAATCTTGAAGAAAACACTTGAGAAAAATAAGAGAGCTTGGCATTCAAAGTTGAAATTGGCCCTATGGGCAAATAGGATCACAGTGAAGAGAGCCACAGGGAAATCCCCTTTTGAGCTTGTATATGGCTTACAGTCAAGATTGGCTGTAAATAATTTGCTCCCTATTTATAAGTTTATTCAGGATGAGGAATTGGATGTGTTTGAACCAATGCAGGACATTATCATGTAGTTGACTGAGCTAGATGAAATGAGAAGGGAAAGTCAAAAGAGAAACATCAGATTGCAACAGAAGATGAAGTACCTATATGACAAGAGGGCTACTACCTGAAATTTCAAAGAAGATGACTTGGTACTTCAATGGAATGTGAGAGCAGAAGACAAAGGGAAGCATAAAAAGTTTGAATCCTTATGGCTTGGTCCCTTTGTGATTCATGAAAGTTTTGGAAAAGACTCTTACTTGTTGAAGAGTATGGATGATGAATTTTTTGAGTTGCTAGTGCATGGGAAATTCCTAAAGCCTTTCTTCAGCTAAGTTCTTGATTCTGTATGCATATGTAAATATCTTGTAAATATTGTATAGGTGTGTTTCTTTTAGTCTGTGTGTTTCCTTTCCAATTTTAGGTCAGTACATTTTTTGGTCTGCATCCCAGAGATCCATGGTTCTTGTTCAAACTTGCATTTTAACATCCTCAGATAGAGCCACTATTGGTTAGAATCCTCATTGTTTATTTTTGCCCTAAATTACAGATGATCCTGAAAAAATTGTAGTCTTTAGGGTTTGCTAGGTCTAATTGCCTTTGAATAATCAGAAAAACCCTAGTTTTGGTCATCAACATTCTATTCTCCTGTTACTTTATTAGATGACTTAAGTCTCAAAATAAGCATGTACACTTCTATTTTCCTCTTAGTTGCTGAGTCTCCTTAAGGTTTAGGAATATTCCCTTTTGTTTAGCGAATGCTCGAGAGCCTTTGTCGCCCGATCTCATGAGCCTTTTAGAATATTCCCTATTAGCGTTTCCCTTTTAGTATCTAGATCTCACAATGTTTTCTTGAGACCTAGCGACTGTTGTATCAAATTTATCATTAAGGGACTTTAGTTGCGTGATCTCCAGGTTGATTTTACCTATGGTTGGGCAATCTCAAGATGTTTTATTAAAGTGATCTTTTGTTCAGCGATTATGAGTTCCCCTTTTAGTCGCTAAATCTCTGGATGTAACAGTGGTCTTCTTTGACGGTTGTCTCCAGATCTCATGATCCCCTCATGGTTAGTCTTTTCTTCCAGTGATTAAGAGTTCCTTTGGTTGTGTTATCTCCCAATGTTGATGGCTATCTCTTGTGCGGTTAGTTATTTAGCGACGCGGTAGTCTCCAAATATCTGAATGCAGCGGTTAAGTGATAAAGGATTGTTAGACTTGATGATAACTGTAAGATGAAGTTTTGATCAATGACCATTATTTAATCTCCAATTGTAGCTCAGAGTTAAGAAATGTTCTCATGACTTGGAAAATGCCTCAGTCGTGTGTTCTCATGATTAAACCCCAGTTAAGTGAAAGATTGTGAGATTTAGCAAGAACTCTTTGTCGCCAAGTCTCCAGATTTGCCTGAGGTCAAGCGAAGGTTAATGAAATGGTTAAGGCCTGGTGGTTATGATTTTATTCAGTGATAAGGTGACTATGTGGTCATGTGATCTCATGCTCCTGACGGTTAAGTAGAGAACCTCTAGCGATTCAGTGACATAGTTATCTCTGGGTCGCTGAATCAAGTAGTTAGTTGTGACAATCTCTTGTGATTTAATGTGGGCCGTAAGATGAGATGAGGAATGAGATCAATGGTAGTCGTGTGTTCTTAGATAAAAAGTCAAACAGTTAAAGTTTTATGAGATTATGAGACTTCAGGTTTATCGCCAGATCTCCAGGTCAGGTGATCACTGAATGTTTTAAAGAATGAATATGTTTCCATGACTATGGTTTCAACTATAGTCGCCAGATCTCAGAATGAAAGTTATTAAGGTTTCTTCCCTTCAATCACCAGATCTCTAGATGGCTTAGTTGGGAAATCTCAGAATAAAGTTTGAAAAGTCAAAAGTGTGCCATGACTACGAGAATCCCTCTTAGTCGCTAGATCTCATAATACTTTCTAAGGCGCCAATATTATAAAATGACAATGTGTCTTTTCCTTCAGTCGCCAGATCTCAGAATGTTTAAATTTTAAAATTTTGGGTACAGGTAGTAAATTGAAACCCTGTGCGTGCGGATGTAATGGCAGAAGTGACCTTTTGATAGCTGGAGATGTCAGATATGGTGGCACATTCAATACTATAGGTTAAAATAGTTGGAGGTGGCTCATTTGAGAATTACGAACCTTATTGAGGAAGTATAGAGCGTTAGGTTTTTTGAGCTTTCCAGACTTGCAGTGTGATCAGCAAATTTGCAGAGGAATTTCCAGAGCTACAGTCAGGATGAGTCAGGCGACAGCAAGCGGAGCTTCTACCAGTTGGGGGTCAAAAGAGAAAGTAAAGGAAAGTTTTTCAGATGAATTTCTCACTCTCTTACTGAGTTCATCCCAAAACAAGAAGGTTAGTGATGATATTTTTGTCGATGACTTAGCTTACTGTAGGGATGCTAGAACTCCAGAGATCACAGGCATGTGCCTGTTTACATATTTCTACAAGAACTGTGATAGTGTCATACCGGTTTCAAACCATTGGACTTTTGGGTTGGCCAAGTTGATTGTCCCAAAGGTTTTCTAGATGTAGATTTAATCCTCATGCTATCTTAGAGATATGATCCTCTCTCAAAGACCATTAGAAAAGAGGATGGTTCACCTTTGATAACCCTAGACCAGAACTCTTTCATGAATTCTTTCAGGATTCAGTTTCCAATGGCCATAGAAATTAACTTGTAGGCTCAAGTGAACAAATATGTTAGGGAGGCTACTCTGGTCTCCAGGGAGATTAAGAGTCATATGCCTAAGGAAAATAGGAATTATATTTCACCTATGGCCAGATCAATTCCATATGCCTACAAGGACTTGAAGTTTTACATGAAATATATTGCATATGGGATATGTTAGGTTTTGGGAATTGATGCGGGCACTGAGAGGATTACATCTGATATTTTGATGTTGGTGATGGATTCACAGAGCCATATGGTGAGTAAAGGATATGACTATATTGGTTATGTGATAAAAGGGATGCATGAGGGTTTGTTGTCCTTGAAGAATTTCACCTCTGGTTCTCAACCTAGATTCATGCACTTCTCCTTGTTGATGCACCTAATTGTATATCACAATTATGGTTTAATAAATCTAAATGATCTCAAACCACAAATGATGTGGAATGGACAGCCTAACCCAGTATAGTTCTAGTTAGGAGTTTGGAGCCCTTCTTTCTCTAGGTGAGATTTTGGTTCCTTTGAGAATTGGATTGTGTTCCCCATTCTCCAGAGTTTGGGAGTTAATTGTACTAGATTATCCACCAAGGTCCTGCAATTGGTGAGACCCCAACAGTTTGTTCATAATTGGACCAAGGGTCACAATTGGGGAGACATTTATTATGAGAAGGGCTATACAATGATTAGAGTTTATGGATGCCCTCAGCCTCCTCATCTACTTCCATTTTATGTTCCACCACGAGTTTCATTTCTAGAGTTTGTTTGGCAGCTCATGTTGACAAAAAAAGAGCACTTGGCTTCCCATAGGAAAGGGACTCTCACTCCGCGGCACTTCAAAGTGCATTATATTACAATTGGAAAGGGAGCTTTTAGTAAGGTGACTGATTGGTTAGAGAAATAATGGTTGTTTGCAGCTTCACATAGGTATGTAGATACAGAAGGCTTCGTGGCTGCTACAAGGAAATACTACATGCCTACCATTTCTTTCAATAAACTGCATGAGGAGTATCCTAAAGAGGATGTGATCAGAAACATCATTGAAGATGATGAAGTGGAGAAGAGAATTCAGCAATTGGATCGGTTACATGAAATTGAGAAGGAGTTTAAAGGAAAAATATTTGGCATTTGGGGGCTTCTTTCCCACTTTTCCTTACCTCCAAAGACTTGAGTAAATGATGGCTCAATTTGATATATTAGTTGAATCCATGAACAATCAAATCGATGATGCTAACCAGGGCAAAAAGGCCCATTCAAAATTAGAATGTGATGATGATAGTGATGGTGGCTATCCCATAAATAGCCCACCCCCTATGGAGTAGCCATTAATTGAAGAACCATAGGAAGGAGGTGAGACTGTCAACCTTAGTGAGCTGCCTAGCTCAGAGGACACCCCTGAGCCCCAGAAAAAGAAGCAAAAATTGATGACTGGAGAGCCTTCAGAGAGGAAGAAAAAAGATAGGGTAAGTGCCCTTTATCTTGGAGCTAGTTTCCATGATCATGAGATCAAGAAAGTAGTCAGAGAAGAAAAAAGGCAAAGAAGGTATGAGACACAAGATGTGGAATTACCTCTGGCCTTGGGCCAAGATGAAAGACTAATTGAACAAGATGCCTTCATGAAGGATGATGATTTTGTGAATTCTAATGAATTCAATTTTTTTTTGCTTTGGCATAAACAACAACAAGTTGCCTCAAGTGTACAAATAACAGAGGAGGGTCAAGTGTCAGAGGAGGCATTGCAACAATTAAAAGAATATAACCCAGGGAGTGAAACCCTTTCTCCAGATGAGGCTAGGGAATTAGTAAGAAAAAGAAACATGTTGCTTGTACTTAGGTGGAGTTTGTATACTGACTTCATAATTGATCAAATAAAGAGGCAGGAAGATGTCACTCTATCTTCTGAAACCCAAGTAGGAGACATAATAAGAGGATTTGGGTATAGCCCAAAAAGTCAGGCCTTGGCCATGTGGAGTCTATAACCAAAAGACAAGAAACCACAAATTTTGAATGTGAAAGAACAAATGTAAGGGGACAAAATTGTGTGGTCAATGCACAATACAGGGGACCTAGAAATTTCTCAGGTTTTGACCCAATTTGCAAAATTAAATGAAGATAAAACAAAATAGTTTTCAGAGAGATATGGCAACCTTTTGGAGGATTATAGTTCCCTGGTGAAGGATAGGGACTTACAGATTATAAAGGTCATAGCATTGGAAAAACAAGCAAAAGAACTATGATTGCAAATAATAAATACCCCTGTAGTAGTTCCTGCACCTCTTGAACATCCAACATTAACAGAGGCACAAGGAATGACAGATGAGGAGGTGGCAACTGAATTGAAAAAGATCAATGATGAAAAGAATGAGGTAGTATTGCAAGCCCTATTGAGTGTTTTGTAGCACAGATTGAACACAATCAAGGATAAATTTGACCTAGTTTATAATGCTTATGGAAAATAGCCAGAATTGCAAAGGGAGGTCAACAATTATGTTCAAATTTTGAGTGGATTTCATACAGTGTGGTCTGTCAGAGCACCACTTTTTGAAAGATTGATATTTGCTCAATCTTTGGGGAGTGACATACTGGAGATAGTTGTAGGAGTTGGTGAGGAGATTGACAGAATTAAAGCCATTCTACCACATTTCAAGGGTAAAGAAAATTTGATTGAGGTTAAGATAGCCATGCTTAGCTCTTGTACCAACAAATTCATCCCCTCAATTTTGAGTACAAATGGGATAATAAAGAGCCTTGATAATTGGAGATCAGATGTTGATCTTCTACTACCTAGGAAAGAGACATTTTTAGGTGAGAATAATGATGTTGATTTAGAGAGCTTCAATAAGGCCTTAGATGAAGCCATCAAGGCAGAAGTGGACCTCACCATGTTCATGTCAGATGTTAAGGAAATTGCAGATGCCAGATGGGAGAGACAAAAAGCCCAACTACAACTTGTCCAAGGTTTTAATTGGCCATTAGAAGAACAAGTAACTCATGGGATGAAAAGACAAAGCCCAAAAAGGCTAAATCTACCGTAGTTGATTTGGACATTTTGGGTGAAGATTGAAAAGGACATCTGACACACTTGACACTAGATCCAAGGAATACAAGGTTGATAAGCTATCATTCAAGAATGGTGTAGGTTAGGCTGAAATGGTGGTCACCATGTCTCATTGAAATCAAGGAGCTATCATAAATATTTGTAGTTGAAGGTGTCAATTTTTGAGCAGCCAAAGATGTAACATAATCCAAGGAAGTTTTGTCCTTTCACCATCAGAGTGTTGGTTGTATATTTTGTTGTATTTTTATGCTTTAAAAAGAGTTAGGTTTTCCAACCACCTGAAGCTTGTTGCATTCCCATTAATGAGGGAATTCCAAGGTGGTTGTGAAAAAAGGCTATATAGAGTTGAAAGACTCATTTTTGTAAAGTTGGTAGAAAAAGGAGTAGAGATTGAAAGGATATAGAAAATAGAACCGGATTGCTTAGAAGCAGATCACCAAGCTTTGTGTCTGGTCTTCTAAGTAATGGAATTGTGAATGTAAGTGGCAAGTTGATTTTAATACAAATACACTGCAACTTCTGCCTTATATTGTTGTTGTCTCTTTGCTTATGTATTTTACTCTTGTATGTTTTTCATGTTAGGCATTTGAAATATACTAGTTGTAAGGCAACCTGCTTGACTGTTTTATGAGCTTCTTTCAAGGAAAGAATTAAATGTTCCTATATTTCATCTTGGAGAGTAAATATATTTGTATGGATCTTTGATGATAACAATATTTGGTTAATAGAATAGTTTGTAAGGCAACCTATTTGGATTTGTAGTTGGTGTGTAAGGCATATTGCTGTGTTTCTTTTTAGGGTTTACTTGTTGACTTGCATTGTGATTTTGTTGACCTTAGGATTAGGCACTGGTTTGGTATTTATTTCTCATAGTTGTATCTTTCATTGATCTCAGAGAAGAAGTTGAAATATTCACATTATTTATCAATACCTTTTTATTTTTATGTTTATTGCACTTGATAGATTGGACCGTGCCTAGGGCATTTAGTTCATATTTCTTGATTCTGTAAAGAGAGAATCATATTAGGTTGTCCCTTCTTAAAAGGAAGAAGGATGAAAAATCCTTAAAGCACTGATTATTGCTTCACTTATAGTCACACTTTGTCTAGTTAAAGTTTGCATTAAAGTGGTTACAGTTGTATGCAAAGTGTTCTGTAGGTTTATGCATTAAGAAGACTAGAAGATGGTCAGTGTCCACTCATAAGAATACTGCAAAGACAATCATCATCAAAAGGTAATACCTACCTGAGTCTGTGGAGCTCAAAAATGAAGGAGGATCTTATCCAATCCTCAGCAATTAGGTCTTTCTCTTGTGGGAATTAGTCTCAGGGAACACAAGTTCAAGCATCATTTTATGTCCTACAAGAAAAATCCCTAACAATAGCTACATTATTTTATATTTATATGTTGATGATATGCTTGTAGAATATGGGTCTAACATGAATCACATTAAGGGGTTGAAATAACAGTTAGCACATTCATTTTCTATGAAGGATTTGGGGACAGAAAAAAAAATCCTTGGTATGAAAATTTGTAGACATAGAAAAAATAGGAAATTGACTTTATCTCAAGCTGATTATATTGAGAAGGTGTTGCAACATTTTTTGATGGAGAATGCCAAAGCTGTCAGCACACCTTTGCTTGGTCATTTGAAATTGACTAAGGAGATGTGTCCAAAGACATTAGAAGAGGAGGCTAAAATTTCCAAGGTACGTTATGCTTCAGTTGTAGGGAGATTAATGTATGCTATGGTATGTACTAGGCTAGATATTGCACATCCAGTGGGAGTCATTGGAAGGTATATGGGTCACCTTGGGTTTGAGCATTGGAATGCATTCAAATGGTTTCTCACATATTTGAGAGGTACATCTAGTAAGTGTTTACACTTTGGGGGATATACTACTACTATACAAGGCTATGTTGACTCAGATTTGGTAGGAGATATAGATAGAAGGTGGAGTACTACAGGATATTCTTTTAATGTTGGTGGGACAATATTGAGTTGGACTTCTCAGTTACAAAAGGTGAATGCATTATCCCCTACAGAGGTAGAGTATGTTGCTACTACAGAGGCATCTAAGGAGATGATATGGATTCAATTTTTCATGGAAGAATTGGAACATCCACAGATAGATAATTATCTATATATAGATAGCTAGAGTGTCATTCATATTGCAAAGAATTCTGCTTTGCACTCAAAGGAAAAACACATACAGTTACAATATCATTTCATTCGGTCAGTTTTGGATGATGGGAAATTAAAGATGGAAAGGATACATACAGATGATAATATAGTAGATATGTTTACAAAGGTAGTAACAAGGGAGAATTTGAACTCTTGTTCATCTTTGGTTGGTCTTCTAGACTGAACAAAATAAAGGAACATCAGAGTCCAGGGTGGTTGGATCTACTGGGAGCTTCACAGGGTAGCGGTTCAACTACAGGACCAGTCTCCAAGTGGGAGATTGTTATTTTGTGTGGATTTTGATCAATCCCCAAGTGGGAGATTTTTATATTGTGGTGATTGATCAAGGAAGTGTTAGGAATAGTCCCAAGAGATAACTGAGAGGGGGGGGTGAATCAGTTATCTAAAAGTTTCAATTCTTTATCCATTTAAGTATACTTAAACATAAAGCATAAACACAATGAAAGAACACATTAACACAACACCAATATTTTGGTTACGGGGAAACCCAAATAGGTAAAAATCCCGGTGGGACTTGATACCCACTAATATTCTATACTAGTGTATAATGATCCTTGCTAGAAGATCCTTTACCTTGTTAGAAGTAGCTATACAATATATGAAGTATAGTAGACCTAGTTAAGGGTCAGACCCTGTTAGGAGTCTTTTACAATTGTCCCTGTTAGGGGAGAGGACACACTGTCCGAGAGCTCACTGCTCAAAGGGGTGAAGGCTACAACCTTCTGAATAATAGATACACACTATATCTGAATCTTGGTGAACTATGCTTTGACCTACTATCTAGATCAGTTCCAATGTATAGCACATGTACTCTACTTGGTCACATAGACCTTCTTCTGATGGTTCACCAACTTGCACACTCTACTTTGCTCTTCTTTAATCAACCATGAACCACACTCAAGCAATCACAAATGACTACCTATAAATATCTTTCCTCTAAATGATATAATCAAGTCAGCCTATTAGAACCACCTTGAAATCATAATAGAGAAACCATAATAAAATCCAACAAACATTCTATTGGCTCTATTATGCACGCAACATATTTTGGGACCTGTCTTAATAAAATAATTGTAGACGCATGCTGCACACTGTTAGCTCTACCAAAACAACTGGATCTTTTTCCACAAGAATAATTATCTCATGTGCTCTTAACTAAACATCAATAACTAATATCTAAGCTTAAATCCAAGGGCGCATACCCTAAATATAGGTGCAACTCAATAACCAATAAAATCTCTGTCAGCTCCACTGAACAAACACAAGAAACTGCAACTGGCGAATAGCAACTGCATAACTTCACTTGCATTCATCTTCAGATCATGCATCCATGAAATTAACATCACTGACATGTCTAAATCATATTTCCAAGGGTGCATACCCATAGGACAACTATACAGACAACCATACATAGAACACTGCCTGTAACTCTGTCAGGAGCACTGTTGACACAAGCTGCTATATAACTATCTGTACTAATAGTTAACCTCTATGCCCATGATATCATGATGATATTATGTCCATGCTACATATACTAAAGGCTTACTATATAAGTCTTCCACACAAGCTACTTTCCATATGTTGTCATCAATGACAAACATACAGTCAGTATTGGCCTGCTGACAAATCTCCAACAATCTCCCCCTTTGGCATTGATGGCAACATGTCGAATGAAAAACCACCACCAACCCAAATGAACATTAATTTTATAACATTCTCCATTTCCTCTTCAAAACTCCCCCAAAGATGAATCTTTCATCTACTGCAATATTTTCTAACATTCTCCATTTCCTCAATTGAATTGGTGTCACAACTAAATACTGCTCCCCCTAAGTATGTTACTCCTACTATTTTTCATGACTCTATATACTACTCCCCCTTTGACATCAATGGAAAAGGGAACCATTCATTTTAAGTACTGGTACTACTCCTAAGGTAGAGTAGTCAACCTTCCATCAGTCCCTTAGGACCGATGCCTTTCCTTCTTTCTTTTAAGCAGAATCAGGGAAGGGAATTACTCCCAACTTCTCCCTGAGATACTCAAAAGTATCCTTAGGTAAGGGCTTTGTGAATATGTCTACCAAATGATCTTTAGTATTCACATAGTCCAACTTGACTTCTTTTTCTGCCACTTTCTCTCTTAGGAAGTGATACTTGATCTCAATGTGCTTTGTCTTTGCATGCATCATAGGGTTCTTCGACATATTGATAGTGCTAGTGTTATCACAGTGAATAATAATAGGATAATCAATCTAAATTCCAAAATCTTTTAGCATCTGCTTGATCCACACAATTGTAGAACAATTCAGGGCTACTGCAACATACTTCGCTTCTACTGTTGACTGAGAAATACAATTTTGTTTCTTTCTTGTCTAGGTGACAAGTCTATCACCAAGAAACACTACTCCTCCTGATGTACTCTATCTATCATCAACACATCCTGCCCAATCTACATCAGTGAACACATGAAGCTCAATATTTTCTAAATTAGGATACCATAGACCATAGTCTATAGTACCTTGTAAGTATCTGAATATCCTCTTTATTTCCATGAGGTGACTTTGCTTAGGCTCTACTGCAAATCTCCCAACTATGCCAACTGCATTTGAAATATCAGGTCTAGTCTGAGTAAGATAAATCAGTTTGCCAATCATAGACTTATACAATGTTATATCAACTTCTGGTGAGTCATCTTCCTTTGTAAGCTTGCATCTAGTAATCATAGGTGTTCCTAATGGCTTGCAATCATCCATCTTGAATTTATTTAATATTTCTTTCACATATTTGGACTAATTAATGAAGATACCTTTCTTTATCTGTTGCACATTCAATCCTAAAAAGTACTTGATAGGACCAATCATACTCATCTCAAATTCATTCTGCATCTCCTTAGAAAATTTGACACTAAGTTTTTCATTACCTCCAAAGATAATGTCATAAAAAAATATAGCTACAAGTAACAAACCTTCAGATGTCTCTCTAATGAATAGATTACAATCTACTGCTCCTTTCTTGAATCCAATCTTTGTTAAGTATCCATCTAGTCTCTCATACCATTCTCTAGGGGCTTGCTTAAGTCCATAGAGGGCCTTCTTCAGTCTGCATACCATATCAGGTCTGTCTGATAAGGTGAATCCTTCTAGCTGCTCAATGTATACTTCTTTTAGATCTCCATTCAGGAATACTGACTTGACATCCATCTGATAAACTTTGAAGTTTTTAACTGTAGCATAATCTAGAAACAACTTAATAGCTTCTAATCCACTCATAGGTGAAAATGTGTCTAAATAGTCAATGCCTTCTCTTTGTGCATATCCTTTACATACTAATCTTGCTTTGTTCCTTACTACTGTACTGTCTTCATTCATCTTATTTCTGAATATCCACTTAGTTCCAATCACATTCTTATCACTAGGTCTTGGGACCAGTTCCCAAGTGTCATTCTTAATAATCTGATCAAGTTCTTCTTTCATAGCATCATGCCAATCTGAATCATTACAAGCATCTTGAACACTTAAAGGTTCAATCTAAGATAGTAAACATACCGCATCACTGCTAGATGAGTTCTTAGCTTGTGATCTTGTTAAGACTTTCTTGCTCTGATCTCCAATGATGTCCTTCTTGGAATGGTTTCTAGATGTAAACTTTGGAGCTTTAGTTGATGCAAACTTATCAACCTTAGGAGTTTCTTCTTCACTTGTCTTAGGGTCATTGAATAACACATCAATACTATCAAACATTTCTTCAATAACTGTCTCACTAGAAGAGGGTCTAGGTTCTTCCTCAATCATGGGTGAGTAATCATGATATCTTTCTTGAATCATAAACTTTTCATCAATCTTCACATGAGCACTTTCAATGATCTTTTTCAATCTTAAATTGAAACATCTATAAGCTTTACTTTTAGTAGAGTAACCAAGGAAAATACCTTCATCACTTCTTGCATCAAACTTACCTACTGCTTCATCCCTCTTGATATAGCACTTTCTTCCAAAGATTCTAAATTATTTTGCTATGGGAACATTACCAAACCATAGCTCATATGGTGTTTTGCCAGCGCCAGGCCTTAGCTAAATTCTATTGATTGTGTAGACTGTTGTATTGACCGCATCTCTCCAATAGGTGTGTGCAACTTTTCCTTTTATCATGATGGTGCGTGATGTATCCAGAATGATCCTATTCCTTCTCTCTCTAATTCCATTCTACTGACGTGTTCTAGGTGCACTTAATTGTCTCTTGATGCCATGTTCTTCATAGTACTCATAAAATCTATCAGAGGTGAATTTCCTCCTCTATCTGATCTTAAACATTTTATCTTTAATTCAGATTCATTCTCAACCTTAGCTTTGAATATTTTAAACTTATCAAATGCTTCTAACTTATCTTTCAAGAATGAAACCCACATCATCCTAGTATAATCATCAACAAACAAAATGAAATACCTTTCACCATAGTATGATCTTGTTTGAGTTGGACCACATAGGTCTATATGAATCAGATCCAACTTGTTTTCTGCTGAATTGTGC
This sequence comes from Chamaecyparis obtusa, assembly GCA_027943335.1. Classification (NCBI taxonomy): domain Eukaryota; kingdom Viridiplantae; phylum Streptophyta; class Pinopsida; order Cupressales; family Cupressaceae; genus Chamaecyparis; species Chamaecyparis obtusa. The sequence continues at coordinate 2,462,244 of BSBK01003313.1, forward strand.
TTGCTTCTAAATGAATTCCTCACATGCTTTCCCATCACACATTCCCTACATATAGTATCAACTAGCTTTTCTATGTGAGGTAGATCTCTTACTGCGTTAACATTGCTTATCTTTACTATGTTATCAAAAATGATATGACATAGTCTTTTATGCCACAACCAACTGTCATCAACTTTATCAACAAAACAACTTACTTCTAAATTGAGTTGAAAAACATTACCTCTTATCTTTGAGCCTGATGCAATCATAACACCATCCTTTTTGTTAATGATGCATTTGTCATCTTTGAATTCCAACTGATATCCTTTTCCAAGTAACTATCCAACACTGAGAAGGTTATGTTTCAAACCAACAACATAGAGAACATCATCAGTACTGTTCTTACCATCCAAGGTGATGGCTCCTCTACCAACTATAGGTTTAGGAGTGTTGTCACCAAATCTGACCATACCTCCATTGTATTTGTCCAGATGAACAAATCTACCTTTATCACCTGTCATGTGATGTGAACAACCACTATCTATGATCCAGTCTGTCCTTATGTCTATTTGGGAAATCAATGCTAGCTCTTGTTTCTCTTTCATATCTTTATTATTCATTTTATCTACAATAGCAATGAATCCATTTTCTTCTTCACCTAATTCTTCATCTGAAACTCCATCTCCAACAAAGTAACATTCCTTAGAGTACTTAGGCTTGTAATCCTTTTTGAACTTTCTAGCTCTAGTAGGACACTTAGATGCAAAGTGACCTATCTTATTGCATGAAAAGCATTTAAATGGAAATTGAACTTCATACTTTCCTTTTCCTTTCTTTTCTCTTTTGGCAATCATAGCAATAAAATCATCTAAAGTTTTCTCTTCATCATCATCATCAAAATTACTAGAAGTGTTTGCAGATTTATTAATATGAACTGTTGCTTTGAAAGCAGTCTCACTTTTAGGTTCTGTCTTCAATCTTGAAATCTCAAAAGATGAGATTTTTTTGATCAAGGTCTCTCTCTTGAAATTGGCTGTAAGCTGCATGGTCTCATCAAGGATGTTGATTTTGTTTTCATATTCTGGAGTGAGAGTAGTCATTAAATTGTCCATAATATCTTCCTCTGAGATCTCTCCACCATTGTTCTTGATTCTAGCAACTGCTTCATTGATCCTTTGATTATAAGCTCTGATGTTTTCTTCAGGCATCATCTCTAATGCATTGTATCTTTTCTTCCATGTTTTTCTGCATGCATCCTTTAATTGTTTGTCTCCTTCAAATATGTCTACTAGGTACTTCCATATCTTGTTTGCAGTGTCTTCCTTCTTTATTTCTAAAAACTCACTATCTGTTAGTGCGCTGATGAGGGCTTCTTTGGCAATAGCATTCTGATGAAACAATTCCTTTTTTGTTTTAGTAGCATCATCCTTTCCAAGGTCTTCTACAGTAGGTATCTTGGCTGCTTTGATAGTTACATTAAAAACTTCAAAACCAATGCACTGCAAATGTGTCACCATCTTGTTCTTCCAATCAAGATAATTCTCTCCATCAAACTTAAGACTCTCTTTCCTAAAGTATTCCATATGATCAACTTCAAGCTCTTAAAATTTCTCTCTGAGGCACTTGGCTCTAATACCAATTGTTAGGAATAGTCCCAAGAGATAACTGAGAGGGGGGGGGGGGTGAATCAGTTATCTACAAGTTTCAATTCTTTATCCAATTAAGTATACTTAAACATAAAGCATAAACACAATGAAAGAACACATGAACACAACACCAATATTTTGGTTACAGGGAAACCCAAATAGGTAAAAACCCCGGTGGGACTTGATACCCACTAATATTCTATACTAGTGTATAATGATCCTTGCTAGAAGATCCTTTACCTTGTTAGGAGTAGCTTTACAATATATGAAGTATAGTAGACCTGGTTAAGGGTTGAACCCTGTTAGGAGTCTTTTACAATTGTCCCTGTTAGGGGAGAGGATGCACTATTTGAGAGCTCACTGCTTAAAGGGGCGAAGGCTACAACCTTCTAAATAATAGATACACACTATATCTGAATCTTGGTGAACTACGCTTTGACCTATTGTCTAGATCAGTTCCAATGTATAGCACATGTACTCTACTTGGTCATGTAGACCTTCTTCTGATGGTTCCACAACTCACACACTCTACTTTCCTCTTCTTTAATCAACTATGAAACACACTCAAGTAATCACAAATGACTGCCTATAAATATCTTTCCTCTAAATGATATAATCAAGTTGGCTTGTTAGAACCACCTTGAAATCATAATAGAGAAACTATAATAAACTCCAACAAACATTTTGTCAGCTCTATTATGCACGCAACATATTCTGGGACCTGTCTTAATAAAATAATTGTAGATGCACGCTACACAATGTCGGCTCTACCAAAACAACTGGATCTTTTTCCACAAGAAGAATTAGCTCATGCGCTATTAACCAAACATTAATAACTCATATCTAAGCTTAAATTCAAGGGTGCATACCCTAAAGATAGGCACAACTCAATAACCAATAAAATCTCTTTCGGCTCCACTGAATAAACATAGGAAACTGCAACTGGTGAATAGTGACTGCATAACTTCACTTGCGTTCATCTTCAGATCATGTGTCCATGAACTTAATATCACTGACATGTCTAAATCATGTCTCCAAGGGTGCATACACATAGGACAACTATATGGACAACCATACACAGAACACTGCCTGTAACTCTGTCAGGAACACTACTGACACAAGCTGCTATATAACTGTCTGTACTAACAGTTAACCTCTGTACCCATGATATCATGCTGATATTATGTCCATGCTAGATATATTGAAGGCTTACTATATAAGACTTCCACACAAGCTACTTTCCATATTTTGTCATCAATGACAAACATACAGTCAATAATGGCTTTCTGGAAAATCTCCAACAGGAAGTACTGTACACTTTTTCCCCCCGCCCTTGCCAGGGGGAACATTTATTGGCTATTTTTGGGCTGACATTTTGTAACCCTAAAGTGACAAAATAAGCTTGTATAAAATAGCTTAGGGTTAGTGATTTCATTACGATGTATGTTTTAGTAGCTTCTTGCGATGGTATTGAGATGTAAGAGATTGTAGATTGTAATCAGGTTGTAATCACTAGATAATAATAATATTGGACTCACTATTGGTGGATGTAGCCCATGGATTGGGTGAACAATGTTAAATCTTTATGTCTTGTGTTTTTTTTCTGTGTGGTTTATTATTTTTTGATATTGGTTATATTTGCATGTAACTGTTATTTCTATCTTGTTAATCCTAACAAATTTCTAGTCTCATCATAGATCTTCACCTTTCTATTTTCAAATGCAACTTGGTGACTTGAGTTATTTAGTTATGCTACACTCAATAAATTATAGTTAAGTCCCTTCACCCAATATTCATTCTCACATCTAATCTTATTGTTCAATAAGATAGATCCTTTTCCTTTTACTAGACAAGGTGTATCATTTCCCATTTTAACAGATCCTCCATTTTAATGTTTAAGGTATTCAAATTTATCTTCATCACCAAACATATGATGAGTAAAACCACTATCAATAATCCATATATCATTCTTGCTAGCTTTAGAAATAAGTGTTGTTTCAACATACCTTTCTTCTTCTTCTGAATCTTCTTTCAAAGCCACGACTACAACCTCAATTTATTCATCGGTGTCAGTATCGGTGTCATCATCATCTTCAACAAGGTAACATGATTTCTTTCCTTTATCTTTGTAGTCTGAGTTACTTCTTCTGTGATACTGTCAGTTACCTCTGTGATCTCGGTTATCTCTTCTATCATACTTTCTATCACCAAATTGTTCTTTGTTTTTGTCACCATCTTTTTGGTTAGGACACCTAGCTACAATGTGACCCATATCTTTATAGTTAAAACATACCAAAGGTAATTTCCCTTTATATATTCCTTTACCTTTTTGCATTCTCCTAGCAATTAATGCTTCAAGTTCATCAAGTTCATCCTCATCACTATCACTATCACTCTCATTTCTTATCATGTGTTTACTACTTGATTTACCAGTTTTCAAAGATGACATAAATGTAGACTCAACATTCGGTACAATACTATTATCATAGTTATTCAACTCAAAAGTAGTCAATTTACTGATCAGGCTATCAAGTGTAATAATGTTACCTAGGGCAGATCTCATTTCATGAATTGCAGAGATTCTAATAGCATAGATTGACAACAATGTTTTGAGAATTTTACTCACAACAGTGTCTTCATCAATAACACCTCCTACTCCTCAGATAGCATTGAAAATATCCTTGATTTGGTTACTATACTATGAAATTTTTTCTCCTTCTTTCATGTTCATGTCATCAAACTTTCCTCTAAGGCTTTCAATTCTTTCTCTAAGCACATTTACATCTCCTCCATGAACTAGTGCAAGTTTGTCCCACATTGCTTTAGCATTAGTGCATGTCTTGATATCTTCAAATTCTACATCAGATAAGGCAACAATAATCTTTTTCATTTTCATGTTGTGTTCATGTATATCTCTCAACTAATCAACAATCAAAGGTCCAATAGTTGGTTGAATGTAAGCATTGTCTAGGTAAAATACTACATATTCTCCAATCCCAGAAATATGCAACTTCATTCTTCTTTTCCATGTTCAGAAGTTGTATTTGTTCAACATTGACACCTTTCTCTTATACATCTTGTGATCTTTAGCTTAAGTCCTTTAAACTTTCCTTCCAAGCAACCAATGCTCCATGATACCAATTGTTAGATAACTGAGAGGGGGGTGAATCAGTTAGTTCCAATTATCCTACAGTCCCAAATCTCCTAGAAGTATATATTTAAACTTTTGAAATAAATTATCAACTCGGTAAGCTATCAAAAATAACTTTCTCTTCATCTACCGATTGACAATCAATTCAATATAGTGTTTACCAATCCAACTAGTTATGAAATGTGTAAAGTAAAATAACAATCCAATCACATCAAATATACAAACACATATTTTTAACGCGAAAACCCTATTAGGGGAAAAATCACCTGGTACCGATAACCCAAAATAATTCACTCTTTTGAAGTGAGCTTGGTTAGGAGCCAACCCTATCAAAGGTTACAAAACACACTATAAGGTGTTACTTGGTTAAAGGATTTATCACTAACAGTTCTCCCTTGACCAAAATTCACTATGGGGTCAACAAGAAAACAATCAACATTCATTGAATGTCATATTGAAATACAAAAATAGTATTAAGTCCACTCAATTAAGATATTTTGCTATAACAATTGTTAAAATGATATAGTAATGATTTGATTCAAATACAACTAAGATTTGTAGATTTTTAGATCTCTCCTAAGCTCAAAATACCTCCTTTGATAAATATTCACTTCAATCCTTCACATCCTCCAACTTGTTCAACTCGATGAATAATACCCCGACACTCGGTAATGCCTTCAGTTTAGCTCAGTTCTATTTGTAACCAGTTTGATCAGTGGTGCATGAAACTAGTCCTTTTACGTGAATTCTCCTATAGTGTCAGTAAGCTCTAGACACAATAATGAATCTCATGTCTCTTTAACTAGACTTCATAAAATATTTTCTTATCATTCGTTAGATTTTGCCTCTTAATCTCCACCATTCATTTTTCCACTTCAAGATTCCTTTACAGATGTGTCTATAACATGTTTCATCCTTCTCCATTTGATCAATCTTGATTTTTGTTAGCCATTAGATCATCATAACAAACTTTATCTTCTACCTTAGAATCATAAGCAATTGTCTAGCTCATCAATTCAGTCAGCTGTTATAAACTTTATTTTTTTCCTACTTGGTAAATACAAAATGTGTCGGTGAACTAACTCGGTTATTACTATTACTCGGTATACACTACACTAGCTCAATGCATACAAAAATCTTCAATTACCGACCACATAAGCTTGTTCAGTTTTGATCTTCAATACATAAAAAATTCATGTAATACAATCAAGTCAACAACATGATGCCATAGACTCATCAATAAGTTACCCAATGTATACCTTATCCATATCTTTCATATCCATCTTATCTTCATGTAGATATCTCATTCCTTTACCATTTTTCTTCTTTAGATGTTTGTAACTATCATGATAAGTGCAGTCAAAACTAGTTGACATCAATGACAATATATTGACTGATTTAATTGCCTTACATATCACTTTAGTAGCTTAGTTATATCTAATCACTATCTTTTACTTGTCCATTCATTTCATCAAGATATTCAATCAGTTGTAGATCATCAAATGAGGCCACAAAGATTTAGTTGGGTATCTTTCCTACTTTGTCACATGTATAAAGAGTTCCACAAGATAGTATATTGATGAGGTAGGAGCCTGGAAACATGTGTGATAGTGTTTTAGATCTGGGCATGGGAGCACATTCTCATTGCATGCTCAGTGACACAAGAAGCTTGAGGAGGAGGGATACGACACAATTTTTGTTACACTAGCTACATCCATAAGCCCAATTTAGGCAAGATTTCATTTTGGAAGCATTAGTTTGATGATATGACTGCAGTAGTATGGCAGCCACATATAGGTTGTGAGAGGTGGATGGGCTCCATCCATGAGTATTCTTTCATGTTTAGTAGTAGGCCATTGATTCATAGGTAAGTAATTTTTGATTTATGATGCATTATCAATACCATCTTTATTTCTTGATATATATTTGTATGCTGAGATTTGACATTCATCCTCTATTTTGTAGGAGTGCTCCCATAGTGGAGCGATTTTACATTATTCAAGTTTGGCACCAGTATGGGTGGCATTAGGATACACCTACTAAATTTTTTGCCTATGCTCGGTATGTTGATGAGGAGGCTTATTGGGGGCCCATGGCCCATATATGCTATTGCAGTCTAGGAGTTGCAAGATTTCATCGAGGTGGACTGTGACTACCTGTCCATGATCAAAGATGTAGGGATGATGTTAGCCTACATGTAGCATCACATTGATCACCCATTCTTGCATTTTACAAATTTGACAAAGTGAGCACCCCGACCAGATGAGGATGATACCTCCAATGAACTAAAAAGAGGAGGCACTTCTAGGGGAGAAGGTGGGAGGCCACATGTATTTGTAGGGGCTAGCACTAGTCATGCATATTTATCAGGTCATCAGAAGCCCAGGAGAGAGAGAGGATCTTTGGGAGAAATGGGGGTGGTAGCTAAGGTGGAGGAGGATGAGGGAGAGAGGCTAGTGAGGAGGAAGGTGGATAAAGGACACCTCCTTAGGAGAGACAGAGAGGGTAGGCCAGTGGGAGATAATAAAGGGGCTAGAGATGAGGATGCATCAGTGCAGGATCCACCCTCCAAGGCACCTAGAGTGGAGGGAGTATAAGGTAGTGTTGGAGAGGTGATAGAACAACTCATGGAAGACTTGGAGGAGGCCAATACACAAAGGGCATTAGCCGAGGCATAGTTACAACTAGTGAAGCAAGATAGAGATTGTCAGATCCAGAAGCTTCAAAGTGTATGAGACCAGCTACAACAAACAACCACATATCAGGCATCCCATGTAGTATATTATTACACTTTTAATATTGGGATAGTGCCAGCTACAATGAGAGAACCTTCATATTCGTAGTTTGTTTCTTAGTTTGAGAGAGCTATACCAGTGCCAACACCTTCTAGGGAATATGCCCCTCCTCCTCCACCTTGAGATCAAGTGGAGGGAGGGAGTCATCCTTGATTTCCTCATTCTTGTCTCATCCCTTTCTCAGTCATTTTTGATGTACTCCACTATATATACCTACATCAAGGATGCACCATTTTTGTACTCAAGACATATATATATATATATATATATATATATATATATATATATATATATATATATATATATATATATATATATATATATATATATATATATATATATATATATATATATATATATATATATAACAAGATTTTCTGACTCATAGTTGTTATCTCTGATGCTTATGTGCTTCATCATGGTATTTATCTTTGTTTATGCTCATGTATGTTGTAATTGATCATTTTTTTTTGTCTTAGATGAATATATCACATGTCACGTTTATGATGTTGATCCACATATCTTTATTTCATGTTCTACCACTACTACTGCATAGTGTAGATGTAGATAGTAATGCTGCTTCTTCTTTGATATCATGTTCATTCTGATGTATTTCTTGTTTCTTATCCATATATGTGATAATGAAAACTTAGCACTCTACGCCCCTTTTATGATGATACTGACCTTGGTTTGTGTAGATAGTCAGGTTCAATAGGAAAGGTTGCAATTGATCACCTCGATGAAGAGAAAGGAAGGATGAATCAAGTGAACCAGAAATGCACAACTAAAATGCAGCCCTATCATAAAAATACAACTTAAAACACTAGTCAAGTCATTGATCCTCTAGCCATTTATTTATCATCATTTGAGCATTTAGGACAGCGAGGTCAGTATAACCTCCAATGGTACAAGAACGACCATGAAGATATGAATATGACCTTATCAGATAAGATGTAGGAAACACATGTAAGCATTGGGATAGAAGAGTTGAGATGACCTAAACATGGTTTCTAGTTTGATATTGTAAGATAACACCTATATCAAGGTACAAGCTACCAAAATAACCAGAAGTGTTGTCATATGTGCTACACACAAGAAAAAAAAGGAGATAATTCCAACTTCACCTAAGCATCCAAATTAAGAGGGTTGAGATATGTGCAGTGTTCTAATTGTGATGGAGGCTCTTATCGTAAAAACCTAGTTTATTAGACCACTTAGGATCATTAAAATCACACCACAAGCAGAAATAAAAGAAAACATGTTATGCCCCCAGTCATGAATCTCTAGTCAAGTAGACATCGTTGAGTGACCTTAGAAGACATACCAAGTGAAAATCAATGATAATAGACAACACTCAAGAAACTAGTTCAACATATCTCAGTCATTTTCAATTTTCTAAGTTGTAGGTTGTGCGGGGTGTTGAGGAACACCTTTGTGATTTTGTGTCAAAGTGCTAGTGTGTGAAAGTGCAAGATCTGATATGTGTTGAGAAACATAGTGATGTCTAGATTGGTAGTGTTAAGAAACATTGTAGGATTGGGGTGTTGAGAAACACTAAGTAGTGTCAATGGTAAATTATCCATTGGAAAGGGATGATAAAATGACTCAAGTTAATATCAAGAGATTGATCAGGTGATGAAGCATTGACTGCTCAGATAGGTGATGTATGATTTCCCCTAGGCGTTAGATGAGAACCGAGGACAAGACTAGGACTAGTTCCAACCCATGATGACATTAGGAGATGGAGAGTGAGTTGTGAAAGCATATCAGGATGATGAAAGCATGAGAGCTTAACCACACATTGATAGATGGAGTGCTAATTACAAGTGACACCTATTTGCCAGGTTTTCACCACTTGGAGTATTCTATTTTTTCTACCAAGGCACCTATTTCTACATTTTCACCAAGGCACATTTTTTTCTTTTTCCTCTTTTTCTAGTTTTTTTTTTATTGTATTTTTTTTTTTATATTTTGGTTTTTTTGGTGATACATCAAGGCATTTGTTTCTAGGTTCTCACTAGGATGATCATTTTTTAAGGACATTATATGCTTTTAGAATTTTTTTAGGAGTTTATATGCTTTTAGAATTTTTTCAGGATCATTTATATGTTTTTTAGAATTGTTTCAAGATCATTTATATGCTTTATAATTTTTTCAGGATCATAAATTGATGTACAAGATGTAGAATGTCTATCTATAGAATCATTTTAGGTGAAGAGCATGGAGAGGCTAATGGAGAACATTTCCTTCTTAAGTAGTTAGCTGATAAGCTCCAGAACCAAATGCTATAGTGATGACAAAAGGACCCATCCAATTAGGTTCAAATTTTTCCTTCTATTCTCGATGTTGTTGATTCTTTGGGTTCTCTCTTAGAATGAGATCACCAACCTAAAATTCATGATGGAGAACCTTTTTGTTGTAGCCTTTAGACATTTACTTTTTAATAGACCCTACAATGGTCGAATGATGTTTTTCTACATTCATCCAGTAGTTCTAGTTCTTGTAGTTGGAAAATTTTGTAATCATCATCTTTGATAAGCCCATATAATGATACCTTGAGTGAAGGTATTGTTGGTAGTCTTTCTAGTATCAATGTTTTGTCTTTCAAAATTTTGGATTTTTGATCTCTGTCCCTATTTTTTGTGGTTCAAGTTCTAGTTTTTCTAGCCCCAGAAGCTCCAAATTTCATTTAAAGTGAAAAAACCCTAGGTTTTCGGTCTCATTGCCTTAGAAAATCCAAGAAACCCTAAAAATGATCACCCAAGTCTATTTAGCCGTTACCTTTTTCAATGACTTAAAATATATTTTAAAGCATGTGCACTTTTGTCTCCCCGATTAGTCGCACAATCTCCCAAAAGATTTGGTATATTCCTTTTTATTAGCAATTACCCAAAACCTCTTGTCACATGATTTCCTTAGGAAGAAGGAATATTCCTTATTCTTAAATGATTCAATGGTTCTCTTTAGTCACCAGGTCTCTAGATCACTATTGTGAGATCTAGCGACTACTATGATAAATATTCGCAGGGTTACTATAGTCTCTTTATCTCCAGATCAAAATGCCTTCAGTCGGGTGATCTCAGAAAGAAGTAAGAAATTGATATAATATTCAGTGATATTGAGATCTACAGTTGGTCATTGAATATCCAAGTGCAAAGCAGCGGTCTGTTATATTGGTCGCTAGATCTCTCGGTTTGTCAGCGGTTAGTTCTTTTATCTTGCGACTTGGTGATTTCATTAGTCACACATTCTCATCATCCTGATGGTTATGTCTCTGGCAGTCAACGATTCAGTGACACGATTATCTTTGAGTCTCCCAATGAAGTGGTTAAGTTACAAAAGCTGCAATGACTTAGCGAGGACCATTGGATCAAGTTCTAATTGGTGGTTGATGTTTATTCTCATTACTTGACCGAGGTTAAGTGATTTTTCTGGCGACTTAAAGAGTAAGGGTGTTCACGCAATCTCCAGTCTTACTCATGGTCAATAGAAATATTGGGTGATAAAGAGAAGTCTTTAGTCATGAGGATGCCATATCAGGATGAGTTAAGCAGGGAGTTTTCAAAGTAGTTTTTAACAGTTGATTTAAACTTGATCGAGTGGTGGTCGCGTAATCTCAGAATTAAGCCAAAGGTTAAGAAATGGTTCCGCAACTTTGAGATTTTCCTTGTTGCTCAATCTCCGGGATAAACTCAAGTTAAGGAAGTTGTTTGGTGATTAAGAAATTGTCTTTAGTTGCGTAATCGCAAAGAAGTCCAGAGTTAAAGTGTTGACCAAAGTCAAAAGATTGAAGAAAATGTGAGTTTCCATTTGCCAGATTTTGTGATGTGTCTCTATATGATTGTTTGACAAAATATGGAAAGTATAAATAGAAAGGCGGGCTTGACTATAGTTGCCAAATCTCTAAATGAGATAAATTAAAGTTTTCATGTCTTCAATCGTTGAATCTCTAGATAGTTAAGTTGGAAGGTCTCAAGAAGAAGTTTGAAAAGTCAGCTAGCTTGAGCGACTAAGAGATGCACTATGGTCGCCAGATCTCATGATGGTTATTTGTCGCCAAGTCTCCAAATAAATTTAAAAGGGTTCAAAATATTCAGTGACTATGATATCTAACTATAGTCACTAGATCTCAAGAAGAAGTAAATTTATTCAGTGACTATGGTTTTCTTTAGTCGCCAAATCTCTGGATCATGGAAAATTAAAAAATTAAAGGGTTGCTAAATCTCCAGATGATTTCAAAAGGTCTTAAATCTTTCAACGACTATGATTTTCCACCTTGGTTGCCAGGTCTCTAGATAAAATGAAAGTTGTTATATGACTAAAATTTTCTATAGTCACCAAATCTCCACACCTATTGAAAAGGTGCCAGATTCTTCAGTGATTATGAGAGAGTGTTGTAGTCGCTAGATCATAGAAAAATTAAATTTGATTACCTATCATTTTCTCGGCCATGGCTAGTGAATTAAAGTTTTGAGTGTGCTAAGTAATGGCGAAAGTGACATTGTTATAGCTTTCTAATCTCTAACAAATTTCTGCATTCAATTCTACAAAATATATATAGTTGGTCAGCACTCATTCCAACTACCAAGCATTTGCAGAGCCCAGGCGATAGAATTTTTTAAAGTCTTTCAGAGAAGTTATGAAGGTTCAATACGTCCAAAATTTGCAGAAGTATTTCAAATTGCAGAAAAAATGAGCAAACCATTAGTCAGTGGGGCCTCTACCGACAAAGGAGGAAAAGAGAAAGTTAAGGAGAGTTTTTCAGATGAATTCCTCACTCTACTACTGGGCTCATCATAGAATAAGAAGGTTAGTGATGAATGTTTCATAGATGAGCTTACTTATTGTAGAGATGCTAAGACACCAGATGTCACCAGAATGTTCCTATTTAAATACTTTTATAAGAATGCTGAGGGTCTAGTCCCTATCTCAAACCCTTGGACATTTGGATTAGGAAAATTGATAGTCCTGAGGTCTTCTTGGATGTAGATGTCTTAATTGTCTTATACCAAATCTATGACCCTCTGTCTAGAACAATTAGGAAACATGATGGTTCTCCTTTGGTCACTCTTGATTGTAGTTCATTTATAAGGGCTTCTAGTATCCAGGTCCCTATGGCTACTGAAATTAACTTACAGGCCTTGGCCAATAGGTATACTAGGGAATCTATTGTGGTAGCAAAAGAAGTTCAAACACATGTGCCATGAGAAAATAGAAATTATATCACGCTAATTTTTGGATCAACGACCCCATTTTTCTATAAGGATCTCAAATTCTACATGAAATATATTGCATACGGATTATGCAAAGTTCTAGGGATAGATGGTGGGGATAGAATCACCATGGACCTACTAATGATGGTTTTGGATTCTTGGGGTCTTCATGTGGCAAGGGGATATGACTATATAGGTTTTATAATAGAAAGAATGCATGAGGGTTTACTTGCTATGAAGAACCACGTGTCTGGTTCTGGTTCTACACCGAGATTCATGCATTATTCTCTACTGATGCATCTTATTTTGTATTACAATTATAACATCATGAACATGGATAACCTGGAGCCACAGATGATGTATAAAGGAAAACAAAACCCGGTGCAATTTTGGTTAAGGACTTAGAGTCCTTCTTCCACAAGGAGTGACTTTTGTGTTTTTGAGAATTGGATTGTTAGGCCTATCCTCCTCAGCTTAGGGCTTAATTTTTCAAGGCTGTCTACTAAAGTTTTGCAGTTGGTGAGGCCTCAACAATTTTTTGACAAGTGGAATAAGGGACATAATTGGGGAGATATATATTATGAAAAGGGGCATACTATGATTAGAGTATATGGATTCTCTCAGCCCCCTCACATACTACCATTCTTTGTTCCACCGAGGGTGGCATTTTTGGAATTCATTTGGCAACTAATACTGATTGAGAAAGAGCATTTAGCTTCCCACAGAAAGGGAACCTTCACTCCTAGGCACTTCAGAGTGCATAGTATCACAATAGGCAAGAATGGCTTTAGCAAGGTTGATGAGTGGCTGGGGAAATTCAGGATGCATGCTGCCTCACATAGGTATGTGGATACAAAAGGAGTCATGGTTGCTGCCAGGAAATATTACATGCCCAACATTCCATTCAATAAAAGACATGAGGAGTACCCTGAAGAGGATGTATTGAGAAATATAATAGAAGATGAAGAGGTGACAAGAAGAGCTAATCAAATACATGAATTTTATGCTATGGAGAAGTGAGTGAGACAAAAGGGATTGGAATTTAGTGGTTTCTTCCCTACATTTCCTTATCTTCAAAGACTTGAACAAATGATGTCTCAATTTAACACCTTGATGAGAGGTTTTGAAGATCAAATTGATGAGACTGATAGGAAGAAGGATGTCCACTCTGAATCTGAATATGATGAGGATAGTGATGGTGGCTTCTCTATGCATAGCATCCCTCCCTTGGAACACATAATGTCTGGAAGGCATCAGGTTGGGGAAGATATTGTTGATCTAGAAGAGCTTCATAGTTCTCAAGATACAAGTGAGCTACCTGCAAAGAAGCATAAATTATTGGTTAGTGAATCTTCTTAGGTGAAGAAAAAGGATAAAATAGGAGCCCTCTTCCCTAGAACTGGTGTCCATCATCACCAGTTAAGAAAGAAAATAAGAGAAGAGAAGAGAAAACAAAAGCTTGAAACTAAAGCTATTGAGTTGCCCTTGGCTCTATGCCAAGATGAGAGAATGATTGAACAAGATGCCTTCTTGAAGGATGAGAGTTTCATAGAGTCAGAGGAATTCAAGAGCTTCTTGATTTGGCACAAATAGCAACAAGTTGCATCTAGTGTGAAAATCATTGAAGAGGGTCAAGTGCCAGAGGAAGTAGTGCAATAATTAAGAGAATATGACCTTGAAGCTGAAAAATTCACCCCAGATCAGGCTAGACAACTAGTGAGAAATAGAAATATGCTACTTGTGCCCAAATGGAACTTGTATTCATACTTCATTATTGATGAAATCAAGAGGTCAGAAGACATAACTTTGTCTTTGAAAACCCAGGTGGGGGATATCATTAGAGGATTTGGGTACAGCCCAAGAAATCAAGCATTAGTGCTTTGGAGTCTTTATCCTAAGGATAAAAAGCCTTCAATTTTGAATATGAAGGAGTAGATGGATGGAGATAAGATTGTGTGGTCCATCCACAACACAGGGGACCTTGAGATTTCTCAAGTGTTAACCCACTTTTCCATGCTAAATGAGGATAAGACAAAACAATTGTTTGAGAGATATGGTTCCCTACTGGAGGACTACAGTGCATTGTTAAAGGATAGAGATATCCGGATAATGAAGGAGAGGGTATTGGAGAACTCTATGGAAGACTTAGAGAAAAAATTGATGAATACTCTTATCGCTACTCCTACACCTACTGAGAAACCTGCATTAATTGAGGCTAAAGGAATGATAGAAGAGGAAGTTGCTGTAGAGTTAGAGAAAATAAATGTGGAGAAAAATGAGGCTATTTTGCAAGCTTTGTTGAAAATTTTGCAGCACAGAATTGATGTAATCAAAGATAAATCTGATTTAGTTTTTAATTCTTATAATAAGTTGCCTAAATTGCAAGTGGAAGTTAATAATTATGTTCAAATTTTGAATGGATATTATGTAACTTGGTAAGGGAAACTCTTTTTGAAAGGTTGGCAGTTGTCCAGCTATTAAGATCAGATATCCCAGAGGTAGTTCTGTAGGTGGGAGAGGAAATCAATAGAATTAAAGCCATATTGCCACTTTTTAAAGGCAAGGCAAATCAAATAGAGGCTAAGATAGCCTTTCTCAGTTTAGACTCCAATAAGTTTATTCCTCCTATTAAATATGTAAATGGTGCCATTAAAATCCTTGATAAATGGAGATCAGATTTTGATCTTATTTTGCCTAGGAAAGAGGCATTTTTAAGTGAAAGCAATGAGGTGGATGTGGAAAGATTCAACAAGACCCTAGATGAAGCCATAAAATCAGAGATGGAGCTGATCAAATTTGTTGCAGATGTTAAAACCATGATAGATGCTTGATGGGAGTGACAGAAAGCACAACTGCAACATACTCAGAACTATAAATGGATGACAGAGGAAGAGGTCCCTGCATGAGATGAGCTTACAAAGCCCAAGAAGATAAAATACACTGCAATTGACTTTGATATCTTGGATGATGAATAGAAAGGACACCTGAAGGACCTGACACCTGATCTTAGAGCACAGGGATGATAAGCTATCATTTAAGAATGGTGTAAGTTAGCCTAAAATGGCAGTCACCATATCTCATTAGAACTTAAGAAGCTACCATGAATACTTGTAGACAAAGGTGTCAGTAATAAATGATCCAGGGTGTAGAACAAACCAAGATAATTTTGTCCTTCCACTGCCTGAGGGCTTATTGTATCTTGTCTTTTATGCTCTTTAGGGTTAGGGTTTCAACCATCTGAAGCTTGTTTCATTCCAATTAATAAGAGAATTCCAAGATGGTTAAAGGTGATATAAATAGAGTTGTTATCTTGTTTTAAAGGGGGAATTGAAGATAATAGAAAAACCATGTACAATTCTACATAACAGACTTCTAAAATTTGCATCTGAATTTTTGAGCATGAGTTTTCTTATGTAAATTGCAAGTCTTCTTTAATATAAATATACTACAATTTCTATCTCTTGTTGTTATTATCTCTCTATTTTTGTATTTACTCTTGTATGTTTTATATGTAAGGCATTTAAAATATACTGGTTGTTAAGTAACTTCTGTAATTGATTATGAGTTTCTCTCAAGGAGAGAATTAAAATCCTTGTCATCAATTTCAGGGAGTAAATATATCTATAGGGATATTGATAGTAATAATATTAGATTGACATAATAGTTTGTAAGGCATCCTATTCAGATTGTAGATTGTATGTAAGGCATATTGTCATATTTCTTTAAATAGACTTGTGGATTTGCATTTAGGACTCTTTTGCCCTTTGGATTTAGGCACTAGTTTGAAGTGTGTTTTTCTTAAAAATTATCTTTTGCAATCCTTAGAAGAATCAAAATTCATTTCATTACCAGTACTTTTATTTTCAAGAATTGTGTTTATACTTTGATAGGGTTGTGTCTGAGTGGTACAATTCATATTTAGTGATTCCTTAAAGAAAGAATCAAGAGGTTATCCTTCCTTGAGTTGAACTCAGAAAAAGAAGAAGGATGAATGTCCTTATGCCACTATTTCATGCTATTACAATTATAATTTCTATTATAGTACTCTGTATTAATATAATTCGGGCTATCTATAGAGTAATACTGTCTTATTGAAGTAATTTGAAGAAATAATAGCATGACAGTGAAGACTTAATCCACCATTTGGATGTTTACTTGAAGCATAGTAAATCATTGTAGGCAATACTTGGCTGAGTCTTGTGGAGCTCAAAGCAAAAGGAGGATCTTATCCAATCCTCATCAATTAGGCTTTTCTTGCAAACTTGGCATCCTTTTTAACTAAGAATCAAGCCCATACATTTGCCAAGTTTGATCCTACAAGAAAAATCCCTAACAAATTGGTGACTCTGCTTGGGATAATCAAAATATTTTACAAAGTTATAAGTGATGCAGGTTCAAGTTGAGTTTGACTCCTGGCCTGCTCATTTCATATCAATCAATCACCATTGAAGGTTAGAGTTTTCCTTTCATCTTTTAGTGTCTTGTCCCTTTAGGAGCTTTGCTTGTATTTTCTCCCAATGATAGTATCTCCAAATCCCCAAATAAATTGGGTGGTGACTCTCTACAAAATCTTTGTGCCAATGTTCCATAAGAAGTCTTCTATTTCATAATGACCCATAAGAATACAAGGTCTTGGAGAAAAGAACATCCAAAATAAAATTTAGAAGGAGAACTTCCAGCTACCTCAAGATGAAATCAAATGAGGAGGGAGAGAAATAGTAATGACATGTCTTTCACATGGAAAGATAAAGGAAATGTGAGGATAGAGGATCTTGTTCAAACAAACCAAGAGGAAAATACATCAGAGTATGAGAAAGTAGTTGATTTAGGTCTGAATCAATATGATGATTACTATTCACCCTCTAAAAAGGATGGAGGGAGAGCACAATCCCACAAAATAGGAATCCTTGGAAATAACAGAAGATCTAGAAGCCAAAGTAGGAATAGACAAGACTTTGTTCCTTCTTTTCCCCTTGGTTCCTCCTTACAAGGCCACCAAATACCTAATGACCACCAAGAAGAAATCCCTGCCCAAAATTCTTCATAAAAAACAACCCTCCCTAATTTTGAAGAAATTTTTGAAGAGGCATTTGAACTGGAAAGAAAGATCCAAGAGCAAGTTGTAATAAGGAAAAAAAGAGAGAAAGAAAAGGAAGAAAATATTGGACATGCTATGATAAGAGCTCAACAATTGAAGAAGCAATTGTTGGAATTTGAAGCCATAAATTATGTTCCTATAACAAAACAAATAGAAGAACAACCTATTATCCAAGAAATACATGAAGTAAGAAACCCTAGGGAGAAGGGTAAACAAAAGGTTGTAGGAATTTCAATTAATGAACCAATTCCTACCTAGAAAACTTTAGATCAAGCAGCAAGATTAGATGCCGACCTTGAAAAGGCAAAAAGAGAGAAAGAATTATTGGCTAAAGAATTACAAAACACAGAGCTAGAAGCTACTATAGCTGAGATGAAAAGAAAGATTGAGTTCCTTAAACAATCTTTAGGACCTACCAATACAGTATCCACCTCCCGGGTACAAGGTGCAAATGTTTTGAATACTGCCGAAACTAACCCTTCGCCAGGTATCCAAACATCCACAACTTTAGGTGCTGGTCCATCTCAAATAGGGTCCATCCATGAGAGACACAAACAATTGGTTTTTATTGGGATCCTTGGGTACCCTAATCCTATCCCTGATGAAATTAGAAAAAAACTTCCAAAATTCACTGGAAGCAATGTGACCTATGAGGAACACTTGAAAAGTTTTATTGATGTAATAGATGACTACAACATTGAGCCTGATGATGTAATTATGAAACTTTTTGTTCAATCTCTGACTGAAGATGCTAGAGATTGGTTTAGGAATTTACCTCATGTTAGCATAAGTTCATGGAAATAGTTCAAGCATTGTTTCAAAGAACAATATGGTGATAATACCAATCAAGGTTTCATGCTCAATGAGTTCAATAACATCAAGAAAAACCAAAATGAGGGTGTTGTTGAATTTAATGTCAGATTCCAGAAAGCTATGCATAAATTGTTATAAGTTATCAGGTTAGATGACAAAATATGTTTGGTCTCTTACCTAAATGCTTTTGATTCAAAGATGGGATATCTTTTGAGAGACAAAAACCCTAGAAATCTTGCAGAGGCTTAAAAATTGGCCATTAACATAGAAAGCAATAGAAGAATATCAGGGAAATTGGGAAGAAGGGATGATTATAAAACTCCAGTTTCAAATGGAAAAGAACTAGGGAAATCTGACACAAAACCAAAAGATGATGATAGTTTGAAGCAAATCTTAAGAGCAATAAAAGATTTGAAGCCTGGTGAAAGTAGAAACAATAGAGTGCAAGGAAATGATAGGCCATCCTTCAATAACTTTAACAAGTTACCAAGAATGCAGAACTATCCTTATAACACTCAATGGAAGGATGGAAAGCCAGTGCTTCCTAAAAGAAGGGGTAAACCCAATGACAAAACCCCTAACCCATTACACAAGAGTTCAATGAACATGAATGATGATGTTCCCTAGTGCATTTCTTGTCAATCACCTCATGATTCTTATTACTGTGTAGTTGCTCAAAGTGTCTCTGTAGATGGAGAACAAGAAAGTAATGATGAAGAGTCTTATGATGATCCAAGATGTGCCATGACTTCTTCGTGCATGTATGATGAAATGGACTCCACTGAAGAAAATGAGGGTCAAGATGTTTCAAGTTCCCAAATCAGAAATCAGGTCTACCATCAACAAGTTTTTTCTGATGAAGAGGGTGGTCAGTTGGATAGAGTCCAGTGTAACACTTTAAGAGATGATGAATCAATTTTGTTGAGAAAGCCCTTTGATGAGGAAATTGCACAAATCACAGCAGATATGGTTACCCAAGCCAAGAGTAATTATAATTTAAGAAATAGGGTAGTGGGTGATTCAAGTGAAAAGCCATCCGATATATTCATCAAGAAGTCAGATAGGGATGTGAAGCAAGCTCAAGATAAACATAAGGCTAGAGAAGTAGTTAGCAAGACTAAGATAAAAAAGAATGTCACTTTTTCTACTCCCAATATAAATTATAGAGCAAAGGCTAAACCTCTTGAGGAAACTGTCATTTCTTCCCAAAAGGAAGTCAAAGCCCAAAACAAGGATCATCCTAGTCTTATGGAACATGAAGAAAACAAGGAGGTCACTATTATTAAACAAGATATAGTTGACCCAAAGTATATTCATGTTGTCATGAGTAAGTTGTTGGCACAAATCACTATCAAAGTCCCTTTTTTAGAAATGATGAGAATCAAGGAGCACAAAGAGAAAGCTTTAAGTTGGGTAAATGGAGTTGCTCCTACTGATACCCAAAATATCAGTAAGGCTGATAAAGTGATTGCCTTAGTAACTGACTCAAATGAAAACCAATATGGGGAAATTATTTTTGAAATTCCTCAAATTTACTTGGATACAAATGTTATCAATACTGTGATAGGAACCATTGATCCTTTCTTTCTGTCTTTGGTAGTAAATAGAAAGCTTTTAAAGAATTGTATGATTGATTCAGGAGCCTCTAATACTATAATGCTTGCAGAAGTGATGAGGTCCCTGGGTTTGAAAGTAGACACACCTCATGGAAGATGTCAGGCCATGGACTCAAGAGAAGTACCAGTTATTGGTACCATAAAAGCATTACCTTATAGGTTGGCAGCTTACCCAAATAGGTTGTTAACTATGAGCATCTTGGTAGTTGACATCCCACCTCAATATGGAATGTTATTATCTAGGAAATGGAGTGCTTCAATGGGAGGTAGTATCCAATGTGATTTATCTTTCGCAACTTTCAGCATTGATGGAAATAATATCAAAGTATCCAAAGAAAGTAGAACCCCACACATGATTGAGTTGACTGATGTTGATGATTTGAATTGCTGTGTGGATGTTGATATGGAAAAATTTAGAGTGGAAAAACTTATTCCACAAGAAGAAGACACAAACCCACTGATTGAAGAACTGAAAGAACAACAAAATGAATTGTGGCAAATATATTTTGATGGAGTTTGTTCAAAAGAAGGTTCAGGAGCTGGAGTCCTATTTATATCACCATTAGGTACCACTTTCAAGTATTCCTTTTTATTGACTTTCCAATGTACAAATAACACTGCTAAGTATGAATCACTATCATTAGGATTGGATATTTCCATAAAACATGGGATACAATGTTTAAAAGTTTTTGGTGATTCTAAACTTGTAGGAGCCCAAGTTAGATCCAAATATGCTGTAAAAAATGATAGATTGAAATTATATAAACATGCTATTTGGGATCAAATTGAATTATTTGATGCTTTCAACATTTGTTGGGTGGAAAGGTCTAAAAACATAATGGCTGATTTTTTAGCCAATGTTTCCTTAAAAGGAGATGATGTAACTTTGTCTGGGGTGTTAATAGTTGAAATAAAAAGTAAGCCAGTTGTTCCAGATAATATTTACAATTGGGAGGTCTTTGAAGATGATCATGACATTTTAAAGTTTATTTAGTGCCTTGACATGTATGAGGATCAACATATAGACAGTAATACTTTGGTTGAGGAAATTGATGGTAAAGAAATGGTCATGGGAAATGAGGTAATCCAGTTGAGTACAAATCATATCCCTAAGGGTTTAACCAAATTAAAAGCATTATATAGTAGTCAAGATGATCACATGTTAAAAACTAGTAATGCTAAAATAGAAGATTTGGAGGAAGTAAACTTGGGATCACATAACACACCTCAAATGGTTTATATTGGGAAAGGATTAGATCCTCAACTAAGATATAATTTGATTAAGTTATTAAGAAAACACAAGCATGTGTTTTCATGGTCTTACGATGACCTGAAAGCCTATAGAGAGGACCTTTTCCAACATGAGATCCCATTAAAACAAGATGTTAAGCCATTTAGATAGAAGCAAAGACCTATTAATCCATTATTGGTTCCCAAAATGCACTAGGAATTGGTTAAGTTGAGTGATGCAGGAATAATTCAGCCTATAAGGCACTCAACTTGGGTATCTAACCTGGTCTTGATTAGAAAAAAAAATGGTGATATTAGGTTATGTGTGGACTTTACAAACCTAAATGTTGCATCATTAAACGATAACTATTCTTTGCCCAATATGGAAGCAATGTTGCATAAAGTCACTAGATGTGAATTAATGTCTATGATGGATGGTTTCTCTAGATATAACCAAGTGTTGGTGAAAGAATTTGAACAATTTAAAACAACATTCAAAACACCTTGGGGAACCTATTTGTATGTCAGAATGCCATTTGGCCTTAGGAATGTTGGAGCAACTTTTCAAAGAGCCATGGATGTTTCTTTCAAAGAATATATAGACTTTTTTATGGTTGTGTACCAGGATGACATGACTGCCTATTCCAAAAGGGTTGAGGATCATTGTTCACATCTTGAAAATATTTTTAACAAAGCTCTAGAATATGGTGTGTCCTTGAATCCAAAGAAGTGTAACTTTGTAGTCAAAGAAGGAAAACTATTGGGGCACATTGTATCAAAAGAAGGAATAAGAATTGATCCAGAGAGGGTGGAAGCAATCAAGAAGGTCACTGCACCCAAAAATCTCAAGGGTGTGCAATCTTTTTTGGGAAGAATCAATTTTGTTAGGAGGTTCATTGCCAACTTTGTTGAAATTGCCAAGCCAATAGTTAAGCTACTCAAAAAAGATGTTAAATTCCAATGGAATGCTGAAGCTCAAAATGCCTTTGATAAAATTAAAGAGGTTGTTCAAGAGGCACATGTGTTGAAATCCCTTGATTATAGAAAAACTTTTTCACTATTCTCTTTTGCATCATTTCACACTATTGTTGTTGTATTATTGCAAAAGGATGAATAAAGTTTTGAGCATCCAATTGCATTTTTTAGTAAGTCTTTGCAAGCTACTAAATTAAATTATGAGATGATGGAGAAGCAAACCTATGCATTGGTAAAAGTTGTAAAATCTTTCAGACCCTATCTACTATGTGCCAAGGTTATTGCATATGTTCTACATGCAGCAGTGAAGGATGTTCTCACATAGTCTAAAGTTACTGGTAAAAGATGCAAATGGATTAGTAGGATCTAGGAATTCAACTTAGAAATTGATATCACCAAGCTAGTAAGAGGGCTTGGTTTGGAAAAGTTGATGACTAAGGAAAACATGGATTTGGTCCAAGTTAACAATGAAGGGATATCAGACTTGACAATAACAAGTATTGAAATGCAACCATGTTATCTGATATTGTTTATTTCATTAAGAATGCTAGATGTCCAGAGCATATGACTGACAATAAAAAGAGAGCCTTAAGGTTACAAGCTCAAAAGTACACATTGATACAAGGAGATTTATACTGGAAAAATAGAGATGGAATTTTGTTGTTTTTCCTTGACAGATATCAGGCAGAAATGGTCTTGAATGAGATGCATGCTAGTGTATGTTGGGGACATTATTCTGCAAGGACTATTGCCCATAAGATTTTGAGGGTTGGCTATTTCTGGCCCACATTATTCAAAGACTCTTTCCAATTTATTAAGAAATGTGAGGCTTGTCACAAGTTTGCTTCTAAGTTGAAATATTCAGGAGCATTGTTGTTAAATCCAATAGTTGCAGAAGTGCCATTTACAATGTGGGGAATGGATTTCATAGGTGAGTTTGCTGAAAAATCAAGTGGGGGACACAGTTGGATACTTGTTGCAACTGACTATTTCAAAAAATGGATAGAAGCTATTCCCACTAAAAAAGATAACAAGTAAAATAGTGATTGATTTCTTACTAGACAATATTTTGACCAGATTTGGTGTCCCCATGAAGTTGATCACTGATAATGCAATGTGTTTTAGGTCAGATGAATTCAAGGACTTTTGTAAAGACAATAGAATCATGACATCTTATCCATCTCCCTATCACCCTCAAGCAAATGGACAAGCTAAATCTAGTAACAAAAGTATTTTGACAATTCTGAAGAAAACATTAGAGAAAAATAAGAGAGCTTGGCATTCAAAGTTGAAGCTAGCCCTATGGGTAGATAGGATTACAGCAAAGAAAGCTACTGGGAAGTCTCCATTTGAACTTGTGTATGGTTTACAATCAAGGTTACCCATAAATAATTTTCTTCCTGTTTATAAGTTTATTCAAGATGAGGAATTGGATATATCAGAGCCCATACAAGAAATAATCATGCAGTTAACTGAATTAGATGAAATAAGAAGAGAAAGTCAAAAGAGTAATATCAAGTTACAATAGAAAATGAAGTACCTCTTTGACAAGAGAGCCACTACCAGAAAATTCAAAACAAATGACCTACTGCTTCAATGGAATGTGAGAGTAGAGGATAAGGGAAAGCATAAGAAGTTTGAATCACTATGGCTTGGCCCCTATATAATTCATGAAGGTTTTGGGAAGGACTCTTACCTATTAAAAAATATGGATGGAGAAATTTTTGAGTTGCCAGTGCATGGGAAATTCTTAAAGCCCTTTTTCAACTGACATTTTTTGATCTTTATGCACATGTAATTTTTTTTTGTAGATTCCTGTATAGTGTTTTCTTTTCAGTCGTGTGTTTCCTTTCCTATTTTAGGTTAGTTGGTTTTGGTCTACTTTCCCAGAGATTTGTGGTTCTTGCTTAAACTCTCATTTAAACATCCTTAGATAGAGCCATTGTTAGTAGTCTTTCCAGTTTCAGTGTTTTGTCTTTCAAAATTTTGGATTTTTTATCTTTGTCCCTATTTTTGTGGTTCAAGTTCTAGTTTTTCTAGCCCCAGAAGCTCCAAATTTCATTTAAAATGAAAAAACCCTAGGTTTTCGGTCTCATTAACTTAGAAAATCCAAGAAACCCTAAAAATGCTCACCCAATTCTATTTGGCTGTTACCTTTTTCAATGACTTAAAAGATCTTTTAAAGCATGTGCACTTTTGTCTCCCCAATTAGTCACTCAATCTCCCAAAAGATTTGGCATATTCCTTTTTATTGGTGATTACCTAAAACCTCTTATCACATGATCTCCTTAGGATGAAGGAATATTCCTTGTTCTTAAATGACTCAGCGGTTCCCTTTAGTCACCAGGTCTCTGGATCACTATTGTGAGATCTAGCGATTACTATGATAAATATTTGCAGGGTTTCTATAGTCTCTTTATCTCCAGATCAAAATGCCTTCAGTCAGGTGATCTCAAAAAGAAGTAAGAAATTGATATAATATTCAACGATATTGAGATCTACAGTTGGTCGTTGAATCTCCAAGTGCAAAGCAGCGGTCTGTTATACTGGTCGCCAGATCTCCCAATTTTTTTAGCGTTTAGTTATTTTATCCTATGACTTGGAAATTTCATTAGTCATGCATTCTCATCATCCTGGTGGTTATGTCTCTGGTGGTCAGTGATTCAGCGACATGGTTATCTCTAAGTCTCCCAATGAAGCGGTTAAGTTACAAAATCTACAGCGACTTAGCGAGGACTATTGGATCAAGTTCTAATCGGTGGTTGATGTTTATTCTTGTTACTTGACTGAGGTTAAGTGATTTTTCTGGTGACTTAGAGAGTAAGGGTGTTCGCACAATCTCCAGTCTTAATCATGGTCAAGAGAAATATTGGGTGATAAAGAGAAGTCTTCAGTCGTGAGGACGCTAGAGAAGGATGAGTTAAGAACGGAGTTTTCAAAGTAATTTTTTATCGTTAATTTAAATTTGATCAAGTGGTGGTCATGTAATCTCAAAATTAATCCAAAGGTTAAGAAATGGTTCCGAAACTTTGAGATTTGCCTTGTCGCTCAATCTTTGAGATAAACTCAAGTTAAGGAAGTTGTTTGGTGATTAAGAAATTGTCTTCAGTCGCATAATCGCTAAGAAGTCCAGAGTTAAAGTGTTGACCAAAGTCAAAAGATTGAAGAAAATGTGAGTTTCCATTTGCTAGATTTTGTGACATGTCTTTATATGATTGGTTGACAAAATATGGAAAGTATAAACAGAAAGGTGGGCTTGACTATAGTCGCCAGATCTCTAGATGAGATAAATTGAAGTTTTCATGTCTTCAGTCGTTGAATCTCCAGATAGTTAAGTTGGAAGGTCTCAAGAAGAAGTTTGAAAAGTCAATCAACTTCAATGACTAAGAGATGCACTATGGTCACCAGATCTCATGATGGTTCTTTGTCACCTAGTCTCCAGATAAATTTAAAAGGGTTCAAAATATTCAACGACTATGATATCTAACTATAGTCGCTAGATCTCAAGAAGAAGTAAATTCATTCAGTGACTATGGTTTTCTTTAGTCGCCAAATCTCTGGATCATGAAAAATTAAAAAATTAAAGGGTCGCTCAATCTCCAGATGATTTCAAAAGGTCATAAATCTTTCAGCGACTATGATTTTCCACCTTGGTCACCAGGTCTCTAGATAAAATGAAAGCTGTTATATGACTAAAATTTTCTATAGTCACCAGATCTCCACACCTGTTGAAAAGGTGCCAAAGTCTTCAGCGATTACGAGAGAGTGTTGTAGTCGCTAGATCACCAGAAAATTAAATTTGATTACCTGTCATTTTCTTGGCCACGACTAGTGAATTGAAGTTTTGAGCGTGCCAAGTAATGGTGGAAGTGACATGGTTACAACTTTTCGATCTCTAACAGATTTTTGCGTTCAATTCTGCAAAATATATACAGTTCATCATCACTCATTCAAACTACCAAGCATTTGCAGAGCCTAGGTGATAGAATTTTTTAAAGTCTTTCAGAGTAGTTCCGAAGGTTCAGTACATCCAAAATTTGTAGAAGTATTTCAAATTGCAGAAAAAATGAGCAAACCATTAGTCAGTGGGGCCTCTATTGACAAAGGAGGAAAAAAGAAAGTTAAGGAGAGTTTTTAAGATTAATTCCTCACTCCTCTATCGGGCTCATCACAGAATAAGAAGGTTAGTGATGAATGTTTTGTAGATGAGCTTTCTTATTGTAGAGATGCTAGAACATTGGATGTCACCGAAATGTGCCTATTTAAATACTTTGATAAGAATGCTGAGGGTCTAGTCCCTATCTCAAACCCTTGGATGTTTGGGTTAGGAAAATTGATAGTTCCTGAGGTCTTCTTGGATGTAGATGTCTTAATTGTCTTATCCCATAGCTATGACCCTCTATCTAGAACAATTAGGAAAGCTGATGGTTCTCCTCTGGTCACTCTTGATCATAGTTCATTAATAAGGGCTTTCAGTATCTAGGTCCCTATGGCTACTAAAATTAACTTACAGGCCTTGGCCAATAGGTATACTAGGGAAGCTGCTGTGGTAGCAAAAGAAGTTAAAACTCATGTGCCATGAGAAAAAATAAATTATATCACGCTAATTGTTGGATCAACAACCCCATTTTTCTATAAGGATCTCAAATTCTACATGAAATATATTGCATACAGATTATGCAAATTTCTAGGGATAGATGGTGGGGAGAGAATCACGACGAACCTGCTAATGATGGTTTTGGATTCTCAGAGTCTTCATGTGGCAAGGGGATATGAATATATAGGTTTTATAATAGAAAGAATGCATGAGGGTTTACTAGCTGTGAAGAACCACATGTCTGGTTCTGGTTCTACATTGAGATTCATGCATTATTCTCTACTGATGCATCTTATATTTTATTTCAATTATAACATCATGAACATGGATAACCTAGAGCCACAAATGATGTATAAAGGGAAACAAAACCCAATGCAATTTTGGTTAAGGGCTTGGAGTCCTTCTTCCACAAGGAGTGACTTTTGTGTTTTTGAGAATTGGATTGCTAGGACTATCCTCCTCAGCTTAGGGCTTAATCTTTCAAGGCTATCTACTAAAGTTTTGTAGCTAGTGAGGCCTCAACAATTTGTTTACAAGTAGAATAAGGGAAATAATTAGGGAGATATATATTATGAAAAGGGGTATACTATGATCATAATATACAGATGCCCTCAACCCCCTCACATAATACCATTCTTTGTTCTACCGAGGGTGGCATTTTTGGAATTCATTTGGCAACTAATGCTGACTGAAAAAGATCATTTAGCTTCCCACATAAAGGGAACCTTCACTCCTAGGCACTTCAGAGTGCATATTATCACAATAGGCAAGAATGCCTTCAACAAGGTTGATGAGTGGCTAGGGAAATTTAGGATGCATGCTGCCTCACATAGGTATGTGGATACAGAAGGATTCATGGTTGCTACTAGGCAATATTACATTCCCAACATTCCGCTCAATAAAAGACATGAGGAGTACCTTGAAGAGGATGTATTGAGAAATATAATAGAAGATGAAGAGGTGACAAGAAGAGATGATCAAATACATGAATTGTATGCTATGGAGAAGCGAGTGAGATAGAAGGGATTTGCATTTACTGGTTTCTTCCCTACATTTCCTTATCTTCAAAGACTTGAACAAATGATGTCTCAATTTAACACCTTGATGAGAGGTTTTGAATATCAAATTGATGAGACTGATAGGAAGAAGGATGTCCACTCTGAATTTGAATTTAATGAGGATAGTGATGGTGGCTTCTCTATGCATAGCATCCCTCTCTTGGAACACATAATGACTAAAAGGCATCAGGTTGGGGAAGATATTGTTGATCTAGTAGAGATTCATAGTTCTCAAGATACAAGTGAGCCACCTGCAAAGAAGCATAAATTGTTGGTTGGTGAATCTTCTCAGGTGGAGAAAAAGGATAAAATAGGAGCCCTCTTCCCTAGAACCAGTGTCCATCATCACCAGTTAAGAAAGAAAATAAGAGAAGAGAAGAGAAAACAAAAGCTTAAAACTGAAGCTGTTGAGTTGCCCTTGGCTCTATGCCAAGATGAGAGAATGATTGGACAAGATGCCTTCTTGAAGGATGACAGTTTCATAGAGTCAGAGGAATTCAAGAGCTTCTTGATTTGGCACAAACAACAATAGGTTGCATCTAGTGTGAAAATCACTGAAGAGGGTCAAGTGCCAGAGGAGGCAGTGCAACAATTAAGAGAATATGACCTTGAAGCTGAAAAATTCACCCTAGATGAGGCTAGACAACAAGTGAAAAATAGCAATATGCTACTTGTGCCTAGATGGAACTTGTATTCAAAATTCATTATTGATCAAATTAAAAGGCAGGAAGATATAACTTTGTCTTCAGGAACCCAGGTGGGGGATATCATTAGAGGATTTGGGTAAAACCCAAGAAATCAAGCATTAGCTCTGTGGAGTCTTTATCCTAGGGATAAAAAGCCTTCAATTTTGGATATGAAGGAGCAGATGGATGGAGATAAGATTGTGTGGTCCATCGACAACATAGGGGACCTTGAGATTTCTCAAGTGTTAACCCATTTTTCCAGGCTAAATGAGGATAAGACAAAACAATTGTCTGAGAGATATGGTTCCTTGCTGGAGGACTACAGTGCATTGTTGAAGGATAGAGATATCTGAATAATGGAGAGGGTATTGGAGAAGTCTATGGAAGACTTAGAGAAAAAATTGATGAATACTCCTATAGCTACTCCTGCACCTCCTGAGCAACCTACATTAATTGAGGCTAAATGAATGATAGAAGAGGAAGTTGCTGTAGAGTTAGAGAAAATAAATGTGCAGAAAAATTAGGCTATTTTGCAAGCTTTTTTGAAAATTTTGCAACACAAAATTGATGTAATCAAAGATAAATCTGATTTAGTTTTTAATGCTTATAATAAGTTGCCTGAATTGCAAGTGGAAGTTAATAATTATATTCAAATTTTGAATGGATATTATGCAACTTGGTCAGTAAGGGCAGCTCATTTTGAAAGGTTGGTAGTTGTCCAACCGTTAAGATCAGATATCCCAAAGGTAGTTCTGCAAGTGGGAGAGGAAATCAATAGAATTAAAGCCATATTGCCACTTTTTAATGGCAAGGAAAATCAAATATAGGCTAAGATAGCCTTGCTCAGTTCAGAATCCAATAAATTTATTCCTCCCATTAAATCTGCAGATGGTGCCATTAAAAGCCTTGATAAATGGAGATCAGATTTTGATCTTATTTTGCCTAGGAAAGAGGCATTTTTAGGTGAAAGCAATGAGGTGGATGTGGAAAGATTCAACAAGAACCTAGATGAAGCCATAAAATCAGAGATGGAGCTGATCAAATTTTTTGCAGATGTCAAAGCCATGATAGATGCTAGAAGGGAGTGACAGAAAGCACAACTGCAACATACTCAGAACTATAAATGGCCAATAGAGGAAGAGGTCACTGCATGGGATGAGCTTACAAAGTCCAAGAATATAAAATCTATTGCAGTTGACTTTGATATCTTGGATGATGAATATAAAGGACACCTGGAGGACTTGACACCTAATCTTAGAGCACATGGATGATAAGCTATCATTTAAGAATGGTGTAGGTTAGCCTGAAATGGAAGTCACCATATCTCATTAGAACTTAAGAAGCTATCATGAATACTTATAGACAAAGGTGTTAGTAATCAATGATCCAGGGTGCAGAACAAACCAAGATAATTTTATCTTTCCAGCACCTGGGGGCTTATTGTATCTTGTCTTTTATGCTTTATCTTTTATGCTCTTTAGGGTTAGGGTTTCAACCATCTGAAGCTTGTTGCATTCCCATTAATAAGGGAATTCCAAGATGGTTGAAGGGGATATAAATAGAGTTTTTATCTTATTTTAAAGGAGGAATTGAAGATAATAGGATAAACCAAGTACAATTGCTACATAACTGTTAGAAATAGGGAATACTGAGAGGGGGGGGTGAATCAGTATTCCAAAAACTTTTACTTTTTCCCAATTATGGATATAACAGATAATCTTAATACATGCATAACATAGAAAGCTAAACAATGTGCATAGCAATAAAACAAAAGAACTCATAACACATTATTTGTTCTCGAGGAAACCCTAGCCAAGGGAAAACCCCGGTGGGGATGGTACCCACAAATATCCACTAATCAAAAGTATCTTGTTAAGGATGTTGACCCTGTTAGGAGTCTATTACAAGCATATAGTGTCTTAGTCCTAATTAAGGGACTATAGGCCTTTTTAGAAGCCTCAACCCTATTAGGAGTTGGTGGTTCAAAATATGATTACCAGATGAGCCCACTGCCCAAACAAGTAATGTACAATATTTACTGATTACAAAAAAGATCAAGGTACATAACCTTATACTGCTTGCATCAATATCTCTTCACTGCTCTTTCACTATCAGCATTACATATACATCATATTTCGCATCACTTCACTATTGCTATTGCTATTACTGTTACCTTCTTACAATTTACAATTATATTTGTACAAGTTATTAAGGCTAATAACTTTTCTAGTCGGCTGCCATATAGAAAAATAATTTTATCCAAGGGTTAAAATCTAGGATGTCATCCCTTTATATTGTTAAGTCATTATTTTGATAAACAAAATAATCCCTTAACTCTTTACCAATTTTGTCTTGTCGGCTTGACACTATCTTCAATAAAATTGTCATAAATCCTTCCGTACATGCCATACTAACTTGCGCTCTGAGTTGAGTCTTCAATAGTCACCATAGAGTCTATGTTCAAGTGCACAAGCACTGAACTTACTCCAATCAATGTCGCAAAACAAAACTATCTACTGGTTCACTGGAAAAAACACATTGTCTCATACTTAGACAATTTTACATTACACTCACATACTAGCTCTCTGACCTATGCGATCTTCATGTAGATCATATGTTGCCATAATGGAAACATCTATGTAACCAACTCAGCCAAATTGCCAACAATCTCCCCCTTTGTCATTGGTGGCAACATATGAGAAAATTGGCTGTCTTAAACTCAAAAACTTCAAAATTGTGGCCATAGTATAAAATATATATATACTATCCTTATGAATCCAAAAATCTTATCTCTTATACATTACTCCCCCTAAGAGTATCAATCCTTATCAATTTTCTATCAATTTTATGCTATATATCTCTCCCCCTTTGACAATAATGACAAAATAAAGGTAAAGAGGGTTACAAAACTGTGCTCAAAAAGTTTTACCTTGATTCAATATTGCAAAGCCGGTAGGCTTGCAACACAATCTGCAAAATCAATCTTTATTGCCTCTAACTCTTTCTCCCATGATTTCTTAATTTAATCTACCACATTGAGTAGTGCACATAATCCATAAGATGCTATCTCACATGCTTGGAGATTCTCAAAGCTAAACTTTTGAAAAGATGTCTTAGCTAAAAGACATTCTTCCAATTGCCCTTCAATAATGCTCAACTTCATAGAAGTGTGCTCTCTTAAAAGAGTGAATCTTTTCATTTTCCTATCCTTTTCATCTTGTAAAATTCTGATCTCATCATATAACTTATGAATTTTATTCTCAACATCAAATAACTTCATAGTGGGGCTTGAAAGAAGGTTTGTTTCATTCTAAATTTTTGCTTCCTTCATCTTCATCTTCTGATCTTCTTCTGCTACAAAGGTCTCTAATTTTGTACACTGAATGTACAAGGATTTACCTCTTTCCAAATTCTTCCTCAAGTCCTTTATATAGATATCAAGATTATTGATATCATTCCTGATATTCTAGCTAATGTTCAAAAGTGTTTTGGCCTCATAAGCTGCTTTCACTTTCACTTTTTCTATATCAGACAAATTTGTGAACTCACTGTCAAAAGTGTTCATTACTTTCTTTGCTTTCTCTAGAGGGTCAGCTTCTACAATTTGTGTAGTTACAACACCTTGTAACTTCTCAGTAAGCTCCTTTAGACATCCTTCAAGACTTTTAACTTTCTTGTTCTTTCCAATGATCTTGTTCAAGGATGTGATCAATTCCATTTGATCATCATCATCTACTTCTTTTCCCAAGTCTTCAATCATAGATCCAATCTACTTCTTCTTTCTAGTCTTAGGAGTAAGACTGATTTCTTCTTTAGTGGGAACAGGTGCTTGCATCTCTATCATTTTGGGTTCTTTAGTAGTGGTTTGAGTCTGCTCTTCTCCTTTAGTTCTATCTAGTTCTTCAAAAGCCGAATTGTCAACAATGTTTTCTAGATTCTTGAATACATTATCTTCAGTATCCAAGATGATCTTAGTTCCTTCAACATTCATAGATTCTTCCTCAATGTTTATGGCTAGTGGAGAGGGAATGTCCTCTTGTTTTGCTTCACCTATTTTCTCTGCTGCAACTAACGGTTCTCCAACTTTCTCTGCCATGACTTTAATGATTGCTTGCTTTGTCTCTACATTAACTTCCTCATATTGTCCTGACATAATCTGAATAGTTCTCCTTTTTTTTTCCTCAAATAGGTGCTTAGAGCCTTCATAATCTGCTTAAGATGTTCATCATCTCTCACATCACAAAGCTTCCTCACAAGATTTTGTCTGATAGATGTGTCTTCCTCTGATGCTCTCTTCTTCCTATTCACAAGTTTCTTGTATAAATCATCAGGTATCTTACCTTGAATTGTGTCAAAATTCTTATTAGATAGAATCATATGCTTAACCACTACATTTTCTAGATTCAATCTCTCTACATAATCATATAGGTCATAATACTTATTCATCTTAGAAAAATCTCCATTTTGAATAATCTGCTCATTAACTTTTTCAATTCTAAGTTTCCAGGCTTTTTTCTTAACAGAAGTGTTATCATCTTTGATTTCTATAATTTTCCTTGGAACTGGTGGCACCAAATTTTTTTGCCTCTTACCTGGTCCAGTAGAAATCTCATTTACTCTTTTGCTAGGTGTGGAGGAGGTTGATCTAGTGGGTTTACTTTCTTCTTGTTCCTTCTCTATTACTTCTAGTACTTTCACCTTGACTTGTGTTTCTCCTTGTTGTATTGCAATTGATGATAAAGGTGGCATAGACAAAATTTCTTTCTATCCAATTTCTCTAATTGCTACTGCTGTCTGCTTGGCTACTATGAATTCTTGCTTTGTCATCCTTGTATCTTTTATAATTCTCTTAATAGTACTCTCAACTCTTTTCTTTGACTGTTTCTCTTCAAGTATAGCCTTTGTAGAGTTGAAGTTCTCCTCAAAGGTTCCAAACTTGTTACTGTGAGTATCAATCTTGCACTTAAGTAACTTGCTCACATGCTCTTCTATCTCAATTTTAGATATTTCATAGCTAAGAGGGTCTATGAACTCTATTCTAGGTTCTACTACTTTAATGTAAGAAAATTCAGTATCAACCATAAAATATATCTCATTTTTATACTTTTCCACAAGAGACTTTGGGATCCTTGATCTGCTAGTTACCAAGTTCTGAAATGTCTTAATTACCAGCATTGCACTTTCATTCACTTTGTCAATAACATGTCTCATATGCACTTTGTTAATTCTTTCCATTGTAGTTTGTCCATCATTCTAGTCATTTGCAATGGTGTAAGGAAATCTTCTCAATAAATGAAAAAACATATAAGTGATCAAAGATGAGAATCTAGATTGTGCATACTTAGTCTTCTTAATCTTCTCCAAATTCTCAAACAGTTGAATTCTCAGAATCTCACACATATCAACTTGCACTTTATGAACACATATTAAATAAGCCACATGTATCATTCTAGTTGCAATGTCATCCTCTCTTGAATTAGCACAAAACTTAGTTGTTAGGATCTTGCACAAGTATCTGACATCATCTTGTTGAATCTTACTAATCACAATTCCTCTACCATTATAGGATGAATTTGTGTTGTCTATGACTATTTTCCTCATGTTCTTCTCATTTAAAGGAATGGCTCTAGTTTTAGATAGTCCAGTAACTTCATGAATCAAATCAGCTGTGATATCTATCACTCTATCTTCTAACCAAAACTTCCCATTATGAATTCTACTTAGGATTATCTTCTTGCATTCTTCATTATAAAATTCATACTGTAATGCATACGTAATGATCTCATTGTCTTTCAAATGTTCAAATCCTTCTTTCAATGACATGTCTTGATTGTAAATCTTCTAATATTCCTTGGTGAAATCACTATCACTAATAGTCTCTAGTTTGCATCCAAGATAACTTCTAACATTATCTAGATGTAAAACTTTGTCTGGTACAGAAGATAAAGCTAACCTAGGATCATCTACCAAGGGTTCTACTGGTTCCCTTTTCATCTTAGGTCTATTTTTATCTTTGACATTATGAATCAAAGAAACATCCATGATTACTTCTAATTCCTTTTACCAATTCAAAGATCTACCAAGTAAAATACCTCGATTTCATGATTTTAGGGCTTGCATAGATTCGGCGCACAAATCCTTCACCAAATCCTTGCAAAATGCTTCCAATCACTACTCTTTGATCTCCTTAACACTTGTATTCACTTTGATGATCAAATAATACTAATTATAACCTTTTATTAATTCAATCTCACTAAGATTTGACATCGCATTCAATTCTTTTGCTGCTTCTTTCCAAAAAGCTGATTCTGTTAACCTACAAAACTTAAAACTTCTTGTGATCTCGCAAAACATAATATTTTTCTTTGCACTCTTAACCATAGCATTAGAACATCATATAATACCTTGCATTAACTACACAAGACTCAATTCATCATATATCTAATTCTACACTAATCTGTTAGGAATGAATGCAAAGTGTTTTGGCAGTCATTCTGTAGCAGTTGTTGTTGCATTCATGACTTGGATTGTCATTGATGTCAACACAGTGATATTCTGGATATTAGCAGGAAAGTAGGTACAATTTTATTTTGCGCACATGTTGTATTTTAGATTATATTTTGCGTAGTTGATGGTATGTTCTTTGGTGTGTTATTAACCTATGGTTAACAGTGCAAAAATAAATTCATTCATTTGTAAGAGTTATGAGCATTTTGGTGAAAGCAGTGTTTAGACAGTGTTTCTGTGTAGCGATGTTCGGAAATCGGAGGATATCTCTTAGCTGGGATGGAATCTGATTTTGTGCAGTTAAAGGGATGTTGGAGACTCATTAATGATGACATGGTTCATAGCGCAAACTTTGAGGATATGTTTGGAGAAAGTTACAGTATCTGGAAGCTGACAGTTTTATGTGAATTCTGTGTGTAGCGTGTAGAATTTATTATTTTGTAATTGAGGACTGACTCATTTGTAATTATTTGAGTTTGGTATATAAGAAGGAATATTTTCCTTATTGTAATGTGTACTATTAAGAGTGAGATGTGAATATATGCATGAAGTGAAGAAAAGAGCTAATTCAGTGATGAAGGAAGATTTGTGAGTACAGAGATCTGGAATTGTGATCTTGTGTAGCAGAGAGTGTAGTTTTGGCATAGTGTGAAGGAGGTAATATATTTCATATTATTCTATTGAATAATTGTAAGATCTTTTGGACAGTGGGTTCAGAGATCTTGCCTTGAAGCTGTTTGGGCAGTGGGTCCTTCTATCTTCCATAAACTCTTAACCGGGTTAGAATCTTTTAACAGGGATTCAAAATCTCCTAACAGAAATTTATATGTACTAAATGTATTTCATAAGACTCCTAATAGGGTCCATCCTCTAACAAGGAACTTTCATATTAGTGCATCATTTTGTGGGCATCATTCTCACCGGGGTTTACTCTTTTCAAGAGGTTCCCTAGTCAACATATCTTGTGTTATTGTGCAATTGTGTATGATTATCTTTCTATGGTTGATCAGTACATTGATTATATTATTTAAAGCTGTTGAATGGATAAATTATTTGATAACTAATTCACCCCCCCTCTCAGTTATCTTGGGGATCTTTACTTTCTAACAATTGGTATCAGAGCAGTAGGTCCTTGAAAGAAAAGTTTAACAACTTAAGGAGATCCATGGTGAATTTCAGAAAAGAAAGCCCTAAGTTTGATGGAGTAAATTTTGACAACTAGAAAGAAAAGATGAAGACACATCTATTATGTTTAGGACCAAGTTATTGTTTGAATACAAAGAATGAGAAGACTATCATTGATGAAGACAATCTAGAGGCAGGAACTAAAGATGAACTAGACCTATTCATGTGTAACATACTTGCAAGAGAAGCACTTTTGTCAGCACTACCAGAGAATGAATATAGTCAGGTAAGATGTTTGAAAACATCTCATGCAATTTGGAAAGCTTTGCATTCTACTTTTGAAGCTTATGAACATGCAAAGAAGGCTAGATTACATAATTGGATTTGTGCATTTGAAGATATCGGAATGATGGAAGATGAATCTATTAGAAGCTATATTGGTAGGATGTTTGAGATTGTAATAGGAATAAAGTCTTTTGGAGGTGATAAGACAGAGAATGAAGTGATATGGAAAATTCTGAGAACTTTGACACCAGTATTCAAGCAGATAATGCAGATGATTGAACAAGTGATACCTTGTACATCAAACTTTTCAAGAGAGACTCTTCTTGGAAGATTAGAAACAACAGAGATGAACTTGAGATTATCAGGAGAGCTACCTTGAATGGAAACAACATTCAGTGCTCTTAGCATTAGACCTACAAGAAGTACTAGTGTGAATGGAGATTATGCTAGCAGTAGCAGATCTGAGGAAGATAAGAAGATTGAAGAAGGTATTGCATTACTTGTAAAAAGAGAACCAGATGGTAAGAAAATCTTTAAATGTTGGACTTGTCAAGAATATGGTCATTTTGCATCTAAATGTCCTAAAAGAGTTAAGAAGTATAGAAGCAACTTTAAACCTAGGAGATCTAAAGAATGTTATTATGCAAATGATGAAGATTTTGAAGTAGGAATTGAAAAACATTTAAGTGACAGTAATAATGATAACTTTGAGGAAATAGGATTTGTAGCAATTAAAGAAGAAAGTTCTGAATCTGATAAAAGGGAAGAAAAAGCATTAGTTTCACAAGTTGAAAAGAAATCTGATTGGATTATAGACAATGGTTGTTCACATCATATGACTGGAGATAAAAGAAAGTTTGTTAAGTTAGATAATTATGATGGAGGAATTGTTAGGGTTGGTAACAATGCACCTTGTTTGATGAAGGGTATAGGATCTATTACTCTTGATGGAAAGACTAACACTGATGATGTTTACTTTGTCGATGGACTAAGACATAATCTACTAAGTGTTGGACAATTGGTTGATAAGGGTTATCAAGTTTGGTTTTTTGAGAAAATTTGTGTGATAAAAGATAAAGATGGAAATCTGATTGGAAAAGGATCCAGAACCAGAGGTAATGTATTTCAGTTGAATCCTATTGAGATGACATGTTTGATAACTAGGATTGATGATAGTTGGTTATGGCATAAAAGGTTTTGTCATATAAACTTTGATAATATTGTCAAGGTGAGCACTACACATGCGGTAAGAGATTTACCTAGAATTATGAAACCTACTAACATGATTTGCAAAGAATGTATGATGGCAAAGCAGAAAAGGAGTTCATTTCCCAATAAGAAGTTCACATTGACAGAGAAGCTGGAGATTGTTCATACAGACTTGAGTGGTCCTACTAGGATTAGAGGATTCTATGGTGAAAGGTATTTTATGATTCTTGTTGATGATTTTACAAGAATGATGTGGATTACATTTTTGAAAGAAAAATTTGAAGCATTTGATAAATTTAAGATCATGAAAAGCTGTTAGAATTTGTAATCTTTCCTTGGTGTATTTATAAACCAAGGCTAGACTATTTATCTTTACTTGTTGTAATATATTAGGATATAAGCCAAGGTATCCTAATATACTTCTTTTTTGTCTTCTTTTCACTACATTCTATTTCATCCTCTAGTGGAATAAGTGAGGAAAAATATTTATTGTAATTTATAATTTAGTTTATTCCTCCTTAAGAGGAATTTCACACGTGGCCCACACACAAGTATGAATGTGGCACTCATTCACATAGGGAGTTACATGCAAACTCCTTCACTCATCTCTACTTATAGAGATATTTCTCCACACACTCAATACCAATTTTTCTCACATTTCTCTCACACAATTTCTCTCCTCTCTTAGTTCTATCATATTGTATTGAGCTAAGTGCTCATATTCTCTCTCTCTCTCTCTCTCTCTCTCTCTCTCTTTTAGGCCTTTCATGCCTCATTCATAATTCACAAGGGGTTTTCTTTTCTTTCCCCTTTCAAATTCTTGTCTCCTCTTTGCTTTGTTGGTGTATGCTCCTAGATTTTGCACTAATTCATGGTATTTTCCTAACTCCTCACTCTTGGATTAAACAATTTCTTGCATTTTCATAGTTATTCTTTATCATTTTTAACATGGTATCAGAGCAGGTTGGTTTAATCATTTATTGAGTGTACAGGTGAAGGAGCTACCATATCTTGGAGCACTCCAAATCGGAGACTCTTGATAGAGTTCTTTACTAGTTTGTTTACTAATCTGGTTAAGAGGAAAAAATTGATTTTTTTTTGGTTTGGCTGGTTTACCGCCAAACCCGGTTGTCCTATTTGATATTTCAATCTTGTTAATATTATACTCTCATATCAAAATTTAATCTCTTTAGTTTCAATTATTGCATTACTAGTTTAGTGGTGAAAATATAATAGAATATCTTTATTTCATTTTGTTACTATCTTAGTCTCTAATTTTTAATCATTTCTTTTCTATTTCAGTCTCTTATATGTCGGTTGGTATCATTTGTTTTTCAAAATTTTGTTTGGCTGTATTCAGTTTTTAATTTTTTTTCTTTTTCCTAAGCTACAGGAATCGTTGCTTCTTCCTGTCGCAGTTTTCTACATGCATTTTTTTATTTCTTTTTTTAGCAGCTTCGTCTCTTGTCATTTTTTGATTGGCTATGTGTGTTTATTGCAGTTTTAGTTCTTTGCATGCACTAATTTTTTTAATTTTTTTTTTGCGCTGATTTGTTATTCTTGCTCTCTCCTATTCTTCCTATAGGTGGAGTTTCCCTCAAGCTCGCTATTTTTCATTGCATGTTCATTCTCTGCTAATTTTTTATTGCATGCGTCTGT
Organism: Chamaecyparis obtusa; assembly: GCA_027943335.1. Classification (NCBI taxonomy): domain Eukaryota; kingdom Viridiplantae; phylum Streptophyta; class Pinopsida; order Cupressales; family Cupressaceae; genus Chamaecyparis; species Chamaecyparis obtusa. The sequence goes on from BSBK01003313.1 coordinate 2,501,886, forward strand.
ATGGTTCAATTTTGTCTGTTCACCATTCTGTAGTTCCAACCAGGCGATTGAATCTATTAGTCCAGCATTATTCTATGTTATTCTTTCTTTCTACATTTTTTTTTGAGTCATCATTTTTTATATATATTATCTATCTGTTTATATTCAGATTATCATAGCTTATTGTTTTTCATACATTGTGTATTTTGAATATAGTTTCGTTATAAGTCATTGCCGCAGATTGGAAGATTGTCCTGAGGATTGACTATTGTTGCATTTTCAAGCCGCCTTCATCCATTTTCCTGAGTTGGGTGTGAAGTCCTTGCCGTGTTTTGCATGCAAATCTCTGGATCGAGGGTTTGAATCGCTCGGCTTGTGTTTTTTTTAGCATGCTTACTCTTCACCCGTGAACTTTCCTGCAGCGTTTGGTGCTTTTTTTCTTTGGGCCGTTTCTGTTGTTTGTCCGAATAGAAAAGATTCAGAGCTTGTGGGTAAGTCTAAGTCATTGGTGAAACTCGGTTCTTTTCCTATTTGTGAGACCGCTATGGAAGCGTGCGTTTATTCATTTTATGCTACTAGTTTAGATTATTTCTTTCAAATTATTAAATTTAAATTTCTGTTAACTCGCATAGATATCCAATTTGATTCATTTTTCTTAGTTACTAACGTTTATAGTTTAAAGTATTTTAAATGCACAGGAACCTCTATTCTATTTTGCATGTTAGCGCTACAGGCAGTTTTTTGCTACAGGAACCTCTGTTTTGCCATGATCTAGTTTGCATGTTAGTGCTTCAGGAGCTTCTTTGCTACAATAACCTAAGTTTTTTTTAAGGTTTTTTGGTTAGATTCAATTTTTTTTTTTAGCTAACGTTTCTTTGCAGGTTTATTATTTTTTTTAGTATTTTATTTTGTGCTAACATTTTCTTGCAGGGTTATTGTGTGATCCTCTTAGTTCCTGTCATTTGTATTTTTTTTTTCTTATGCTCATTAGCTTCAACTCATCTTTTAACATAAGTTATTAATTATAGTTGTTTAGATTCATATCAGCTTTCTAATCCTTTTTCTTGCAGGTTGTAACATTTTGTTAATAATTTCTTTATTCTTTTTTATATAATTATATTATCTTCCTATTGCCTTTTTTTGTTTCATCATGTCTATGTCAATGCCAAAATTTAAACTCAATAGTTCTAATTATTCTGTTTGGAGGCCTCACATGTCTGATTTTCTGAAATCTCAACACCTGTTTGATGTTGTGTCTTCACCTAATTTGAAACCAATTTCCACTGCTCCTCAGGCTGACCAGGATTCTTGGCAGTTGAAAGATGATGAAGCTTTTGGTCTAATTGGATTCTTATTAAATCCTGATTTATACCATCTTCTTTCCGATTGCACTACAGCTCATCAGGCTTGGTATGCCTTAGAAAATAAATTTCAAACCTTCACAACAACTGTTTCCAATGGTAAACTTCATGATGTTTCTAATTTGATTGATAATCATATTCCTATTTTTTTAGCTAATAACTATTGCTGTTATGATGAAGGAACTGATAATGCTTCTGTTCTAAATGGTAATGTTGTGCTTTATGCTCCTATTTTGCAAGATAACCACATCTCTATTTCTGCTCCTAACATTAAGGATAATATTGATACTCTTCAAAAGGTTAATTATGAGCATAATAATCTATTTACTATTGATGATGATGGTAATAATCTATTTTACTCTCTTGTTGATGATATGTTTGACCAAGAAGATGAAATTATATCTACCTTTCTTAATGATACTTTGCAAGACATGTCTATTCCTCAATATGAAATTTATGATGGTAGTTCTAATCCTATGATTGATGATAATAATGCTTATATTAACTCTCCTATTAATACTTCGTATTCTGATGAATACATGATTGATTTCTCTTATGTGACTAAAGATTGCATTTTTGATTTTATGACTCATGAACAAGTTACAAATTTGGTTTATGAACCTGAAGATTGCTTTTATAATTATATGAACCATGATTTACAATATGATTTTTTCAGCAGTGTTACTGATTCAACACTAGGTGATCCCAATGATGGGCACTCTACTAGTGGTTTTTGCGTTTTGGCAGGCTCCAATATTGATTCTATTCCTATATGCTCTAAAGTAGATCATGAATTTCGTGACACTCATATGGTTCTTATGGAGGACCAACCTCCTTCTCTAAACTCTAAGCTTCTTAATGATATTATTGTTGGTGATTGTGCTTATGCATCTAGTAATAAATCTATTTGGTTTACAAAACCTCTTTATGATGAATTAACATTTAATGATTCACATTCAGATTTTCCTGATTCATTTTTAGGAGGAAAGCCCAATCATGGGAGATCCCCTCATTATTCTTATTTTGTTGAAAATTCAGGTGATCCTTCTTGGATAAACAATGAAGAATCTCAAAGTTTACCTACAGATTTGGGCCTTATCCACAAACATTTACACTCTTGCATTACAATAATCAAAGGAACCCTATTTCAAGATCCAAGCACTTATCATTGCACCATCACCTTATATCAACACAAAGTGAAGAAAATTTAGCTTTCCTCCTCTACTACAAGAAGGACAATCATATTGCAGATTTTTGTAATTACCCCAAGTAAAGATTAAAGGGGGGTGTTAGAATTTGTAATCTTTCCTTGGTGTATTTATAAACCAAGGCTAGACTATTTATCTTTATTTGTTGTAATATATTAGGATATAAGCCAAGGTATCCAAATATACTTCTTTTTTGTCTTCTTTTCACTACATTCTATTTCATCCTCTAGTGGAATAAGTGAGGACAAATATTTATTGTAATTTGTAATTTAGTTTATTCCTCCTTAAGAGGAATTTCACACTTGGCCCACACACAAGTATGAATGTGGCACTCATTCACATAGGGAGTTACATGCAAACTCCTTCACTCATCTCTACTTATAGAGATATTTCTCCACACACTCAATACCAATTTTTCTCACATTTCTCTCACACAATTTCTCTCCTCTCTTAGTTCTATCATATTGTATTGAGCTAAGTGCTCATATTCTCTCTCTCTCTCTCTTTTAGGCCTTTCATGCCTCATTCATAATTCACAAGGGGTTTTCTTTTCTTTCCCCTTTCAAATTCTTGTCTCCTCTTTGCTTTGTTGGTGTATGCTCCTAGATTTTGCACTAATTCATGGTACTTTCCTAACTCCTCACTCTTGGATTAAACAATTTCTTGCATTTCCATAGTTATTCTTTATCATTTTTAACAAAAGCAAAATTGAGAATGAATTTGGAATGAAGATTAAGTGTCTAAGATCTGATAGAGGTGGTGAATTTACATCTAGAGAATTTAACACTTTTTGTGAAATGAATGGCATTAAGAGACAACTTTCAACCCCTGGGACACCAGAACAAAATGGTATTGCAGAAAGAAGGAACAGGTCAATAACTGAAGCAGCAAGAGCCATGTTGTTTGAAAATGATTTGGCTAAAACTTTTTGGAGAGAAGCAGTGAACACAACAGTATACACTATGAACAGAGTACAAATCAGAGCAGATACAAATAAGACACCTTATGAATTATGGTTTGGACATACACCCTTAGTTAAGTATTTTAGAATTTTTGAAAGTAAATGTTATATAAAGAGAGATGATGATATAGGAAATTTTGATCCTAGAAGTGATGAAGGAATATTTATTGGATATTCTTTAAAAAGAAAAGCATATAGATGTTATAACAAAAGAACTAAGACTATTGTTGAAAGTGCAAATGTAAAAGTTGATGAGAAGTTTAAAATTCAGGAAAGAATGCTTGATTATGAATCTGATGGAGAAGCACAACCTCAGCCTAACATTGAAAATGCAAAATTATTTTTTGAAACTAACAGTGATTTGCTGAATGAAAGTCATACTGAAGAAGACAGAGAAGAAAACAGAGAAGAAAATAGAGAAGAAAGCAGAGAAGAATCTACAGTCAGAACAAGATCAGTAACTATGACACCTAACAGGTATACTTCAAGACATCACCCTGTTGAGCAAGTTATTGGAAGTTTAGATAAAGGAGTTTTGACTCGAAATAAGGTACATTTATGTTTGATTTCTCAAATTGAACCTAAGACTACTAATGAAGCTTGTGAAGATGAACATTGGATCAATGCTATGAAAGAAGAACTAGAGCAAATTGAAAAAAATAAGACATAGGAATTGGTCCCTAGACCTGAAGACAAGAATGTGATTGGAACAAAGTGGGTATTCAAAAACAAGATGAATGAACAAGGAGAAGTGATAAGAAATAAAGCAAGATTGGTATGTAAAGGATATTCACAACAAGAAGGAATTGAATATGAAGAAACTTTTGCATCTATGGCCAGACTTGAAGCAGTGAGAATGTTTCTAGCATATGCAACTTACAAGAAATTTAGAGTGTATCAGATGGATGTGAAGTCAGCTTTTTTGAATGGTGAATTGGAAGAAGAAGTCTACATTGAGCAGCCTGAAGGTTTTCCTTTGACACAAGAAGGAGATATGGTATGTAAGTTAAAGAAAGCTTTATATGGATTAAAACAAGCACCTAGAACCTAGTATGCAAGATTGGATAAGTATTTATTGAAATTGGGATTTATAAAAGGAACAGAAGATAGTAACTTATACACAAAAAAAATTGAGAATGGTTTGTTGGTTATAGTTATATTTGTTGATGATATTATCTTTGGAGGAGAAGATGAAGCTAGTGACAAATTTGCAGATGAAATGAAGACTGAATTTGAGATGAGCATGGTTGGAGAAATGAAATATTTTTTGGGATTACAAATAACACAAAGCAAGGAAGGTATATTTGTAAGTCAGACTAAGTATTTAAATGAATTATTGAAAATATTTGGAATGGAAGATTCTAAACCTGTTGGAACACCTATGGTAACCGGACATAAGTTATCTAGCAAAGATGAGACACCAGCAGTTGAGCAGAAAAAGTACAGATCTATGATTAGAAGATTGTAGTACTTGACACATACAAGACCTAATATAGCACATTCAGTGGGGATTGTAGCAAGATTTCAAGCAGAACCTAGAGAATCACATTATGCAGCAGTAAAGAGGATACTGAGATATTTGAAAGGAACAATGGATTATGGATTATGGTATGAGAATTTTGATGATTTTACCTTATGTGCCTATACTGATGCAGATTGGGGAGGTAGCGTTGATGACAAGAAAAGCACCAGTGGTGGAGACTTTTTTCTTGGAGGTAAATTGGTCTCTTGGCTAAGTAAGAAGTAGAATTTTACTTCACAAAGCACAGCAGAAGCAGAATATGTTATAGTAGAAAATAATTGTAATCAGATTATTTGGATGAAGCAGATGTTGAAAGATATTAGAATAAAGTTTTATGAGCCTGTTGTTATACATTGTGATAACACCAGTATAGTGAGTATGTCAAAAAATCTTGTTTTACATTCTAAGACTAAACATATTGAGATCAAGTATCATGTTGTAAGAGAGAAAGTTGTAGAAAAAGAAGTAAGATTGGAGTACATAAGTACAAAGGAGCAGATAGCAGATATATTTACAAAGCCTTTACCTAAGGATACATTTGTGTATCTGAGAGGTATGCTTGGGGTTATGCCCCAACCTATTTTTGAGAATTGATGTGGATGATTGCATCCGTCCAGTGGTATATGAGCCCTATCTTTCTTCTAGATTGGATGTTGGAACTTCCTCTATGGGGGAGTTTATGAGCTGAGTCATGAGGACTCTTGTTATTGTATTCTTCTGAAAAGTGTCTTTTGACATTAAGTTGTTGTTGACTTAGTGATATAATTTCTATCATTGATGTCAATGGGGGAGAGATATACATGAAAAACATTGTGGATTGTATGAGAGAGCTGAATAGGAAAATGAAGCAAGATTTAATTTGATATTTTGCAGTGATGTTGTAGTATTGGATTTTTGGAACATTGGATATTTTTCATCTATGTTGCCATCAATTACAATGGGGGAGATTGTTATGAATGAATGCAAAGTGTTTTGGCAGTCATTCTATAGTAGTTGTTGTTGCATTCATGACTTGGATTGTCATTGATGTCAACATAGTGATATTCTGGATATTAGCAGGAAAGTGAGTACAGTTTTGTTTTGCGCACATGTTTTATTGTAGATTGGATTTTGTGCAGTTGATGGTATGTTCTTTGGTGTGTTATTAACCTATGGTTAATAGTGCAAAAATAAATTCATTCATTTGTAAGAGTTATGAGCATTTTGGCGAAAGCAGTGTTTAGACAGTGTTTCTATGTAGCAATGTTCAGAAATCAAAGGATATCTCTTAGCTGGGATGGAATCTGATTTTGTGTAGTTAAAGGGATGTTGGAGACTCATTAATGATGATGTGGTTCATAGCACAAACTTTGAGGATATGTTTGGAGAAAGTTACAGTATCTGGAAGCTGACAGTTTTATGTGAATTCTGTGTGTAGCATGTAGAATTTATTATTTTGTAATTGAGGACCGACTCATTTGTAATTATTTGAGTTTGGTATATAAGAAGGAATATTTTCCTTATTGTAATGTGTACTATTAAGAGTGAGATGCGAATATATGCATGAAGTGAAGAAAAGAGCTAATTCAGTGATGAAGGAAGACTTGTGAGTACAGAGATCTGGAATTGTGATCTTGTGTAGCAGAGAGTGCAGTTTTGGCATAGTGTGAAGGAGGTAATATATTTCATATTATTCTGTTGAATAATTCTAAGATCTTTTGGATAGTGGGTTCAGAGATCTTACCTTGAAGCTGTTTGGGCAGTGGGTCCTTCTGTCTTCCATAAACTCTTAACCGGGTTAGAATCTTTTAACAGGGATTCAAAATCTCCTAACAAGGATTTATATGTATTGAATGTATTTCATAAGACTCCTAACAGGGTCCATCCTCTAACAAGGAACTTTCATATTAGTGCATCATTTTGTGGGCATCATTCCCACCGGGGTTTACTCTTTTCAAGAGGTTCCCTAGTCAACATATCTTGTGTTATTGTGCAATTATGTATGATTATCTTTCTATGGTTGATTAGTACATTGATTATATTGTTTAAAGCTATTGAATGGATAAATTATCTGATAACTGATTCACCCCCCCCTCTCAGTTATCTTGGGGATCTTTACTTTCTAACATAATCTAAGTTCCTATTCTACTGTAATTTTCATAAATTAAGTACTTTGAGATAGTTTAGGTAAGGATTCATTCTTACCATTTGATACTTCACCTTTCTGATTACCTTAAGTGCTAAATATGTCTCCTTGATCTGTACTTTTAATAAACTTTACTTCATCTAAATTACTACAACATCCTTTCTATCTGTTACTTTCATCTTCATTTCTTCTTGCATGATTTCTAGGGTTAGGATTAGGATGAAAAACTCCATTGTTCATTCTGCAAAACCTTTCTGTATGTCCAATCTTGTTGCATATCTAACAAATAATTCCATTGTTTCCATATCTTGGTCCAAGTGGATTTATTTGTGATCTGTAATTTCTAGCAATGTGTCCAACTTTGTTGCATCTATAACATATTACTCCATTTCTTCCGTTCATATCTTCAGTATGTTTCTTATCTGCATGGTTAGTATTCTTAAACATTCTACTATTATTGTTATTCTCAACAAATTTAGGTTTTCTACATTCAATAGCTCTATGTCCAAAACTATGACAATTATAACAATAACCATTAAGAGGTTTAAATTACTTAAATGTGCAATCTCTCTTCATATGACCAATAGTATTACAAGTAAAACATCTTCCTTTGAATTCTCTTTGCATACCTTTAGACACTTCCTCTTGCTTAGGTGGTTCTTCCTTCTTAGGTGTATCTTCAGATTTGTTGATCTCATCAAACTTCTTCTCATCAGTGCTTTTAGACAACTTCAAATCTGGTTCCTTGCTTTCTTCAATTGTATTGAGTGTATTGAATCCGAGACCAGTTTTATAATAGAATGGTTTCTAATAAGAGATTTGTTCATCTATCTTCTCACTAGTTGAATATAGCCTTTCAAGTTGTTGTTTATATTGAGTCAGTTCACCTTTCACAATTGTATTGTATTTCTCAAGCTCAACATGCTACAAATTGACTTTCTCAAGTTCAGATGTTACTTTGCCAAGTTTAGATTTTAGTTCTTCATTTTCAATCCTTAGACTTTCATTCTCAAATTTCAGATTTGCTTCATTCTTTCCATTTCCATTTTTTAGACTTAGCCTCAGATTTGCTATCTTTAGTTCATGCTTAAGGATCTCATTTTCTTTTTCTAAATTGTCATCACAATCTTCAATAAGAACTTCGGATTCCTTTTAAGATTTTAGATCTTCCAACTTGTTTTTCAGTTTCTTAATGAGGTTCTTTGCATCATCATATTTTCCTTTCAGAGTGTCTCTTTCATCAATAAGCATATCAATCTATTCAAGAGCTTCTTCAAGATTCTTCTGTAGTTGATCCATATCCCATAGAGATCTTACTCAAGCTGTTAGGCTTTCCTTGAATGATTCTTTTCCGAGTAACTAAGCTCTGATACCAATTGTTAGAAATAGGGAATACTGAGAGGGGGGGGTGAATCAGTATTCCAAAAACTTTTACTTTTTCCCAATTATGGATATAACAGATAATCTTAATACATTCATAACATAGAAAGCTAAACAATATGCATAGCAATAAAACAAAAGAACTCATAACACATTATTTGTTCTCGAGGAAACCCTGGCCAAGGGAAAACCCTGGTGGGGATGGTACCCACAAATATCCACTAATCAAAAGTATCATGTTAAGGATGTTGACCCTATTAGGAGTCTATTACAAGCATATAGTGTCTTAGTCCTGATTAAGGGACTATAGGCCTTGTTAGAAGCCTCAACCCTGTTAGGAGTTGGAGGTACAAAATGTGATTACCAGATGAGACCACTGCGCAAACAAGTAATGTACAATATTTACTGATTACAAAAGAGGTCAAGGTACATAACCTTATACTGCTTGCATCAATATCTCTTCACTGATATTTCACTATTGCTATTACATATACATCATATTTTGCATCACTTCACTATTGCTATTGCTATTACTATTACCTTCTTACAATTTACAATTACATTTATACAAGTTATTAAGGCTAATAACTTTTCTGGTCGGCTGCCATATAAAAAAATAATTTTACCCAAGGGTTAACATCTAGGATGTCATCCCTTTATATTGTTAAGTCATTATTTTGATAAACAAAATAATCCCTTAACTCTTTACCAATTCTGTCTTCATATTCTGTCCTGTCGGCTTGACAGTGTCTTTAGTAAAACTGTCATAACTCCTTCTGTACATGCTGTACTGACTTGCACTTTGAGGTGAGTCTTTAGTAGTCACCATAGAGTCTATGTTCAAGTGCACAAGCATTGAAATTACTCCAATCAATGTCGCCAAACAAAACTATCTGCTGGTTCACTGGCAAAAACACATTGTCTCATACTTAGACAATTTTACATTTCACTCTGACATACTAGCTCTCTGACCTATGCGATCTTCATGTAGATCATATGTTTCCATAATGACAACATCTATGTAACCAACTCAACCAAATTTCCAATAATAATAGACTTCTGAACTTTGTGTCTGAATTTATGAGCATGAGTTTTCTTATGTAAATTGCAAGTCTTCTTTAATATAAATATACTGCAATTTGTATCTCTTGTTATTATTGTCTCTCTATTTTTGTATTTACTCTTGTATGTTTTATATGTAAGGCATTTAAAATATACTAGTTTTTAAGCAACTTCTGTAATTGATTATGAGTTTCTCTCAAGGAGAGAATTAAAATCCTTCTCATCAATTTCAGGGAGTAAATATATTTGTAGGGATATTGATAGTAATAATATTAGATTGATAGAATAGTTTGTAAGGCATCCTATTCAGATTGCAGATTGTATGTAAGGCATACTATCATATTTCTTTAAATAGACTTGTGGATTTGCATTTAGGACTCTTTTTCCCTTTGGATTTAGGCACTGGTTTGAAGTGTGTTTTTCTTAATAATTATCTTTTGCAATCCTTAGAAGAATCAAAATTCATTTCATTACTAGTACTTTTATTTTCAAGAATTGTGTTTATACTTTGATATGGCTATGTCTGAGTGGTATAGTTCATATTTAGTGATTCCTTAAAGAAAGGATCAAGAGGTTATCCTTCCTTGATTTGAACTCAAAAAAAGAAGAAGGATGAATGTCCTTATGCCACTATTTCATGCTATTACAATTATAATTTCTATTATAGTACTTTGTATTAGGATAATTTGGGCTATCTACAGAGTAATAATGTCTTATTGAAGTAATTTGAAGAAATAATAGCATGACAGTGAAGAATTAATCCACCATTTGGATGTTTACTTGAAGCATAGTAAATCATCGTAGGAAATACCTGGCTGAGTCTTGTGGAGCTCAAAGCAAAAGGAGGATCTTATCCAATCCTCATCAATTAGGCTTTTCTTGCAAACTTGGGGTCCTTTTAAACTAAGAATCAAGCCCATACATTTTCCAAGTTTGATCCTACAAGAAAAATCCCTAATAGGGATCTCAAGTTAAATTGGTAGGATTTCCTCATAACTGTAGACCAATGAAAATGATGTAGCCCCTGTAGGTGTTTTGATGCTTATTTTGTAAGCCCATAAATCTAGATTTAGCTGTAAGTGCCAATCCTTTCCTAATTTGCTAATTGTTATGTGTAAGATCTTTAGGATTGTCTTGTTTGAGGCTTTAGCTTGTCCATTCCCTCGAGGATAGTGGATGGAGGAGGAATGATACATGATTTGGAACTTAGCATAGAGCTCAAAAATGTCACTGTTCTTAAACTGACCTTTGTTATCTATAGCAATCTAGGTGGGGATTCTATATTTGCAAATGATGTAATCGAGGATAAACATATCCACCTATTTTCCTATTGCCTTGATAAGGGGTACCACTTTAACCCATTTGGTAAAGTATTCAGTAGTTGTAATGATGAATTTGTGTCCATTAGAGGATGAAGGGTAAATATGTCCCACAAGATCAAAATCCCATTGCTATAACAACTAGTGAGTAATGAAAGGTAACAGGTCTTGAATAGAAGCATGAATCAAGTTCCCATGGAATTGACATTTATGATAAGTTTTAGCAAATTGGATGGCATCCTTTTCCATGGTAGGCTAGTAATAACCTTCTCTAGGGATCTTTTTTGCTAAAGACAGCTTGTTTGAGTGTGATAGACATATACCGTCATGAAATTCCCTAAGTGCTCTCTCAGACTCATGATCTAAACACCTAAGAAGTGTACCATCAAGACTTCTCCTAAACAAGTCATTCATGATGATGAGATACTAGGAGGCATTTCAGACTAGATTCCATTTTTCATTCCAAGATAAAGAGGCAGGTATGGTTTGGTCTTTAAGGTAAGATTAGATTTGGCTATAGAAGAAAGTATTAGAAGCAATGATGTTGCAGCCAATTTGGGAATCAAGCATGTCATAGGCAGGAAATAGAAGCTCTTCCACCAGGAAGTCATAGTGGAATTGGTGCTCTTCCAATTGTAGCATTGAGGATAAGGTAGCCATATCATTGACTACTTTGTTCTCTATATGTGGTAACTTCTGGAAGGTAATGAACACAAATTATTTCTTTAAATCATCAATCATAAATTTATATGGAAAAATCTTTTCATATTGAGTCCAATATTCATCAAAGACTTGGTTAATTACTAGTGGAGAGTCACTGTAGACATGGAGCTCTTATATCTTCCATTTGATGGATAGTTTGAGTCACTAGCTAATCCCTCATATTCTACCACATTTTTAGTGCATGGGAAGATTATTTTGTAACCTTGCAGGGAGATAAACAAAACTCCATCACATGCACCTTACTACATGAATGAACCATCAAAGTACATTTTCCACAAATGCTACATTAAATGTAGAATGGATTAATTAGGAAAATCCACCACAATGGGTTGTGTATCTTGTAATGGTGCATTTTCTAGTTGATTAGCCAATACTTTCCCTTTGATTTCCTTTCGATCAACATATGTGATATCAAATTCATTGAGGATCATAGCCCATTTAGCTAACCATCTAGTTAGTGTTTCCTTTCTCAGTAAGTACTTGAGAGGATCAATTTTTGCTATTTTCTATGTAGAGTAAGCCAACCTATAGTGCTTGAATTTTTGAAATACAAATACTACTACCAGGCAAGCTTTTTCAATCATGCTATATAGTTTATCTCATAAGATACTAGGGTTTGACTGATATAATAAATTTATCATTCTCATCCTTGATCATCATGCTATGCAAGAAGCACTCCTAAAGAAGTAGTAGTTGATATGTAGAGAAATAAGGATTTACCAGGAGTAGGAGCCATTAACACTGGAGGATTAGCCAATTACTCTTTGATCTTTTGAAAATGATTTTCACAATCCTCACTCCATTTGAATATGAATCCTTTATGCAAAGTCTTAGTAAAGGGATGTGCCTTGTTATCTAGCTATGAGATAAATCTCTCGATAGATTGTAACTTTCCTTGCAACATCCTCATTTGACTGATATTGTGCGGGGGTTGCATCTCCATTATTGCTTTGACCTTAGCTAGATTTACTTCATTTCCTCATGCCGAGACAATGTAGCCAAGAAATTTTCCAGAAGTGACCCCAAAAGTGCACTTATTTTGATTGAGCCTTAATTTGAATTGCTCCATTCTAGTGAAGATCCTATCCAAATCAGAGAGGTGCATATATCTAGTATCAAATTTAACCAATGTATCATCCAAATATTCCTCCATATTTTTATGCATCATATAATGAAATATGGTTATCATTGAATGTTGGTATGTTGCACCAACATTCTTTAGTCCTAAGGGCATGACATTCTAGCATAAATTTCCCCATGCACAAGTGAATGTGATCTTTTCTTGATCTTCAATTGCAATGCAGATTTGATTATATCATGAGAATCCATCCATTAAGGAATACATTTGGTAATTAGTTGTGAGATCCACAATCATTCCAATGTTAGGAAACAAGAAATCATCCTTAGGGAAATCCTTATTCAGATCCTTGAAGTATGTGCAGATGCATATTGACTTGTTAGGTTTGGAGATATGCATAATGTTGGAATCCAATCAACATACTCTATGACTCGAATAAATGTGACTTTGAGAAACTTCTCAAGCTCTTCCTTAATCAATAACATGCTATGTGGATGTATTTTTCTCAGCTTTTGTTTTATTGGTTTGATGCCTGAAGCAATAGATAAATGAAGCATGATAAGGTTTGTATCCAAGCCAGACATATCTGAGTAAGACCATGCAAAATTAATCATCTTTTTGGTAAAGAATTGGATAAATGACTGCCTCTCTTCTTCAGACAAAGATTGTGCCAGATGTATGATTTGGGGATTTTTTGTTGTGCCCAAATTTACCTACTACATAGGGTATATAAGAACTGATGATCATTCCTAGAAATGGTCACAAAGAATATCGAACATCTGATCCGCAGGCATCTCAAAGAGGTTTTCACCATTAGATATGTCATTTATTTTTACTACTTTTTAGGTCTGATACTACCATAGAGTGATTTTCACCATCAGACTTCCTATTCTTTTTATTTTTATTTTTATTTCTATGACTAAGATACTTGATATCTTCCACTAACATTTTACCACTCATTTTTCTAGTGGAAGAGGGGAAAGGTTCAACAAGATTGAGATAACATGATAGGTTATGGTCATTAGAAAATGATAGTAAGTTTATTGGATCACAAGTATTCCAGACAATCATCTCAGGGAAGACAAGAGGTAAGGAACCAACATGCTTAAGAGAAAAGACTCCGATATGATCATCATCATTGAGGACTACTAAGGATAAGTGAAGGAAGTTATCTTCCCTGGAGTATTTTGAGTGCAAGTTGTCAAAGGATTGCCAGAGGAGTTATGAGAGGTATTTTGTGAACTTACTCTTCATGGTCTAAAATGATGGTCAAGATCTCATTCTACATCCTCCCTTTGATGTAGGAATCTTTGCAACATAACCATGATGAACCAAGAGCATAAAGAAAAGTTCCAATTAGTATTTTGAGGCAGAAGATCCCTAGGAGAAATGCCAGGAGGATACTCTTCTTCTTCAAAGACAACTTGAGAAGAAGGAACCCCAATGGGTTCAATAGTTATATGTTCTGGATTGGTCTCTAAATCATGTTTCTCATTAAAACTTTCACCAACTTTAGGAGTGGCAATAGGAGCATATTTATGGATCACATCAATCTCTATATCAATTGTAGCATCAGACAATTGATCTCACTCATAGTCATGCGAGTTAGTTATACTACTATAAAAATGTCCCAAGTACTGAGCTAGGGTCATGGGAGATTATTCATCATGATCCTCCTACCTTTGAATCTCATCTAGGTTGAGGTCTTTTATATCAAATTGGCTATCTTTAGTATCAACTGTTGGTTTGGTTGTCCGAGCATTCAAAGCTTAGGAGCAGTCCCCATAGTCCAGTATAGGTAAGCATGCTAATATAGGTTGTTAGGACTCTCCAAATGAGTCAATGAACTGAGGCAAGTTGAGGATATGTGTAATGCTAACAAGTTTCCACCAGCTAGGATGGCTTTCCTTTGCAAGATATGTTGGGCTTAGGTCAGCTCCTGGTAATGCATTTATCTCATGTCTACTAGGATTTCCCTTAGGTTCCTCCTCTTGGTTTGTAGGAATGTGAAACAACATTTCATAGCTCTAGGGATGACATTGTCCTCTTCATCATCAGAATCTCTAATTTTTTCAAACACAAGACCACTTCCAGATGATAGCACAAACTTTTGTTTATAATATTCCACTCCAGTTTTGTCTCTAGGATTATGGAATTCAACATGTAAGGGTTCAAGGAGGCCTTTACCTTTTCCAGGAGGACTTCTTTTGTCATATCTCAACATACTTTACCTCTTTTTCAACTTCTTCTCCCTTATATAGATATTGCAAAACAAATTTTTCCTCAATTTCTTGTTCAAGAGGGACCTTCGCCTTGACCATGCTGGTTCCTTCATGAATTGTTAGGGAAAAAGTGCTAGTAGGTTGAAAACATGAGGATGGATTTCCATAGGATATAGGTGAGATAGGCATGTTGAACATTGAGCATGAGGTATCTAGTTTGTATTCTCCCATTTCATTTTCTTTCATACTCAACATGTTTTGAAAGGCATCCAACGTTGCTTGTCTAGAATTCTTAGTTTATTGGTGTAGACACCTAAAAATCCACTTGTCAATTAAAAATATTTTAGTTGATAAAAGTCCTGATGACATCATCATGAATTAATTAATTAATTTTTATTATCATTATCCTCTCTCCTATTTTAATTAAAGACATTTAATTAAAGAACCTTATCCAAAAATGTTTAAATCAAATTTGAACATTATTCTCTCCTATTTATTAAAGTAATGTAATAAATAATGTCTCAACCCAAATCCCCTTAAATAAATAAATAATTTATTTAAAACCATAAAACCCTAGATATCTTCTAGAAAACCCTAAAACTATCCTCACTTTCCTAATCACTCCCTAAACCCGTTTAAAGGGTGATTCCTAACCCTTTTAGCCTAAACCCTCTCCCTTTGACTTTGAGTCAACCCCCTCATTAATGAGCCTTACATGCTCATTAGTGACCCCTTAAACCTTCATTAATGGATCTTATAGCCTCTTAATGAGAGCCTATGTCTCTTATTCAACCCTTTTCCCCTAGCACTCTTCCCTAATGTTGCTCACACATGTGTGAGAAACTCATCATCCTTATCCCTTTGACCCTAAGGCTTAACCCTTATTCCTAAACCCCAACCCTTGGTCCTAAACCATAAATACCCTTCCTAACCCAAGCCTCTCCTCAAAATATATAAATAAACTACCTTCCAAGAGAAAATTACCAATTCACTTCTCATTTTCATAGCATTTTTATTATGTCCATTTTCATCTATAAATAGCATAATATCTAGTATTGTTAGATTTACTTCTTTTTTATGCTTTATAACTCATCCTATCTTAGATAAATTGGATTAAACTAGTTTATTTAAATCAATACTAATCATTTTAATTCATATCATATCCATATTTTGGTTAAAATCAACTTTGCATAACATTCATTAATCTAGAATCTGCATTTGCTTCATAGGGACCCTCAGAACCCTAGGGGAAAAATAGGTTCATCATACCTAATTTTGTGCCATTATGGGGTCTTCATGGATTCAAAATGATCCTAATCCTTCCTAAAAACATTGGGAACATGCTCCTTGTGTCTTGAGAGCACACCCACATCCCTCTATAAGAGAAAATCAAATGATGACAGGGTGCTCCCATTTCAGCTCAATTCGAAGTGTCCCATGAATAGGTTTTCTATATGTTGATGCATGCTTAACTTAGAATAATGTTTGAGTGTTTTAGAGTGCCCTTGATAGGTTAGGTTTGCATCAATCACATTTTGGCATGCCCTGTGGGACCCCACCACGCTCTTCAATTGCATTTTTTAGGGTTTTTGGAGCAAAAAACTTATTTTTATGAAGGTTTCTTACGGTTCTATGAGGATTCTTGTATGAGTAAACAACCTGGCCCTATTTTATCATATTGTTACTTATGTATACTCATACCAGAGGTGCCTAGTACTCATATGGGAGTTTTGCATATCATTTTGGCCTTTTGTAAGCCTTTTGGCCCTGTTCGCTCGTACCAGGAGTCAAAGTTACTCGTATGAGCCTCCATCTCAACTCGTATGAGTAAATGAAATAAAATACCCTACCATTTTTAATCATATGGGAAATAGGGTGCATGTATAAGGCCTTAAAATTGGTGTTATTTGTGTTTTTGGATTCATTTGGGCCTCCTAGTGCCCCTAAACTTCAAATTTGTAGTTTCTAAATTGGTTGTTTGCAGGTACTCCTTGGAAGGAAAGTTGTGTTGGAAATTTGGCTAAGTAGGATATCAAAATGTTTTCATTATGGAAACATATACTTAGCATTGAGACAACATGATCAGAGGAAGAAGTTATGTATGAGCGCACATGAAAATTATCTAAGTATAACAGTGTTTACCAGTCTTCACAGAGATAGTTTTGATTAGCGACATTCACAGAACTAGGTTTAGTGAATGCACACTTGAACATAGATCATTATATGTATATCAAAGCTACATCTAAGAGTGCAAGTCTATATGACATGTACATAAAGAGATATTGATGTTTTGCAGAGACATTGTTGAGCCGACTAGAATGTAGCATCGATCAAAATATGATTATATTGAGTTAAGGGATTATTTTGTTTATCAAAATAATGACTTAACTAAGTAGGGACAACATCCTAGATGTTAACCCTAAGGAAAAATGTAATGAC
Organism: Chamaecyparis obtusa; assembly: GCA_027943335.1. Lineage (NCBI taxonomy): Eukaryota > Viridiplantae > Streptophyta > Pinopsida > Cupressales > Cupressaceae > Chamaecyparis > Chamaecyparis obtusa. Next base: position 2,519,265 of record BSBK01003313.1, read on the forward strand.
TTTATGTTTTGAGAAGAGTATAATGTATTGTAAGTCGACATGAAGGTTATTTTGTAATAGCTTGTATATAAGTAAGAAAAATGTAATGTGAAGTAGTAGAAGTTGATATATGATGTATATGATGCAAAATTGTAAGTTGTAAGAAAGAAAAGAAAAAAGTATTGTATATCAGAGTGAAGAGCCTACAAAGCTAGATCAGAATAATAAACTTATTCGATAACAGTAAAAGGTTTTTGTATTCTACAGTTTCTATATGAAGTTATCATTGTATATTGCATGTTTGGGAAGTGAGCTCATCTTGTAGACATCTATGTTTTGTACTAGAAACTCCTAATAGGGTTAAGGCTTCTAACAAGGCCTAAAGTACTTCACCTACGAAAAAGACATTATATGTATGTAATAGACTCGTAACAAGGTCAATATCCTTAATCAGATACTTTTGATTAGTGGATCAGTTGTGGGTATCATCCCCATTAGGGTTTTCCCTTGGCCAAGGTTTCCTCAAGAAAAATCATGGTGTTATGAGTTCATTCATTTTATTATTGTTTTTTTTATTTAGTTTACTTAGTTTAGTTTCTTATGCAAGCTACAAGTTAATTTCATATATGTTGCCCCACTTTTGTTCTTCACACTTTAAAACAAAAGTGAATGCCTTGTGTTTAGATAGAGTCATGAGCTTTGAGATAATGGATTGGAGTCTAAGTCTAGTCCCCCTAGGATAGGAAATCTTTATCAAATAATCCCTTCATGCCTCTTTCTACATTTAAGCCGGGTTGGTTTTTAATCTTATTTGAGGAATGGGTAAGTTATAGTCCCTAATTCGATAAATACTTTTATTCTTTCAGTTCTATTGATGGTATTCTTATGGATGAGAAGCTTCAAATTGACATGTTTCCCCTTTGTCGGGAAACTAAAAATCACCTTCTCCTCAGCAGGTTTCGACCCATGATTAAGGTAATTTTCCATAGGAAGAGAACATAGGAATCATCAAGCACACAAACAAGGCTCGGAGATCAACATTCTTGGATTAAGAACGAGTTGGGTCCAGAGGAAATAACTTGGTAAAGAAGATATAATAAACTTCTCCGCTTGCGGAGTTTCTCTTATGGAGGTTGCTTTCCAAAGGACAATACAAAGTGTATCAGAGATTCCCAAAAGCCAAGCATCTAGATTTTGAGGAAATCAGATTGAATCCCTACGTTGGATGAAGTGGTCTCAGAATAAGAGAAAGTGAGTAAAAGATCTTTCTCAGAGAATCAGTTTTTAGCTTCTTCCTTGTCAGAAAATCACCTAGGAAGGTCGATTTCCAAAGAGTGATATCTTGTGAAGAAATGAGTCTAAGAAATCACTAGTGCCAAATGATCAAGTATGATGAAAGTGATCTTCTTTGATAACTAAAAGAAATTGCTAAGGAAAGGGAGTCAGTTGCAAGTTTTCAGAAAATCACTTCCCAGCTTCTCCATTGTCGGGTTTCTACCTTCGAAGTGAGTTCTCCGACAAAGGCACCAAATTAAGAGAAGTGGAAAAGTAAAAATCTACTACGTTAGTAAAGTTACCATTACAACTTCTTCAAATAGGTAAAAGTGATTTCATAAGGCCGTTAATAAGACACATTAAATTCAAATCTTAACATTAGAACTCTAATAGATATTTTTAAAAATGTCTCACTCATGTGGCGCGAGATATGAAAAGTAACGGTAAGGAAGTAGGCTGTTTATAAAAGACTCAAGTGATCAGTCAAAAATTACCATTTGTTCACATCTTTTTCATATGCCTTTGATTCCTCACAATCTCACAAATCATCTGTCGTAACTTCTTAACTGTAAATAAAAATTTATGGCCACTAGATTCTTAGGTTTTGATGGATTGAACAGGATTACATCTGAATGGCATAATCTGATGGATACATCCCTTAGATTCTACAATCTAAAAAATCTACATAGAAGATTGAGTGATGAAAATCTCCACCCTATGACACAGAATCTCAAAGGTAGAGGTTTGGTCAAAGCCGCTAGATTTCCTATTGCAGTACAAGCTCTTGAACTAATTTAGGAATGTATAACTAGATTCAACCTGGATATGAAACAAATTCTACTGCTAGATGACACAGTACTCATCTCCATTGATACAGAGTCCACCCAAAATAGTCTTTGTATCCCAGTGAGAGTGGAATTTTCAAATATGAACTTCTCAGTCACAATATCAGAATATAATGAGAAGAAGATGAGGTGGAGGAAAGAGATCATGAACTCATGGTTTCGGAAGGCCAGAAGCATAAATGGAAAAGTGCCAAAGATAGTTTTTAGGATAGATCTGAAGGCCAAGATCATCGACATCCTGGTACTCCTTTACAAAATAAAAGGTGAAAGTGATGCATTGAATTTCATAGAACACTACTTCTTCTTGGTCCAGGTAATATGTGTTGAGCATTATTATATAGACTGGGCTCAAGTGGTAACTAAAAATCTGTCCAATGCTTTGAATCTCACCAAGTACTAGAACAAATTTTATATGTCTTCCTGTTTGATCTATGTTTTAGCTACGTTGCAAGTATGGTGAGGACTCCCTAGATTTGAATAATTTGATGATGATGTGAAAATTTATGATTTATTCCCTCATTTGAAGTTACAAAATAGCTATGCTGAGTTCATTAAAGTCAATGAATCATTTACAATGAGGTTGTGTAGAGAGTTACAAGGATGCCCAAGATAGAGATTCCCACCAGAGGCCATGGAATTCATCACCCAATTTGGGAGTTTCTTCATTCAATTTGCTAGTTTCTCATACCTTCATCTTGTAGGTTTTGATGATTTTCCTATGAAGCTGCCAAGGTGCCCCAATGACATGATTGTACTCATAGAGGTGATCTGGCAGATGTTGCAAGTGAACCTGATCAGTGTGGGAATTGAGAAGAAAGGTTACGAGTTCCCCGTTACCATTGGAGCTTACAGCTATGCATCAAGATCCAATGCTAAGAATGTGAAAAAGGTGTTCGAGAGAAGATATAAGCTAGAGAAGTATGAAGTATTGAGACCGCAATTTGATCTAGTGAATTATGCCAAAAATCATCTACAGATTGGCACTGTGGTTAGGCATATCCCCAAAATCAAAGATTGTTGGGAAAATTGTAAGGATGAGCTTGAAAGCCAAGAGAGGTTCTACTCTAGGTTGACCATTGAACAAATCAAGTTGTTCAATGTCAACATTAATGTTGAGGGCATTGTCGATGATGGAGAACACATGTACAGTGATACATACAGAGACCAGATCAAACCTTTCCTTTTGAGCTCAGAGCCAGTTCAAGGTCAAGCTATAGAAGAGTTGGAAGTCTTAATGGCCAAAATCATCAAGAGAATTGATAAGTGGGCCCAGTGGATGATGGGAAGGAAAAATAGGTCTGGGAAACTTACTCCTCAACAAGCTCTTGCAGTCAAGCTAGTGAGTGCTCTTGCATCCTCCTCTTTGCTAACTTCATCTGTAGCCAAAGGACCAGGTCAATTGGCAGGTGGAGATGATCAACCACCCAAAAAAGAGATACCAATTGAAAAGACTTATAGAGAAGGTCCATCTCTAGTCATCGGTTCAAATGAAGAAGCTGAAGTTGAGAAATCTGACAAGCCAATGGAAGAACCTGTTGGAGCCTCAGAACTAGAACAAAAAGCACTAGTAGGAACCATTGAGATACAAGGTGACACTCCTAGTCAAGGGGCCCCTACCATTGTTGAAGTTGGTGATGACAGTATCAATTCGGAAACTGAAGAGACATATGAGCACTTGGGGTCCCCTCAAAAGGAAAAGAGCATTTCTTCTCCATAGGTTAATCCTTTCACTTCCACACCTAAATCTTCTCCTCCTGTTATTAGGAAATTATTTGTTTAAGATTTGATTTCTGCAAAAAAAGTTACAAGTGTAGAATCATGGCTTGAGAACACTCTGGAGTGGAAAAGAAAAAGGGTTGAGCAAGGTGCTCCCAGTGGTGAGATGTTCTCACAAGTGATGCAATCAGGTTCAGTCGTAAGCAAGGCTAAGAAGACTAGGACTCTGACCACTCTTGGTTGAGATCTAGACACAGGACACCTGACTATGGAAATAGCCAAGCCTCTAAAGGTGGCAGAATTGAATGTCTTACTACCTTATATTTTGCACTCCAGTCCTTGGACATGGGGCTCACCCGCCATGATACAAAAGTAGACTTGTGGAAGTCTAGTAATGTCTTGATTGAGGAAGAGCTTGAAGAACTCAAAGTCACTAAGACTTGACTCAAGGTGGAGATTAAAGAAATGACTAACTTCATCAAGTAGTTGGTCACTCTTGTAGCAAGCCTACCCAGTTCTCTAACAATATTTGATCCTGTTGTAGCTGAGAACCAAGAAATACTTTCCAAATTGAAAGAAGATATACATTTCAGACATATCGACAAGAGGTGGATTGAATGACTTAAGTCTGAAGGTCTGGTAGCCATTGAATAGCTCAAAAATGTCTTTTTACAGCTAGAGGTAGAGAAGGATTCTCTGAAAGGACATATGTAGACACTCATAGCAGAAAGTTTGAGATGCGAAGAGTGCATGGTGCTACTACATTGGTTAGTCGCAATGAAGACTAAAGATGTAATCAAGGCCAACATACTACAAAAAGGGGATGAAACTTTGATCGAATGGCTCCATGGGGTAGAATTCAAAATGGAGATGATAATCAAGGTAGAGACAAGAATGAAAGTAACCGAGGAAGAAGTCACCAAAGAGAAAAGTAAAGTATTTGTATATCTGATAGGTCTTCACTCCAAGTCTCAAACTAGCAGAGATGGAAAGAGCCTGATCAATATAACCAAAATGCAGAAGTCATTCTCTGACTACTTGGACCAGCTTGCAAAGTTATCTGGGTCTCACCTTGATAGAATACCTGATCTTCAACAACTCAGTGGATGTATATATAAAGCCATGGAGAAGACGCAACCCCGAAAGGATGTTGCAAAACACATAGAGAAAGATCATGCTCGTTGGCTCATAAGATTAAAAAATGTTTACATTCCTAATTCTGAAAAGATGATTCCAATTCTTGTGGCCGCCAAAGCTCATAAGGCTATGTTGGAGAAGGCGAAGAAGCCAACAAAGAGAAAATAACTTTTCCCTTTTTCTTTTTGATATACATTAGATAATTGGTAAATGGCCACTTGTCATTTACCAACTTTTGTAGAATATGAATTGATTTGGTGGATTTTGTAACAGCTTAATTCTTGAAGCCTATATGTAACACTTTGAAAATCAATGAAAGGGTCGGCTAATTTTTGGTGTGAAATACATCTTGTTGCAGAGTCAATCTGGAATGTGTTTTGTGCCATTTATTTACTATTCCATGCTTTTTTAAGTTTTAATGTTTGTTTTCCTTAAGTTGGACTAAAATTAGGAAATAGATGGAGTTCTATTTCTACTCTTTAGTGAAACTAATCGACATTAATCAAAGCATTACTTGGAGGTTGGGAAAATACTCTTATGTCCTATTTTAGATTAGATTCATCCATGATATTTTATTGCATTTTCATTCATTCAAGTAGAATTCATTGTTGCATTCCTACTGGTGTGAATTCATAAGTACTATGAAATCGTGAAGTTGGTTAGAGTTTAGAATCAAAATCATTTCCTGGATTAGTTCCTCACCGAGGGCTAATTTGGTTACCTCTTCTATTCTTTGGTCAAGAACATACCCTATTAGGATTTGGAACAAACAAAATTCATTGCATATCTTTTACATAAGGGAGCTGTACCCATTAAAATTCAGCGGAAAGTTAGTCGAATAGATAACAACTTTCCAACTGTTCATATTCACATTGCTTCTTAAGGAATTTTGGGCAAATAAAGAGTTAAATCTCAAAAGAACAATTTGTTTACCAAAAGATTTTTGGCAACTCTTATGGGGAGAGAAATAGTCACTAGACCAGAATATTTATCATGAGGAAAAATGGTGTTACCTCATGAGGATGTGTTGCCTGTGCCTCAACCCAATCTCAGCTTTTAGGATGATCAAGAAGACATAGTCTCATCCTTGAATACTTTCACTTGGAGATACAGAAGAAATGCAAAGCATTATAGGAATGCGAGTCAAGTGCTTGAACAAGAAGAAGTGAGAGCAGAAGCACTTGAAAGAGCTATTCAGAGAAGAAATCAATGTAGAGCCGAGTGTGAAGCTATGCAACAAAACTAATTCAGAGCTCTGGATCAAAGAAGATTTCTCAGAAGTGCTAAGGGGCAAGGTGGAAAATACCCTACATTCAAAAGGCTCGCTGAGCTTGGTTTTCCCATAATAGACTTACCTTGTCAGAAAGGTGACAAAAGAAGGAGTAGACCACCTTCACCTCCCAAGACACAAACTTCATTTCCTATAGCTTGATAGGTATTAACTTTGCACGGAGTAGTTGCTCCTCCTGTTATTAATTTTCCTCAACATCTTGCACCTATAATCATGGCAACTCCATGGGCCGCTGCAACTGGCCCATTGCAGTTCACAACATATCACCCACTCTCTTTAGGATCTAGAAATAACTTTCCTAAGTTCTTGGGAGATGGAAACGTTACTATAGATGAACACATTAAAGCCTTCTTAGTAGCAACTCATATCCTAGGAGTTGGTTATGAAGATGTTATTGTTAGGCTATTTGTTGAAACTCTACTTGAAGTAGTGGCTGACTGGTTTTATCACTTGGATGATGCATCGATCACAAGTTGGGATACTATGAGGATGACTTTTGAAGCCAGGCTCAAAATAGTTGAAGATGAACATTTGTTGTTGACACAATTGACCTCTATCAAGAAAAAACCTTCTATAAGTATGAGGGATTTTGTTGCTAAGTTCAATAAGATTGCCAACAAAATTCCCATGGTCGATAAACCCACTCCTACAAATCTGAAAATATTGTTTATGAGTGTCATGCCACCAGATATAAATTACGATCTGAGGAGAGTATGACCTACAGATTTGGACACTGCTCAAAAAATGGCCATTGAGTTAGAGGATGACATGATTTCTGTTGGAAGATGGAAAAGATAAATATAGATAGGCACTAGTTCAAGGGGCACTACATCAACTAATGAGATGATGCAAAAAATGTCCAATGAAATCATCTCTTTAAAAAGACAACTCCCTAAATTCAACACTCCATACTAGAGACCATTTCAAGATCAGAATAGTAGAAATACTGATAGTAGGACACTATAATTACCTGCTCCGCAACAAAGGCTTGCAATTGAATCTCCCCCTAAGAAAGGAAATACGTGCATATTTCATCTAACGATAAACCATAATGGTGAGATCTATCCTAAAATAGCTCGCATGATGCAATTATTATCTACTGATGAGTTGGATACTACAACACCGAACAATGAACTAGATTCATGCTCACATGGCAACTCTGTAAATTTATTTTTTGAGTATGAATCTAATTCTAAGAAGCAGGGAGAATGTTATGCTACTATATATGGAACTACCTGTGCAGTTCTAACTCAGAGCTAGAAAGACAAAACTCCTATTGTCATTCCTTCAATGGGAACCAATGATGCATCTACTTCAGGTACAAAAGGAATCAGTATGGGAATGAAAATATCATAGCTGGGTTATAAGGAAAATGATTCTTTTGCTTTCATTCACTTCTGTAAAAATTCCAGGATCCAAATTTCTCCCATAGATTATTTAAGGTTGAATCCTGCAGAATTGAAAAGGTTCATGGATTACTTAAAAGGAGATAGTATAAATCTGAATCATAATGTCACCTCTTCTAATGAAGATGATTCCTCAATAGCAAAACTATTTGAACAAGGGGAAACCACTGTACTGGCTACTTTCCTAGGTCAAAAACCTGAACCATTTTATGTCTCTTTGTATATCAATGATTGTAAACTTAGCAACTGTATCATAGATTCAGGTGCTTCTGATAACATAATGCCTTCCCTTGTAGCTAAAGCCTTAGGCCTCACCATGAAAAAATCCCATGGTAGATGCTATTCTATGGATGCTAAGCAAGTTCCTTTGCTTGGCCAAATCAAAGATGCCCAAGTAGCTCTAGCTGCCCATCCTGAAATGAAGATGCTATTAACGATCCTTGTTGCAGATATACTAGCAAGTTATGGACTACTACTAAGCATAAGTTTTTTCAGAGATGTAGGTGGGGAAATTAAATTGGATTTGTCCCAAGCATTAATTCCTATGGGAAATAAGAAGGTTAAACTAGAGTCTGAGGATAAGTCAAAGTTCACAGTTCTGAAATCAGATGATCCGAAAGCTCAAATCCCATATCAAGAATTGGAGTTCGGTAATTACATGATGTTTACCCAGGGAGTTTTTGATGAACCTGAAGGTGAACAAGAAGAAGTTCTGACTTTTGAAAAGGAAAAGACTCTAGAAGTCTGGACACTGGAATTTGATAGTAGTTGTTCTTCTTCTGGATCTGGTGCCAAAGTTGTATTAATTCCACTTGAAGGTGAACGTGAGCTGATGGCTTTCAAATTGGAGTTTGCGAATATCAACAATATGGCTGAGTATGAGGCATTGTTACTCAGAATAGTTGTTGTGATAGAAAAGGGTGTGAAAATCCTAAAAGCTTGAGGTGATGCTGAGTTGATTGTGCACCAAATCAAAAGTCAATACTCTATAAAAAAATCAGAAGTTGAAGAGTTATAGAAATAGAGTATGGGATGAGATTGAAGGATTGGATGCCTTTGCAATTGAATATGTCCCTAGAGAATTAAATTCCAAAGTAGATTCATTGCCAGTCTTCACTTCCTTACTACTACCTCATCCAAAATTTAAAGACAAGAAGTACCAGGTAGAAGTGATGTATAGGCCATCAATACCTGATAACATAGATGACTGGCAAGTATTCAATGATGAAAAATGCCTACAACTCTTCCTTGAAGGTAATGATAGTTCCCTTGAAGAAAAGCCAAATGATCTCTCACAAGATCATCCCAAGAAATGATAGAAAGATGAACCAGGTGCGACTCAATTGCAAGGGAACATCATTCCCCCATATTTTATATCATTAGAGAAATTGTTCAATTGTCATGATACTTATGTTAAGAAGAAGAGGATAGAGAAAGGTCTCACGACTAGAGAATACAAAGGGATGAACATCAGGAATGAGTCAAATCCCAGGATGATAAACATAGGGAAGTGTTGCACACCTAAAGAGAAAGTGGAAGCTAGAAGGATTTTTCTAGAATATCAAGATGTCTTTGCCTGGACTTATGAAGATTTAAAAAGCTTTATGGGAGGAAATTTCAAGCATCAAATTCCCCTGAAACCTGATGCTACCCCATTCAGGTAGAAATAAAGAAACTACAATCCTAAAGTGGTAGATGCCATCTTTAGAGAGGTTGATAAAATGCTCAAAGCCAAGATTATCTACCCTATCCACCACTCTACATGGATTGAAAACATCGTCCCTGTGAGGAAAAAGAATGGAGAAATAAGGATATGCGTAGATTTTAGAAATTTAAATCAAGCTTCTTTAAAAGACAATTACGCACTCCCCAACATGGATCACTTGTTGCAGATAGTTATAGGAGCCAAAATGATGTCTATGCTCAATGGCTTTTCTGGATACAATCAAGTTGAAGTAGAAGAGAAAGATCAGCACAAAACCACATTTACCACTCCATGGGGCACATTCACATACCATAGAATACCGTTTGGCCTTATCAATGCCGGTGCAACATTTCAATGACGTATGGATTTGTCTTTTGCTGATAGGAAAGATAAGATCATTGTCATATATTTGGATGACTTAACTGTGTTCTCTAAGAAAATAAGTGATCATATTAAGGATTTAGAAAGAGTATTGTGAAGGTGTAGAGAACATGGGATTTCTTTAAATCCTAAGAAGTCAATTTTCTGTGTTACCAAAGGAAAACTACTGGGTCATATTGTATCACAAGAAGGTATCAAGATCGACCCATAGTGAGTCAAAGCCATTCAAAGGATAATTTTACCTATAATTAAAACTGGAGTGAAATCATTCTTCGAGCAAGTAAATTTTCTCAGAAGATTCATCCCTAACTTTTTAGAGATCACTAAGTGTATTGTGGACATGATGAAAGGTAATCAGAATTTCAAATGGAATGACCTTGGTAAAAAAGCCTTCCAAGATATAAAGGATGCTATAGCCAATGCCCTTGTCTTATGCCACCCAGATTATAAGAAGGATTTCATGATTTATTGTTACGCATCTGAACATACATTGTCAGCTATTCTTATGCAAGAAAATAGAGAAGGAATTCAGGCTCCTATTGCCTTTATGAGTATGCCATTGAAAAATCATGAGCTAAGATATTCTCAAGCTAAGAAACATGCTTTCATAGTGATGAAATCCTTGAAGAACTTTAGATTTTATATCTTACATTCCCACTCCATAGTATTTGTTCCTGACATTGTGGTAAAGAGTATATTAACCCAACAAGATGTAGGATGTAATAACAGAGGAGCTTGGGTAGCCAAAACATAAGAATATGACATAGGGATCAAGCCAACTAAACTAGCATGAGGCAATGCACTGTGCAAAGATATGGCAGAAAGTGAAGAAGATAACCAGCCTGAAGTAGAACAATTAGTTTTGGCAGTGAGTTTACAAGACCCGTGGTTTGAAGATATTGTATATTTGCTGACTTATGGTGAATGCCCTGAAATATTGACAGCTAAACAAAGGAGAGACCTAAGGTTGAAAACTGCCAAATATGTCATTTGGGAAGGTACATTATACAAAAGATCTGTAGATGGAACTTTTCTTAGGTGTGTGGACAAGCAACAACATGAGAGATTGTTAAAAATGTTCCATGACAAAGCTTGTGGTGGGCATTTATCATCTTCTATAACTGCATTTAAGATTTTGAGGCAATGTTATTATTGGTCGAGAATGTTCAAGGATGTGTATCATTGGGTGGCCAAGTGTGAAAAATGTAAGATGTTCACAGGTTGACCTCAACTAGTAGCTCTTCCCCTCAGACTAGTAATAATAAAAGGTCCCTTTTAGCAATGGGGCCTCGATTTTATTGGGCCTATCAATCCTACATCAAGTGCTGGTCACACTTATATAATCACAACAACTGATTATTTTATGAAATGGGTGGAGGTGAAGGCCACAAAGAAAAATACTTCTGAAGTAGTATGCAAATTCATCAAAGATAACATTATTGTAAGATTTGGTGTGCCTATTAAAATAGTCATGGATAATGAAGCTTACTTTTCTTTAGCTGAAATTACCAATTTTTGTTTTGAGTATGGTATAACTGCTAGCCATTCGTCTGACTACTTCCCACAAGGGAATGGTCAAGCTGAGTCAAGTAATAAGAACTTGGTAAATATAGTGAGAAAACTTGTATCAGATAACCAAAGGACTTGGCACAATAAAATTCACGAAGCACTCTGGGCTGACAGAGTAAATACAAAGAGGGAAATTGGTATTTCTCCTTTTGAGCTGGTGTATGGAGTTGAGGTGAGTCTTCCCCTACCTCTAGAATTGGCTACTAACAAGTTGAGAATAGTGGTAGAAGATGGCATCTATAAGGATGGGTTGGAAAAGAGAATTTTGTATCTAAATAAACTTGAAGAAGAATGAGAGAAGATTGTTGATCATATCACTTTAATTAGATGTGGGTAAAGAATATCTTTGACAAGAAAACTAGACCAAGAAAGTTCATGGTTGGAGATTCAGTACTACTATGGGATAAATGAAGGGTGCCTAAAGGAATGCATGGTAAATTTGAGACACTCTGGAAAGGACCATTCATCATCCATCAGGCCTTTGATAGAAATTCTTTCAAATTGGCATATTTGAATGGTGAAGTACAACCCTTGACCTATAATGGTCAAGATTTGAAATTGTATCAAGTTGCAAATTGAAAATAGGTAACCCTTGTATTGTATGATAGTAACATTTAGTTCTTGTTTCTATTTTCCTTAGTTTAGGTTTCCTTGCTTTGTCTTTCCTTTCCTATTTCCTTCCTTTCCTTTAGTTTTGTTCTGAGCCACCTTTTCATTTAACTTTGTGAAACCAGATATTTGGATTCCTTGCTTAGATATGAACATATCCAAGTCCCTAGATAGAGCTAGCTATCACCCCACTTTTGTTCTTCACACTTTGAAATAAAAATGAATGCCTTGTGTTTAGATAGAGTCATGAGTTTTGAGATAATGGATTGGAGTCTAAGTCTAGAATCCCTCTAGGATAGGTAGTCTTTATCAAATAATCCCTTCATGTCTCTTTCTGCTTTTAAGCCAAGTTGGTTTTTAATCTTATCCTAGGAATGGGTAAGTTATAGTTCCTAATTTGATAAAGACTTTTATTATTTTAGTTCTGTTGACGATATTCTTATGGATGAGAAGCTTCAAATTGACACTTTTCCCCTTTGTTGGGAAACTAAAAATCACCTTCTCCTTGGTGGGTTTCGACCCATGATGGTAATTTATTGTAGGAAGTGAACACAGGAATCATCAAGCACACAAACAAGGCCTGGAGATCAACATTCTTGGATTAAGAATGAGCTAGGTCTAGAGGAAATAGCTTGGTCAAGAAGATATAATAAACTTCTCCGCTTGCAGAGTTTCTCTTATAGAGGTTTCTTTCCAAAGTAAGGTAGAAAGTGTATCGGAGATTCTCAAAAGCCAAGCATCTAGATTTTGAGGAAATCAGATTGAATTCCTGCATTGGATGAAGTGGTTTCAGAATTAGAGAAAGTGAGTAAAAGATCTTTCTTAGAGAATCAATTTTTAGCTTCTCCCTTGTCAGAAAATCACTTGGGAAGGTCGATTTCTGAAGAGAGATAACTTGTGAAGAAATGAATCTAAGAAATCACTGGTGCCAAATGATCAGGTATGATGAAAGTGATCTGCTTTGATAACTGAAAGAAATTTCTAAGGAAAGGGAGTCAGTTGCGGGTTTTCAAAAAATCACTTCCCAGATTTTCCACAGTCAGGTTTCTACCTTCGAAGTGAATTCTCTAACAAAGGCACCAAATTAAGAGAAGAGAAAAATTAAAAATCCACTATGTTAGTAAAGTTACCATTACAGCTTCTTTAAATGGGTAAAAGTGATTTCATAAGGCCATTAATAAGATGCATTAAATTCAAATCTTAACATTAGAACTCTAATAGATATTTTTAAAAATCTCTCACTCGTGTGGCACAAGATATCGAAAGTAATGATAAGGAAGCAGGCTGTTTATAAAAGACTCAAGTGAATAGTCAAAAATTATCATTTATTAACATATTTTTCATATGCCTTTGATTCCCCATGATCTCACAAATCATCTGCTATTGCTTCTTAACAGTAAATTGAAAGCAGAATCAAAAGTTATGGCCACTAGATTCTTGGGTTTTGATGGGTTGAACAGGATTACATCTGAATGGCATAATCTGATGGATACATCCCTTAGATTCTATGATCTAAACAATCTACACAGAAGATTGAGTGATGAAAATCTCTACCCTATGACACAAAAGCTCAAAGGTAGTGGTTTGGTTGAAGCCGCTAGATTTCCTATTGTAGTACAAGCTCCTAAACTAATTCAAGAATGTATAACTAGATTCAACCTAGATAGAAAATAGATTCTATTGCCAAATGACACAGTACTTATCTCCATCGAAAGAGAGTCCGTTCAGAATAGTCTACGTATCCTAGTGAGAGCATAATTTTCAAATATGAACTTCTTGCTCACAATATTAGAATATAATGAGAAGAAGATGAGGTGGAGAAAAGAGATCATGAAATCATGGTTTTGGAAGGCCAGAAGTATAAAGGGAAAAGTGCCAAAGACACTTTTTGGGATAGATCTGAAGGTCGAGATTGTCGACATCCTCGTACTCCTTCACAAAATAAAAGGTGAAAGTGATGCATTGAATTTCATACAACACAACTTCTTCTTGGTTCGTGTAATATGTGATGAGCATCATTATATAGACTGGGATCAAGTAGTAAGTGAAAATCTATCCAATGCTTTGAATCTCGCCAAGTAACAGAACAAATTTTATATGTCTTCCTGTTTGATCTATGTTTTAGCTACGTTGCAAGTATGGTCGGGACTCCCTAGGTTAGAAGAATTTGATGATGATGTCAAAATTTATGATTTCTTCCCTCATTTGAAGTTACAAAATAGCTATGCCAAGTTCATTAAAGTCAATGACTCATTTACAATGAGGTTGTGTAGAGAGTTACAAGGATGCGTAGAACAAAGATTCTCACCAGAGGCCATGGAATTCATCACCCAATTTGGGAGTTCTTCATTCAATTTGCTAGTTTCTCATACCTTCGTCTTACAAGTTTTGATGATTTTCCTATGAAGCCTCCAAGGTACCATGATGACATGATTTTTCTTGTAGAGGTGATTTGGCAGATGTTGCAAGTGAACCTGATTAGTGTAGGAATTAAGAAGAAAGGCTATGAGTTCCCCATTACCATTGGAGCTTATAGTTGTGCATCGAGATCAAATGCTAAGAATGTGATAAAGGCATGCATGAGAAAATATAAGCTAGAGAAGTATGAAGTATTTAGACTCCAATTTGATCCAGTGAATTATGCCAAAAATCATCTACAAATTGGCACTGTGGTCAGGCATATCCCCTAAATTGAAGATTATTGGGTGAATTGTAAGGATGAGCTGGAAAGCTGAGAGAGGTTCTACTCCAGGTTGACCATTGAACAAATTAAGTTGTTCAATGTCAACATTAATGTTGAGGGCATTGTCAAGGACAAAGAACACATGTACAGTGATACATACAGAGCCCAGATCAAACCTTTCCCTATGAGCTCAGAGCTAGTTCAAGGTCAAGCTATAGAAGAGTTAGAAGTATTAATGGACAAAATCATCAAGATAATTGATAAGTGGGCCCAGTGGATGATGGGAAGGCAAAATAGGTCTAGGAAGCCTACTCCTCAAAAAGCTCCTGCAGTCAAACTGGTGAGTGCTCATGCATCCTCCTCTTTTCCAACTTTGTCTGTAGCCAAAGGACCAGGTCAACTGGCGGGTGGAGATGATCAACCACCTGAAAAAGAGATACCAATTGAAAAGACTTGTGGAGCAGGTCCATCTCTAGTCATCGGTTCAAATGAAGAAGCTGAAGTTGAGAAATTCGACAAGCCGACAGAAGAACCTATTGGAGCCTCAGAACTAGAACAACAAGCACCAGGAGGAACCATTGAGATACAAGGTGACACTCCTAGTCAAGGGGCCCCTACCATTGTCAAATTTGGTGATGACAGTAGTAGTTTAGAAACTAAAGAGACAAATGAGGACTTGGGGTCCCCTCAAAAGGAAAAGAGCATTTCTTCTTCGCATTTTAATCCTTTCACTTCCAAGCCTAAATCTTCTCCTCTTGTTATCGAGAAATTATTTGTTGAAGATTTGATTTCTGCAACAAAAATTACAAGTGTAGAATCATTGCTCAAGAACACTCTAGAGTGGAAAAGAAAAAGAGTTGAGCAAGGTGCTCCCAGTGGTGAGATGTTCTCACAAGTGATGCAGTCAGGTTCAGCCATAAGAAAGGCTAAGAAGACTAGGACTCTGACCACTCTTGGTTGAGATTCAGACATAGGACATCTGACTATTGAAATAGCCAAGCCTCTAAAGGATGTCAGAATTGAAGATCTTACTGCCTCAAATTTTGCACTCCAGTCCTTGGACATGGGGCTTGCCCACCATGATACAAAAGTAGACTTGTGGAAGTCTAGTAATGTCTTGATCAAGGAAGATCTCAAAGAACTCAAAGTCACTAAGACTCAACTCAAGAAAAAGATTAAAGAAATGACTAACTTCATCAAGTAGTTGGTCACTCTTGTAGCAAGCCTACCTAGTTCTCTAACAACATTTGATCCTGTTGTAGCCAAGAACCAAGTAATACTTTCCAAATTGCAAGAAGATAGACATTTCAGACATATCAGTAGCAGGTGGATTGAACGAGTTAAGTCCAAAAGTTTGGTAGCCATTGAACAGCTCAAAAATGTCTTTTTATAGCTAGAGGTGGAGAAGGATTCTCTCAAAGGACATATGCAGACACTCATAGCAGAAAGGTTGAGATGCAAAGAGTTCATGGTGCTACTCCATTGGTTAGTCACAATGAAGACTAAGGATGCAATCAAGGCCAACATACTACAGAAATGGGATGAACCTTTGATCAAATGGCTCCAAGGGGTAGAATTCAAAATGGAGATGATAATCAAGGTAGAGGAAGGAATGAAAGAGATTGAGGAAGAAGTCACCAAAGAGTAGAGTAAAATCTTTGTATATCTGATAGGTCTTCACTCCGAGTCTCAAACTAGCGAAGATGGAAGGAGTCCAATTGGTATAACCAAAATGTAGAATTCATTCTCCAACTACTTGGACTAGCTTGCAGAGTTATCTGAGTCTCACCTTGATAGAATACCTAATCTTCAACAACTCGGTGGATGTATATATAAATCCATGGAGAAGACAAAACCCCAAAAGGATGCTGCAAAACACATAGAGAAAGATCATGCTCATTGGCTCATAAGATTAAAAAATGTTTACATTCCTGATTCTGAAAAGATGATTCCAATTCTTGCGACCACCAAAGATCATAAGGCTAAGTTGGAGAAGGTGAAGAAGCCAGCAAAGAGAAAATAACTTTCCCCTTTTTCTTTTTGATATACATTGTATAATTGGTAAATGGCCACTTGTCATTTACTGACTTTTGTTGAATATGAATTGATTCGGTGGATTTTGTAACGGCTTAATTCTTGAAGCCTATATGTAACACTTTGAAAATCAATGAAAGGGTCGGCTAATTTTTGGTGTGAAATACATCTTGTTGTAGAGTCAATCTGGAATGTGTTTTGTGCCATTTATTTACTATTCCATGCTTTTGTAAGTTCAAATGTTTGTTTTCCTTAAGTTGGACTGAAATTAGGAAATAGACGGAGTTCTATTTCTACTCTTTAGTGTAACTAATCGATAGTAATTGGAGCATTACTTAGAGGTTGGGAAAATACTCGTATGTCCTATTTTAGATTAGATTCATCCACGCTATTTTATTGCAGTTTCATTCATTCAAGTAGAATTCATTGTTGCATTCCCACTGGTGAAAATTCATAAGTACTGTGAAATCGTGAAGTAGGTTAGAGTTTAGAATCAAAATCATTGCCTGGATTAGGTCCTCACCGAGGGCTAATTTGGTTACCTCTTCTATTCTTTGGTAAAAAATATACCCTATTAGGATTTAGAACAAACAAAATTTGTTGCATATCTTTTACATAAGGGATCTGTACCTATTAAAATTCAGAGGAAAGTTAGTCGAATAGATAACAACTTTCCAACTATTCATATTCACATTGCTTCTTAAGGGATTTTGGGCAAATAAAGAGTTAAATCTAAAAAGGACAATCTATTTACCAACAATATATCCATAATTGGGCAAAAGTAAAATTTTATGAAATACTGATTCACTCCCCTCTTAGTATTTCCTATTTCTAACAATTGGTATCAGAGCTTAGTTACTCAGAACAATGTTATTCGGAGAAAGCCTAATAGCTTGAGTAAGATCTCTATGGATATGGATCAATTACAAAAAAATATTGATGAAGCTCTTGAACAAATTGATATTCTTACTAAAGAAAGATATACACTAAAGGACAAATATGATAATGCAAAAGATTACATTGAGAAACTAAAAGAAAAGATAGAAGATCTGAAATCAAAGAAAGAACCTACAAGTCAAGTCAAGTACTATGATGAAGTTTCAAAACTGAAGAAAGAAAATGAGATCCTTAAACATGAACTAAAAAATGTAGATCTGAAATTAAGCTTGAAAGATGATAAAAATAAAGATGAATCAAATCTAAAGTCTGAAAATGCAGATCTGAGATCTAAACTTACCAAAGTGAAATTTGAACTTGAGACTACAAAATTGCAGTATGCTGAACTTGAGAAATACAACACAATTGTGAAAGGAGAACTAACTCAGTCTAAACAACATCTTGAGAAACTATATTCCAGTAGTGAAAAGATTGATGAGCAAATTTTTTATCAGAAACCCTCTTATGATAAAATTGGTCTTGGATACTTTGAAGATAAATTCCCAAAGAAGATTGAAGAATGTAAAGAACTAGATCTGGAACAACATGAAAATAAAGAAGAAAAGAAACTAGATGAATCTAACAAATCTGAAGATATATCTAACCCACCTAAGCAAGATGAATCACCTAAAGAGATGTGAAGAGAATTCAAAGGTAGATGTTTTTCATGCAATTCTTTTGGACACATGAAAAGAGATTGTACGGGTAAGAAATTCAAACCTATCTCTGGTTATTGTTACAATTGTCATGGTTTTGGATATAGAGCTATTGATTACAAGAAACCTAGATCTAATGATAATGGTAATAGTAGAATGTTTGGAAATACTAACCCTATAGATAAGAGATCTAATTGAGAAATGAACAAAATAAATGGAGTTATGTGTTATAGATGCAACAAATTTGGACACATTGTGAGAAATTGCAGATCACAAATCAGTCAGTCGGGACCGAGATATAGAAACAATGAAATAATTTGTCAGATATGCAATAAAATTGGTCACACAACAAGGTATTGTAGAATGAACAACATGAGAAATCCTAATCATAGAAGAAATGCAAACTATACCAGGAGAAATATGAACACCAACAACAATCATAAATAAAGTTGTAGCAACTTGGAAGAAATTGAGTTTATTAAAGCTACAGATCAAGAAAGCACACTTAGTATACTAGGAAATAGACAGGTGAAGTATTTGACAGTAAGTGTGAATCATTTCCAAATTCATCTCAAAGCAATTAAGCATCAAATTTCATGAACTATGTATTAAAATAAGCAATAGAATAGTATAGAATTTAGAGTAAGTTGAATTAAGCCTTACGAAGTTAATATGAGCTAGTATATGACATAAGGAAGGTTAAAAGAACATGAATTTATGAACATGTATGTGACTACACAAAAAGAATGAATTTTTATAGGTAACCAGGAACAAATTTTGGCATGAATGCACTTAAGAAATTAATGCGATGACAATGTCTTGAAAGATTTGAAGGATAAAAGTGGATTATTGACATAATTTGATCATTCAAGTGTTTAAAAGAGATATACAAAGCTAGCCAGTGGAGATTTAGATCAGTTTGCAAGATTTGGAGATAGATTCTTTGCTAGATCTACGCAAAGCCTTGAATCATGATTTCGAGGTATTTAACTAAAAATTCATTACTAATGCAGTTACTTTTTGGTAGAATCATGGATGCATCACTAGTTCACAACATCAAAGACATAACTAGACCTAAGATGAAGAAGGAATCAGTATAACCCTTAGAGGAAGACCCTAGTTTGGCTTTATGGACCGTTCCAGATGGAGTTTTACATTTGGAAGATGTAAAAGGATATTTAGAATACAAGTTTGAGACAGTAGGAGATGGTAGTTTAACCATGAAGTATAATAAGATATACAAACAAGACATGACCTATAAAGAAGGATTTGAACATTTAGGTCAAATGGACATCATTAAGTACACATTTCACTATGAATTTTGGAATGACGAATGGACCAAAATCATTTTGAGCATAATACATAATGGAAAGTTTTGGTTGGATGATAGAGTTATAGAAATTACAAAAAATCTTATACATGAGGTTACAAGATTATCTAAGACAAGAGAAATTCCTTTAAATGAGAAAAATGTTAAGAAAATAGTGTTGGACAACACCAAGTCTTCATACAATGGAAGAGGCATAGTTATAAGAAAGATTGAACAGGATGATGTGAGATATGTATGTAAAATTTTAACTTCAAAATTTTGTACAAGTTCTACAGAAGATGACATGGTAGTAGGTAAGGTACAAGTAGCCTATCTTATGTGTATTGACAAAGTTGAAGTAGATATGTGTGAGATTCTAAGAATTCATCTAATTGAAAATCTTGAGAAGATCAAGAAGACTAAGACTTCATAGTTTAGATTCTCATCCCTGATCACTTATAAGTTTTTCCATCTTTTAAGGAGATTCCCTTACACCATAGGAGCTGATTGGAATGATGGCAGAAATTCAATGGACAAGATTAATAAGGTATATTTAAGACATCCCATTGATATAGTGAATGAGAGTGCAACCCTTGTCATTAAGACCTTTCAAAATGAGATGAGAAGAAGATCAAGAATTCCACCATCTATTGTTGAGAAATATAAGAATGAAATATGTTTCTTAGTGGACACTGATTTTACCTACATTGAAGCAGTAGAACCAAGGTTAGAATTTTTAGATCCTCTTGAGTATGAAATATCTGAAGAAGAAGTTGAAGAATATGTAAGAAGGATACTTAAAAGAAGTTTGGATTGCAAGAGTTCTAGATTTGGAACATATGAAGAGAATTTCAGTACATCACAATAGTCATAGGTGCAAAAATTGGCAAAGAAAAGAGTAGATAGCACTATAAAGAAGATCTTATAGGATACAGGTATGACCGAGCATGAATTTAACATTACGAAGTAGACAAAAATAGTTATTTGAGATATAGGGTAGAAAGAAGTGTTGTCAGTTCCACCCTTGACAACCCATGCAACCCTTGTTGAGGATATTCAGAATATTGAGGAAGATATTGTAGAATTGGATGTGCTAGCACTGAGAAAGTCTACTAGATCCACCTCTACTACATCGACTAAGAGAGTTAAAGAGATGACAAGTGGACTGAGAAAGAGGTAGAAAATAATCTTCTCTCTAGTAGAAAGGATAAGGACATCAAAAAATAAACCACAACTAGATGAAGAAGCAGACAATAACAAAAAGAAGCAGTGGAAGCCTAAGATTTGAGAAATTGAATCTTGAGAATGTAGTTGTCAGACACATGATTCTTGCTGACAAGAAGTTTGAGGATATAAAAGACAAGATTCAAGATAATATTTATGAGAAGTTAGTGAACATGAAAAAGAGAGCAATAGAAGAAGATAAAGGCATTAGAGAGAGATATGTGAGGAAGCTTTGTGAGATTAAAGATGAAGACCACTTCAAAGATATAATGAATAACCTTAGCACACATCTGAGAAGAAAAAGGATAGCTTTGATAATGGGAGGAAACTATGAAGAGATCAACAGAGGAACTGAGGAAGCGGTTGTAAAGGTAATGACCTCTGGATCAGAAGAGATATTCAGTGAATCAGAACTAGCAATAGAAGAAGAACCTCAAACTAAATCATCACCATTTCTGCCACCCTCCAACAACATTGATGATGAGTCTATGAATATTGAAGGCACAAACATCACCATAGACATAGAAGAAAATCCATTTTATGACCAAGGAGTAGATGTTGGAAATTTGATAGAAGTTATTGAGCAGAAGGATAAAGCAATAAATAAAGAGGAAGAAGTAGTAGAAAAAAGAATATAGGAGAAGAAAGAAGAACTATAGGTTAAGATAGAAAAATAAAAGCATGAAGTGCAAGAAGAAAAGACTAAAGTAATTTCATAGCAAAAGAGTACAACAAAAAATCCATCTAGACCACCCATGGAATCAGTTCTAGCAAGCTTGGGAGCTAAAGTTGTTGAGGATGAAGAAATAGAGTTGATCCCATCTCTAAATAAAATCATCAGAAAGAACAAGAAAGTGAAAATCTTGGAAGGAGTGTTACTTGATGTAACCAGAAAACTTCAAGGAGTTATATCAACTCAAGTTAGTGAGGTTAATCCCCAAGTCAAAGAAAAAGAAGTAATGCAATTTTTTGACAGTGAATTCACTAATCTATCAGATATTGCATCAGTTAAAGCTCAAGAAGCTCATGATGCACAACTATTTCAAGTTACTTGTCAAAATATTAGAAATGATTTGGATAATTTGGATGTATGTAAAAAAGAGTTTAGGAAATTCTTAGAGAGGAAACAAATTGTATAGCTAGTGTACACTATCACACAACCACACATCAAAAATTTCAAAGAAGATAAGGAACAAAGAAGCAGAGTTGCAAGCCACAGTGAATGATTTGCAGAGTCCTAATGTGAAAATCACAAATATTGAGAAGAAAATAAGAAAAATCTATGATGAAATAAGACTTCTTGAGAATGAAAAAGAAAGAAAATTGAAGTGATTTTCTCTACTCAAAGAGCATCTAATAATGAAGGTATGTAATGTAGAGAGTCAAATGGAAGAATGTCTTTCATCAAAGACATCATATGGAAAGTTCACATATTCAAACCTAAAGGTAGTTGAGACAACATCTTATAGGCTATGTGCATTACTCAAAATTTTTGTTTAAGTCAAGAAGACATGGGACAAAGAAATAGATAATCTAAAGGTAAATTTTGTAGATTGTGTAGCAAGTCTTCCAGCTTTGCAGTATTGAAATCAAGGAGCTAAATCAAATTTTGACATACTTATACATATAATTGACACCTTTGTCATTGTTGTCAAAGGGGGAGTAGTATAGTATGAAAATTGTATATATGTAGAAGATATAGATATGCAGAATAATATGAAGTATACTATTAGGGGGAATATCATTTTGGAGAAATAAGTAGACATGTATGATCCATAATTTTTGTAATGGTCATATATTACACCTTTTTGTGATGAATTTTTTTTTTGGAGGGGGACTTAGACAATTTTCCCATATGTTGCCACTAATGACAAAGGGGGATATTGTTGGAAATTTGGCTAAGTAGGATATCACAATGTTTTCATTATGGAAACATATACTCAACATTAAGACAACGTGATCGAAGGAAGAAGTTTTGTATGAGCACACATGAAAATTGTATAAGTATAACAATGTTTACAAGTCTTCACAAAGATAGTTTTTATTAGCGACATTCATAGAAGTAGGTTCAGTGCATGCACACTTGGACCAAGAAAAAGACAATATATGTATGTAATAGACTCCTAACAAGGTCAATATCCTTAACTAGATACTTTTGATTAGTGGATCAATTGTGGGTATCATCCCCACCGGGGTTTCCACTTGGATAGGGTTTCCTCAAGAAAAATCATGGTGTTATGAGTTCATTAATTTTATTATTATGCTTGTTATTCGGTTTACTTAGTTTAGTTTCTTATGCAAGCTACAAGTTAATTTCATATATCCATAATTGGGCAAAAGTAAAAGTTTGTGAAATACTGATTCACCCCCCCTCTTAGTATTTCCTATTTATAACAAGCTGATCACCAAAGCATCAAGGTTCTAAGACCTACTAACTCATTTTGTTGATTAGGAACTAAAATAATCTCCATTTAAGCTTAAAAATAACCTTTCATTCAATCTCAAGTGCTTAAAATGAACGAATCTGCATATCATTCCTAAACGGTTAAAACCCAATCCTAATCAATCCTAAAGTGAACTAAACCAATCTTCATGATTTTTTTTTGGTTAAAAAGAACCTCATCTAAAAAATATTGAGTGTTTAAAGGTTCATGTGCAACCCCAAATGCAATCTAGGAAAACTTCATTCACTGGGCTTAAAACTGAACCCTAAAAACACTAAATCTTGAGTGCATGAGTAAAAAATAAAATAGAAAACTCCACATCTACTTTGGTCTTTAAAAAAAAATTCAAAATCTTGGAAACTCTTAGAAGTATCAATTTGAAAAGTTTCTTTCTTAAAGGGGAAACCCTAAAAATATCAATCTTGAATGACCCTAAAAGATGAACCAAATCAATATCAATCATTTCATTTGAGTCCAGTCTTGAGTGTACAAGGAGAAAATCAAAGCAATTTTTAAATAAAAAAAGCAAGTCCAATTTGAGATCCTAAGGATTCAATCTTGAATGTGTTGGTTCTTGGATACGATTTTACACTCCATGAGATACCAATATGCTTATGATGGATGTTAAGGAATGATTAGCTCAAAATATGGGCAATCTATAAGCAACTAGACCAACTATAGGGATAAAACTACCCTCTTTTGCTTCTGGCTCTGCAAAACCAAGGTGGGTGCACCTGATCCAATAGATATTAACTCTGACTGATAGTTCTAACTCTACCCCTTATTTGAATATTGGATCTTTCAACAGATGATTATAGTGAGAAATTACTAAACAACAACCTATTGTTCATTGAATCTCCATCATTGGATAGGACAATACATAAATGTAAATAAAAGTAAAGACTGGTAATGATTTAATGATTTGGGATTACAAGGTTTGAATCACTCTTCTCAACACAAAGATGGTAAAATATAGGCTAGTGCCTTATCCATTGGGAAAGATATCAGAGAATAGGATGAATACAATGGTGTCTAAAGAAGAAATTGCCTCTAGACATAAACACAAATATCCCAACTCTTTCCTACTTATGAAAATCCTTCAAATAAATTCCAAGAACACATATTCCACTTTGAGCAATATTTAATCTAACTCTAGGTTGGAACTCAAAGCACCAATACATTCATATAAACCTTATGCAAAGATTTAAAGATTCAAAGAATAGAGAAAAGGAGAGGAAAGATCTGAGGTTTGTATTAAGTATAACCTTTCACCATGTGCATACAGTATCCTGAATAACAAGCTTGCAAGATAAGAACAACCTGTACTTCTTTTCTATTGTTTGATAAAATGATATCAAAAATTACAATCCTTGACTAAAATGCTAGGGTTTTAGAAATTCTATCTTTTTAACACCTAAACTCCCCATCCTTTAGAATGATCGTGAAAAATTCCTTTATACGAAGAGATGCAACAAGCAACCAATCATTCTAGGGTTTACAAAAAATAACCTAAAAGGCTTTACAACCACCCCAAAGGGTTTACAATAACTACACCACTGAAACAAATGAGATGTTTTGCAACTAAGATGACATGCTTTATGTCTTCAATGCTATCTTTGGCTCTTTTTCAACAAATCTAATTTTATACCTTGCTGTCCACCCTGCAATGAATGCCCTTCTACAATTTATTCAACCTTGAAAATCAACTGGCACGACATCATTAGAAACAAAATCTGATTCTAGTAGTAATTTATGTCTTCTATATCCTTCCCCAACTGCAATCTATACTGAAGAATTCAATTCCTGGCCACCGCTTCACTTTACAACTTTCTGCGTCAAAACCCTAGCCAAAACCCTGCAGGAATTTTAAATTTGAATAAAACAGTAACCAACTCAATTTTAAAACGTGACCATTGATGTATTTTATTCCCGACAGATCAAGCAGTTTGCAAAAATCTCACAACAGTCAACAAAACCTTTAAAAAGTCTCTCGCCACCTCATAAAACTCTTGACCAATGAAAATTGAGCACATCAACGATGAAAAGGCCCCACGTAGAAAATTGGACCCACTCCTCATAACCTTCTAATTGAACGGTTGGAGTAAGATCGCATAGCCTCAAAAGATTCTATGTGATGATACACCAACCGTCAAATCCTCCATCTTGGCATCCCCTTAGAATCCTTCAGGCCCATTGACATGTCTTTACCCCTTTCTAGCTCAGTCAATCAAAACTTGACACCTCAGTGATGAATCATCATGCGGTCCCACTATCCTCGGCTAACCCTTAAACTTCTTACCCATTTGGTGAACACACGACTGCAAGAAATTCTAAGTCACAAGATACTTTATTTAACCACAGTCTAATTGAATGATTCAATGAACAAAGCATTTTGTTGAATCACTGAGTTTCTTCTTAACCCTCGGTTATATTTGGCGAATGCACGAAAACCTTTATTCACCAGCTCGCAAGATGTTTTAGAGCTTCACTATTTTATTTGGAGACTCAGCGAATACATTCATTCACCAGTTTGTGAGAAGACTTAGAACCCCACCAAAATACTTTGTGAATGAGCGAACACAGGAGACATTATCGGTGTTGCCAAACATTTTGTCTAAGCTGCCAAAATATTTAAATATTTGATAACCTTGGGCCCACCTAAAAATTACCACATGTCAACACACCATTCGTCATCATTGCTTGGTCACCTTTGACAAGGACCCACTACCCACCGGCATCTAATCGGACGACGGGTGCAAGATTGCATGGGGGAAGAATATTCCATGCAATCATACACTGACCGTCGATCAAAAATATCTGACACAAGCCCCTCTGACAAGCTCCAACTCATCCCTCCTCAACCAATGAGAAGTTTCTAATTAAGTACACGTAGTAGTGGACCCGCCTCACTTTGTCACCTCTAAAAAAAGTAAAATCAACGGTTGTCTTAAGATCTCATGTGTCTGATACATCCCTTGCGAAGATATGCCCACCGTCAATTCTTTTCAAATGTTAGAGCCCTCTGACACACCGACAACCCAGGACCCACTACCCTTTCCAAATCACCAATAGGTGGATCAATCACAGACTGCCAACCGTGCAAATCTGTCAGACGGTCCCACTTCTTTGAAACACTGGGTCATTAGGAAAGATCAACGGCCAATGTAAGATCACAAGCCTCTAACACATCCCTTGCAGACTTACACCAATTGTCTGATTGAGATGCTATCAGAAAGCTTGGGCCCAGGAAAAATAAAGCCGAAACATTAGGAAAATATTAAGCATTGGGACTTAGGAAAAATCACTGCCGTCGGACTTAAGAAAAAAAAATAATTTCATTGGGCGCTAGGAGACTTAGGGAAAAATAAAGACCGCCAGGGGATAAAAATTTAACACACATGCCTTTATAAGGTTTTAAGTGGCCCGAAAAGTAACACAAAATTAGAACAAGGCTAGGGCACACTAGGGTTTTCTTTTCCCAACGGCTAGAATATGAAATTTTTGCCTAGGGTTTACAGGAAAAATGGAAGAAATACTTGCAGAGGCCTGGAAACATGATGTAACCATGGAATTTTTAACTTGTGCTAACATAATGCTTAGAATAAAACACTTGCAAATCTTATCAAAAGAGCTTTTCTATTTTCAAGGAATGAACATTCAAATCCTAAACTTATGTGCTTAAAGGTCTTAGCTTAAAATACACTTAATCAATTTGGGAAAAAGAACTCTACATGATGTGTTTCTAGGAGTTTTTCAAATTTTGAAAATCTGTGTTAATCTAAGTGACGCAAAATAATTTGAAACTTGGACAAGTTCATTTTTTTTACTTCTAGCGAGGCCTGTCCAGAGAGAAATGTGCTTCCTCTTTGGAGAACGACCTCAAACTGGTATTTCCTCAATTAGTATAGAAACAAAGTGCTGAGAAAACTCTCGCTTCATCCCCTCAAGCTTGGGTGATACGTGTTGATGGTAGCCCGAGGTAGGTGAATATCCCTACTATTTTGGCATGGTCAAGTAGGCTAT
This sequence comes from Chamaecyparis obtusa, assembly GCA_027943335.1. NCBI lineage: Eukaryota > Viridiplantae > Streptophyta > Pinopsida > Cupressales > Cupressaceae > Chamaecyparis > Chamaecyparis obtusa. The sequence goes on from BSBK01003313.1 coordinate 2,546,487, forward strand.
TAAGTGAGTCACATGTGTACAAACTAATTGGGAGGATGCCACAGATCAAATCAGACACCTATTAATTAGATGCTTCCCAATCTACTCCTGAAGGTATCAAAATATTTGTGCAAGGACAGATCCAAGTGGTTTCTTGGATCACCTTAAGATTACTCATCATCTGTATTCCTTTGGGATACCAAGCTGTGAGCAAAGATTTTGATACTATCCTATCATTAGGTACTCCTTGATTGATGTGTTTTCAATTTGTGCCTAACTCAGTGCAAAACATTTGTTGAACATACACATTTCCAGAGCATTATCAGAGTCTTTTTCCATCATTGCTTGTATCCCACAAGGTTTCCTTGTCCCTTGCTGGATTGTTTTTTGTCCTTTTCCATTGGAGACAAATAAAAAATGGAAGCCAAATCAAGAAACTATCAAAAATTAGTTATTCAGAAACATTCTTCAAACCAATCCAAGCACTATCCTTCAAAAACTATGTCCGATTTGATCACACATAAGAAAGCCAAGATTCCCAATTCCCATGTTTATTAGGAGAAGAAAGTTACAGAAAGAGACCTTAAAGATCACCAAAATTCCCTCAAATAAATCCAAGAAGAAACCAAGTATCAGGAGAAACTAGATAACGTGGGTTATAATGCAAGAGTGAAACAATTTGTCGCCCAATTCTAGGTCAATCGTTGCTTTGTCAACCTAGAGAGTGAAGACTAGTTTGGCCCATTGCACATCCATACATCATTTCAGAATCTCATATCCTATCTCAGCATCCTTACATCCTATTTCACCCTTAGTGGCATCCTTGCATCCTAAATCACCCTTAGTTACATCCTTGCATCATCAATCATCCTTAGTTGCATTTTTATCATTTTCCTAGTTACATTCTTGCATCATAGATCATCCTTAGTTGCATTCTTGCATCATAGGCCATCTTCCTAGATTACATCATAGCTCATCCTTTAGAAAAGAATCATTATGTCATCCTCCATCATCCTCAAATCCAAAATCTAGAATCTAGAATCCATCATCCATCATCCGTCATCCTTGATCCCAAATCCAGAATCCAACATCCAAGATAGAAACTAAATCCTTGAACCAAAATCTAGCTATCCCACCATCCACTTAGTGTCATATCCTTTGAGTTTCTCAATCCTTATCCAACATCAAAATCATCCCAACACTACCCTTTGACTACACATTGTCTAGGGTATCTTGTAATTCTCTTTGTAAGCCTCACCATCTCAAGAAAGAGATTGGCATACACTGGAAAGGATCCCATCTTCCAAAGATCATCAGTCTATCTTAGGTTGAAAATCCTATCCTCTTTGATCCTACATTAGGAAGCAATAACTCATTGCTGACACTTAGTAATCCTCCATCATCCTCTTCATCTAGAATCTTCCGTCATCCAAATCCAATCAACATTTCACCATCCTTCAATTGATCCACAATCTTATGAATCCTTGCATTTCATCCTTAGGTTTTCATAGGATTATCCTATTTTCCATCCTTAAGTCTCTTTAGATCTTCATCCACCATCCTTATAGTTTTCTTAGAAACATCTTACATCCATCCATCATTTGTATCTTCATCCTTACATCTGCATTTCATGCTTGCCGAGACATGAGTTGGGAAGAGAAAGAGTATGGATCACAAATTAGCCACTAGTTTGTCTGATCCCAACAATCCTACCACCATGATGGTGACCTATGATCCACAACCCCCATGATTTGAGAATGTGTGGAAAGATCCAACTGAAACACCCACTTCATTCTCTATGGAATCCTTCATGATCCATCTAGGGTATGCACAAATGGTGAGTGCAATTATAGATTAGAATCGTCAAGCCATTTTGGCAAACTATGTGCAAGAGGGTACTCCCATTCCATCACATCTCCAACCTTTTAGCCCATTAAGACCCATCCATATCCCTTCTGAATCTTATTCTCTCATCATCCACTAAATCCATGACCCTAGCCAACAAATATCTCAAGTATCCTCACCTATCCCTTGTCTCTTCCAAACCAGTGCCATAAAGCCCATAGTGAAAACAACACAATCCACTCCCTTTTCCTTCATGGGAATGCCACCATCATTTGCAACATCTCAAGCTGCCACTAAGGCATGAAACTTTGCACAAAATTGAACTCCACCTCCCATGCAAGCTACCACACAAGAAACTCCTCCACCTTCTATGAGACAAGCCTCCTCATATGCATCATCCTTCATGGGGGTAATAAAACAATTTACCTATTTCACCCATCAAGATTCCACATCAACACCATCTTTCTTGGGGGCCACACAAGTTCCTCCTCTCTCTTCTCAACAAGATTTCACCCAAGAATTTTATCCACCCATCATCCAACACACTCATTCAACATATATTCCTCATCCACCCTATATTGACAATACACAAGCCCATCACGCTGCTTTCATAACATGAATGCCTTTCATAGGATCACAAAACCCACCATCTACATCCCAAACTCCCACTATCATATCTGCATTCCCAACATCTTCCACATCGCAACCCATAGCACAAACATGCTCTTGTTAGGGCCTCACCCAAGCCCAAATGCATGCCTTGGGAATAAAAACCCAATCACACATATCTATTCCCACAAACCCACAAGACACTTTCCCTCAAGAAGCACAACAACAATCATCACAACCTTTGCCAGCTTCATCTTTTCTTGCATATACCAACTATCTATCCATGCCACCTGCCACTTCTCAATACATACCACCACCACAATATCAAATTTCATCTCATCTTGTCATCTACCTCGTGTAGCTACCTCATATCACCAGCTTCCAGACAACTACTCCACCCAAAAGAAATGCAATAATGCATCCCACCTACATCATCCAATCTCAAATTCAAGTGCATCAAGGCCCATCCTATCAACAAGATGCACTATTTCACCAACCTCCTCCACCATAGTAGTACTTCCCAACATAACAACAACATCCTATCATCCCCCAACAACAACAAGCATCATCCTATCCAGTGCAGAAAAAAAATCCTATCATCTCACAGCAACAAAAAGAAACTCCATATCCTACACAACAATACATCCCCACACCTCAGCAACAATATCCTCCCCAGCAACCATCACCCCAAAATCCATTTCAATCCACCTATCTTGTTGGGCAATCTCCCTATCCAACTCCACAATATCCTCCACAAAACCATCCATATTCACCAGCACCATCAGATCCTTTCCCAATGGGAGTACCCACTCCAACATTGATCAACATTGAATGAGAAGAAATGAAGAATGATCTTAAGGAGCTTAGAGATGGAACAAAGAGAAAAGCTTTCAAATTCAAGTAGGTCTATCTCTATCCCTTTGATAGATCTATCATGACAATCCCCTTTCCTAAACACTTCGAGACACCCAAGTTTGACCAAAATTGAGGGAAAGGAGATCCAGTTAGCCATGTCAAGGAATTATATATGGCTTGCCAAGAGGTTGCGTACAATGAAAATTTCCTCATGTGCCTATTCCCCAAGATCTTGGGAGGGACTGTTATTGAGTGATTTTACAAGATACCCTATGGGATAATCACAACCTTTGTTGAACTCTCTGAGAAGTTCATAGCCCAATATGCCCATAATGTCAAGAATGAGCTATCCCTGTTAGAGCTTTGTAACTCAAAGAAAAAAGGAGGTGAGACTTTGGCCGACTATTTTCAATGATAGAAAAACCTCACCATGGGGTTATCCTATCAACCTCCCAAGAAACACCTGACTAAAATATTCATTGATAACCTACATCCCAAGTTGTCCCATTTCATGAGGATGAAATGAATCCAAACCTATCAAGACATAAAGGGAAAAGGCATGGACATTGAGTGAGGCCTCTTAGATGGCATAATCAAACACTACAAGGAAAGCTCCCATGAAAAAACCAATAATGACAGGCCTTGATATTGGAACAAAAACAAAAATGTCATGATAGATGGAGCCACTGACACCAAACATGTCCAAATTGTTGTGGCCGCACCTACACCTACTCCTATATATCAATAGCAACAACACCAATCAATCAATCTCTTATGAAACACTATCAATAGTAAGTAAACCAAGAAAATCAGGCTAATGCCATATCAGTTACTCCAACACAGAACAGGCCTCGAGTCCAAACCAATCAAAGATGTACCTTCACCCCTCTTGGTGAATCACTAGATGTAATATTCCATCGAATGGCTAAAGCCAATATAATTACCTACCCCCCAAGTCAAAAATTTGATGATGCAACTCCCAAGCCTATGTAGTACAAAGAGCATGAATACTGTGACTATCATCATGTTAAAGGACAAACCACCCTAAAGTGTATGAAATTGCAGCACTATATCCAAGATCTCATTGATAGGAAAGAGATCCAAGTGGACACACCAGCCCAACCTTCACCTAATGCCAATCTATAGATCTATCATAATGTGTTCCCTCAACACAACTTTGGGAAGAGCCAAGTCAATATAAATCCCCCACCCTAGAATCCAGGAAAAGGAAAACAAGGAGACCATGCCGACTAAAAGGACTATACTACTGCCCACATCAACTATGCAAATTTTTTTGGATGCATATCCCAAGTTGAACCCATTGTCAATGTCATCCATGTCAAGGGAGAAGATATTCAGTTTGTTGTTACCACACGTAGAGGCCATATATCTATTACCGGTGCTAATCCAATACCAACACACAATGCATAGTATAACCTTCTAGAACACCTTGGGAATACACTTGCCCAAATCTCCATCCTCGACCTTCTTCGCACTTCACCCATCTATCAAGGGATCCTCAACTGAGCCCTCCAAGAAGGACATGTCCCCACAAACATAAATACCATCCAATTTGAGAACCTTGTAGGACATCTATCAACATCTTGTGCCCTTTCCTTCAAGCCTTCCGACATACCATCTGTTGAGCTTGACCACAATCTCCCTCTCCGCATCGTCGTTATGGTCAGAGACTTTTCCATCAAAAGGGTCATGATAGATAATGGCTCAGCCCTAAACTTGTGTACTTTGAAGTTTATCCAGCAAGTGGGATTTATAGAGGCTGACATATCACATGATGTCATCATTATCAAGGCCTATGATAACTTGGAGCATACCACAAAAGGTACCATTCTGTTACCAATCAAGCTGGGCTCTACAATTCAAGACACTATTTGCCACATTTTTTATCTAGATCTAGCATATAACATCCTCTTCAAATGACCATGGATTCATTCCATCAAAGCTGTACCATCTACTTATCATCAATGCCTCAAATTTCTGCTTCAAGGCATTGAGATCACCATCCATGTAGATCCCCAATCCTTTGCATACTGGTGTGCATTGGAAGCTTCATTACCCCATTACACCCATTGTCCTAGAATTAACATTGGCACTTCCATTGCCAGCTCATCCCGATCCCATAGTGATTTAGAAAAAATCCTAGCCTCCACCCTCTCTTCCATCAAAATCAACAACCAAGGCTATGATGAGTACATCCTAAATGATGCATTTGTAGTAGGGTCCCTACCACTCGATCCACATACAATAGGGCACCCAAGACACCAAAGAAAACCCACTCCAGTAGATCCTGTAATCAAGCAATTAGGGCCATGCACCTTCGTTTCCCATGGAATCCTAAATAGTCAAGAGATGGACCCTGATATCAACCAGTGGCTATACAAAGATCCCCCACCTCCTAACGTTGAGCTCCTCAATTACTTCAAAGATAAATATCCTTCATCACACAAATATGCTACAAAGAAATGGAATTATTGATGCAGTGGTCTAGGACCAGAAGAAAGTGGTAGTAAAGATCCAATAGAGGCCTCCCAAAATCCTAAACATCAAGACCTTGGCTTTAATGCCTCTTGCCTACACATACAAGAACCCAATACCATAACTAAGGCACTAATTTTCCCAACCTCACCCTCTTGAATATCTAGGATGACCTTGTAGAAATCGAAGACATCCTTGAAGAGGAAGAAAATAAATCCTACGATGACATCTTTGATGATGATACCCTCCTAGGCAATTCTGTCCTCCATCAACTCAGCATAAACATCATTGAACTTCCCCTCATCCATCTCGAACTCATAGACTGGGGTAAACCAAGCATAATGCATATCAATGAGTTCCAAAGCATAGATGCACTCCAAATATTCATGGGAGCATCAGGCCAACAATCAAATCAAGAAAAAGAATCAGCCTATGTCTGCAAGCTCGAACCTAAAGGATACTTTGGGGAAGAGGAATTATTTAGCCACAAAATTGAAAAATAAATAGAAAAGAATGAGTCCTTTTGTGAAAACCCCTCTGGGGCACATTCTGACTCTAAAAAGTAAAATTAAAGGGTGTATCTTTTGGTGAAAACCTCTCTGAGGTGCTAGCAGATGAGGACTTGCCTCTTCCCCCATCCAGAACTATAGGCCAGAGAAATAATCCATCATCATTGAGGAAACAAAGCCAATCAATTTGGGAACAAAAGAATACCCAATGATTACATATATTGTGGCATCCCTGACTGAAGATGAAGAAATAGCCTTTACAATACTCCTCAAAGAGGCTACAATCAATTGTTCTTGGTCATATGCACATATGCAGGGATTGATCCAAATCTTGCATCCATCATCTTGTAGTGGATCCCAATGCAAAGCCAGTTAAGAAAAAGATTCAAAAAATACATCCAAAGGTAGCCTTACTAGTAAAAGATAAACTAGAAAAGCTATTGGAAGCCAAAATCATCAGAGCTATTGACTACTCAGAATGGATCTCAAATATGGTGCCTATCACTAAGCCTTCTAGAGAGATCATAATCTGTACAGACTTCAGGGACTTGAACAAAACATGTCCAAAAGATGATTTCCCCTTACCCAACATTGATATGATTGTTGATCTCACAACGAGCCATGAGATGTTGTCACTTATGGATGGCTTCTCAAGGTATAATAAAAGTAGAATAGCAGAGGAAGATCAACACAAAACAATGTTCACAACACAATGGGGTACTTTCTGTTGGTGTTTTTTCTTGTTAGTCCAATCATACATTCTTTTACAACTCACAAACTGACTCAACAAGAGAAAACCCAACTTCGACAAGGCTTCAAATGCCTTTTGCACTTCGGGCTCCACAAACCCAGGCAGGTGTACCTCAAGATATTTGCTCACAACACCTGCAAACTATTCCTTCCTCACAACATGAGAAAATATAAGAATGGATCAATAGGATACCAATGTCCTGCAACTGGATTCACCCTTTCGAGTGAATCATTGGACGGTTTCCAGCCCATCATGCTAAATTTAACAATCAAAGTACCCAAGAACAGAAAGGGAAATAGTTAATTGATTGATTGATTTGGATGCAAGTCTAGTGTAAAACCAGTGCCTTATCCTAGGGTGCAGAGTCAAATTGAGAAAACATCCACAAAACTTCATCAATTCAAAAACACCTGAAATCAATACCCTGCCTTATAGACTACCATTTTCACTGGAAACACATGATCATCAAATCTATACATTATTGAAATTCTTAGAGATTATCCGGCCAGATTTACTCCTTCCTTGAAGGAAACTTATGGACAAACTCACAGTCTACCTTGTAAATGACAAATTGGACATTGCCTTACAAATCCAATTCATACGAATTTCTAAAACACATAGAGACATCAAAATACTTGCAATGAGATTCCAGTCATATTTTATTGATAAAACCTATTTCAGTCACTCAAATTGACACTATATCTAGACTAAAACATCAATTTCATAACAGGACTTGCATTAATGGAACTTCTTTTGATTTCTCCCTTGGAGAACCAAAATTTTGAACCAAGATGGATCCGAGAGGGAACCCCATACACCAAAAGAAATGTAGAATAAGAAGGAGAAAGGGAACATTCTAGAAGGAATCAAGAGAGGACACTTGTCAGATTCTTCATCTGATGAATCATCCCTCTGAACTGAATGAACAATCTTTTCTTTTCTCCTGAGAACACCTATCTTCATCTCCTCAAACTAACCCATGAGTCACCAGATGCAACAAACTCGGATATTTCCAAAATATCTCCTTGGCCCTTGTATCTTTAATCTAGAAATAAATCAAACCTGTAACCACCTGCACTGAAATTGATCCCATAAATGGAATCCTCATTTTCCCACCTTTCTGTTGATATATGATACTTGCTATTTGAACCAAAAACGTGCCCTATATGAATTAATTAATCCCTCAGGCCTGTGATTTTAAATTTTTGAATTTACTCTATAGTCTGAAACTATAGAAATGAACTTTTTAAACCCTTGATTTTTATGCATCTTGAAAGTCACGTGGATTTCCTTTTTTTTGAATTTTAATTCTTTTCCCTTCATTTTTGCCTCATATGTGAGACCCATCGATGACACATGGTAGGCCCTGATTGGGCCGGCCTCCCACGTCATCTCTGACTGGATTGATGACTAGATTGTTTCCTCATCACCTACGCCACGTGTCACTCTAGCACATGATCTCAAGGGCTGAAACTAGCCCTTGAGATCATGTGACCACCATTGATGGTCGCACAACTCTCGAGGTCACCATTTTAGTTTTAAAACCTCCTTTGTATTTCATGTTAAAATATTGGGGCCCACCTCGCACTAAGACTTCCAACAGCCAAGGGCCCGCCAAGAGAAGTTGCGCTTCTTTGTTTACAATGCTTTGGAGTGTTGGCGGTTATAAATGTTACAAAAACTTAATATGCGCTGCATGTGGGATATCTTCATAAAACAAAAACCCTCAAAATTTGGCATATACACTAGTTTGATTTTACTTGGGCAAGGCCGCACTGGCAATGACCGCCTCTTTGACACTTGCATGAATGCCCCCTGGACTGGGCATTTCTCCCATTTACTTGAGCATGTCTACCATTGTTTAATAAATGGGAGCCCCCATTTGAAATCGCTGGCAACTCCCATTGTGCTCTCCTTTATCCCTTTGGCGCATGCTTGTTAACCTAGCATTCATTCAAAATTTGTAGGCCTCAATGCTGGATTAGGCATTTCATATGCGTGTAAACCCAACACATTACCTTCGAGGCTTTCATATTTAGTAAATAGCCCCCTCTGTGCCATTATTTGCATCAGCTACAGTCTTCCTCTAGTGCATGAGCAATGTTGACTGTACATGCACTCTTTACTGCATACAACATGCACTTCTGTCCTATATGAACCGTGAGTCTCACCTTTCCTCTAATGCTTATGTATTGGTCCTTCACATTTGAAAATGCAAACAAAAGCCCCCATGTTAATCCATGTCGACTACCCTACACTCAGTCTTGGAAATAATGTATGTTGGGGTCCACATTTTGAGGCGCTAGCAGCAACCTCCTCCTTATTGATGCAGCATTTACAAATTTTCACTTGCTCTATCTGTGATTTTCACCAATCACCGTCACATTTTGGTGAGCCGCCCTTTGCTGTGCATAAGGCACTTTCCATTAATGCATAACCCGTTTGAAACTTACATGCTTACGTACTCCATTTTATTTGTTTTGAGTTAGCAAAGCATGGCTTTCTCTCTACTATTTTGTTAGTTTATCTTATTGGCAGTGCCAATCTACTTGGGCAAGACCAGCCATCTTCTACAAGGCATCACATTCAATGTGCCTCCCCCTTATGTAGACTAGCAATCCATTTATTGCTTGAGAGCCCTCAATTTTCATGCACTGACTCCATTATCAACATTGGTGCTCTTTAACAGTAGCCTCTATAAAGTTTCATGCTTCAAAATGCCCCTTTCCAAGATAAATACTGGTTCCTGTTTGCATTGGTCACCAAAGCATTTGTGCTAGTCATGCCCATTTTGAAAATGCACGGGCATCCAAAATGATGCGTGAGCCATCTCTTTGACCATCACATGAGCTCCTCCATGCTTGTGCAGGGCCTCTCTTAATGCTGGAAACCACTGGCATTTTGCGTAAAACTCCAGCCTTATATCAACCTTTGTAATCCACTGGCAAATCATGGCAATCCATCATATTTGGCGCTACGCTGGCAGCTTCCTCCAAACACATGTTGGCACTTCTAATATGCGCTAGTTTTCTTTTCAATTTTGCATGAGGCACCAATAGTAAACATACTGCCAGAATTACAGTTGGCATTGTGTATTGCATGTTCTTCATTTTCACCGATGGCCTCCCTCAAAGGTATGAAGCCTCCCATCTGCTTGGCATGAAGCACCTCCAATGATGGCTTGAATGTTGACTCACATTGACTCCCCAGTATTTGTGAAGGCTTGGTTTTGGTTTGTATTTGTTTGGAAAATAGCGGCCTCCTTTGCTATTTCAAAACACAGCCTCTCAAACATCCAAAGCGCTGCAAAGCATTGCAAAAATAATTAACGTGTTCTGTTTCTGTCTGCATTTAAAATGCAGCATTTCAAATTTGATTGGATTTTGTTTTATATGGACAACTCCTAAAAAATTAAAACATTGGATCAAACGTTGCATCTAGACTTATTTGGAATAGAGACTTTGTCTTCTAACACTGACTCTGGCTTTGAATCTGGGCACTGGACTTCCTTGTTATCCCTGCCAATTACATTTATTGAGTGCACTTGCATTAAATAAAACCATGCGCTACTTGTTTCAAACAAATTTTCCACCATAGAATGCGATGTAGCATGCTGCTCCTATTTTATTCATTTCGAATCTTCCAATTTAGTGTAGACAAATATGATGACATCCAAATTTGTGGAATGTGGCCATACACCAGCCATAAGCATTTTCTTGAACATTCTTTGCCTTTTAACAAATTTACTGTGCATGAAAACTTTGCAATCTGGGCATATCCTAGAATAAGAATCTTATGGAGGAATTTACAAATCAGGAAACATGTCATGTTCCAAAATGGCATCAACTGAGAGTATGTTGGCAAGGCTAAATAACTTTTAATAAGTCGATTGGGTATGTTGTAAAGTCTCAAAGTCCTTCTTAGCATATCTATTTTATACACACCTTGCTATTATGATAAACTGTGAGACCCCATATTTGATTCATGACTTCTTGGCAGTGTGTTTCTGACTGACCAAAATCCCCCATTATTTGACAAAAGTTCAACACCAAACCAGGACACCATGTATAGAAAGATATTATTGCCACTACATTTTCTGGAGGGTTTCCATGAACTTATCTTTTGCAAGTTGGTAGTTTTCCTTTCTTCAAATGATATAATTCATACTGTCTGATCTAAGCACGAGATGGACCAGTCCCCACATACATCAAAACTTTCATCTGTGGGTCTTTGGCTTTATACTTGTGTGTGATTTCCTCATTTTATACATTGGTTTCCCTTAGACTCGGTTTGGCATAGGCAAACAAGCAAATGTCGAAGTAGGATCTGTCAACATAGACAGTGGAGAGAAGTGGACGACAAGCACCAAAAAGTTCCTCTACTTATCCAAAAAGCCAAGCCTTGGTGAATTTAGATCCAAAAATTTAATCATATGGTTCACTTTTCAAAACTTTGCAAAGTTACTAGTTAACATCTGTAGGCCTCTGGGAGCGGCCTTAAAAACTGTCAAGATCACTTGATTGGGTGCCACCACTGAACAAGCCCATTCTTTGATACATACTCATCCATCCTGCAAAATGGCATCCCATGACAACAACCGAGGTGAAAGTTACAAGCCTTCAAAGTTTCTCATTTCATTCTATTCCTACAAACACACTATCAGAACCTGATAAACTGCATCTGGAATCGTCCTGACAAAAATATCAAACAAGGTCCGAGGAGGCTACAAACTGGCACGGAAGCACATAAAGATGTCCACAACACAGGTGAATCATTGCTTTGAACTGGGCACCAGCAGGGAAAAAGATATGGCCCCATAAAAATAGGTACTCGCAAAGATACACTCAGAAAATGCAGAAAACTTTTAAAAGTTGCAATTGGAATCGATTTCAAAAAGACATCAAATGGATTGGCAGTAAGCTCAAATCCGAACTGGAAGTGATATGTCAACTTTGCAATGCAGACCAATAAGAATTTCATTGATAAGTTTGACTGGTCAAAAGTTATAACCTTGTAAAGTGGGCCCCAGACAAACAAATAGTTCAGTACAACTAGGAAATTCAATTTTCTGCAAATGGAAAGGGCTCACAAAACTGATCAAACAGATTCATCAAGACTCATCATCTCAGGTCATGGAAGTATTTCATGTTTGGAAAATAGGGTAGCAGTTGGATTGCAGTTTAGATCACCTGGTCAAAAGATACAAGCTGTCAAAGTAGGCTTCTAACAATAGTTCGCATAGTGCATGCTGTCCAAACAATGAAAACTACAAATGGAATCACACTGGGAAACTCATCCAATGGATTCATCATGAGCTACAAACCAACCAGGATGAAGCAAAACTTGTTTAAAATACAGGGACATGACCGTCACTTCACTTCCAATCACTGTGCAAAAGGTATAGCTCCACAAACAGGGCCTCCGAGAATAACTGAACAAGTGCATTATGCAAATCCAAGAAAACACCTCCGGAAGGGGATGAATAAATAGGGTCAAAACTTATCACAGAAGCCTAAAACCTGACACATAGAGAGTATGCAATGTGTACAACAAGATGCTAGGCTCAAATTTTCATGACGCTCTCCAAGGTGCATTTTATTCAACCTCAAAGTGACCCTTCCTGGTGATTTTAACACAGGCAAATTCTGTATTCAGGATCTCCTAGGAACAAACGGACAAAAACCCATTTCAAGATGCGACCCAAAAACTTAGAATTACATACCGGGATATATGAAAGGTAATGGATTACATGAATCTCATGACACAGGCCCGAATTACACCCTTTTCCCTTATGCAATTTTAGCCAAAAATGAGGACAAATTAAGAATTTACATGGTACCTCAAAACTGCATTTTGAGTACCAACACTTTCTTCTACAATATGATGCCATTTGGGATAAAGAATGCAGGCACTACCTATCAATGAGAAATGAAAGTGATCTTCCACAATATGATACACAAGATCCTTGAAGACTATGTAGATGATATCCTTGCAAAATCAAAGATACAATGTGAACACCTCGACATCCTTGAGTGTGTGTTCGATCACCTGCATCATTATGGCTTAAAGCTAAATCCAAAGAAATTTATCTTTGGTGTCACATTTGGAAAGCTGTTAGGCTTCATTGTATCATGTCATGATATAGAGATTGACCCTAAAAAGGTCAAAGCCATAACGATAATGCCTCCTCTTGGGACACTCAAGTAGCTTAGAAGTCTACAAGGTAAACTTCAATAAGTGTGTCATTTCATATCACAGATGGAAGACAAGTGCCAAGCCTTTACACATCTACTCCGCAAAGATACAAGCTTCAAATGGGATCTAATCTACCAAAGAAGCTTGGAGAAGCTAAAAGAATATCCGGCCAACACTCCCATCCTTGAAGACTATGTAGATGATATCCTTGCAAAATAAAAAACACAATGTGAACACCTCGACATCCTTGAGTGTGTGTTCGATCACCTCCATCATTATCGCTTAAAGCTAAATCCAAAGAAATGTATCTTTGGTGTCACATCTGGAAAGTTGTTAGGCTTCATTGTATCACATCATGACATAGAGATTGACCCTAAAAAGGTCAAAGCCATAATGAAAAATGCCTCCTCCTAGGACACTCAAGCAGCTCAGAAGTCTACAAGGTAAACTTCAATCAGTGTGATGTTTCATATCACAGTTGATAGACAAGTGCCAACCCTTTGCACATCTACTCCGCAAAGACACAAGCTTAAAATGGGATCTAATCTACCAAAGAAGCTTTGAGAAGCTAAAATAATATCTAGCCAACTCTCCCATCCTTGTACCACTAGCTCTAGGATGTCCTATGATCTTATACATCTCAGCAACCACTATAGGAATGGGGGCACTACTAGCACAACTTGATGACAACAACAAAGAGACAACCATCTATTACATTAGACAAACACTTGTTGGATATGAACTCAGTTACTCACCAATGGAAAAATCATGCCTCGCAGTGGTCTTCACCACTCAAAAGCTTAGGCATTATATGCTTAGCCACACCATCAAGCTCATCTCAAAGGTGGAACCGCTTAAGTATCTTCTATCAAGGACAACAGTAACAGGTCAAAGGGAAAAGTGGGTCATGTCGCTAAGCGAGTTCGATATTCAATACATAGATAAAAAAGAAATCAAAAGGCAAGTCATTGTCAATCAACTAGCTGAAGCACCCCTAGTAGATGCATATCCACTAATCATGGAATTTCCTGATGAACACCTATGCATGATTGAAGAACAACCAAGGTGGGAGCTATACTTTGATGGATCCTACACATCACATGGGTTAGGGATAGGAATACTATTTGTCACTCCTCAAGGTGACTACATCCCTAAATCATTCAAATTGGGATTCCCTTGCACCAAAAACATTGCAGAGTATAAGGCACTCATCTCAAGACTCAAAACAACTATCTAGTGGAATATCATAGAAGTGCATGTGTTTGGAGATTCTCAGCTGATAATCAAGTAGGTCCTGGATGAATATCAAACAAAGGATGACAAGCTTCTACCCTACAAGGAACTAGTGGACAGATTGAAAGAGCACTTCCTGATCCTACAGTTCACATAGATACCAAGGCTACAAAACAAAGATGCCAACGCAATCGAAACCATTAGATCCATACTGGAGATCCCTTGAGATTCAATGCAATATGAATTCTTAGTCAAGAAAATACACACACCTACTTATGAGAATGCCAATTCAAAAATGGTGTGCATTTTGGTTGGTCCTCAGTCCCCGTGGTACCATGATATTTTTGCATATCTTAAAAATGGTATCATATCCCCCCACCTCTCAAACACCCAACACCAAAACCTAATTTGAAGAGCTTCCCACTACACACTTGTAGCAAACACCCTTTATCATCAAGGATATCACAACATCCTCTCTAGGTGTTTAGATTCAAATAAGGCCATCCTAGATTTAAAAGAGGTACACATTGGAATTTGTGGTGCCCACACAAGATGGTCCTAGCAAAGAAGCTGCTCAGAGTTAGGTATTACTAGCCAACAATGGAACATGATGCCTATGAATTTGTCAAGAAATGATTACCATGTCAACAACATGCCAATTTGATTCATGCTCCAACTCAAGACTTGCAACCCATTGCACCACCATGGTCCTTTTCATGTTGGGGCTTCGACCTCATTGGTTTGATCACTCCTATTTCCTCACATGGACACAAATATATCATAATGGCCACTGAATACTTCACAAAGTGGGTTGAAACAATTGTTAGAATAACTGAGAGGGGGGGTGAATTAGTTATCCAGTGTCCCAATACAAAATCTATAATTCAAAACAACTTCTCTTCTTTCTACTCATCGGTAAACAATAATAACTCTCATTGTCTGTGCTTTTACCAATTACCAGTCAAATACTATAACAGTTACCGATCAAATCTAACATGTAACATGTAAAGAATGATAACAAAAAAATATCACAATCAACACATAACACAAGAGATTTAACGTGGAAACCCTGTAAAGGGAAAAACCACCTAGGACCGGCAACCCAAAATTATTCACTCTTCTAAAGTGAGGTCGGTTAAGACCCAACCCTGTTAAAGGTTTACAAACACACTGTCAGGTGTGACCTTGTTAGAGGATTTTAGACTAGAAGTTATCATCCAAACAGCATTCACTATGGGGTTGACAGGATAACAGTGTTCATTCTATGAACAATACATCATAAGACTTTCAGAGTCCACTTGGTTAAGATATTTTGACTGTATACAATGGTTAAATATGTAATAGTAAATGACCTGCCTTAATACAACTTCAATTGTAGATTACATATCAATATTCAATCCATACAAACCCTTCTAATCAATATTTCACTTTAGATTCAATATTGTATCAACTTACTGTCCGTCGATAATTGCTCTCTGTAGCTCGGCAATTATTCTGCAGCTCGGTTCTTACTAACCAGTATGATCAGAATGCATGAAAGCCTTGTTCACATGATATTCCTATAGCTTCTACTTCTTCTAGCATTCTTTCATAAAGAAATTATGTTCTCTTATATAGACGAGTAAATCATTTTCTTCTCCACCATCAGATTTTTCCGTTTAACCATATTCATAGATTTTGCCACGTTAAACTTTCTTGGCACTTTTGTCAATAACACATTTGATTCTCATCCTTTAGATCTTTCCTGAATTTCATCAGCCATCAATATGTGTAACAAACATTATCTATTACCTCGATGTTATACTCTTGCTAGCTCATCAATCTTATCGGCTAAACTAATCATTTAATTCATTCTATTCCACTCGGTTAACAAAGAAATGCATCGGTGAACACTGCTCGGTTAATACTGTGATCGATATACACTACACTCCGTTGGTGTATACTAGAAATGCTTCATTTACCAATAACACTGCTTTGTGTCTTTCAGCTCTATACTTCATCATAGATGAATGCAACATAATAAAGTCAATATCATCAAGTCACATACTCATCAACAAGTTACTCAATGTGTTCCTTATCCTCATCTGTCATGTACATCTTTCCTCATGGAGATTTCTCTATTCTTCATCTTTTTCACCTTTCTTTAGATGTCTCGGTATAGTAACTTACAAGATAAGTGCTGTCAAACTAGTTGACATCAATGACAACATAATACTGATTTAATCATATTACATATCTAATCAGCAACTCCTCAGTGATCTTGTAATCATAGTTTCTTCAATCAGATTCCAAATCAGTTGTAGTCCAACAGTGATTCCACTCATCCTAACTACCAACATTTAGATATCCAAGCTCATCCTCTACCATATCATTTTCCACTTCAACATCCCATCTACCATCTTCATAGATCATGGAACACATTTTGAAAACCAACATGTGGATGATCTATGTGCCATAATCCACATCCACCATCATTTCTCCAGCCCATACTTCCCCCAAGGAAATGGCCAAGCCGAGGCAACCAATAAAACCATCCTGAAAATCCTCAAGAAGGTTTTCAATGATTCTGGTTGTGACTGGCACCTCCGAATAAATCCTACCCTTTGGACCTATCATACTTCTTATCACACTCCCATAGGTACCACTCCATACCCCCTTGTAAATGGTGTTGAAGTTGTCTTACCCATCGAGGTCGAGCTACCTTCATTATGTGGCTCCATGAAGAACTATACCACAGATGAAGACTATCACATGGCACACCTCACACAGCTAGACCCATTAGATGAAAAGAGGCACCAAGCATATGATCACCTAGTTATTTACCATAATTGACTCAAAAGGAGCTATAACAACAAGGTCCATCCAAGAAAATTCTAAGTGGGTGACATGGTCCTCAAAGAAAATCATAAAGTACAGGCATATTGAGAGAAAAAAGGCTAGTTTGAACCTACTTGGTTGGGTCCCTACATTGTCACAACATGATTTGGCTCCGGATCCTATCAGCTATCAAAACTAGAAGATGAGTCCTTGAATGATCCTATCAACATCATACATCTGAAGCAGTTCTATGCTTGATCCATATCCAAAAAATTTAGAAAATCCATAAAAATTGAGAAAATCCAAAAAAAAGAAAAAAAAGAAAAAAAGAAAAAATGGAAAGAAAAATAATTGTCCAATGGTGAAAACTTGGCAATTCAAGCACCTTGGACAAGTATGTTGGTGAAAACCTAGAAACAGGTGCCATACATAGTGGACTAGGTCATTATCTATCAAACTCCTATCCCCACCATCCCAATCCTCATCCCTATCCCAATCCTCTTTATCCAATCCATATCCCCATGCCCATCCCATCAATCCCAAGGTGTTCTATCCTCAATCTTATCCAACACATCAATAAAATCATATCCCCAATTCATCTTGGGGATCTTATTAATGTGTTGGATAGGCTTGAGGATAAAACACCTTGGGATGGATGGGCTGGGCGTGGGGATATGGATTGGATAAAGAGGATTGGGATAAGGATGAGGATTAGGATGGAAATGCTCATCAAGAGAAAAAACAACAACAGAGAATTCTAGAGAATATCTTGTTTTGATTAACCCCCTACTATTTGCCAGGGAGGATGGTTCTCCCAGCATATGCTGTAGATGTTTCATATCATGAAATAAAACATAACACAAATTGAAACCCAAATGATGTGCTCGAAGATAGGGTTCATAAGGAGGCTTTTCAATGTAGATGGGAGCATTCTAAGGCCCAAAAAGATGACCACAAATATCTTGTAATGGTTCCTCGTTGTGTGTCTAGAATGTTGTTTTGGAGAAGGGCATTGAAACTAAATCTTTATCAACAAATATTGACCAAGATCTTATCAAATTTTATCCCCAAAGAGAAGAAATAAGATACTATAAATGGATTGCCCCAGGTATATAAATTTTCTTAACACTTCATACAAGATCATAGTTGTGGATGCGAAACAAACCTAAATGAAAATCCTTACAATGCAAATAATGCAGTCCAAATGAAAATGCAAATAATCCTCCTTCGTGCACTACCCTTCTTTATCGTGGGGAATATTAATGGAGAGATAATGCGGTTCAAATGAAACTACAAATAATCTTGCTTCACATGTTTCCCTCCTTCGCGCGTTTCCCTTCTTTTCCATGGGGAATAATAATGCAGTGATAAATTAATTTTTTTTTTAAAGTTATGCCCATGTTGGTTGCAATTTCGACCACCATGGTAATGGTGAAAATTTTGACCAACATGGGCATGGATTAAAAAAAATCAAAGTTTTCCTTCTATAATCCGACCAACCAAAACCTTTTAATTTGTTGGTCAAAAATTTTGGTGGAAAAATAAGGTCAAATGTAGTAGTTTTTGAGCCCAAAGTGACTAGAAAAAGAGGTTCCCTAGATCTGATAGAAAATCCTCTAAAATACACAAATTTGACGAACATGGCCGAATCTCTCAAGAAGAGGATAGGGGAAAATAGATTTGAAAATTTGATACCATGTTGGAGTTGATGAGAAAACAACTCACATCTCCCAAGAGCACCTACATGCAAACACCTGTCACAAAAAGAGAGAGAAGCGAGAAGCTATAGAGGCTTGAATGCATTGATCCACGAGAGAGGAGACATCCTTGATGTGCAAAAATAAAAGTTGTAACAATCAAAATGAAATATTATTGTGTTGAATGATGTAAAGAATATAGAAGAGATCAATCCTTATAAAGGAGATCTAAAACCCTAAAAGGGTGGAGAAACCTAGGTTGCATTATAATAATTAATAAAGTACTTAATTATTATATGTCAAAGTTTATCTTAAGTAATAAAGAGATAATAAGTGACTTAATAATTAAATCAACATGATTTAATTAATAAGTAAAATGACTTATTACTCTAACATAAAAAAGTTGAGGAAAGTTTCCAAAATCTGAATAAGAAGGTCATCGAAGCCCCTATATTAGTCTTACTAGATTTTGTTAAAATATTTGAGGTGGACTATGACGCCTCACATATGGGATTTTGAGATGTACTTAGCTAAACATGTAAACCCATTGCTTTTTTTAGTGAAAAGTTAAATGATGTGAGGAAGAATTATTCGACTTATGATATTGAGTTCTATACAATTGTACAAGCTTTGAGACACTGGAAACATTAGCTGGTACCCAAGGACTTCATGTTGTTTACACACCAATATTGTCTTAAAATATATTAACACCCAAAAGAAATTAAATAGTAGACATGCAAAGTGGGTCTCTTTTCTACAACATTTTACTTTTGTTTTGAAGCATAAATCAGGGAAGCAAAACCGAGTTGCATATGCCTTAAGTAGGTGTATAATACTTTTGACCACCATGGAAACTAAAGTAATTGATTTTGAAGCAATACAAGAATTATATGAGTTTGACACTATTTTTTGGAAGTTGTGGACCCGTTGAAATATCCAACACGTGGACAAATGGAGAACATTCAAGATGAGTATATTATGCAGGATGGATATTTATTCAAAGGAAAATAGTTATGAATTCTTTTTGGCTCAATGAGGGAAAATATCATTAGAGAATTTCATAGTAGTGGTATGCCTGGACACTTTTAGAAAGATAAAACAATATCCTTGGTAGAAGATAAGTACTACTAGCCAAAGATGAAGCGAGACATAACCTGATTTGTGGAGAGGTGCAGAATTTGTCAAGTAGAAAAAGGGCACTCACAAAATACATGAGTGTATATGCCATTTCATGTACAAGTAGAACCATGGATAGATTTAAGCATGGACTTTGTATTGGGGCTTCCAAACACACATTGAGGTAAAGATTCAATTTTTGCTGTTGTTGATAGATTCTCAAAGATGGCTCATTTCATTGCTTGCAAGAAGACTAGTGATGCTACTAGGGTGGCAGAGTTATTCTTTTTGAAGATTGTTAGATTACATGGTGTTCCAAAAACCCGTTACAAGTAGTGGTTGAGGTTGCACCAAAAGATCAACCTGTTAATGCTCGATACAACCACTAGACTTATAGAAGACATAGGAGGCGGTTAAGCCATGTCACGAATCCTGAGGGGATCACTGACCATTTTTCCAAAAATCTCCCCCTCAACATTACCTAAGGGGATTCGAACCTATGACCAAGCTCTGATACCACTTGTTACAAGTAGTGGTTGTCATTGCACCAAAAGATCGACATGTTAATGCCTGAGACAACCACTAGACTTATAGAAGACACAGGAGGTGGTTAAGCCATGTCATGAATCCCGAGGGGAGTGCTGACCATTTTTCCAAAAAAACCATCACTTTTGATTGGGATACCAAGTTCCTCAATCATTTTTGGATGAATTTATGGAAGAAGATGGGAATTGTAATGCCCACCCTAGTATCTTCATATTTTGGATGGACAAGATTATTACTTTGATACTTTGGATTATATGTTTGGACTATGTTATCTGATAATGGGACATTTGATTTCATATTTTTTTGGTTAATAGAGTTTATAACGAGATATTAAATAATTAGAAATAAAATGATGAATGATTAGAAATAAACTATCTGTAAAATGTTCTACATTTGATTTATATTATGATGGATCTAACCCTGCTAACCCCATTATGTTTTGATGATTATACTGGTTGATGTGAGTGTAGTGTTAGCACCTGTAAAAATTTTCATGGCTTTATCTTTTTTCTTCCAGTCTCTGCAACTATTTTCCTAGTCTCTGGCTGAAACCCTAAGCAAAAAATTCATATTTCTAGCCGTTACTAAGAAAAAACCTTAAATGTGCCCTAGCCTCATTCTAATTCTTCATTACCTTTTCGGGCCACTTAAGTCTTACCTTTATGCACATGGTTTTTTCTCCTGGTCTTTGCTAAATTTCTTAACAAAGTTTCATGTCTCTTCACTATTCAGCAATTTAGCAAATACATGTTTTTCACTGGTTCGCTTGGTTCCTGGCGGTTATATCTTTTCTCTCGGTGATTGGGCAAACTCAGTGTTCGTGTATTCTCCTGTTCTTGGTGGCTTATCTCTTAACTACTGGTGACTTGGCATGGTGGTTTCTTCTCTTTAGTCACATGTTCATGTGGTCTACGGGCACAAGCTCTCTAATGACATCTTAATCTAACAGTTGTTGTAAGTCCGCAAGGGGGTGTGTCAGATGCTTGCGAGCTTACGACAATTGTTTATTCTGCTTTGTGATGTAGCCTTTCTTATCAGGTGGGTCCACATGCCAGGTGTGCTGATTTGGTGGTATTTTATTGGTCCACGGGTGAATGACTAGATATGCTATCAGTGGGACCTGATTTTCTAAGACTCAGAGGGTTCTGACAATAACAGAGGATCGATGGCCAACACGTATTCTTAATGGTTTTTTCTGACACATGCAAACTTAAGACAACCATTGATTTCATTCAGTGTTAGAGGGTTGTCAGAGCAGGGTAAGATTCTTCATCCGATGGTTGTCTTATGATCTGGGGGAATCTTGGAGGTCTATGCAAAAAGCAGACAACTGTTGATCTCATTAAAGGCGGGCCCAATTTCTGGTCTAAGGTTTTGGCGGAGCGGTTAAATCTTTGGTGGTCCCGATAAATGTTTGTAGTGTTTGCTTGTTCATGGAGTATTATGGAAGGGTTCTAAATCTTTTAGCGATTCAGCGAATATGTGTTCGCTAAATCTCTAGATAAAGTAGCAGTGTTTCAAGTTTTTCAGTGAATTGGCGAAATGTCTTTGGTCGCTAATTCACTAGATAATCAGTGGGCCCTCAAATTTCTTATGTATTCACCAGTTCACGAAGAGTAACTTTATGTTAAGAAGGGACTTTGTGATTCAGCGAATGCAGTCATTCGCTGAATCGTTTGATCTAACATGGGTTAAGTAATGTATTCTACGACTTGGAATTTTCATGCAGTTGCTAGTTCGCCAAATGTGACCGGGGTTGGTTATTTTTTTATTTGTTCACTGAATCAGAGAGTTAAACAGTGGGTTATGATTTTATTTTGCAAATAGAAAAAGCTTTTTCACGTGTTCGCCAAGGAGTAAACCTAGGGCTATCTGATGAGACGTTAAGTCATAAAGCCTGCGAATGAAGAGGATCGAGCGGTCACGACTTAAAGTTGATCTCAGTTTAAATTATGATCGTCAATTTTCTGCTAGAGCCATGGATATAACCATTGTAGTTTGAATTCAAATTTTTAGAGGGTTTCTCAGTGATAGAAAGGACTGGTGTTTAATGTTTTAGTGGCCGGATTTGATTAGTTTGGTAGTGTTGATTGTTGTAGTGTGGTTCAGAGGGTTTGTTGATTATTTGCAGAGGATTTTGTACCGTGAGGGGATGGGTTTACTTGCTTGAGGCATGTTGTAGGTGTCTGATTAGATGGATTTACATAGAATTTGATGATCTTCAGTACAGTCCCAAAAGAATTATCATAAATGAAGACTCATTTTAGGGTTTGATCACTCAGGGTTGCTTGGTTTTCCCTCCAGTGTATTAATTTCTAATCCATTTGAATTATTTTGGTGGTTGGAAACCCTAACCCTTACCCTAGTTATCTATATCTTGTTGCATCCTAACCTGTTTGGGATTCCAAGGTAACCAGTGGTACTTAATGTGGAAATTTTGATTTTGTAGTGGTTCCAGTTTCAAAGTTCAAAATCAGTCCTGAGTTTTTGGTCCCAAGATTTAGTGTTTTGTTAATGAGAGAAGAAAATTGCAGGTCTAAGCTATAATTTGTAAGCAGGGTGTCTTGTGATTCATTGTGTACAAAGAAGGAATTCATCATACTTAATACAAATATCTAGTTCTTGTCTCTCCTTTGTGTCAAGTCAAGTAAGCTTTGAGTTTTCTAACTCATTACATATTGTTTTTATGTATGTATCTTCATTCTTGAGTTCTGATCTAGGATTGGATTAAAATATGCTCTAGATGGGATATGGGTTTTCCCTTGTCTATGTAAGGATGTTTTGTAAGTAGTAAAGATTAGGATAAATGTATTTATGGGTATGAATTCTCAGGTATTCTCAAATTTGTGTGTCTTTGTGTCTAAGA